>CAJNDT010002668.1:1408659-1991159 GCA_905221615.1 Symbiodinium sp. CCMP2592 | reverse complement strand
AGCCAAGGAAGAACGTAGACAATTAGAGGAATATTCCATTGAACTGTTTGGAGCAGGGGACGACTTCCCGCTCACAGGGATACAAGGCAGCCTGCACATCACCGAGCAAGAAGTTCAAGAACAGCTAGGAACTATAAAGCTTGGCAAAGCAGTTCCTAAAGAAAGTCCTCCCATAGTAGCTTGGCGCTCCCTAGGCCCCAACGCTATTCGGCTCATCGGACACTCTCAATAGGGAAGTCACTGCAGGAAGGCTTTCGGACAGCGTCACCTCGTCACAGATCTCTTGGCTCCCAAAGCCCCCCAAGAAGCCAGATAAGCCAACATCACTCCGTCCGATCGGGTTGATAGCACCTGAGGGCAAGGTCCTGGCAGGACTTGTGAGGCAGAGACTCAAGTCCACCCTCCATCAAGCAATGCAAGGAGTCTCTCAGTTTGGCTTCGTACCAGGTAGGGGCACAGAGGAGGCGATCTGCAAGGCCCTCACACATGTGGATCAGGCCAGGTTCAGGCAGGCCCTCACAACTAGAGCGGCTGGTAAGGGACAACAGGGGCTCAAGCTCAGGGGCAGTCTCACGATGAGCGTTGACATGAGCAAAGCTTTTGACACTGTGGACAGGCTACGATTAAGAGAAGCCCTGGAAGCTGAACAAGCAGACCCTCTTCTTATAGAGGTGGTGGGCCATCTCCACATCAAAGCCTTGTACAAGATGACAGCCAGCGATCAGAGCTTTGAGATAGCCACACGCAGGGGAATCAAGCAGGGCTGCAAGCTTGCACCTTCCCTATTCGCCTTTGCATCCGGGCTTCTCTTTAGGAAGCTCTCTGGAAAAATCAGCCCTCCCGAACTAGTTAAACTTCTCACCATGTATGCGGATGACAGCTTGATTCAGTCGCATTTCGAGTCTGAGTCTGGCCTCATTACAGCACTAGGGTACTGCGACCTTCTTCTGGATCAATTGGTTGAACTTGGGTTCAAGGTCAATCCGTCCAAGTCAGCAATACTGCTGCAGCTACAAGGAGGTTCAGCCTCGACAATAAGGAAAAAGCTATTTCGCCAGGTAGATGGAGAGAAGTTTGCGGAACTCCCTTCGGGCAGGTTGATATCGCTGCGGTACCAGGTTCCATACCTGGGGGTCATTCTTTCTTATCATGACTATGAAATGAAGACCCTTAAACATCGGCTGTCATCCAGTAAGCTAGCAATGTCAGAAGTCGCCCATGCAGTTAGGAACCATCGAGTCCTATCAGACAGACGTCGTCTGTCAATTTGGACAATAACTGCGTGGGCCTCGGCTCTGTATGCCCTTCACGTGGTAGGACTGACACAGCAGGGATTGCAGAAGCTCCATTCACACATGATGTACCAACTTCGGTTTGTCCTGCGGAGCTACTCCCAGGAAACGAAGGAATCCAACCAGGAGTTACTCCGTAGAGTACGGATTCCTCACGTGAAGGAGCAGCTGCAAAAGAGGCTTACACAGTTCATTAAGAGACAGCAACACTCAGATCCTCAGCTCCTCCCACACTACAAGCTGCGCGCTGAGGCAATCAGCCAGGCTCTGGAAGGCCTAGCCATTGACTTCTCCTCGCAATCAGTAGAGGATAAGATCCTGACCTGCGGCGAGTGTGGAGCATGTCTCTCTGGTACCGGGGCACTCCGTCGCCACCTGCAGAAGGCCCACCCAGATTCGCAGCAAAGCTTGAAAGGACCTAGATTTGATCCTATCTTGCATTCAATGCCAGGGTCAGCAACTTGCATCGCCTGTAGAGCAACATTCCGAACAGTGTTCTCTCTGCGCAAACACGTCGAAGCTTCTACATGTCCTCGGGTAGAGCTCTTGCTTCGACAGCAGGAAGAGCTCCCTCTAGAAGCCCAGAACCGGATTTCACTTACAGAAAGACTACAGTCTGATGCTCAGGAAAATCCGGAAGGAGCAGCTCGAAATCCGGTGTTCCATGATTACCTGATGGAGCACTGTGCACTCTGCGGTCAGGTCCTTGTTGGTCAGAAAGGAGCCAAACAGCACCTAAACAAGCAGCATCCTGAAGTGATGGGCAAGCTTGAGAAAACTCTCCAACCAAGACTTGCTCAGTTCAAGGTCTTCTTTCACAAAGGAGATAGCTGTCGTTATTGCAAACTCCGTGTGGATGCCCCGGGTAGACATTCTCAGCAGTGCGTTCCACTACTGCAGGTGCACGTACTGCAGGAGGTAGCGCGTCAGCAGCTCAGTAAGCAGCCCCGAGAATATACTCGAGCAAGGCCCACGACCTCGGCGAAGACAGCCACAAAGAAGCCCACAGATTCAATGCCAGGTATTCCCCTTCCCGAATTTAGACTGGAAGGCTTTCTCCTGCTAGCCAACACTCGCAACCACTGCTATGCAAACTCAGGTCTACAGTGTCTGCACTGGCTATCTGATCCCACAGAGGCGCCTTTTCACGAGGCATCTCGGATCAGTCTACTCGCGAGAATAACCCCTGAACACAGAGTCTTCTCGGAGCTCACCACGGGCTGGCTCTTTGACGGAGGACAGCATGATTCTGCAGAGTTCCTGCAGCAAGTGTTTCGGAATCTCTCTGCATCAAAATTTGGACAGTGGGAAACTCGAGCATCAGTTTCAGAGGGTGTGATAGTCGATGAAGAAGGGGGTTCTCCCATTCATCTCGCCACAGCGATCAAGCCCAACCTGCAGGACATGCTAGTGGCATGGTCGTCTCAGGAGCGCTCATGTGCTCTCATAGAAGCCGCACAACAGGTGTGCTTAGCCTTACCGAGATTTGCAGGTGAAGCAAAGGATCACACCTGCATTGCCATTCCACAGCAAGTTCAGATTCCTGTCTTCCTAGATCACACTTCCCGAGTCTCCTTCTGTACCTACACAACTGAGGCAGTAATTATTCACCTAGGCATGGAGGCCACTAGTGGTCATTATCGAGCAGCAGTACACAAACTAGAGTCTTGGTATATTGGCGATGACTCTCACCCTCCTAGCCCCTGCACCCTTGAAGATCCCCTGCTGCAACAAAATTGTTACGTCATTTTCTTATCTCGCAGCGCCGTCTCTCACGAGCTCCACGCCGTAGACATTCACCCGAACAATGTCTCTGCAAGAGCTCTTCCAGCGAGCCTCGATGGATGATAGCTTCTCCTCTAAAAGGGGAGAGGCCGCCCCCTCAGGAGGAGATTCTCCCCTTCTCCCAACGCGGTGGAGTTACTCCCCAGCAGGGCGGCAAAGGACAAAAAAGAGGGGGCAGAAGCAGGGGACGAGGAAGCGGAGGTCGAGGGAGAGGAGCAGCCAGAGCGCAAAACGGGAACGGTGGAAACAATCACCAGGCACAAGGCAATGTATCGCAAGAGCTGATCAACGCAATAGCGCGGCTGGCGCTCCGACATGATGAGCAAATCACAGCGATCGCCTCGGATGTGACATTCGTCTCTTATGTCCGAACCGAAGATCACTCGATCCTACCTCATCTTTACGAGGAATCTCAGCGAATCAAGAACAGTCCCATCGGGATTCCCCCCAGGGCAGCTTTGACCCTGAAGTTTCTCCGTGAACTCAAGGAGAGATTGGTGACTACCAGCCGTGATAAGAGCATACAGGAGCGCCTGCAGAACGATGAGCTGATGACGCAGGACGGCGAATGGCCGTTCCTGGAGTGGAGCCCCACCGATCAGAAGATGACCGAGACGGTGGAAGACCCTCTCACCACGGCTCAAGTCGTTTCAGGCCTGGGGGACGCAATCACTAGAATATCCTCAGATCCGGAACACATCAAGCTCTTCAAAACCTCGCGGCCATTGACCGAAGGCATGACGGGAGGTCCGGTCCGAATCCAGATCCAACTGTCAACCAGGGCGGCCACATCTGAACTGCAGGAAACCTTGCAGTCCTTAATTGGCAACACTGCATTTTCGCTCATAAACGCGGATTTCCAGCGAATGGGAACTCAGCCATCGCCGCTGGTTCGCCAGATTCGTGATTTGCTCTCCTGATCTTCTCCAGAGGACAAGATCTCTTCAGCTCAGCCCCACGAGTGGGCGGGACTGGAACAAGTGCTCAGTAGAAGCGAAGCAAATCTCACGAAGAGGAGTTGCTCCCACCTAGCCCCTTGCCCTAGCATGCTCATGCTCGTGAGGAGATTGAAGCGTCTTCGACGAATGGCGAGGAGGCCCTCCCGCGGAGCACTGCACTCATGTTGGCACCGCTTGAATTGCTGCACATGTTCCTCCATGACGAAGCTCTCAGGCTCAAAAGCTAATCAATCAGACTGTGGTTCAACTCCTCGACCATGTATGATCAGACGCCAACTCGACTGGCCATGATGCTGCTCCCGACGATCGCAGCGGTGCACTTTCTGCACCAGAAGTCCCAAGGTGTGGAGATACTCCCCTGGGCCGTGCTCACAGAGCTGCTAGAGAGAGTGAAGGGGCTTGGGCTCATCACTAAGGATGAGATCCTGAACCTTGCCGTGGAGATACTCCCGGAAGGTGGGATCCGAAAGGTGCTCACACACCTCCACTCCATATCGGGAATCGATGAATGGGGACAAATCCGACACAGAAGACGAAGAGCCCTGGTCGAACAGGGGATGCAGTACCTCTCTTTGGTTCGCATCCATGCTGGAGACCTGCTTTCCCCAACAAGCCTCGGTTACCACCGGTACGACTTGGAGACAATGGAACGAGAATCCCATATCACGGGATACATCGCCAAATATCTCCCTGCTGAGTACCAAGAGGCATATCAAGCTGATGTGCAGACGTTGAGGTCTCAGTTTTTTGCTGAAGACGGCAGACTCAACCTGGCCTCGGCGACGTGGGAGGTATCTTACAATCACCTCATGGCCGCCACTTCCTGAGCCAAGTGAGAAGAGGAGATGCTCCCTAAGCAAGAGCTCCTGTAACAAAGAGAGGAGTTTCTCCCTCGTTCGGCGTAGAGCTGGTGGAGCTACTCCCCAGGGGTTTTTGAACTAAAGAGTCACAGGTGGAGCTTCTCCCCTAGTTGGTGGAGCTTCTCCCCCAACGAGGGGTGTACAGCTGGCGGAGTCTCTCCCTAGGGGTTTTTAAAAGCTTTGAGTCGCTGCCTGCAATAATTCTGCCTGCACTGAGACACACTGAGCCAACAGCAATCCACCATCCGTGATGCAGGTCTCCTCGTGGTGGCCTGGAGCTCAGTGGCCTAGGCCCAGCTGCCTGCTTAGAAGCCAGCTTGAGCCAGCTTCAGCCAGCTTGAGCCAACAACCGCAGCTTTCTCTCAAGACTCAGCATCATGTCCAGACCTGAGTCAACACAGGATCCCTCGTTTCAAGCGGAGTACGAGGAATTCTGTCAGCGACGGATACGTGAACAACTTCCGCATGTCACGTATCGCAATTTCCTGCGCCAGTGGAGGCGCTCCGCTCGTGCTCACGGCGAAAGCTATCCTGCATATAAAGGAGTCTCTAAAGGTACTGGTGGACAGGAAGAGCTGGGAAGCGGAAAGGGTGGAGTCACTCCCCCTCCTCCTCCTTCCAAGAAAAGAAGTACAGGGCAAGGCGAGGGTGGAGATACTCCCCCAGCAGCAAAGGCCAAGAGCGGAGATCCTCCCTCTGGGGACCCCATCACGGAAGCTGCGATCAAAGTTCTTCAGTCAGCTGGTTATACCCCCTTTCCCAGTCTGATGTCAGACTGTGATGGGAACATCACTGAGCTGAACAATCACCGAATTATGGTGACAGTAACTCAGCAGCTGCGAGATGGTCTCAATCAGGTGGAACGACCCTCCCCGGAGGTAGCCAATGCTCTCCTGGAGACCTTCCTGGCCTCTCGCCGGGGACTTGCCAATGAACCTCTGCATCCTAAGCTTGGATATCCCACAGCTGAAGAGAATGGGTGGTTTCGTTTTGAGTATTCTTCACCGAACATTCTTCCTGCAGGGGACAGCGAGGTTGCATTCCACGGTACACACCTGGAATGTTTGCATGGGATACTGGCCACAGGCAGGCTACTTCCTTCGACACCTGACCTCTCCGGCACGCGAAGCTTCGAGGCACGACCAGGCGTGTATCTTCACAGGATGTCAAACAGGCATCTTGCTGCCGGTTACAGTTGTCTGGTGAGGATAGGACCTCGGCACATATTCGTGCGGCCCATGTTTGAGGTGGAGGCTGCGCACTCTGGATCGCAAAAAAAGGGTAAGAAAACAAACCAACTGATATACTCCTATGATGCAGTCAAAATCCGAGCGCTGCTACTGCAAATATCAACCAAGGAGACACTCACCTTAGGTGAGTACCTCCGAGAGTGGAGTGGCTTGTTGGAGATACCACTGAGACAAGCACGGGAATCCTTTTCGGCGTTGGGATACGAGCTGCCTGGCGAAGCCTCGTCAAGTGGAGTCAAGGAAGGAGGAGTTGCTCCCCTTCCGGTTTGTGAGCAGGCGTCCAGCTCACAGGGTGGAGTTTCTCCCCCGACCATGGCGTCAGAGATTGATCACAGCTCAACAACGCCACGCAGCTCCACTATAGTGGCCTGGGAGGGCCAACCAGGCGATCTAGGGGACTATTGCACTGCCTCTACGAAGCCGGAGAGCAACTTCTCGTTCGAAGTCTCGAAGGCTCTAGCAGCTTCGCTCCGGCACGGACATAAACCCTACATCAGCGTCACTTCAGCTGGTTGGGCCAAATTAGAGGACGTCCTGAGATGGCCAAGAGTGCAGGCCCAGCACGCCACGGCAGGCGACCTCATGGAGGTCGTTCGGAGTAACGCAAAAGGCAGGTACGAGCTGGGCGATTGCCAAGGCCAGAAGTACATCAGGGCTCTGCAAGGACATTCTCGCTCTGATGTGGACTCCAATGAGGTGTTGGAGGAACTCACGGAGGAGATGCTCCCCAGAATGCTGTATCATGGCACATTCTGGTCCTTGTATGACTCCATACGCCAACGAGGCCTTCTGCCTCAGAACAAGATTTCCAAGGGTCGCGGCAAAGGTGGACGTGGCAGAGAGGGACGACAGCATGTTCACTTCGTCTCGGATCGGGACTATGGGAGACCTGGTGTTTCTGGATTCAGAGATAGCTCGTCGATGCTGGTGGCGGTCGATCCACGCAGAGCCATGCAGGTAGGGGTGCAATTTTTCCGTAGCAAGAACGGCGTCATTCTCACCCCCTCTGAAGTGCCCCCTTCTGTCATAGAGTACTACCAGAGCCTGAAATCAGGTACTAAGTACGGAGGCGACAACAGGCCGCTCTGATCGTGAGGACCCTCACCTAACGGTGGAGTCCCTCCCCACACTGATAATGCAGCTGCTCATGCAAAAAATCTGTGTTATGAGGCTGAAGGTCACTTCAATTTCATCACCAGACAGCAAGTATACCCCGAGGTCGCATGTGAAGCTCCGTCCGAAGTCGTGGGCCCGGATCTGCAAGTGAGTTGTCAGCCAAGTTTTCTGGAAGCTCTACTTGCCTTCTCGTACAGGCTCAACTCACCAGCTGTCTCGACTGTAGAAGCCATGCCTGAAACACCGAAGAAGAGTGGCAACAGAGCGACTTCCCGAACCCCTCCTCCAGTGCGACGTCGGCCCCACCTATCCAGGTCGCCGCCAGCCAGTGACTCCATTCGGGAGTCCGACTCCGAAGACACAGCAGCCCCTAAAGCAGCCCCCAAAGCAGCTGGGCCTAAGGGCCCGCCGCCTCCGATGCCTGTTAACCTGTCAGGAAGTGGATCTAGCACAGACCGGACACCGGGACCAGGTAAGGCACCAGGAGTGCCAGCGAAAGGTGGAGTCCCGGGAGGAGTTTCTCCCCTGGGACCACCGCCAAAGGCTGTGACCTCAACGATCTCCCATCCAGGGACAGGAGAGCTTCATGTCACCAGCACAAGTCCGGCAGGAGTTGCTCCGCCATCTACAAATAGCAACAACGGGCTGGAAATGGCGCCTGGACTGCCTTTACTGAGTGTTTCATTGCCTCACCGCCTCTACTATAACATAGAGCTAGTGGTTCGTACCGAGCCTTCACAGCGAGGCTAGACATTCTCGCGAGACAGCAGTGTGCAAAATGGACGTCGCCAATCAGTCAGCGATACATTGCAAATCAGCCAGTTAACTCCCTCATTAGTGCCAGAGTCTGCAGCTCGAGTCACTGACGACACGTCCGATTCCGACTTCATTGCTTGCAGCCTTGAGGGGCGGAGCGTGTGCGAGTGCTGTGTTAAGGCACGGCTCGTCATGAAGTGACCGCGCAAGTAGTAAGCCGAGCAGCAGGTCGATCCCTCGCAAAGCGTGGACGTCAAGTTTCACCTCAGACAGTATCCTCCCGCTGGGTGTGAATGAAAATGTTGTTGTTGTTGTTTTGTTGTTGTTGTTGTTCTTGTTTTTGCCGCTGTTGCTGCTGCTGGCTTTTCTTGCCGCTGCTTGCTTTACTGTTGCTTCTTTGTTGCTGCTGCCGGTGCTGTTGGCTTTTCTTGCTGCTGCTGTTGCTGTTGCTGTTGTTGCCTCTGTTTCTGTTGTTTTTGCTTTGTGTTGCTCCTGCTGCTGCTGCTGCTGCTGCTGCTGCTGCTTTGTTTCTGTTGCTCTTGTCGTTGCTTCTGCTGTTGCTTCTGCTGTTTCTGCTGCTGCTGTTGTGGGTGTTTGTTGTGTGTGTGTGTGTTGCTGCTGTTGCGGCGGTTGTTGCTGCTGTTTCTGTTTGCTGTTGCTGTTGTTTTTTGCTGCTGCTGTGCTGTTGCGCGCTGATTTTGTTCTTTTGGCTGTTGTTTTCGTGATGTTGTTGTTGCTGTTGTTGTTGTCGTTGTTTCTGGTGTTGCTGTGGCTGTTGTTGTTGTTGTTGTTGCCTTTGCTGCTCTTGTTCTTGCTTGTGTTGCTGCGGCTGCCGCTGTTGTTGCTTTTGTTGCCTTTCCTGCTGCGGCTGCTGCTTCTTCTTCTGTGGCTGCTTGTTGTTGCTGCTGTTTCTTGTCGTCTTTGTGGTTGTGTTTTGTTTCTTGTGTGTGCGTTGGCTGTTGTTGCTGTGCTTGCCGTTGTTGTTGCTGCTTGCTTTGTTGTCCTTGTGTTTTTTTTTTTCTGGTGCTGCTGTGGTTTGTTGGTGTTGTTGCTGCTGTTCCTGTCTTTCTGCCCTCTTGGTGGGGTGTTGTCTTCTTCCTCTGCTTGTGTGTTGCTTCTTTGCTGTCCCCGCTGCTGCTGCCTCTGTTGCTCCTGCTGCTGCTGTTCCTGCTGCGTTTTTTTTTTCTTGTGTGTGTGTGTGTGGGGATTCATAGGCCTTGTTATGCTTGAAGTACTGAGGATTGCTCCCTGGCTGCAGCCCTTGTTCTTAAAGGCATGACGGCCATGGCGTCCCCACTCGAGTTGGGTCGTCACATTGAAGACCTCAGCAAGAGATGCCTGCAACGCATCCGATCTGCAGGAGGGCCAATCGTGTCTTCCACGCTCCTCCATGCGACTTGGTCTAAACTACATAGCACCATTGGCAAATGCCGTCGCATGACGCAGGAGCTACGGCAGCATTTAAATGCGACCTCTCTGAATATGCCGGATTTCAGCGATTGTGTTTCCAGCCTCGTCAGAGCTCTGGACTGCTGCAATTCCGTCATACGAACACAGATGAATGAGGCATGCGTGTCTGCTATTGATCATGTTGATCATCCCACTGACAGCTGCGCTTTGAGACTTGGCTGTGGGTCTCCAGGACGGACAGGCTGCTTGGATGTGGCAGGAACTACGGTTCTTTTCAATCAGATGTTTACAGGGAATGTCTCAATTTTGGAAGCCATGAGAGAGTTGGATATCCATGCAGTGGGCCTTCCGGGTGCTAGGCTTCAGAAAAATTTCACTCTCCCGCCTTCGCTGAATTGCGGCTTGTTTTGCAGAGGAGGGCCATCATATGCAAGTGTTGCTGTTCTTTTTCGCAACACGTTTCGGGACTGTTTCCACCTCCTCTCAGATGTGGGGAGTGATAGAAGAATGTGGATCCAGATCAAAGTTGCGGGGGTCACAAAGCTACTATGGCTGGTATTCTACCTGCCACAAGGCTCAGATCAAGGGTCTGACGTGTCTTGGCAGGCAGAAATGGATGGACTGGAAGCTGATTTACTCAGTATAGAAGCCGACTTTCCGAATGTCCCCCTCGTACTTTCAGGTGATGCAAATATACAACCACAGGCATTAGGAGGCGGTCCAGATAGATTTCCGCGGCGTGACTCACGATTGGCCGACATTCTATCGCGCAACAATTTTCAGCTGGGTAACCCTCCTGCGCCCCCGTTTCTTTACCATTGAGAGGCCAAATTGTGCACGTGGCCCCAGGTCACACACATCATTCGCATCTTGGCGCGTCTAGAGCCATTGATCTGGTCTTGGCTTCTGCTGGCCTCGTGATTACCACGTGTGTCCATAATTCTTTGCATTGCAAGGGCTTAGATTGTGCCTGGGATCTATGTCATGAGTATACGCTTGGAGACCATTTTCTGCTGGATATCTCTGTTCCAAACGTTTTGCTTACGCCCTCGTTTCAAGCGAGTGAGAAACCACCATCTGGTTGGGAAGATCAACAAAGATGGATGCAAGGCTTTCGTGAGAATGCTCTTACGTGCAGGGCCTTCTCTTCATCAATTGAGCCCCTTTGTGCGCACATTGAAAGCTTGCCGAGTGGCAGCAGGCCTTCTCGGCGTGTTGCTGAATGGCTGGCCGATAGTTGCGCGTGCATCTTGGCCACCATTGAAGGACTGGTTAGAGACGGTTGGGTTTTGGCTGCTCAAATCCCGAGAACCAAGTGCAGTCGCCGGCTTACCACCCCTGAGCCTTTGATTGAGTCATGGCAGAGTCTCAGAGCTTGTTCTTCAATTGAAGAGTGGTTTGCCTCGGAAGCACAACATCATGCTGAACCTGTGCTGCAATCATGCCTAAAATGGCTGAAGCCCGTTTCCCCCTCCCCGCCTCTTCGTCTCTGCGACTCATCATCAATTGCTCCTCTCTCGCCAAGTGCGAGCCACCAGCAGTGGGTTGCAGCAATTAGACAACAATTTGTCGTACCTGAAGGGTGGGGTCAAGAGTTCCACCGCCTCATTGAGCGGAAAGCTGCAGGTATCTTGGGCATGGAGCTGCGCGCTATTGGTAGCGATCCAGCAGATGTACCTATTTCACAATCAGATTGGTTCTTGGGCACCTCTTTTTGGGATTCCTCGAGTGCAATTACGCCGAATCTTCTCCCCAGATGCCTTTTTGATGTTCCAGTTGAAGGATGGTCCGAATGTGCTTGGCTGTGCATGCGGCTATGTGGACCTGCTTGCCTGGCTGTACGCCCTGAAGTTTGGCGCTGGAAGCGAGTTAAAGCAACTTACAAGAAAGGCCCTTCAGACTCTGCCTCCAGTTATCGTCTCATCACAGTCATGCAAAACCATGGTTTGCTTCAGGAGCACATCCTATTTTCCAAGGTGGCTGGGCGTGTTCAGGGTGCTATTTCCTGCTTTCAATCCGGGTTTTTGAGAGATGTTGCCGACCCACACTTTTCTTTTCATGAAATTTGCAGCATTTTTCTGGAACGCAATCAACCTTTGCTTGCTTTCTTCGCTGACTTGGTTAAAGCATTTCCGCGATCTTGGCGCGCATCTCTTATAGAAAACCTGCACTCTCGTGCAGGCTTACGAGGTGGTACCTTGGCTCTTTTCCATTCGATGCTTAAAAGCGACACATGGCTGCTACCACTCAGTGGCCTTTCCTGGGAAGAGGTGTTGTCGGGAGTCCCCGAAGGTTGTCGCATTGGGCCTCCTCTTTTCAACTTCGTGCCGGACACGTTGGTGGTGACTTTATTGGAACACAAATGTGGCGTCTCTTGGTCTAGGCCCATGCCGGAATGTTGGAAGCAACCTGTATGGCCAGGCTTAGGTACCCCTAATGCAGGCATCACTCAACAACTATTGTTAGCTATTCAGTCTGGGGCTTCGCTCCCGACTGCTTACATGCTGGGGCAGGATACAGATTTGGAAGCAAGCGCAGCACGGGCTTTGGACCTGTCTGATCCACTCCGCATTCCTGTGCTGCTGCATGCTGATGACCCGTTGTTCCTGGCCTCAAGCAAAGGCGAGCTCAGACGAATGTTGCGTATCATTGCAGCGTGGTCTAAACTGTACAAGACCTGCCTGCACGTTTCCAACAGCAAATCAGTTGTCATGGTCATCAGTAAGCCCTCCCAAAAGGAGGCTTTTGTGTCTAATGCGGTTCTCTTGTACCAGTCTTTTGCGATGCCTGCCCCGACTCCCCTGCATCTTGTTGAGTCTCATAAATGGCTCGGACTAACGTGGGACTTCCAATCCACGCTGGAGCGGCATGCGATTACAATCATTGCAGCTCAACAATCCAAGGTTGCAGTTTTAGCAGGTATGGTGCAAGGAGGCTCTTTGCCCCTCTCTGAAGGTTAGTGCTAGTCTGCGATTCGGGAGGTGGCTGTGGGGTTTGTCCCCAAGATCCCGTGAAAGACTGGATACTGCGCAGTCTGTGTGGGCAAAGACGTTGCTAGGGGCTGAGCCGTGGAGAAGCTCTGCAGTCGCTTTAGCTGAACTTGGCTGGCACATGACTGGGTCGGCGCAATGTGTGCTGGACGTTGCTTGCCGCCGAGCCAGGTTGTGGCAGGCAGCTGAAGCGAACTTAGCAGGGTCCATGTTCACCGCCTGTTATCATGTCTACAACACTTGGACGACAAGATCAAAGCATCTCCTGCATGAATGGGGCTTATTAGACTGGCCCATTTGGTGTGCCTCCGTGCCCACGACGAGAGTCAGCCTTGAATCCTATGCGTCCTACTGCAAACTTCACCTCACTGTGCTCTGTCAATCGCAGCTGCTTTCGGACCTAGCTTGCCATACTGCCCCTGTCTGGTATTCTTCCGTACCCGAATCCCCCAGCAACTTGGCGCAGCAGCTCCCTTGGGAAGCCTTACATGCAGTACTGTGTCTCATCAAATGTAGAGCGGGGCACCTGAAGCTGGGACATGTGGAGGGAAAATCGTCGCAGGCCAACGTGCAATACTGCATTGCTTGTGACCGCAGGTATTCTGCAGGAACCTTGTGGCACCATGTGTGGCTGAACTGTAACTGTTTTGAGCCGGAGAGGCGAAATTTGCGTCGCACTCTTGGCAGGGAGCTTCAAGCAAGTGAGGTCTGGATGCCTTCAACATGCGAAGCTTTCACTGATGTGCTGCTCATGGCCAAGGCGATCCATGCTAAGCATAGAAGATTTTGGAAATGCGTCTGATCTGCACAGTGGAGCCGCTGTGCCTTGAAAAGCTCACTGAGCACCCGCTTTGTCCGGTGCTCATTATAGCTTTTGATGGCCCGTCCATCTGCTCCACTAATTTTCAGGGTTGTTGTGGGTCTTTTGCTTCCTTGCCCTTGGACGGGGGCTCCTTGCAGCTGGTTTGGCTGCCAGAACAGAACAGAACAGAACTACTACTACCACTACTACTACTACTACTACTACTACCACTACTACCCTACTAGTGCTCCTTATAACTCTATAATCCCAAACCCCCTAAGCCCCAAACCCCTAAACACCTAAGCCCTTGAAGGAACAGCTCCTTGGCCTTCGTGGCCTCGATCTTCTTCGCGGTGCACATGTACTTTCAGCCCTACGACAATCGGGGCTATTTCATCCTGGCGCCTCGTCTCTTAAGGGGGCGTTCGGGTTTAGGGTTCAGGGGCTGAGGGTTTGGAGGTTTTTCATCCTAGTGCCTCGTCTGCAAACGGGTTTAGTGTTTGGGTTTAATAGGGGGGCGGGTCGTCTCTCCAAGGGATTAATGGGGCTCCGAAGGGTTTGGAGTTTTTTCATCCTGGCGCCTCGTCTCTTAAGGGGGGGGTTTGGGTTTGGGGTTTAGGGTTCAGGGGCTGAGGGTTTAGGGTTTAGGGTAGCGCCTCGTCTATATAGAGCCCTAATTATACAAAACCCTTAAACCCTAAAACCGCCTAAGCCCTAATTACCCTAATTATAAATACTCCACAGCTGTCATATGCTTGCGCCCAGAGCCCGGCACCCTGGACCTAAGCTTGAACCCTCGATTTGCCTGCCCGAGCCCTCCAAGCCTCACCTGTAGATGAAAAGACCTGCCTTTTTCAGGTTCTTTGCTGTGGTTTCTATATATAGATCCTTAAAAAGGTAGGTCTTTCGGGTCACAGGCAAACCCCAAACCTCAAGCACCTAAACCCCGAAGACCAACACCCAGAACCCCAAACCTGAGAACCAAGCTCCAAAGCCAAAGGTATAAAGGTATCCCCTAAGAAGTCCTTCTGTAACTGTAGTTTAGGGTCTAGGATACGCCAAATCCAAGTCCACTTACAGGGCACCTTCTTCCGATGCTAGGTGCTAAGATTACAGGCGCTCAAGCAAAGAAGCGCTCAAGACTGGAGCGTACTGTATTACTCTAAGGACGAGAACTTGTATGGGGGGTTGACGGTTTAGGAGCTATGGGCGCAGGTTTCAATTCCCTTCCAAACTCCAAGCGCTAAATCCTAGGCTCCCCTCCGAAATCCCGTTAGGACCGCATCGAAACCGCCTCTTTGAGAGCCATCCTCGTGACCGCCTTCCTCCAGCTCTGGTGCATCATCACGACGCTCGGTTTGGACCTTATCCTTCATCCCCAACCACCCCTAGACCCTAAACCAAAAGGTGTTGAAACTAAAACCCTAAACCCGTAACCCTAAACCCTAAGCCAAAGGTTTCTAAACAAAATCCTTAAACCCTAAGCCAAAAGGTTTTAAAAAGAAGCCCTAAACCCTAAACCCGAAACTCCCAACACCTCGACCCGAAGCTCTAGCCTCCCGAAAGTTTCAGTCCCGCAGCCTCAACCCCAGGCTCTCCACCCTGAACTTTTGGGTTCACGGCGCAGGATACCCAGAACGTACCGACACACCGAACCCTAAACCCTGAGGGGCTGTGGGGGTTTGACGCGAATTTAGTAGCGCCAGGGGTATAGGGTTTACGGGTTTAGGGGCTGAGTACCAGGGTCTACTTTAGGGTTTAGTTAGGGGTTTCGGGTCCAGGGTTTCTCCTCGGTCTCCTCGTAACAGTTCCCAACCCGCTCGGTCGAGTGTTTTGGCCCATACCTTCCAAAACTCCTGAACGAGGGAATAGGTCTCTAAGCCCTTAAATCATATCGTGGATCCTATTATTGTTATTTGATTATGGTATATACCCCAAAAGCCCGAAATCATATTAGGGATCCTGCTATAATTTAAGGTATATTCCCTAAAGGTCTGGGAATGTTCCGATGGGAGCCAGGAACGATGCCGATGTCGCCGTCGGCAATCCCAGCTTCGTTGTCGTGCGGAACTGGGTGTGTCCGGTACCCAGTTGTCCTCTCTTCGAAAGCCCTACTTGGAGGATCATGGGACTTAGTAAGTAGGGCTATAAGTACCATAATTGGGTTACAAGTAATTATAGGTATAGTTACCCTAATTATAACCCTAGTTACGAAGTCCCATGACCCTTTAAGTACGGCATGGGGGCTTTTTGTAGTTAGAATATAGGGCTCCATTAAAGGGTTCCTTTTAAAGGGGTCTATAAGGGATCTATAGTAGAGGGCTCAAGGCCCCTGTATTACTCTTTTCAAAAGCCCTAAATTAACCCTAAATCCTGAATCTGTTCTTTTGCGACGTGTCCTTTCACGGTATCTGGAACTAAGTTCCGTAAAACTCCAAGGATGAAGCGATGACTACATCCCAGCGAAGCCTCATGCAAAGGGTGAAACTGATACCCTTTAAAATCCTGTAAACTGCTTACAAAGTCCTTTCGACCCTTCAGGTTGTGATCACAAGGGAGACCCGGTTTCCTAACAAGACCCTAAACTCTGAGCCCTAGCCGAAGACCCTAAACCCTAAAACGTTTGAGCCCGCACGGTTTGGCATTTGAGGGTCCAGGATTTGGGATGCTCTTGTGGACACCTTAAGCTTTAAACCTAGAGGCTGAACCCCGTGGCCATAGAGGCACGGTCATCATCGTGTACATGCACCTCCGATTCTTCTGGCCTCTTGCCACAAAGCCCTTGTGTGCTTCCAGGGTCTGGGCTAGGGGTGTGGAGTTCAGGGTTGACAAGGTCGCAGTCTGTTAGGGTTTAGGGGTTCAGGGTTCCATTAAAGACCTCGACCCAAGAGCAATCTGCGTACTGTAGCGGAATCTTTGCTCAGTCTTACTATCGGATAAAAAAACCGAGCAAAGGTTCAGCAACAGGATGGTAGCTCTGCTAGTCTTACGCTTTCCAAACAGTGACTTTGTCGCCAGAATCTAGGGTTTTTAGGCTCTAGAAGGTAAAAGCTTCGCCCTTAAGCCTTAGCCCTAAATGGAGCATCTGTGAACTCCCAAGGATCGGAGTGCGTAGCATGCGTTGGGCAATTCCAGCTTGGCGTACTTAGACGCACGTTTTGTTTTGCTCCCTCACTCGGCTAATGGTCAACGTGCCTAGACGATCAGGATTTGCAAAGTAGGTCGTAAGAACGTGGTTAGCGGGCTGTATGTCTGCCGGCACAAGACTGTAGCAACATGTCGCGACATGCTAGCAGACTCCAGAGTGCACTAGCTCGGTCGCCCTGCCTTCATTTAGCTACAAGCGGCTGGTCGGACCACATCTGTTCTCTTGGAAAGTCCAATCTCTACACACCACCGAACAAAAAGCACTCGGCCTCGAACTGTAAGGCAGTTTCATGACCCTCGACCCGAAGGCCCTAAACCCTAAGTCCCTGAATCCTAAGACCCTAAACCCTAATTAAGTCCCTAAACCTCCAAACTCTAACGCCCTAATCCCGAAGCTCCAAAGCCCTAAACCGGCCCAGGATCGTGACATGGGGTCTTGGCCGACGCAGGCTCCGGATCTTTACTTCCCCAAAACCGCCTAAAGACAGACTCGTGAAAGTCATATATCTCCAGAGAGATAGCCCGTAGCCTCCTAAAGCATGGGGTTTAGGGGTTTAGGGTTCAGGGCCTTAGGGGTTTAGGGGTTTAGGTTTTAGCGCGTTAGGGGTTTAGGGGGTTTGGGGGTTTAGGGGTTTAGGGTTTGGGGGTTAGGGTTTAGGATTTAGGGATTCTGAGTCCTAAGCCCTACGTTGCAGACCCTTAAAGCCCTCAATCGGTCTGCTCTAGCGATAAGGGGTTTACGATTCCCCTCTAAGGCTGGTGTTTTGGTTTAGGGTTTAGGCTTCAGGGATCATACGCTGCTTTTTTGCGGAAATAATTAGTGGCTGCAGGTAAGCCGTGCTTTCATCATTCGCGTGTCGTTTCAGGTTGCCGGTCTTCGTGGTGTGCCGTCATGAGGGCTCGAAGATGGTTTCGAGCAAGAATAGGGCTTAGGGGCCCATTATACTATCTGAATCTGATAGTAAAGGAGACCCTCAAAATAGTATTGGTAATTAGTAAGGCCCCTATACTAGGGTGTCCGTTTAGGCGTGGGCGATTCCCGAACCGTCAAAAGCTCAGCGTATATTGTGGCGTTACAGTGTATCGTAGGGTCTTAGGGTTCTGTATGAGATCCTCAAGTAAGAGTTCTTTGCTGATTCTATCTTGTGTTCAGGGGGCTGGGCCTTAGTACGAAAGAACAGCCCCTCTGCCAGAAAGGTTGGGAATCACGGGCCTGTAGAATCCCTCAACAGGGGGAGTGTTTCGGTTATAGGTGTACTGCATAGACGTTAGATCCCGATAAAACCCTTCTGAGCCACTGTTGGGAGAAAACCCCGAAGAGGTTGAAGGCTTAGCGGTTTGCTATCGCATGTACGGCGGCTTTCAGACTGAGAGTTGTGTTTTCATTGCGGGCGTATAGCAGGATGTCACTAAAGATTCAGACATCGTACATCAAAAACTCGGATCCCTGAACCCTCCAAAACTTTCCGGAATCCTTGAAGGAGAAGGCAACCCTATATGTGCCCGCGCTCCGCGTTCTCGACCCCCCCCCCCCCCCCCCCCCCCCCCCCCCCCGACCCGGGCGACCACACAACAAGAACAAGAACAAGAACAAGAAGAAGAACAGCAGCAAAAACAAAGCAGCAGCAACCACGCGGAGGAACCACAGGAACCACAGGGGGGGAGGGGGGAGACAGGAACCAGAAGAACCACAAAAGGGAGGGGGAAAACCAAGAGGAACCACAGGGGGGGGGGGAACCACAGGAACCACAGGGGGGGGGAGGGGGATTACCATGGGGGGGGGAGGGGGGGGGGGGTGCGCGGATGCTGGCACATATAGACCTCTGTAAATCCCATAAAAATGCACCTCTATAACACACCCGGGCCCTGAAACGCCAAGCGCTCTACAGGATTACATACTGGTACGAGACCATCCGCGATGCGGTCCGCGTCTACCAAGGCAAATCAGGCACCCGGGACAAGTCGTTGTTTTCATGTATTCTAATTTCAAGTAAAAAGCGTGTTCTGTTTGGGAATCGTTCTTCATGTTTCATAGAACCTAAGTCCCTTAGGAAACGTTCTTCAGTTTTGGACCAACTTACCCAAGCTTCGTGTGAAAACTAATGTTTTCATTTTGGGTCTTGCGTTGGCATCATCAGCAACTCCTGAAGCCTGCAGCAACTCGAACAGCAACAATAACATCAATGACAATATCAACATCAATAACGATAACAATACGGAGAACGGTAACAACAACAATCATCATCACCATCACCACCATCATCAACATCACCACCACCATCACCACCACCGCCGCCGCCACCACCACCACCACCACCACCACCACCACCACCACCACCACCACCACCACCACCACCACCACCACCACCACCACCACCACCACCCACCACCACCACCACCACCACCACCACCACCACCACCACCACCACCACCACCACCACCACCACCACCACCACCACCACCACCACCACCACCACCACCACCACTGCCGCCACCAGCACCAGCACCAGCACCAGCACCAGCACCAGCACCAGCACCAGCACCAGCACCAGCGCCAGCGCCAGCGCCAGCACCAGCACCATCACCATCAAAGTTACCATCATCGTCACCGTCACCATCACCATCATTCATGATCAAAACCATCATCATCATCATCATCATAGTAGTAGCAGCAGTAGTAGTAGTAGCAGTAGTAGTAGTAGTAGTAGTAGTAGTAGTAGTAGTAGCAGTAGCAGTAGTCATCTGTTAGAACATTAATACTTATAGTACTACTTCTTGTTATTTTGCTTATGAGTGTATTTAGTATTGTCCTTTGCGCAGAAGGTTCTTTGAGGTTCGCAGGCATTTCGTCGAGTCAGGTTGCTGCAGCTTGGGACGTGGCCCTCTTTATGGCTGAGCATTGATATCTGCTCGAGCCAGGTGTTTTTGTGCGATACAGCAAGGCAAATGGGCCGTCAGAGCCCCAAAGCCCTAAATCCTGACAGAACTCTCTAAAGAGCTCTTTGATTGAACCCTGGTAGAACCCTATACCCTAAGCCCTAAAACCCTAAACCTTGGCGATGGATGGTGGTGCACCCCTACATGATCTCTCTCTTGGTGGTGAGGGTCGTTTGTTGCCGATGCTGCAGGATTACACGATGATGACCTACAGGGTGCCATGGTGGGATAGCCGAGGGATGAGGGTGCAGAGGCAGTGGAGTCGCAAGGTGGCACAGACGTCAAACAGTGAAAGCGGAAGTCTAAGAGTGGTAGCAAGTCAGCCTGCCTCTGTGAGGCTCTCTGTGACCTCGGCGGAAGCAGAAATAGGCCTTCAAGAAACGAAAACCCTTGTAGAACCCTTGAAAGAGCCCCCAAGCTGAAAGGTCATGGCACTTCCAAAAACACCCATGGTACCGTGACCTTCGCGGCTTGGACTGTTAGGGTTCAGCGTTCAGTGTTCCGGGTTTAAGGTTCAGGGTTTTGGGTTCAGGGTTTGAGTTTCAGGGTTCGCGGTGTACTGTTCAGGGTTGGGTTTAAGGGTTCAGGGTTCAGGGCTTTGAGTTTAAGGTTCAGGGTTTGGGTTTAAGGGTTCAGGGTTTAGGGTTTTGTGTTTTGGGTTTTAAGGTGTAGGATTTAGGAGCTCAGTTCGAGCTTTGGGGTTTCGGGCTGAGCGGTTCACAGGGTTCCGGATTGACAACCCGCGAATCCGCTGAGCCAAGCCGGCATCAAGCAACTCCCTACAGCCCAAAAATGGAAAACCTTTCTCGCCTGGTGTTTATAACCCCAAACCCTAAATACTTGCTAAACTACTTTTTGCCAAGTAGCCTTGGATCACAGGGCCGGAATTCCCTCGCAAGGGTGGGACTCGTTTGTGGGACACATTAGATTTAGGGTTGGGGTCCAAGGTTTACGTCTGTAAAGACGTACGTAATTTTTTGTGGGTTGAGTTCGTTTACAAGACCCTTACAGGTGCAGAAGGGAACTCGCAGCAAAGACCACTCCGGCTATTTAGGACCAGTACCCCCCCCCCCCCCCCCCACGACTGAAGTCCTTAAGCCCCTACTGCCGAAGCCTGAACAGGCTAGTTTCGACATAAACCGTTAGTAAACCAGCATCCTGTATAGAGCTCGCTAATCAAACATCACGCAAGCGGCTCCTTACACAAGGATTCTCAACTAACAGGTGTCCACATCAATGTGGGTGGTGTGTTTGTTCTATTGCTAGTCTCCCCATGATAATGCACAAAAAATGCGCTCACCCGGAAAATGAACCCAAAGGGCCCGTATTTTTTAACTTTAACTAAACTCTCGGATATCAACCCTACTTGGTATTCAGCCTCCGCGGATGCCGCCAAGCCCTACGACTACAAAAAATTCTTAAGTCTAGGAGTCTAGGACCCAGAGTAGGCCCTTATTCCCTTTTTTTAGGGTGTAGGTTCCCTTATAGCCCCCTTTAGCCCCAAAAGAGTATCCTTCTTATTCCTAGGGTACTCTTGGGTCTAGAAGTTCTAAAGTCGGAAGTTATTTTCGCTTGGGTTTAGGGTGAGTCTAGGGTATGTGGTTTCAGGCTCCGAGTCCATGTTTCAGGGCTTTTGGTTTAGTTGTGCAGCTTGTGCATCCTTTGCCATACTCCCTAGAGCAGAAGCGCCGACCGACGCTGTACAGCCCAACCCTTAACCCTACACCCTAAATCCTAAACCCCAGTACTTAAACCCTTTAAAGGAGCCCCTTGAAGGAACCCTCTAAACAAACCCTTAAGGTAATGCCTTAAAGGTTTCTTTAAGGGCTCTTTTAGGGGCTCCTTGAAGGGTTCCTTTAAGGGCTCCTTTAAGTGCTCCTTAAAGTCCTTTACGGATTCCTTTAAGGGTTCCTTTACGGGTTCTTTTAAACGGTCCGTCCTGAGGCCCCAGACGGTCTGCATCTGCGCAACCTCAATTACCTGGAGGCAGGTCCGGGGGTGGTTCCTATGCGCTTCTTGAATTTTGTTTCTGTTAGGGCTTAGGGGTTAGGGGTTTAGGGTTGAGGGGTTTTGTAAGGACCGCAACCCTAATTTTGGGTTTAGGGTTTAGGGGTTTTGTAAGGTTCTGCAACCCTAATTTCGGGTTGCAGTTCAGTAAACGCCAAGCTCTACTGTCAAGCGCTCCGGAGGAGTTTGTTTTCAGATTCTTCCAAAGGTTCTTTGCAGTTCGATACAGTGTTACACGGCATTTTTGCAGCTTTTCTATACTTACTGGTAGAGTAGGCACCCTTTAACCTTTTGGGAGACTACTACAACCTCTATATGTCCTTAAAGGTTAACGCGTGGTTCTTTTGGGTTGCAGGACAAGTGAGGGTCTTATCAAGGCTTCACTACCCTTGTAATGGAGGGGGCAGGAAGTTTATCCAAGTTTGTTTCGTTCTTGTTGCTTGCATGATACCAGTTCAGTAACTATTCAAAGCAGGTCCATACACTTTTTTCGAGTAGCGAAGGCCCCTATCGTATATACGTTAGATATGGTTTGTCGTAACTGGGGAGACCTTATTTCGGGGTCCTTTGCGGATCCTACTATTTGGAGTCTATACAGGGCCCCTTGATGTTCTGAACGCAACGTACAGAGGCATGTTTGGGTAGTATTAGTATTATTCGGGGTTCCTGTGTTTCCCATAGCATAGGACCCCCAACCCTCGTCTACGATGCGGGCCCCTACATGACAAGTCTACAGCAAGCAAATCCCTTTACAACTTGCCTACAAAGCCTTTTGTCCGGCAAGACCTTCCGGAACAGTAAAGCCTATGACAAACCTCGAAGCCCCTAAACCTCAAAGTTTTAACAGAGCACCTTCCCAAACACCATATAAACCTAGATTTCAAAACACCTAATTAGGCCGCTTGAAGCTGCGTACACTCCTAGATGACATACGATCCTTTACAACCCTTGCAAGCCCACGAAACCGTTTCTGGAGGCCCCATACCCTAAACCCTAAACCCTAAACCCTAAACCCTAAACCGCATAGCAACCCCGTAGGCCAAAAGCTAGCCATCCTAAGCCCCGGAAACACCTTAAATCCCTATGGGCCTATGGGTGGTTGTCAAAATTAGGGTCCCTTTTTGGGTCCCGATTTTCATACGTTGTCACTTTTTGGGTCCCTTTTTGGGTCCCGATTTTCATTCGGCACCTATAACTTCGGGCACCCAAAAAGGGACCCCAATTTTGACAACCACCCTTATGCAGTCTTTCAGGTCCCATAAAGCTGCGTAGAATCCCATCTGACACCTGAAGTCCCTAATGTAAGGGCCTTAACAACATCTTACTATAGTTATTACAAGGAACCCCCAAAACCCTTTTCTAATTATTAAGGTAGTAACCCCTGTAGTAACCCTTGTAGGACCCTTTACAAGGAACCCTATTCTAATTTTCAAGGCCCCTAACCCTAAACCCATAAACCCCTAAATTTCCGAAACCCCTAAACCCCTAAACCCCAAAAATCCTGAAGCCTTTCGTGACAACCTCCCAAAAAAGACCTACTGGAGGAGACGCTCCTTGAGAGCATGTTTGCAGATATGCTGCAGCTCCATCATCAGATGATGCCGGGCTTCATGAGGGTTCCCTTTAAAGGCTTCCTATTGAAAGGGGTCTATAAGGGATCTTCATGAGGGTTCCCTTTAAAGGCTTCCTTTTAAAAGGGGTCTATAAGGGATCTTCATGAGGCTCCTTTAGTGTTACAGCAGGCTTATTATGGGTATTAACGCCCCCTACCCCCCTCCCTCTCAAGGGTCCCTATGATTAAAGGAATCTTCAGCGGCTCAGGGCCTCAGATGATGCTGGGCTTCGGAGGGTTTAGGGATTTAGGCTTCCTTCAACGGGATCTATAATGGGGTTCTAGGATGTAAGGTTCCCTTTAAAGGCTTCCTTTAAAAGGGTCTATAAGGGATCTATAGTAGGGTTCTAGGATGTAAGTTTTTCGGGTCGCCTTTGCCTCATTCCAGTTATGAAGGCCTTGATAATGAAGGGTCTGGGGTTTCGGTGATCTTCAGTAACTAGAGAACCTCTTCTCTTCTCGGGCTTCTAGAGGTCTGGTATACCTGGCCTGCGACAGTGACGCCTTAAAGCGTGGGATATGCTTCTGTTTTCGATTAAAGGCTACCCCAGAGCGTCCACACTACCGTTATGTCAACCCCCACAACAAAGATGGCTGGTAGTGATGCCTCGCATCAGGTACTGAGGGTGCGGAGACTTAAGTTGTGGGGTGTTAGGGCACATGAATGGGACTTGATACGGTCTTTTAGAGTTCTATGTGATGACTGGCTTCGCTACGTCCTTTGTATAGAGTTTTCGGTCTTCAAAGTGTAAGCAGTGTAAGCCCCTAAACACAAAACCCGGTCCCCTCCGAGAACCCTCGAAACCCTAAACTCCTTAAGACCTAAACCCTAAGCCCCGCTAGAAGCCTTTCAAGAAATCTTACCCTGCTAAGGGAGCATTTGGGTAAGGGTAGCTGCCAATAACATGGCCCATGTAGGCAACCCTATATAAGCTCTACTCTTAATACGGCACACTTTAGGTTAGGAACCCAAAAGAGATCGTAGTTCTGACAACAACCCGGAAGGGAAGCCTAAACCCTTAAAGGAACCCTTAAAGGAAACCCTTCATAGGCACCTAGGACCCTTCGGGTTAGGCTTTAAAGGAGCCCTTAAACGAGCCCCCTAAAGATACTAGTTTGGACAGCCAACCTTAATAAACCCTAAACCCTAGAACCTAAACCCTGAAACCCGAAAACCCTAAGACTATAAACTTTAAAACCCTCAACCCAAAAAGGCACTAAAACTTAAACCCTAAACAACCCTAGACCCTAAAACCCGCTTGAAGCCAAGGAAGAGAAAGCTGAGCTTCGACCACTGGTCAGGCTAGGGGCTTTTGGATCGTCTTCTGGGGGCTCATTGACTAGGATGCCCAGTAGTACCACTGTTCCCTTTTCGTAGTCTTAGGTTCCTTATAAAGCTACCCAATACCAAAAAGGGAGCCCTTTTTATTCCTAGGTTACTGGGCAGCCTAGAAAGCGTTTAGGGTTTGGGTGTTTAGGGTTTGGGGGGTAGAGTTTAGGGGCAAGGTGTAGGTTTATGGGGTTCTGAAAGGCTGAAGGCTGTGCCTAAACTCTGAAAGCCCCAAACCCTAAAACTTCGCAGATTGTGTACACAAGCCTACAGAACCTATGTTGCGAAACTTTATGAATCCACAGTGGACGCAATGGTGAGCAGAGCCGCAAGAAGCTACCGGAGACCCGAGCGCCTTGCGATGTGAACCCTAATGGTCCGCCTATGCAAACAACAACGGCTCCGGAACCAACGCCCAACACGCAACCAACCCTAAACCCCACACCATCCAAACCCAGCCCGAAACCCTAAACCCGGACCCCCAAACCCCTAACCCCAAGTGCTAAACCCTAAACTGTAAGACCCAACGCCACTCCCCACGCCCCAAGCCCTAAACCCTAACTATTGGAGGTTCATGGTTGATTATAAGTAGGGCGATAAGTAGGGTTATAAGACCCCTAATTGGGGTTATAAGTAATTATTAGGTATAGTTACCCTAATTATAGCCCTAGTTACTGAGTCAAAGTTTTCATGACCCTTTTAGTATCCCCAAAAGCCCATATAGAACCCTTAATAGTAACCTTTATAAATCCCTTAATAGGAGCCCTTTAAAGCAACCCTAGTACCTGCTCCCCGTAAGGCGGCCTGCAGCTGATGTGCCTCGAGGCCGGGCCCCTCCAAGGATTCTGTCTTCTTAAAGGGCGTAAAGCTGGGTTTAAGGGTGGAACCCCAAGCCCTGAGCCCTAAGCCCTTACCCCTAAACCCTAAACCCTGACACCCAGCCTGAGCTGTGCACGAAATGGTGCCGCGCGGACGCACGATGGTGCGTGAGCAGCACATCAACTTTCTGCGCCGCAGGGCTGCGGGTGACGATGCAGAGTTGGATCGGCTCATCCTGGCCTCGCTTGAGGAAGATCAAAGGCAGTGCAAAGCGCCTCCACAAACGGCGCTTCTTGCACCTCAGACCAGCTGCCTGCCCTTTCGGGATTTGATGCTTTCTTCGCGTCAAACGTCAAGGGGTTTCAGCGAATCTATGATGAGCCGGAGGCGGACCAGGAGCCGATTCCCGGTGAGTGGCTGATCCCCACGAAGCAGCTTCCCGCCCTGCTGCTGCAAAATGGCGTGAAGATGACGAACGCGCCCTCCAAAGGCAAGCCACCCAAGAAGGCGTTTCTCAACAGGACCGAACTAGTGGCCGTCATGCATGGGGAGCCCTGGCCGGAGGCTCCTACATCCCAGCTGCTTGGTGCCTCAGCGCCATGACCTGCGAAGGCAGCCGCCAGTGGAACACCAGCGTCGGCATCTTCGGTGCTCCGCCCGTCTTGTAGGCAGTCCCCGACGGTGACATCTCCGACCTACTCGCGGACGAAAGGGAAGCGGCGCTTGAGAGAGACCAACGAAAGGCGGAGGAGCAATGGATGGATGAGATCAACGAGAAGGAAACCCGCGAGGCCATACTCCAGGAAGAAAGGGCCATGGAATGGCACAATACCATGCGTGCTAGAGAATGGGACGACTGGGCCATGTGGAGTGAGATGTACCAAGGACCAGGGCGAGAAGGCCGAAAGAGACAAGTGGTCACCATGGAGTTGTCGTCAGGCAGTTCGGATGTCCCGAGGGTTTCGAAGATGGTCAAGTTCCCACTTGTGGAGGGGGAGGTGAAGCTCAACATGCACCTCAAGGTCACGAGGGAGCCCTACGAGGAGGACAGGCCCACGCCAAATGAGCATGCGATGCAAGGGGTCGAGAAGCAATGTGATGCTGCGGAAGGTCCGGAGCCAGGGCCCTTGCCACCTATTGGGGATGAGACTGCACAGGCAAGTGAGGCCACTACGTTGCCGATGGAGGGTCTTGGCGGGCCAGCTCACTTTCGCTCTGAGATTCCGGAGGACCTGACAATGGACGACTACGGTAAGCTCTATGCCGAATGGATGCAGGAGGATATCACGTCCACCCAGGTGATCGACCGCTATGGGAAAGCCCTTTTCGATCTCTTTGAGGCACAATATTTGGTATATATGGGGCATGCGGAGACTCAAGGACCGGACCTACTTCACATACAAAGGCTCATGGGTGCAGAGGGACCTGAAGATGTTCGAATGGAGGTTACCAGGGATGCACAGGGAGCCGGTCTGGAGTTCGCGAAGGGTTCAGATGAGGTGAACGACTGAGGGGTTTTGTTTTCGAGGCTGCCAACGGGTGGCCAGTCCTCCTGGTCCACAGGGCCTTGGTGTAGCAAACCGGATTGCAGGCATCAAAAAGGAGCTCAAAAAAAAAACCCTAAACCCTCAAACCCTAAGCCCTAACCCCTAAACCCCCGTAGGTTTTCATAAGGATTTTGCCGGGATTGGGAAGCGTTTCGGGTTGATAGTATATGAAGGCTCAAGGGTTTAGGGTTTCTTGTCAGACCATCGGTTCTTCTACAAGGGTTCCCCAAAGGATACTATACTTACCTTTGGTTAGTAGGGAATGGAGGAATGGGGTACAATTATATCTACTATTACTACCATTCTCCCATTCCCTACTAACCAAAGGTAAGTACAGGGGTCGCAGTGGTTGCCTTAACAAATAGAATAGGGACGGTCAACTCCTCCAAAGAGAAGAACATGCATGAAGGATGATTGGTGCTGGGGTTTCCTTCTACTGTAAAGGTATTTGGATGACGATGTTCCAAGTTTCTGGCTTCTTCTCTAAGTTTTGCTTGTGTCTTGTTTAGACTGTGGTCCCGGAGCATGACCGACGCTGGTCTTGTTGTGATTTACTTCCAATGCCGCAAGAAGCTAAATGTTTTGATGGTTGTGACATCGTACTTGGGTGTTGCCGCATTTTCTTGCAGTTTGCCGCATGGCTTGGCAAAAACAGACGGAGCAGCTTGTTCCTTCTTCGCCGTTTGATTTCTGTGACCAAAGTAGACTGTGGGCAAGCAAGTGGCAGCGGCTGGGTTGGGAATCAAGGCAAGCGAGGTGTCGAAGAATACCACCGCCGGGGCTGTGGCCTCACTGGTGGTGGACTCCTACCTAGCTCAGGAGGTCTTCCAGAGTTTGTCGTTTACTCGCGTGTCCCAGCGCGGCATCCTACTACCCAGCAGCTCTGGGATCCCGACCGCCGCTCGAAGACATGTGTGAAGAATGGAACGGTGGATTGCTTATCCGGAGTTCGAGCAGATGCAGATCGCCAAGGCAGAGATGGGAAGTCTGCACCAGAGTGGGGCAGCCCTCGCAATTCTGGCAAGAGACGCATCCTCCCGGATCAGAGACACAGAGCCGTCGTCCTCAAGAATTCCTTTCCTTCAGATTCTTTAGAGGCCCATTGCAATTCTGAGGGCTTTCATAATATTCGGATTTCGACGAGAATCCGTACTAATCAAAGGCCTACATGACTCTAAGCTCTTAATCTTAAGACCAATGCAACCCCAGGACGACAAAAGCGCTAAGCCCTAATCCTTGAACAATACAACCTTATAAAACCCTATGAAACCACAAACCCTACGCCCTACGCCTTGTTACAAATTATATAAACCCCCATGAAACGATAAGCCGTAAACCCTAAACCCTAAACCAGAATACCACCTTGTAAAGCCCTATGAAACCACAAGGCCTAAGCCCTACTGAGCCCCTGCCCCCTCAGGCAACCCTATTATGGGTCCCTTACGGGAACCCTAATATCGAAACCCTATGAACCCTAAACCCTAAACCCTAAACCGTATGAGCTCTAAACCCTAACCCTTCTAGGCACCCTCAGCCCTGAGCCCCTGAACCCTAAACCCTCAACTCGAAACCCTTCTAGCTCTCCTTGACGGAACCCTAAGCCCTAAACCCCTGAACCCTGAACTCTAAGCCTCTCTAGCTCTCATTAACGGAACCCTAAGCTCTGAACCCTTATAGTTACAGCTTATAGCTCCGCCCTAAGCCCTGAGCCGCGAGGCCCAGCGGAGTGCCAAGGAGGCCGCGGTTCAAAGCTTGGTCGCGCGGCGCGAGCTCGTGGGTTTTGGGGGTTTAGGGCTTTAGAATGCAGGGTCAGGGGTTTGGGGTTTAGGGTTTACTGTTTTAGGGTTTCTAGGGGTTTAAGGGGTTTAGGGTTTTAGGGTTTCGGGAGGTTTTGTAGCGTTTTGTCGGGCTTGCTTAGGGACTCCTTAAAGGATGAGGGGGGTTTTGGGTTGCACGGTTTGGAGGGTTTAGGGGTTTGGCTATTGTGGGGTCTCATCATCCCCAGAACCTTACAAGCCCAGTTCAAACCCACAACAGGGTGTGGGTTTGGGATTTAGGATTTTTGGGTGGGAGGGTGGCTTGCACCTACAGCATCTGACTGTAGTGAGTAGGAAATGAATGCTCTAACCCCAATCCGTAAACCTGAAATCTAAATGCCGAGGCCCGAACTAACAGTTTGAACCAACAGATAGCATCCAGATTCTGGAACCCGGAGTTCCAGAAAATATTGGACACTCATGGAGGTCCCGAACAGTGGGATCCTTACCCGACTTAGCTAAACACTAAACCGAACCCTGATGTTTCGGACAAGGTTGTCGTGGGGTTCACAGGGTCAGCCCTCGAGGCATTCCAATTGGATTCCAATTTTGCAGACGCAGAAGAGACCTTACATCGACCGCCAAGTGCACGATGGATCACGCAGGGCACCATCGGAGGGCGAGAGCAAGCGGTGCCATTCCTACCGCAGCTGCAGGCCGGTGCACCCTTAACAGCTGGCTGCCATACTTGTCGTGTTGAGTCCATGTTGTCTTTCGGCGCGCCTGGTTTCAGCGAGACTCAGAAGTTTTTGGAGGAGCCGCAGGTCAAGATGAAAGGGCCTGGGAGGAAGCGATTGATTGTTGCCAAATTTAATCCCGTGGCCCTGGACATCTTCTGCACTTCTGTGGATGCCATGTGCAAGGCCATCAGCTCGCAACTTGCCGAACTTGCCCCTCGCCCATCCATGCCCTCATGCCTGCAGGTCTGGAATCTGCGGCAACAGACTGTTGCCTACACGACATCGGTATCAGCGCGGGTGTTGGATTTGAAATGGACACTTCTGGGCATGACGTGCCAGGACGGCCTGCAATTTGCTATTGTCAGTTCCAGGTCTGCCATCAGCAGGCAACGAAACAAGTTGAAGCAGAAGGACAGACGACTTCGAGTGGTGGATCCCCGGCAGTGCGAGCGACTTGTCCTTCACGTAGCGGAGTGCGAAGACGTGTTGTTGCCGTGGTTGATTGACTTGCTCTTTGCTCTTCTCCTGCTCGGGCGCAGCTGGCCGCCTTCGGGCGCGGAGGAGTATTTTGGTGATGCGGGGGAGGGCAGGGGTCACTGGCATAAGCGACGGGCTCTTTCAGACTCACAGCAGTGCATGGCAGCCAGCATCACTGACCAACAGTGCCAACAGCGTGGCATCAGCTACATCACCGATTGTTTCTGAAGGACTACGGAAGATTCCAGAGCTATGTAGACTGGATGTGGCAACTGCGGGTGAAACCATCGCCTATTGCACTCGGCTTCTTTGCCGGTTGTGCTGCAGGACCACCAAAGGTTATGAAAGATTCGAGAATATTGTCGGCTGAATGCGGCACCTGAGGGTGAAGCATCAGAGCACGGGGCAATGACGTGTTCGTCACTTTTCGAGTATTGTTTGACAGTACCAAGCAATTGGCATTCTCTGGTTCCAAGGATCGCAATGTCATGCTCGATCTGCGAAAGCCCCACGCCGACAAAGGTCGGACAGATTCATTTGATGGTCGGACCGCCAGTGGTCGCACCCAGGTGGCAGGCAACTACATTGGCAAGCTCCGCACGACAAGCCCACCGCAGCGCTTGCGTTCTCGCGAAAGCAATGCCTTGACATCGCCTGCAAAGACTAAGTGAGATGCAGTGCTCCTTGATGGATGTGTTTGTGGTGGATGCTGAAGTGGGTCCGACGGCGGAATCGGATCTGCACTTGAGGCGACCGTGCACGAACTTGTTCGGGCCTTGCAGCTCTGCGTGCAGCGCCGCGGACGCGACATCAAGTGATCCCTTTGCGGCCCATGTAGTCAAGCCCCGTGCTAGGATAAACTTCTTGCCTAGAAATTTCATATCAGAGCCTAGGCCACTTTCTTTCCGGGCGCCGGGCCACCGTCACCAGAACTTCGCTGACACTCTGCTTGCCGCCGATCAGTGGCTGTGGCCACGGCCATGGCTGTCGGCGACGTCAAGGGCAAAATGGCACGCCAGAAGCAGACTGGCATCTGGGACCGAGGATGAGCCAGACCGCAGATCTATGTCTTCCTGAGGGAAGCCATTGCGCGATTCGTGCGCCTATGTGGCTGCCCTCATTGCGCAGTGACAGAGCTCGGGGACCCTAAATCCCGCGATGGCTTCAAATACTTTCGTTCCATTCCTTCAAGGGCTTTGGGTTTCTTATTCAGAGGAGTGCTGACGGCTGATAGTTGACACTAAGCCGTTATATAGGAACCTTCAAGCATATGTGTTAGTTGAGCCTTAACCTTAAACGCAAAGCAACACTCGGAGCCCTAAACCCGACAAAAGATCTGCGGTTCTTCGGATTTGATCCCTAACGCCTTGAACCAAAACCTTGAATGTTAAACCTCGAAAACTCGGTTCCCTTGGCTAAGTTCTGCAACCCAGGATGCAGTGGGCAACACATTGCGCCAGTACAGGAACATGAGCTTCTGGGCCGCAGAGAGCTATTTGGGCTTAGGGTTCAAGGTTCAGCGTTTAGGTTTAGGGTAGCTTGTTAGCGTGTTTCTTAGGGCCTGGGGTTTACTTGAAACATTGACCAATGGCCCATCTGGTCCAGAGTCTGAGGGCCCAAACCATAAGTGGAAAAACGAAATTCTTAGGCAAACGGGGTCCTTAAGCGTCTCCCAACATTTGCATTTGAAGTTTCCCATAGATATATATACATTGACATGTACATAAACAGTCCCGGAGAATCGTTGTTGTAATGTTTACGTTTCAACATTCGGCGCTGCAGTGCTCGCATATGCCGATTTCAACCATGTCCACTGCAAATGCACCCCGTCGCATGACTCCGCACTGCACAATACGTTGCTGGGAAGGAGGAGAGCCTCGCGGGGCTTCTACACGGGTGGGCCCAGTACGAGTTGCGAAGACATCGCGCTCAATTGTGGAGCTGGTGCCTGCAGCCTACAGCGGAGGCAGAAAACACTTTCACTTCATGAAAAACGAAGCTCGGCTTGCCATGATTCGGATCCTGGAACATACGGCACGAGTTACGCAGAACTTTTGAGCTTCATACAAATTTCCCGAGCAGCACAGCAGATGCGACACCCTGAATCCCCGCAGACCCGAAACTACTATAACGTAGCCTAGACTCGACACCCTCAACACCGACCCCCACCCTGAAGCACAAACCCCTGATCCATCACGTGTAAGCCCGTAGTTGCAAATCCCATCAAATTGTATAGAGCTTTTGGGTTTAGGGTGCCGCATATAGGGTTTAGCAGCTTAGCACCAATATAACTTGGAAATAAGACGTACTTGTCACAACCTTCTGGACGCGGCAGCCCGGAACAACTTCCAGTCCTGATATCAAGTCTATAGAGCCCATCAAAGCATATAGAGTCCACAAAAACTGCATAAGGCCCTTCCAGAGCCTAGATAGAACGTGTAAAAAGCTTTTGGGACTACTTGATAAAGCTTAAAGGGATTTGAACCGCATGGTGTGAGAGCATTGCAGGAGCCCCAGAAGAAACCCAAATATACATGTCTGAAAAACTACATCCCGTGGTGTTCCTTACTTACATGACAGCACCATAGTTATCCCGAGACGCTTTTCTTGTACATAGTACGACATTAAGCCCTTGCTTTTAAAAAGAACTTGCCTAGATCTTCATAGGGACCGTGATCTTCATCCGGCCATATAACATGAGCTCTTTGACATTCTGGTGTGAAGCCGTATGAGACGATTGAAAAGTACAGTAGCAGGGCAGTGCAGGAACCCCAGAAGCAACCCTAGAGGTTTGCAAATGCGTTGCATCCTTTCGTATTCAATGCCCTTTATGACGACACCATCGGTCACCATCGTTGTCATCAAGCCGAATTTAGTCAATAAGGCCTTAAGCCCTTCTGGCCGTATTGCAGAGCCCTACCTTCCGCCCCCCGACACACTCTCGAACTGAACCCTAAAACCCTCAATCCCTAAACCCCCTAAGCCCTAAACCCCTAAACCCCTCAACCCCTAAACCCCCTAAACCCCCTAAACCCCAAACCCCTAAACCCCCTAAACCCTAAACCACCTTAAGCTTTGGAGGCTGCAAACTTGATTCCCGTAACCCTGAACCCCAAGACCCCGAAGCCGAAACCTTTAAACCCTAAGCCCGGACCCCCCAAAACCACCCAAACCAGGGTTTAGGGTTTAGGGTTTAGGGTTTAGGGTTAGGGTTTAGGGTTTAGGGTTTAGGGTTTAGGGTTTAGGGTTTAGGGTTACCGCAAACCCTAAGCCTAGAGTCTCCTCCTGAATGGATTTTTCTCTCTGTTCATATGAAGCCCAAGAGAAAATTCAACATGTTGTATTCATTACGGTTTTAAGGGGGGGTATAGAAACCCCTAAGCTCATTCATGGGACCTTTACGGGAGCCTTTTAGCGGGACCTAAACGGCCTGAACCGTAAACCCTAGACCCCAAATCGCAACCCCAACCTAAACCTTAAACCCCAACAAAATCCCCAAACCCTAAACCCTATACCCTATACCCTAAACCCTAAACCCTAATCCCCACACCCTTCGTGCCACAACCCCACGAGGCAAGAAGCTCTTCAAGGATGGCCGGGTGGGTCAGCTGGTCGAGAAGCTTCTTACTTCCATCTTTTTGAGGGAGTTGGACACTTCTGTTCTTTGTTGCTTCAGTGTGATTCCATTTTAGGATTCTGTTTGTGTGTTTTTTGCAGTGTTTCTGAAGATTCTACTTTTCGACTTTTCGGTATAGTGTTGTTTGAATGGGGTCTGGTTTTCGAGAAGAGTCGTTGGGATTGGGCAGCGGTGTATCATAAGGGCTCCATTGCTTGAGGCATTCAGTGTCAGACTCTGAAACGTTTGTCCGCTGTCTAGAGCTTTGGATCTTAATCTAAGGATTGGAGTTCAGAGTCTATCAGGAGATAAGATGAACGTGATCTTGAACCCTAAACCCTAGATGTAGAGTTTAGCCGTGCTTGCTCTTAGGGTCCTGGGCCCCATCCGGAAGCTATTGGACACGAAGCCCGAATCACATTAAGGGAATGATGTAGAGTTTAGGGTTTGATTCCAAAAAAATACACCGGCAAGCTTGAACTCTAAACCTCGCCCGTAGGCCCCAAGACCCCGAAGCTTTTTGCCCCAAACCTTCAAAGCCCCGAACACCCCAAACTTTCCTTTTTGTCACTGTTCGTCTCCTGAACTTTGTGCACGATTCTTCGGGTGATGTCTCTTGCTGCTTGTTTCTTCGGCTAAATGAACCGATCATGTAGGCCTCACTCTCTGTGGCTCCGGAGAACGCATGCCCAAGGTCTAGGTGGACGCGAGAGAAAATAGCATTAGAGCGCGTCGTTACCAGCCGTTGTCGTCAGGCCATGAGAGGTCTTCGAGGGCCTTTGAACGACTTCATCGTTAAGGCCCCTCTACGAAACCCCTCGAGACCTTAGGGCTCAGGGCTGAACCTTGAACCCAACGCACGATCGTACTCACCAAAACCCCCAAACTCCAATCTGCCGACTATGGACCCCAAATCGAAACCCTCGGCCCGGAACTAAACCCTAGAACCCTAAATCCTAAACCCTAGGAGCCCGAAACCCCTAGAGCCCTAAGCCCGAAAACTTCTTTGAAGGAGCCCTCAAACGATCCGAGGTTCCTTGACCGCTGCGAGGAGTTCTACGGAGTCATGTCAACGTGCCTTGTCTTCGGATGTCCTGTCTCGTTTTGGTTTAGGGTTCAGGGTATATAGGGTTTATAGGGTTTATAGGGTTTTGGGTTTAGGGTTTAGGGTTTATAGGGTTTTGGGTTTAGGATTTAGGGTGTAGGGTTTAGGATTTGGGGTCCAGGGTTTAGTAAGGGGTCTGGGGTCGAGGGTTTAGGGTCGGAATGACTACTGATACTGGCCCTTGACGGTCCCTTTGTAGCTATATGATCGCACAGCCCAACACCCCTTCAAACTATTAAAGGCCCCTATATCTGAATCCCGAAGCCTTTGAAGAACGGGTCGAATCAGGACCGGATTCTTGCTGAAAAAGATCTATACGGGCTTCTTAAGGGTTCCACAAACGGGTTATGGAGGCTGTAAAGCATATATTGAGGATTGAGGTCTGGGGACTTCGTAGATAGGTTGTAAGCAAGGCTGGATGTGCAGTAGCGCCCCACTGACCAAGCCCCATGTTCTTTCGCAAAAGTCCTCTGAACCCAACAATTGCCATTCAACCTCGCGTACTAAGCCTGTATGAGAAGCCTCCTATATCCAGACTATGAAAAAAACCCTGGCCTAGAGAAGTCCTTACGAAAGCCTATAAAATCAACTGAGGGACCGGTGCTTGTAAGTGGGCTATACGTACTTAGAATCTGCGGACTTAGTAAGTAGGCTTATAAGCAAGGTAACCATCCAAAACTCCAGTATATACTAGGTTTCCTGAACGCATACGAAGATCCGGGTAGGGTTGGTTCGAGAAGATTCAAGGACAAATGGCCATTCAAGTGTGCTGCACGGATGCCTTGTCTCACGGCGAGCAGATCTCTTTGCATGAAGCTGCGGATCTCCTCCAGGGCGGCTATGGTGGGGACGATACGAGCCGGTATGAACGCCATCTGTGACTGCTTGCAGACTCTCCGCGAGGAGAGCCCGGAGCTGTTTGAGCACATCGTGATTCTGCTCTGCGCATTGTATGCTTCATGCGCTCCCAGTGCAGTGTTCTGCTCTGCACATTCCACGGCTCATATCGTCTCGTCAATTTCCATCGCTTTGTGAGGCACTCAAACTCTGCCGGGGGAATGGAGCCGAAGGAAAGTGACAAAACGTGAGCCGATTGCCCGATAGCGACTCGTCCGGCATCACAATGTTCGGGTTTGTACAAGTTCTCTACATTAGGGCACCCCTTCTCGGCCCCCAAAATAATACGGCACCCTGAAAACAAGGACCCACAAAGAAGATACTAATAAGGGGTTTAGGGGCTTAGGGTTCAGTGTCCAGGGTTTCGGGTATAGGGGTTTAGGGATTTAGGGGTTTAGGGGCTTGGGGTTTTGGGGGGTTTAGGCGGGCTGTAGAGCCTTTGGAGTCTTCCTGTTCCGGGCATTTGGGGTTGGTGTTGGGTTTTGCTTTGGACCAGGTTTCTTTTCGCTACCTTTAACCCCAAGTTACCGTAACTTACCTTTTTAAAGGACCTATATGAAGAAATCATATCAGGGAACCCTAAAAGGGGCAGGTTCCTTAGGGCCCAGGTTTCCTTCTTAGGGTTCCTTAGTATGGATTATAAATACAGCTCCTTAAAGAGGTAGGTCTTTTCGGGCCCTAAACCCTAAACCCTAAACCCTAAAGAGGTAGTACTGAAGCCCGAGATTTTTGGACCCCGTAGCCCTTTCTTAGCCGGTCTCCTCCTACGAAGTCCCGGCCTGGGCCCTGCAGCCTGGGGCTCTTAAAACAAAGGGGCCTAAACAATTAGACTACCCATTATACTAGGTTTATAGGAAGGAACGCCCCCCCCCCCCCAAAAAAAAAAGGTATGGGGACTTTTTAAAGCCCCTATTTTGATTCAAGGACCGGCAGCCACGCCCAGTTTATCAGGCAGAAGATGAAGGAAGTAGAGGAGCCCCTACTCAGGGTTCCAGTTGATTCTGCAAGAGTTCTCTAAGGCTCTCAACAGGTTTCTTATCAGGGTTCTACAACTGTTTATGTAGGGTTCTGCAGTTGACCCTGCCTCCTAGTATCGTGGCACTCAGAGGATACGGCGGGATACTGAATTCATTCGGGGCCTTGCGAATTTTTGGATGGAAGTTCTGGGTTCTCTGGCTGTTGTAGGGTTTGGGGTCATTCAGGATTGACGGCTTGAAGGTCTTAGTCAGAGTGTTTTTGATTGATATAGGTGCATACTGTTCATGTTTCGAGGCGCAACTGGTCAATGAAGAGCCATTGGGTTCTCTGGGCTAGGGCTCCGGTGTTCGCGCCGGCAGTGCGACACCAGGGACCACATTCTGCTTCGGATGTTGGGTTCAGGGTTTAGGGACTCTCGGCGCGGCTTCGAAACATTTATCGGCAGAAAAGCACTACAACTACGCAGGACGACGACGACGACTACTGCTACTGCTGCTGCTACTTCTCCAGCTTCCACTACTGCTGCTACTACTGCTACGACTACGAATGCCGTTACTGCCACTACCACCATAGTGGTAATCCTGCTGACTTTCGTATTCAGACAGCCCAAATCCTCTCTGCGTAGAAAATTAGTGATATTGCTCAGCTGCGGGATATCGGCCTCCATCAATCAACAAACGCGAGTCCCTGTAAACTGCCCAGAAGAACTCAAAAGCCACCATCTGTCAAGAATCTCGGGGTCAATCCCTACAGTAGAAGCCAGAAAGTTGGAACATCAATATCCCCATGCCCCTAAGGTAAAGTATAAGGGATTCTAGCACTAATCCTCCTAAATCCATGATCCAACTTTCTGGCTTCTACTAAAAACCTTAAATCGCGGCAGGAGCTGCGCCACTTCTCCCCCGACTCGCTGAATCTGATTCTCAACCGAGAGCTTCTGGGATGATGGTTTAGGGTTGAGGATCAAGTTTAGTGGTTGATGTAGGGCTTAGGTCATATAGCTACGACTCTGGCTGTACCTTAACCCCAAGTAACCTACCGTTTTAAGGACTTATATCAAGAAATCATACTAGGGAACCCTGACAAGGCAGGTTCCTTAGGGTCCAGGGAGGGTTTAGGGCTTTGAGGGTTCAGGGTTTAGTGCGGTGTGGGCCGGGCCGGGTTTCGGAGGTCGGGAGCATCATGGGGCTTCGAAACCTGGTGTTCGTTTACCTGGACCCTAAGGAGACTGCCGTTTTAGGGTTCCGTAATATGATTTCTATATATATATATATATATATATGTCTAAGTCCTTAAAAAGGTGGGTTACTTGGGGTTAAGGTAAGCTTTAGGGTTCAAAAGTGTATGGTTGGAGGATACAAGGCAGTTCAATAATGGTAAAAGTGCATGATTCCGGCGATGACAGGGGGCTGTTGCAGTGTTTGTGCTCCCGATAGGCCAAATACTCGGTTTGCTCGGTGAAGGACTCGGACCACATGCCACAGGTTAGTATATACGTGGACATGGAGGCAAGCCACAGGCCTAAATACTAAACCTAAACCCCCAAAAAGGGCTAACATGGAGGCCTGAATAATTACCTATACAATTTTTGGGGGTTCCTGGGTGTATTTGTGAGACAATATACCCCAGAGTCGTATTCTAATTATTCCGGCCCCTACGTTAATCTCATCATGGAACCTTCCTCTGCCTCTTGCATACTGTCCTGGCCAAGAAGAAGGATTCGTGTAGGACGCATGTTAAGGCAAAGGGTTTAGGGCCTGGTTTCATGAATGTGACCCGTAAACCTTAAACATCCATCTGGAGCATCCTCCTGGTGAGCCTAAACCCTAAACCCTAGACCCTAAACCCTAGACGCAAGGAAAAGGGCATTGCATTAAAAAAAACCCTAGACCCTGAACCCTAAACCCTTAACCTCAAGCTCCAACGCCTACTGAAGCCTTAAAGCCCAAACCCAAAAATCCTTGGCCCTAGCCTTGAAGATCTGCCCGAAGCCCAAGAAAAGTCAAGCAAATGCGCCTCTAGCCCGAGATAGAGTACTGTAGGGGCCTAAACAAGTACCAATGCTATTTTTGGGGGTTACTTGTTATTGTAATAATAATATTTATTATCACAGTATACTGGGCCCCAAAACCCTATTCTAAGTCTCAGCTAGTTATTCAGGCCCCTATACTACTCATGACAATGCTGAAGGTCAGGGTTTCCTGATCAAATGAAGGAATCCAAACCGCCCAAGCCGTAAAAATTGAAACTTAAATCCCAAAGCTTTACATTCATTACACCTAAAATTCGAGACCCTAGTCCCGAAACAAGTCGAATCCCTAACCCAGCTTTCTACCAACGCCCGAAGCCCTGAACCCTAAATCCTTCCCCCAACCCCAAACTACACCCGAAACCCTAAATCCTAAGCTCGTGGCAGTGCATGTCCTGGTCAAGCAGGGCAGCTTGCGCAGTCGGTTGCCCGAAATCTTCCTCTGAGACCTAGCGGCCAGTATGATACCCATCCCGAAGTGGGGGGCCGATGGTGCCAAAGATCTCTTCAGAGGAGGGGACACCTGCGCAGCAAGAGCTTGTGGAAGGCTTCGACTGGACTCCGCCGTATATGGCGCCCCGGGACTGCTGGCAGGCACCGTTGCCGTTGGAACACGGGTACCGCGAGCACAGTCAGTACTGCCTTCTTTGCAACAAGTGTGCAACAGAAGCCGATGTGGTCAGCAACAACCACAACAGGGCGATGGCTTCGTGGATGCGGCAGGGCAAGCCTCAACTGCTGGTATATTCCTTAATTAAGGGATATTGAAGTCCCCATAAACCAAAAACCCTATAGATCCCTTAAGGGAACCCTTAAGGATCCCTTTAAAGGAACCCTAGGTACTCCTTAATTAAAGGGGTCTTGGGCTCTCTGGGAGGGTTCGAAAGCCCTTATCCGATATCGGAGGTTCTCGGTGGAGGAGCTGCAGGATGCTATGCTCAACCTCCGCAAGGCATGGGCCCTCTGGGATTTAAGGTTTAGGGTTTGGGGTTTCAGGGTTTCGGGTTCATGGTCTGGGGTTTATGATTTGAAACTCAAAGCGCGTGCTGGGATCCCTTTATTCTTTCCAGGGGCTGTTTGTTTGTCCTTGTAGTCATGCTGCTTGGGGCTTCGAGGTCTGTTGGCTAGGAAATCTTCTGACAAGAAGGGCAACGATGCCGAAAGGACTGATGATGTCAAGCTCGTGGATTTTTTCAGACGCAGACTGATGTGGCCGTGCCCGCTGATTTATAAGCGCCCTACAAGGTTTTTATAAGGATTCTGCAAGGGTGCTTTTGCCGAAGCTATGCACACTTTTCGCCCCAATTTCACTATTGAACAGCTGGATTCCTAAACCCAGAGGCCTTTCAAAGCCCTAGACCTCTTATCCAAACCTAAGCCCCTGAACCCAGAAGCCTTAAATCGCTAACTCCAATACCCGAAACTCTAAAGCCCTAAACCCCATAATAAAGCCCTAAACCCCATAGTAGCCCTTGCAGTAACCCTTGAGACATAGTAGCACTCATTTCATAGATTCCGGAAAAGGTTGCTAAAACCTCAGGCCCAAGGAGGGCAACTTCGACCAAAACACAGTTTAGGGTTTTAGTTTAAGTTGAGAGTTTAGGGTTGAGGGTTTGAGTTCAGGGCTGAGAGGTTAGAGTTGAGGTTTTGAGTCTTCAAATCATAGGGGTTCATACTTTCGGGGTATTGCAGGCGAGGGTTTGGGGCCTATGAAACCAGACCTAGGATGTTCAAATCCTCTCGTAGTAGCTGAAAGAGTACACTTTACACAAATTGGGACAATATCATCCGGGGCCTAAAAAAACTACCAATAGCATTTGGGGTTCCTTGTAACAGTATATTGGTCCCAACAGGCTTATACTAATCATTACGGCCCCTATAGTATAGAACTGAAGGCTTAAACTTTCATGAACTCGGCAATTCAGCCTCTCGATCAGGGCATCTGCGAGGAGAAGCGAATCTTTGGTTTGGGCACCGGCAAGGAGGCAACTCGTGGCACGTGAGGGCTTAGGGTTTGAGCATTCGCTCCCCAAGTGTGTTGGCATCCCCTGAAGTGCAGCCGCAGTCCCTGTATGACTGTACGAACTATACAGGAAACTTTAACACCCTATGTGATTCTTGAAGTACCACATTACAAGACAAGGTGCACTTCTTAGAGGATGTTCGGGAGTGTCAGGATGTTCGTGGCACGTAGCTGTTGACAGATTTTAAACTGCTCTAATGGTGTTGGTATCTGGTGTTGGGAGGTGCAGGACAGTGTAGGATTGGTGTGATTTGGGGGCTTTAGGGTTTTGAGTTGCTTGGTTTAGTTGCTTGGTTCAGCGTCCCGCTGTAAGGACGGGTCGGTCTACGGGTGTCAATTGTTGTGGCCATGATGTGGGTAGTTGTCAAAATTATGCTCCCTTTTTGGGTACCCTAAATAATAGGTGCCGTACTATAATAGGACCCAGAAAGGGACTGAAAATTTTGACAACCACCCATGTTGCAATTTTTCTTGTGGGCTTGGGATTTCATCAGGTTATAGATCGACGAAGTTTGCATCGGCGCGTTTTGGGTTGCGGCAACAATATGGCGACACCCTGCATCCTAAACGTTATAGCCGCGGTCCCTGCGTAAATCCTCAGCCCCTACAGGAGGTAAGCCCTAAGTAAGCCCAAAAGGCCTTCGGCGCGGCCTGGACCGCTCTTCAAGCTTAAATTCTCAAGCCCTTATGAAAGCCTCGTAGTTCCCCTCACGAGAAAGCTACGAAACGCCTTGCGCATCGCGTTTCCGAAACTCATGAGACCCAAGCAGCTACACTGCCCAAGTAGTGAATGGCGCAACCGCGACACCCGAGGAATAAAGGGGCCGCAATAATAACCAATGGGTTCCTTATTATCACCATAGTATAATTGGCCCCCAAAACCCTATTAGAACTATTAAGGCCCTGATATCATAGAACCCTATAATGGATCCCTTATAGATCCCTTTAGAGGGAACCCTATTCGAATTATTAAGGCCCCTATACTACCGCGAGCCACAGAAGCTCAATAGACCCTAACCCGACTAAGTCACCAGGCCCCGGTGTGAAAACTCACACGCGCATACGGTTTGGGCTTCGAGTTTGGGGGTTCAGGGTTTAGGGCCTAGGGTTTATAGGGGTTTAGGGTTGAGAGGCTTAGGGTTTATACGGGTTCAAGGTTTAGGGCTTAGGGTTTATGGGGTTCAGGGTTTAGGGCCTGCGACGCTTCAGGCTTTAGGGTTGAGGATGCTTCTCTGAAGGGTTCAGCATTGCTCCCCCCGGAAATTTGTCACTCAACAAGTATACGCACGACCCAGCCAGGTATCAGTATCCCAAACCGCTGAAGACCCCTAAGCCCTAAACCCAGGGTCAGAACCCTACCCTCAACCCGAAGCCCTAAGGCCAAAGCACCGAAACTCTAAAGCCCCAAACCCAACACCCCCTGAACATGCTCAAACCCTAAACCCCCAAACCCTCATCCCTAAACCCTTCACCCATGCCACAGGCCCTAAACCCTAAGTGCCGGATCTAAATTGGCTGTGACGCAGCTGTCATTTGCTGGGAAGCGGCTCGCACGATGCAGCTCAGGGTGTTTTATATCGAGGCCTTAACGATTAGTTTATGGGTTAGGTTGAGGGTTTGCAGTTTAGGTGTAGGACTATAGGGTTTGCAACGGCCTGATATGGTTTACGGAGTTTCTTCAATGACACCTTCTTATACGGGGTAAGGGGCTTGTAGGGTTTTAGTACCGGGACCTTGCCCACGCATGCATGCATGCATGCATGCATGCGCGCGCATACAGAAAACCCTGAAACCATAAGCCAAGCTCGAATTTCATAGACCCAACATCCTAAGCCTCAGTGCTGAGACCAAACACATACATGTTTTTCGCCATTTTTGCAGCCCAACAGGTCGCGGAAGAGGATGATCCAGCGACGCCCTGTGGGCCGCATCAAAAATGCTCGAGGTTTTGATGGTCTTGTACCGCTTAGGATTCAAGGTTGGCACTTAGGACTTTGTTTAAGAGCCGTTATATAAGGGGTGGGCGGTTCGTCTCTGTTTCTTGAGCTGGTGGAGGATTGTAGGGTTTCATATGGTTGGGTCTTGTGATTTGGTGATCGCAACACGGGAGCCCAAAGCCAAACCCGTTTCGCTAAACCTCAAACCTATGTGCTTGCTGCCGCGTATCCGGGTCAGCGTGCTTTTGCATCGGGCTCGACAGATATGCTACTCTACTACTAAAACCCACAGCCGGAAAACCCTAGAAGGTTCTAAACTTCTAAACCTGTGCACCACCAAAAGCACTGAAAACCCTGAACCCCTGCAGCCCTGAGGGCCGAAAGCCCTAAAAGCCCTAAGCCCCAAACGGCCTTAAAGATCTAAGCCCTAAACCCTAAACCCTAAACCCCATTAAAGATTTAAGCCCCAAGCTGTCAGCAGACGTGCTTCGCGCAACCTTGAAGTTTCCGGCCGTTTAGCATCGAGAGCTTGATGGGTGCTGAAAGAAACGCCAGAGTACAGGTAGTATTCAGTAGGACCCCGCATGGGCCCTTTCAAACTTGGAGGGTCATGGGACTTAGTAAGTACGGTTATGAGTACTAAGTCCCATGATCCTTTAAGTAGAGCCCTTACGGTCCGCAAATGGTGGGTATGTGGGGTATAGTAGAGGGTACTTGGGGGGTCTACTTAGGTGGCAGTTTGGGAAACGTTTCAGTTCTCCTCTATGGTAACTACAGGGGTACCTATTCATAAAGCGTTTTTCAGAGACCCAAAACTACAACCCAGTTATATAGACAGTATTCAGTAGGAGTATACGGGCTGACCAATTAGCAGTACCACTCCTCAACTTGATCAGACTACAACATACCGCAAAGCATTTTACTCCACGAACCCTAAACCCTAGGCTCTAAAGCATACATACATCGCACATACACCCTCAGCCCGAGAGCCCTACAGTCCCCGGAGCCTTTGTGATGGCCCTTCTGGAAACGGAGCCTTAGGGTTTAGGGTTTTGCGATTGATAAACACCCCTCAAAACCCTGAACCACAGAATCTTAACCCCTAAACCCTCAGGTCCTAAGGTATCAGAAGCCTCAGTACCCTGTAGATTCTAGGGCTTTAACGCCAAGCCCCTACACCCCAAAACCCTGTTCCATAAACCCCAAACCTAAAACTCTAGACGTACTCTTGCAGTAACCCCCCATAGGAAACCTGGTAGCAACCCCCCCAAATAGGCCCCCTAAACCCTACACCTAATTACACCAGTCTAAACGACACACCCTAAACGTAATTTTTGTTATTGAGGCCTCGCTATCCTCCCACCAGAGTGCCGAAACGACTCACAAGCATGCCTATAAAACCCTTATAGAACCGCATGGGACCCCAAAAAACCCTAAACCCCAAGGGCCCTATACCCTCAACCACCCTAAGCCACCAAAACCCCTAAGCCACCCCTACCATGTAAAAGCCTCATACATACAACCATAGCGGCACCCCCTAAGACCTTAGGTACGGGCCCCACTCGGTAGTAGTTGTATAACATGTATAATATAGATATATTAAGGACCTTAATAGTAGCCCCATTATAGACTCTTACTGTATGGGGGCCGTACCCAACTAAGGCCTTACGTCGTAAACCCAAGCCAACACAAGGAACGACGTTGCCTTCTACGTCGGGCCCGGCCCTCGTCCTCCCTTCCGGGGCTGCGGCTTTTAAGGGCTCCTTTGAGGGATCCTTTAGTTGTTCTATCTGGTAGTTTCCGAAAATTAGGGGTACCTTATTTTGGGGTCCTTATAATAAGGATCCTACTAATTTAGGGTACTATATTGGGTCCCCCATTTTCGGAAACTCCCATCTATTGCGGTTGTAAACGAGGGCTTCGGGGGGGTAAGGCCGGACAAGCGTCCCTGTGCAAAAACTGACATCGAACTCTCTCTGTAGCGCTCCAGAAGACCCCGAACTGACGAGGAAGCTAGACATTGACACGGCAACCCAAGCACCGAACCCTAAGCCCTAAACCCTAAACCCCAAGCCCTAAACCTTGAAAAGAGCCCGGAAAAATCCCTTAAGCCCGAAGCGCAAACTAATGAGGAAGCTGGACATGGACGATGACAATGCTGTGAAGCTGAGAGAACGGACCGGGCTGGCGCGCCGGGGGGTTAAGGGTTTAGTCTTTAGGCTATACCCTAAGGCTCTGAGGACTCATATTTTATGGCCTTTGGGCCTAAAGGCCATATTATATAAGGCTTTTGGGCCATTTTGAGCCTTAGGGATCTCAGCTTTCTCCGGGTTCATGTGTTTTCCGAGGGTAAATCCCCAAGGGGTGATGAACCTAAGGGCGCCAGGGCGGGCGCACAAGTAGGGCCGAGAGACCTTAAAGTTTTAAAGCTTTTCATAGAGCCCCGGTTTTGGAGGGTTTAGGGTTTTAAGGTTAAGTAGTATCTAAACACGATGTACCGGTTTGTGACTAGGATGAGGGCCGTTAGCACTCCAAGACTGTCGGAAATAACGAACAGTCCTTAAATTTGTCAGTAACCCTAACATGATTAAAGGAATGTTTCTTTATTTACTAGGACCTAGAGTAGGCCCTTATTCCCCCTTTTTTTGCGGGTTTAGGTTCTCTTCTAACCCGCTTTAACCCAAAAGGGGCACCCTTTTTATTCCTAGCTTACTCTGGGGTCTAGTCTAACGGAGCCTACAGGAAGCTTCCAAAAAAGCCCTTTACACCCCTCCATGGGAGCAGATCAAACCCTGTAGAGAGTCTTAGCTCGTTGCTGAAGCGGTTCACGGTTTAGGGTTTAGGGTTTAGGGTTGGTTTCTAAAAACCCTCAGCCCTAATTAACCTCGCAACGGGTACAGAACTCTTCTCGAGGAATCCTTGAAAACTTTTTAGCTCCAACTTCAAAACCCTCAACCCTGAACCAAAACCCTACGCCCGAAAACCCCACGTCGCCAGAGGCCGAGCACCCTTAAGATCCCTTATAATTAGTAACCCTTAGAGAGCCCTTTACAGGAACCCTAGGAACCCTAGAATAGCAACCCTTTTAGGGCCCTTTAAAGGAACCCTAGGAACCCTACAATAGTAACCCTTAGAGAGCCCTTTAAAGGAACCCTAGGAACCCTAGAATAGTAACCCTTTTAGGGCCCTTTAAAGGAACCCTAGGAACCCTAGAAGTCCCCTGACTCTTCAAGAGGCCCAGACCCCAAACCCGAGAGCCCCAAGCTGGTCAGGCCGAGCTCGATAGCCTCAAGGAGGAGCTGCGGGAGCGCATCCACGAATGTCCCAACTCGGCTTTTTTCGAAAGGGGCTTAGGGTTATACCTTAACCCCAAATAACCTGCCCTTTTTCGGGACTTATATAAAGAAATGATAGTAAGGAACCCAAAAAAGGTAGGTTATTCAGGGTTAAGGTAGGGTTTAGGGTTTAGGGTTTTTGGAGTTATAGGATTAGGTAACCGACTCGGGGCCTTAAGGCTGAAATTCGGCGAGTGTAGGCCTTTACAATGAGAATAATTAGGGTTTCAACAAAGGTTCCCTGAAGGGTTTCCACAACACAAGGATTCGTGCAAAGGTCCTACGATGGGGTTTCACAGGGACTGAGGGTTTGGAGTTCAGGGTTTTCAGGGCATGAAGGGGTGGGGTTCAGGCTGAGGGTTACGGAGTTTGTTACTGCTTGTTGGAATCCCTAGATGGTCATAGAGTATGGTAGCAGAAGCTCATCTGCGCGCTCTTGCCTCAAACCGGAAAGCTTAATCTTTCGTGTTCCTTAATGTACTTAAGCATAGAAAAGTCCCCCACCAAAAAATCAACTAAACACGCACGCTCATTTGATAACAACTCCAGCTTGAGTGTTTTTCTTAAGGTGTCTCGACTTCTCAGATACTGAATGCTTTTCCGAGAGACTTCAAAACCCCTCAACCAGACCCGTCTGAAAAATAGTTGAAGTCTTTGTGTAGCTACCCGCTGCGGGATATCCCTTACTAGGGCTATACAATCCCTAAATCCTAACGACGGTCTGGTAGAGCATCCACGAGAGCTTTTGGGTATGTAGGGCTTTCTGAAGCTTGTATTCTAGGGGTTGGGTTTTTGTCGAGGGATTCTTGGATTTGCAGTTTAAGTGGTTTTGGGTTTGGGGAATTCCTTTCCCACACTTTACAGGGAGATGCACGATACTCGAGAACTACAACCGCAGATGGAGCCGTTTTTTCAGATCTTGTGGGGCCATGCTGCCATGGGGCCATCCAGGCTGAGGGAACATGAGCGCGACTCGCGTGCGTCTTCTGCTGATGCCTCAGAACCCAGAGAGCCCAATACCTCTTAATTAAGGCATATAGCTTGAATCATAATATGAAGCCCTATATAATTTAAGCCATCTTCCTTAATTAAGGGGTATTGGGCTCTCTGGGAATCCACCGCCTGGACAGGGCAGACTGCAGTTGACGGCGCCAGAGGAGTTTGAAGACCAAGCACGGCATCTCGGCCAACCGACAGCGGCCTGGGCATGCTTCAGGGTGCCGCGGCAGGCCAAAGGTCCTTGCAATTCTCATGCCGATCATCGTGAGGCGACTGGAGGAGGCAGCGCTAGCCTGAGTCATCACGCCTAGACTAGCAGCTTCAAGTCGGCACCCATCACTCATACATACAAGGAAAATTTGAAAAGGCAAATGCCGGAGTACCGAGCCGAGGGCTAGAAGACCCTGAACCTTGAACCCTGAGCTCTGAGCGGCGAGGGAGAAACTCATACGTCGACGAGCTGTTCTACACTCACGCACGCTGAAGCTTGAGCCTGCAAGACTTAGCTGAATCCCAAACCTCAAACCCTGAACTCTTAAACCCTACTAACCCTAAGCCCTAAGCTCCTAAGCCCAAGCCCTGGACCTAGACCCATGTCCGAAACCCTAAACTCTAAGCCTGATAAACCTCAGGTTCTTTTGAGTATGCGGCTAGTTGCTAGATTGGGGTCCCTTTTAGGGTTCGTTTTATTCGGATGGCAGCCGGTTTTGGGGTCAAAAGGACCCTAATTTAGAGAACTACCCATATATGATAGAAGCCTCATAGTCTCCTTATAGAAACCTTATATATATATATATATAATATGTATATATGTATATATATATATATGTATTAAAGGAAGCCTTTATAGATTCCTTTAAGGATCCTTAAAAAGAGACCCATTTAGGGAACTTACCATCTGCGGTTCTTGCAACAACCCCAATTTTTGGCCATGGCAGGTCACCTCCTCCGAAGGCAGTTGAACGCGCTTTCACAGGACGGGGGCATAGGGTGCTTCTCGAAGGGTTGAGGGTTCAGGGTTTCGAGTTCCTTTAGAAATCAGCTTAATGGTCCATGGTTATAAACTCAAAGGTTAATCAACTGTTGCATTCTATTTGGGGTCGACGAGGCTTATAGCAGGGTTAAGGGTTCAGGGGTCTTCTGTAGGATTGGACAGGATGTTCTCTGGCGGATGGATATCGGAACGCCGGTTGGTTCTACGAGTACTGTTGTAACCCGGAGTCTAGCCAACACCCTAAAACTGTAAACCCAGGCCGTAGGTAGCCATTCACAGTCTGCTCTTACCTCGATGCAGGTCGGTCTCCCGCGTCTAGTTTTTTGCTGCGAAGTTGCAAGGTTCCCTGAAGCTTTGGATATGTAGTGCATGCCGCAGAGATTCAACAAGAAAGGCCCAACACTTTTTGCAGCCAAGTTGTTATCTAAGCCTCATAAACGGGCGCATAAGGAATGTATAAAGACTAGTGTGGGCTTATATGACTGTTTAAGGGTGCATTGTTGTGTAATCTTTTAATTTAGCATTATGCATCTCTTCTGCCGCTCGTGAACGACAGTTTACGGGCGTTGTGGAGGCTGCGCGCACGCACTGTCCGCACAGAAGCCCGGCTGATCAGTTATGTCAGTTAAGCGTCACGGCTGCAGCGTGCGTTGCATGCGGCCAGGGGCCTGGAGAGCTTTATCAATACTGCTAGTTGGGTTTCGGCACACCAACGCTTGTTTATCAGCGCAGTTGCCCTGTGCAAGGGTGCGCTTCATAATTTCTTCATGATCACCTTCACGTCGCGCGTGCGACAAAATGGTCGCGGACCTTGGCATGCAGACTTTCCTGCAGGGACTTGGGCTCTGCAATGCAACTACCGAGGAGCTTCTTGACGCAGACGGCAAGTTGTGGCACAGCCTCTCAGACCTCGTGGAGGGGTTCAGGTGTTCAGGCTGCTTGGTGTTGTAAGAAGGTGAAGATGGGGGAGTATGGGGTTTTGTTCCACAGCGTTCAGCACCGAACGCAGGATAGATCGGATAGCCCGAGCTCTGGAGCCAAACTTTACATGGCTGTTCTAAACAGAAGCTACCCTTACCGAAAGTGGGTTACGGTTCCTAATCCCCATATAAGCCTCCCAGTGGCTGACACAGGTACCTTGAACCCTAAACCCCTAAACCCTAAACCCCTAAACCCTAAACCGTAAACCAAATGAAAGGCGGAGGTCACGTCTCCGCGGACCGGGGGACGGCGGCTGTCACTGAGCAACAAGCCCCTTGGGAATGCAAGAGTTCACAGAGTGCCAGGTTTCACGGGCCGTAAAGAGTAAAGGCCCCGTTAGGATGTAAGCCTTAGGTGCATCTGCAATGCGGGTTCAGCTTTTTCCCTGAATGGTTTTGAGTTTTGAGGTGCTGTATTGAGGGCTCTCCGGGAGCTTTGCCACACCAGGGCTATGGGTTCCGTGATCCATTTTTGGAGGGATTAGGGGAAGAGGTTTCGGCGGTTTAAGGTGATCTGTTTTGTGTGCGGCATTTTGAGTGTAGTGTGCCATTCCTTGTCGTACGCAAAATTCACAAACCCAAAAACCCATACTTTTGGTTCGGGCGATCTGTAGGAAATCCTAGCATTAATATGCGTGCACGTCCCGGAACAGTAAGTACTACAAGCACAGAGCTCAAACCCGAAACCCTTGATGCTCAATCGCCTTAATTAGTCTACACGACACAAAGAATTTGTACGATTACTCAAGAGGGTTAGCCGATCAACTTTTCCTATGCTATAGTAAATTCACAATCCTATTCAACTCATGAAGGCCTTCTTACGACGTCACTTTGATCCCCGTGTGGCTTGGGTTCTTCTGCGAAGTTCCTGTGTTACACAGGGGGTTATGCCCTGAAGCCCAAACTCAAAAGGTGCCGCATGGGCCGGGACAGCATGGGCTGGACTGCCGGCGCCGCCTGTGGTGACACATGGGCCACCGCAACCGGTGGCGGCACTGTCGTCGCCGGACCTCGCCGCGGCAGTGATGAAGTTAGCATCGGCTATTCGAGAGAATTAAACCCTAAACCCTACACCCTAAACCCCAAACCCTGAACCCTACACCCTAAACCCTAAACCCTAAACCCTGAAACCCTAAAACCCTAAAACCCTAAAACCCTAAAGCCCTAAAACCCTAAACCGTAAATCCTAAACCGCGGCACAGCGAGTGTCGCCTCGCCAAAGGGACGCGCCGCGGCGGGGGGCGATTCCTGGCTGCGCACGCGACTCCGGGTTTAGGGTTTAGGGTTTAGAGTTTTAGGGCTTTAGGGTTTAGGGTTTAGAGTTTTGGGGTTTTAGGGTTTTAGGGTTTGGGGTTTTGGGGTTTCAAACAGATTCGGGGCCTTTATCAGCATTGACTTGTCAGTAACTGCGCCGCCCGTAAGCACGGCTGTTTTACCGCTGTCTTCAACCTGAGATCAGAGGATGAAACGACAGACCCTGTAGTCCCTGTAGTACTTCTATAATCGGTTTAGGGTTTAGGGTTTAGGGTAAACCGCTGCCGGGATGGAGGACCCTTGAGATTCACGCACCAATCAACGCAGAGTTCTGGTCGCCGGTGACCTCTAAAGCCTACATTCTAAGCTCCCTAAACCCGTATCCCTAAACCCTAAAGTCCAAGGCCTAAACCCAAACCCGGAAGGCAGAAATCCTGTAAACATAGTCATTACTTTTTCCTCCGACCAGTCCAGTACTATAGGGGCCTTGATAACTACCTATACTATTTTGGGAGTTCCTTAGTATAATTGTAGCATAATGGGCCCCAAAACCCTATTGAAATTATTAAGGTCCCCATACCGTAAAACACTCAGGTTTTCGCCCCCATCGCCGAAGCTGTTGAAAGGGCTCAAACACAGCAATCCGAATAATTGGTAATAAATGGATTTAAGAGGGTTCCTTTGAAGGGATCTAGTAGGGTTCCTTCAGTACTAGCATCCCCTTATCGTCCCTAGTATATAACAGAGTATACTGTACCCCCCCCAAAAAGCCCACTCTAATCACCATTGTCACCAGCGTCATCGTTACTATTATTGTTAAGGCCCCTGCAAGAAGCTAGTGGATGCAAGAATTATAGCATCCCACGAGCCTTAGTACCACAGCAAGCTCTAAGTCCTCAAGTCTCCTACCTGAAGAACTCAGGCCCTCACTTGAAGCCTCACAGTTTCTGTGGCTTCTCATAAAACACCCGTAAGAATCTCTATGTGGGAGTTTCCGAAAACAGGGGATCCTAATATAGTACCCTAAATAGTAGGATCCTTATTATAAGGACCCCCAAATGAGGTACCCCTAATTTTCGGAACATGTAATCCTTCTAGAACCCTGAGCTGGGCCTAGCTACCCCTGAACAGCCCAAGCCACTTCTCAAAACACCAGTGAAAGACGTCCTAAACCCTTAACCCTCACCCTAAGCCATAGACCCCCTGAAGCCTAAAAAGGGGTCCAGCGCCCTAAGCCCTCGTAAATCCGAAGGCCTAAAAGCCCAAAAACGGTCTGAGCCTAAACCCTCAACCCTAGGCCCTGGATCCCAAGCCCTAAACCCTAAACCCTCCAACTAGTAGGAGTTGGAGGGTTTCTTTTTTCAAAAAACCCTCCAACTCCTAGTCCCCAAGCTCTGAGCCGTTTGGGTGACTCTCCGTGCGTTCACCCAGGCTCTCGTTGAGTTTTGGGGTCTCCGTCCCGGCCTGAGGGACGGGTCGGCTTTCCTTGACTCCTTTTCTAGGACCTAGAGTAGGCCCTTATTCCCTTTTTTAGGGTTCAGGTTCCCTTATAAGCCCCTTTAAACCAAAAAGGGCATCCTCTTTTTTCCTAGATTACTCTTGGGTCTAGTTTTAGGGTTCTGTAGGGGGGGCCTTAGAGTTCGGGATGATTTTGTTGGGGCTGAGAGTTCAGAGGGTTTACATAGGCTGTCTTTCGGGTTCAGGGTTTATAGGGTTTAGGGTTCAGGGTTCAGGGCGTTTTGGTTTTGGGTGTTTGGGGGGGTCATTTCTTGTTTGAGTTCTGGGGGGTGGGGGTTTGAGGGCTCAGGCAATCCGATTTGGCGGTTGGAGCGTGGGGATCAGCTGTTGGAGGCTCGTAAGGGCGTTGGTTGGGTTTCCTACTTGGAGGCTCACGGGTACTTATAAGTTGGGGTTATAAGTCCACTATTAATGGGGGTCATCAATATAGTCATCTTGCTTATGACCAGCAGTATATCTCCCCATGAAGCTCCAAGTAATCCTGCGAAGTTCTTGAAAGGCTTTGTGGGGGATACTTGGTTCTGCAGGGTCCTACACATTGGTGTTTTGGTAGGGTTCTGCAGGGCTTTCTGTAGGGTGTTGGGGCGGGCGTCGGGGTTCAGGGGGAGGGGTTTCGAAGTTGCAGGACACCCTTCCGGGAACTAGTGAGTCGCCATGTAGAGCGCCCTAGGAATCAACTACTACTGCTCTCGTTCTCTGTAGTCTCACAGGTGTAGCGTAGCTCAAGCCCCACAACTGAATAAGCCATGTCATCCCTAGGCTAGCCACTACACGCTCCCAGTAGGTAGCGGCCCAGTATTCCGGCTTCGGGTTTGGGTTTGCGAGAAAAGCTCTGGGTTTTGGGTTGTCGTGACTGGGGTCAAGGGTTGTTGGAATACGGTTTTGGATTACGGTTTTGCTCTGTAGGGCCCGCAACCCTGTGCTGATGATCTATGGTTTGTATATAAACAGATAATATAGGTCTGTAATATAAATAAACAGACAAATAAATGAATGTAAATATGAATATAAACATAAATAAGTAAATAAATATTATATATATATATATATATACACATACATACATACATACATACATACATACATACATACATACATACATACATACATACACACACACACACACACACACACGGTTAATCTGGTGTTGCGGTTTGAACCCGGCAGCCCGCAACCTGTCGAGACCCGGAAGTTCAGACTAGAGTCTCGAAGGTTTACATGTGTTCCAGGGTTTAGCCTAAAGAACCTACCTTTTTGGGGGTTCCTTAGTATGATTTTCTTATATAAGTCCCTTAGAAACGTAGGTTATTCGGGGTTAAGGTAAACCTAGAAAGCAGTCTCAGCCGTAGAAAGCTTTGAAACCTCCGGCGAACCCCATAAAAGGCAACCCTTCACACGCGTAGAACCTCAAGGCCTTTACGGTCCGAGACTCCCTAAGCCCAAAAGGGCAAAGAACACAAAGCCTTCTGAAAGAACATGCTCTGAGCCCGGATAGAAAGGCAGCCCTCACAAAATCCTGAAGCCCTTGTGGGTTCCTTGAGATTCCGTATATGTAGAGCCCCTATATTACGGAGCCCTGATGGACCCCAACAGTCCAACTTTATGAGCCGAATCTTTTGTGGGGCCCTTAGCTAGCTCCGTAGCACCTCAAGCAAACGGAACCCAAACCCTAAACCCTAAGCCCTAAGCCTTACAAAGGCGCCGCTAACCGTATAGAACCCAAAAGCCATTTCTGGAGAACCTTCCACTTATATGGGAGTTTCCGAAAATGGGGGACCCTGATAGAGTACCCTAACTAGTAGGATCCTTATTACAAGGACCCCAAAATAAGGTACCCCTAATTTTCGGAATCTCCCATATACACCACATCAAGCTGCTACTGTAGAGTTCTGGATCCCAGCCCTAAACCCTCAACTCTTATGAAAAACACCGGAATCCTCAAAGAACCACCCGCAACCCTAAACCCTAAACCCTAAACCCCTAAACCCCTAAACCCCCGCTTCAAATCTCTGAGCACCGAGGAGGAGGCGCATAGCCCAACAGAGCCGCTCCAGATGCAAACAGAGGGCCGTCAGCAAGTGTCGTAGGGTTCAGGGTTTAGGGTTTAGGGGTTTAGGGGTTTAGGGTTTAGGGTTTAGGGGTTTAGGGTTTAGGGTTTAGGGGTTTAGGGGTTTAGGGGTTTAGGGTTTAGGGCTTAGGTAGGCTTCAGGGCTTAAAGGGAACTCCAGAAAGTTGGAATATGGTTTCAGGGTAGGATACCTTGTAATATACCATAGAAGGGTTAGGAGAATCATATTCCAACTTTCTGGCTTTTACTTTAGGGCTTTGGGCCTAGGGTTCCCTAAACCCTAAACCCTAGACCCCATCGTCAACGGGGCGCGTATCATTTTTTTGGCCAAGCAGTCGTTTGACGCAGGCCACGGACAAGCCAGATTTGCCTAAGGAGTTGGCATTTGGCTGGTCCCCAGCAATCTGCAAGACTTGTGTGCACTCCAAGAGTACCGCCAGCCTGCCTAAAAAACCCTAAATTTAGGGTTTCGGGCTTAGGGTTCAGGGTTCTAAGAGAATGGTTCCAGGAGCTGCTATCAGGGACTTAGCTGGAACACCTGACATCCTCGGGTTTAGGGTTTAGAGGTTTAGGGTTTAGAGGTTTAGAGGTTTAGGGTTTTAGGGTTTGTGTGTTTCGGTTTTCGGGTCTAGCCGCTGAAAAGCACAGGCCCAAACCCTTGTAAATCTCGATAGAGCCCCGATCGATCTCTGCCAGGCACTTCTCAAGCCCTTAAAGCGGTACTGTAGGGCTCTATACCAGGGTTCTCTTCTAAGGGGTTCTATAGGGTTCTATCGTAGGGTCCCCTTTAAACGGGTTTGAAATGCATGGTTTTTTAGGTCCCCGAAAATAGTACGGCACCTGGTAAACAAGAACCGCAAGGGTAGCCCCAAGCTCAGAGACCTGCCAAGGGACGTTCCCAAGTCCGATTCCAAGCAGCTGCTTCTGCATGTCAGCCCGGACATGTTTTGCTCTTGGAGCAGCGCTTAGGGCTTAGAGACTAGGTGTAGCGGTTCAGGTGTTAGAGCTTATGCTTTTAGGGTCCCTAAAACCCTTAAATGCATAGGGTTTAGTGTCGGGAGTGAAGGATTCGAGGGGTCATAACCCTCTTGGGTTTCAGGGTCTAGAGTTACCCTAAACCCGAAAGCTTGGGACAGTGAAGGCTTCTTCGGGTGTTAAAGGGGTTCAGGGTTGTGGGTTTGAGGATTGATTGTAAAGGGTTCCGGGTTTTCTCTTTTGGGTTCAGGGTTAGGGGTTTGGGGTTTTGATGTTCACGGCGTTAGGGGCTAGGTTTGGGTTCTGTAAGATGCCAGGCTCGGCGCACCGCTTGTCGTTCTCAGGGTCGATCCCGCCCCATAGTTGTCGGTTCAAAGATGTCAAAGATGTTCTGGGAGCGTTCAGATTTCCAAGATTTCCAACCCCCGTCGACCATTGCTTAACTAAGTAGGCATGTGGGGCATTCTATATCATCCCTTATTCTTGGGCCTAAGAGGATCTTATGTACGAGCATTTTTCACAAGCTTTAAAGGGCCAACCTACTTAAAGTAAAGATTGACCAGCAGACCTCATGCTAACACCACGTTTGGACCGCTTGAAACCCTAAACCCCTAAACCCTAAAGCCCTAACCCTAAACCGGGGCTACCAAGGCTTGGGGTCCAGCAGGATCTAGGGCACGGTTTATCTTCCCGAAAATGCCAATCCCGCACACAGTGGGAGCGAGGTTTGCAGGTTTTGGTGGTGTTCAGGATTTACGGTTCCCTAAACTTTAAACCGGCAGCCAGACAGTTGGAACATCATTCTCCTCATTCCCTTAAGTGGGGATCCCAGCAATAGTTATATTAACTTTTTGGTACTCACTATCAGGACCCTCCTTGTGCCCTTAAAAAGGGGTATATGGTCCCAAATAATGGGCATTTTGGGTCTGATAGAGGGTAGATGGAGGGTCCAGGTAAAGTTCGCTTTTTGTAGATCCTGTAGGCATCTTGAAACGGGGACCTAGGAAGGCACAGTTATGAACCCTGAGCCCGAACCCGAGTCCTTAAATCCTCTCCTATTCTTGCCTGAATCTGAACTTCTAGGCTCGATACCGTAAATCCAAAGCCCAAGCCACAGACCCGAAATCTTAAAGCAGGAACTCTGATCACTCTAATCTCACGAAAACCTTGAACCCTACACCCTACGCCCTAAACCCTGAATCCTAAACTCGAATCCCTAAAGCCCCGACTCGTGCCAGCATGAGCACCGCCACGGCTCGAATCCCTTGGACAACGAGAACTACGAGGCCGTAGTTACTCGAGGGCGGTCAGGACCTGGAAAATTATAGAGGGGTTTGTCGTATATTGAAGGCCCTAGTAAAACTATTTGATTAGGGATGGCAACGGGTAGTGTTACGGCGAATTCAGACCTCTGTCGGGGTGCCAAGCTTCAGGATGCATTTTCTTCAAAGGGCAACTTGTAATCCTGCAAAGTCTCTATGCTAGACTGCGCAGGGTGCTTCTTGCTGGCTGTCTGAGGGTTGTGTAGCACAGGCGTCAGGGTTTTAGGGTTCAGAAGTGTCTGGGGTTCCGTAGTTGCGCCTTAGAATGAGACGGGGGTGGCTGAGACTGGGTCGATAATATAGGGGCCTAAATAATCACCAATACCATTTTTGTGGTTCCTTATTAGAAGTATAGTTTAATGGACCCCCAAACCCTACTGCAATCATTAAGGCCCCTACAGCTTCGGAAGCGCGGAACACCGAGCCTTGTTACACCCAGCCGATGCCAGGTGCGAACCTTGTTTGCTCATTGTAAAAGTAAGTTCAGGGCTTGGGGTCTAGTGTAGGGGCCGTAGTAATTACCTATACTATTTTGGTGGCTCCTTATTATAGTTATAGCACAATGGGTCCCAAAGCCTTATTCTAATTATTAAGGCACCTACATTAACGCTGCAATGTTTGAGGTTTGCTGGGTTTATTTGAGGGGCCTGGGTTTTGGTGCTACTGTAAGATGGTGCCTTGACTAAACCTAAAACCCAAATGCCTACAAAGAAGGAGGCAGGGAAGGTAAACCCACGCCAAAAACTCGAAGCGCTAAATTCCAGAAATCGTGTCCACAAAATCTTTGAAAGCCTGGAACCCTGCAGCCTACAGCCTCAAATCCCAAATGAACCCGACATTAAACGCCCTAAACCCTAAACCCTTCAACCCGACGTCCCCTAAACCTGAACTGTGGCCGGCTTCCTTTGATCCGCATCCGGATGCCGGCTTAGGGTTTAGCGGTTTAGGCTCTCAGGCCAAAGGACCTATGACTGCCTCACATGCAACGCGATATCTCCTTGAAACATATGCTGAACACCTCAGCACCAGAGCACCCCGATAAAGCCCCACTAAGCGCAGAGCCCAAGCCCTTAACTAATCACCAAAAGCCTGCGAACCCCGAAATCCTTAAACGCCTCAAAGCAAAACCCCGAACGCATCAAAAAGCACCAGATTTCCCGAAAAGCCGAAGTGCTTCAACGCCCTGAATCCCATCTTTCCAACGCTGCAGTAAAACCCTAAAGCCTAAACGCCTAAACCCTAAACCCCGAATGGTGGCAGGCTGAGTGTCAGGTGCTTCTGAAGGCTGGACAGAACCGCCTCACTGGTTTCTCTTTGGGTGTAGGGGGGAATATTATGGTCCGTTTTGGGTCCTGATTCTAATACGGCACCTAATATTTAGGGCACCCAAAAAAGGGACCCTAATTTTGACAACTACCCACATAAAGGATCGGTGGAGTCGGTGCGGTCCCTACTGGGAGTCTAGGGTTTGGGGCTTAGCGGTACGGCACCTAATATTTAGGGTACCCAAAAGGGGACCATAATTTTGACAACCACCCACATGATCAGCTGGTGGTTTCACCGTTTGACCACGGGCCATACTTGGCCTAATTTCTATAGGCTCCTAAACTATTTTGGGGGTTCATTACTATAATTATAGTGTAAGGGGCCCCAAAACGCAATTCTAATTATTAGGGCCCCTGCATTGTGCAATCTGTGGGGCGTTACAAAGAGTTGGACTGTGAACCCTACTGTTGATGATATAATTCCTGCATTACCTTAAGGACCCTAAACTATGGGAATTATGGTATATTCCTTATCATGGGAAGTGCAGGATTTATATTATCAACCCTATGAGCCCCATTGGGTCGATAAGGTTTGTGGTTTCGTTTTGCATTTGACGGTGCGCCTGGGCGCATGCGTAAGCGATTATCGGCCTAAGCCGGCTCGGCTTGAGGTTTAGGGTTTAGGGTTTAGGGTTTAGGGTCCTAAACCCTAAACCCTAAACCCTAACGCCCTCAACCTTTAGCCCTGAGCCCCGAAAGCTCCGCGCATGTAACACTGACGTGTCGGGCCGACGGTCATGAATGTGGAAGACTGTGCACGTTTTGCAAGCCTTGTGGGGTTTAGTATGTCTGTTTTTGTGTGTCTGTGTGTTCAGGTGTCTACGTATCTATGTATGTATCTTTGTATTTGTGTGCTTTTGTATATCTACATCGTTCATATTATATTGTTGTGGGCTTTTGGTGCAAAACTTAGGCCTTAACTCATGCGGTTAAAGTCTCTACGAGCCACGGAGCCAACCAGGAGGCCCCTGTGAGAACCTGGAGAGCCCCGTGTCCCTTGGTGAAACAACACCTTAACACCCTGAAGAACCTACCTTTTTAGGGTTCCTTATTATGATTTCCTTATATGAGTCCTTAAAAAGGTAGGTTATTCCGGGGTAAGGCATTCCTTACACTCATAGCATCAAGCCCCCGCCAATAATTTAAGTTATGTTCTTCAGCGAGGGCGTAGTGAGCTTCCTGGGTATCATGACCCTCAACTTTAACTGAAACCCCAAAACAAATGCTTCAACCTTGTAATATGCTAAAACACCCCAAAGCTTATTCGAACCCCGTTGTTTCAACATGTCTTGGTCGAGGAGCTGGAAGCAAGGAAGGAGGAGATTCAGCGACACGAAGAGGTGGCCGCATCATTGAATATTACTCCGAACGCACAGAAAAGCTTGATACTGCGATTCTATAGGACTCCGGAATATACTTATGTAGTAATTAATCAGAACATGGCCGAAAGCCTACTCCAGTTTAACGCCTCTACGATACTCAGCAAGACACACGTCGACGCTGAAGAGGACGGTTGGCCCTAAGGGGCTCTTGTCGCAGTGCCCCATGCTGCAAGCGGCCATGGGCGAGATCCATGACTCTGGCAACAAAGCTGTGCTGGGGCAAAGCGGCGACAGGTCGGCAGTCGGCAGCCGAGCTGCTGCCACAGGATGCAGAAGTCGAAGTACGCGGAGCTGGTGAGGATCCTTATGAAACCACCCCATACCCTTAAACTCTGAAAGGCAGTAGCTGGATGAGTTTTGGAAAAGATTAGAATATTGCCCTGAAGAACTGGCAGCCCACACCCGCTTATAACCCATACTGGGGGACTTATAACCCATGTATGATTACCCCTAAACTTTATAGAACCCTTAAAGGTACCCCACAACCCCAGTTATAGCCCCCATCACCCATGAACCTCCAAGTAGGGATCCCAAGGCTTGACTTTGCTGCAGGATGTAGTGTTCAGGGCTTGGTGGGGTTAGATAGTCAGCCGGGTTAGGGTCTGGGGTCTAGAGTTTAGGGTTTAGGGGTTACGGTACACCCCATAAAGTTGGAAACCGGATTAAGGCCAAATTGTGCTGGGATTCCCTATATGCATTACTCTTCAGGATTGAAGCTGTTGGGTTTCCAACTTTTGGGCTTCTACTGTAGATAGTAAGCCGGACCCGGGGCCTCGGTTTAGGGTTTAGGGTTTAGGGTTTAGGGTTTAGGGCCTCGCATGGCTCCTTATGGCCTTGGGGTTTACAGTAGGGTTGAGTGGTTTTGGCCTGTAGGGTTGAGGGGTTCAAGAGGTTTCAGTGGTGCAGGGTCCGTATAGATCAGAACAGGCTTCTGCAGGGTAGATACCGGATACTATTGTTGAAGTTAAGGATTTGGATGGGTTGGGGTCTTGAGGTTTAGGGGCTATGTTGTGGATGAGATCGACAAGTCGCAGACCCTGCAAAACTACCCTAAACCCTACCCCCTAAACCCCTAAACCACCCTAAACCCCTAAAACCCCTACACCCCTAGGCCCCTACACCTCTAAACCCCTAAACCCTAAACCCCTAAACCCACAACGCAAGAAAGAGGCACCAGGCGAGGCGCCGGCTGCCCAAGAGTTTAACCTCGGAATGGGGCCAGCTAATACCAGAAGGGTTTAGGGTTTAGGGTTTGATCTAGAGAGAAAGGGTACTTTAAACCCAATATGAATTAATATAAGTACCCCCCCCATTAATTATCATTGTGCAGTCTTGAACCGTCCCGTGGTCTTGAGATCTGCACGGGATACAGGATCGAGGGGCTTTGAAAGGGGTTTTATGTTAGACTCAAAGCCCTACGACATAATCCTAAACCTTAAATCCTGATAGTCTTGTATTTTCTGCTGAATGTTTATACGGGTTTCAGGTCGGCGCCAGCCGAAAAACACGAAGTCACAGCAAAAGATGATTTCAATACTAGAGCTCAATGGGGTGTAGGGTTTAAGGTTGAGGGAGTGTTGGTCTTCAGTCTTTTACGGCGAAGCAGAGCTTCTAAATGTAAAGCCTGAACAAGCAGATTCCATCCCGAAGTGCTCCAAGCTGATGCCGAACGCCAAGATGTCATCCGAAACCATAGGATTTAGGGTTTACGGTTAACTAATCGTCTAATATCGACAGCGGAGCGAACAACAGCGTTCTCTGAAAGTCCCATATTTAGGTTTCACGTGACTATGGCTTATCCCGAAGCCCCTTTGTAATGAATACGGCACCTACATCATTTTGCCCCTACGATGATCTTTTTCACACCCCCAGACCAGACACCTCCTAAGCCTTTGTTGCAACCCTGCGAAGCCTTTTGGAGTTCGAAATTAGAGATCAGCGCTTACGATTTATAGAGCTTAACTAGGGGTGATGATTAGGTTTTTGCAACTTAGGGCTTCGGTTTTTGCAACTTAGGGCTTCGGGGTTTTAAAGAACTAACTACCAGTGAGACATGACCCAAACAGCTCATTATAGCGCCCGCACATCCCGGCAAGCCTTTTGAAAGTCTGGAAGCCGTGGAGGTGTTCCGGGAGCAGCAGTCGAGGATCGCGACCCTGGAGGATGCGAACACGTGGGGGAGCACATTGCTGCTCACTAGGATCATGGCGATTCAACTCCCGGGCCGACCTCGAGCCCAATTTCGAGTCCTACTATCATGTCGTTCTACCAGTATGATTGTCAGCTATTACTGTTAGCTGCCTTCTGTTTTACATCACAGTCTTGCGAATAAGACTGGGAGGTCTCGGGCTGGGGGTCTAGGGTTTAGGGTTTACAACAAGGGTTTTGGGGGTTTGAGGGCTCAGGATATGTTGTGGTCCTTTCTTTCGGTTTTCTTGGGTTCAGAGTTCAGGGGTCCGAGTTTAGGAGGAGCTTTTGCACGGCGCCCAATTCTGAAAAGGAACCCAACGGAATACTATTCTGCATGCGTTCAGACCCCTACACGGGGGTTTTCGACATTGGGGACATTGGGTTGTGTACATGCGCCATGTTGCGAAGCATAGGGCGCAAATTTTCTGTATGTTCCCAGTATTCCTAAAAAGGGGGTTCGGCACTCCGATAACTTTTTGTGCGTCGTGTAGTGGCAAGGCCAAAGCACAATACCTGAGCCACACCCGACAGATAAGACACCAAACCTCGTGCCTGCCTAATGTCCACACACCGTGCTTTTCACTCCGCACATTCAAGTTCTTAATAGACTAGGACCTGGAGTAGGCCCTTATTCCTTTTTTTTTAGGGTTCAGGTTCCCTTATAAGCCCCTTTAAACCAAAAAGGGCACCCTTTTCATTCCTAGGGTACTCTTAGGTCTAGTAGAGGGAACTTGGAGAATTCCAAACACCATTCCTTAGGCTTTCTAACCATGGTTGTAGTGATTAAGGTGTACCCTCCTTCGCCCCACCCCCACAGTACAACAACCATATATGAATATACATTGGAGAAGGCTTTAGGCTTTAGGGTTTAAAGATCCTACCCTAATCCCTAAATCTGAGAGTTTCCGGAAGTAGCTGACCCCAGTATAGTACCCTAAAATAGTAGGATCCCTATTATAAGGGCCCCCAAAAAAGCTACCCCTAATTTTCGGTAACTCCTATACCCTAAACCCGACAGATCCCTTATAGGATCCCTTGAATGGAACCCTTCAAGGATCCCTTTTAAAGGTACTCCTAAGTTTCGGAAACTCCCAAATAGCATCCGAAAGGCGCAGCTTGCGCAAACGGTGCCTTTCGACGAAGGCCCGGTACCCCTTGGGGGACCTAACAAGGGACTTGAAGTTAGAGAGATACCTTCAGGGTTCAGGGTTTAGGCTTTAGGGCTTCTTCCGGGACCTGAATGTATACCAAACCCTACTTTTTTGTAGGTCCTTAATATAGACGCGAATAGGGAGTTTATAGTGATCCGACAAAAGCGTAGGTTTAGTAGGCTACGGTACTCTTATTCCGATGGTTGTGCCTTGCCGTGCAAGCTCGCTGAACTTCTCAGTTTAGGTTTAGGGTATAGAGTTCAGGATCTATCGGTTTCTGCAGTGTTTCCTACAAGTGACCCCCAAATCCCTTGCCGGTCGTGCTTTCTGCATCCCAGGGTTCCGGGTGGGTTTGTGCAAAAAGCTGTCGGTCTAGGATGTGGTGTTTGGCGCCACTGTTGCGGGTGGGTGGCCATTCGGAACCCCTTGCAGCAACCCTTAAACCCAATACCCCAATCGTGTGTTCGGAGTGCCTGGTTCTCAGCAGCGACAGCCATAGATGTTCAAACGGCTTATGTGAAGCCTCTGAATGTTGAAACCGGACGAAACGCTTCTAGATCCCTGCAAAGCCAAAGTTGTGAGAATTACTCACTGCTTGAAACCCTGCTTGGACGTTCATGGGTAGTTATAAGTGGGGTTTTAAGTAGGGTAACTACAGTTATACGCCCTATTAGGGGACTTATAACCCCACTTATAATATAAACACACATGAACCTCCAAGTAAATCGTTCTAAACCTTAAACCCACCTCCAACTGTGGACTGCAGGCGATGTGGGGCTGCCAGGACCCCAGGAGTGTTGTCCTTCAGAGTATTTTGGGGGGTTTAGCTTTAAGTTTTGGGTTTTGGTTTTAGGCTTTAGGGTTTAGGTTCAGGGTTTGATTATTCCTTAGGCTTGCTGGGTTGTGATAATCCTCCCTAAACCCACAACCCTAAACACCGCTCATGCAGATGGGAAAAGGTGATTTGAAAATCCCTAAACCCCTAAACCCTAAACCCTCCCTTTAAAAAAAACCTCCCTTTCTGCCGTGCCAAGTGTTAACCTGTAGTTCCTCGAGGATGCTGGACAACAAACTAGGAGTCCGAGTAGCTAGATTTTGTTTATACAATAAACCCTAAACCCTAAAAGCCCTGTAAGCCCTATAAACCCTATAAACCCTATAAACCCTATAAACCCTATAAACCCTATAAACCCTATAAACCCTATAAACCCTATAAACCCTATAAGCCCTAAACCCTATGAGCCCTAAAGCCTAGACCCGATTGGCAAGCAGCCTTCCGTTGCAAGGATTTAATTGATTCGGAGTTCGGGGTTCAGGGTTCAGGGTTTGGAGCTTTGGGGTTTAGGAGTTCAGGGTTTCGGAGTTTAGGGTTTAGGAGTTCAGGGTTTAGGAGTTTAGGGTTTAGGAGTTTAGGGTTTAGGAGTTTAGGGCTTGGAGCTCTGGGCCGTGGGGTCCCTGGGGCTGGGATTAGGAGATCGTCGTAAGGATGGTATTAAAGCCCTAAACCCTAAACCCTAGTTAAGGCCCTGAAAGGGAAGAAAGGTGTTCATTACCGGGGCTCTGCATCAAGGGCTTCGGGCAGGGGGTGCTCAGAGAGCCCAATAGCCCTTAATTAAGGAATATACCTTAAATCATTGTATGAAGCCCTATATAATGAAAGCCATATAGCCCTTAATTAAGGAATATACCGTAAATCATTATATGAAGCCCTATATAATGTAACCCATATTTCTTAATTATAGGCTCTCTGGCTGGGGGAGGCTGATCCGAAAGCATCAGCGGTGCGACCTCGAGGCGCTGTTTGAAGAGATCTACACAGCAATGCCAGACTTCGTCCTTCGTGCATGTCGGCGGAACCCTACACCCTAAACCCTTAAAGTCCATGGGCCCCAAGGGGCGAGCAGGCTTTTCAGAAAAGGTCCGCTATCATAGACTAAAGAAACCCTTAAAGTCCATCTTCTGAGCGTGTCACCTGCGCAAACGCAAACGGGCCCTAGTACGGGCCAAGAATCGGTTTCGTTGGATGGTTCGCTGGCCTGCATGACCGTTGCCATGTTAGAGTTGAGGGTTCAGGGTGCGTTCATGAGGTTGGCAGGGAAGAGCGTGCACCTGAGAGTACAAGTGCTGAATGTTCCACAAAGTTCTTTCAGGAGGTGACTGAAAGAAACATGAACGACGACCACCTGATTGGAAGGAACCTCCTGCATCAATCGCACTCGCCTGGGGTTTGGCCTGACAGCCCTGGTCCGACCACCGAACATTGACACCTGTGGGGATGGTGTTCCTGACAGACAATCATCTTGCAGTGATTTTGGGCATCAAAGCCTCATCATGTTCGAACCCTCCAAACCGTCGACAGGCTCAATCTTCCTTCTGGCACCTTCGAAGAAGTCTAACACAAACAATCTGTTGAGACCTTTGTAAGGTTGCACTGTTTGTCGTCAGGGGCCCCTCTGCGCCCGACCATTTCCGGACGGCCGAAGAATGTGTTCTCCAGACCCCCGTCAGTAGTAGTACAGTAGTATGATAGAACGGTAGTAATTAAATACTGTTACAATAGTACAATGGTATAGCAAGTATGGTAGTTAGTTTTTACAATAGTACGGCAATGAATAAACAATTGTACACTAGTACCATAGTACGGCAGTAGAGTTGTAATGTCGCAGTGGTACTGAAACGGCGGTGGCGGCGGCGAAGGTTTTGAGGTTTCGGCTGGTTTCGTGTGCCTAGGGGTCCAGGTGGCCTTAACTAAAAGTGTCTGGGAGCTCCCGACAAAGGTTGGGTTTCGTGCACACAGGTCCGAACGCATACATACACACAGTTTGGGAGATAGATAGGTAGATAGGTAGATATATAGATATACGGGTGGATAGTAGAAAGGTAGAGAGACAGAGAGAGAGGGAAATAAGCATTGTTAAAGAAAGCAAGAAAGACAGAGAGAGAATAGAAGAGAGAGAGAGAGAGAGAGAGAGACTTTCTGAGGCAGCGCACCTCGTACGCCACTCTCGAGTCAAACAGTCCTGGGCGACACTGCCTTTGATTTGGCAAGGGTTCTTTGGTGCTTAGGGATTTACATAGGCTTTAGGGTTTGAGGGTTGATGGTATGTGGTTTCAATAGGCTTCTGTATTGGGTCCCAGTTCTGGGGCATGCGGGGCAGATGTTGGGTCTGGGTCTGGGGCTGTAGGTCGCAGGTGTCCAGCATCCCAGTGTCCAGGGCTTTGGGTGTCGAGTTTCAGGGGTGGTGTTTAGGGTTTCGGTTCTGCATGTAGTCCCCGGGGATCAAGCATGCAACAGTGTTATGTGCAGGGTCTTCAGTACGTGAGAATTATCCGGAGAAGCAAGACTTTGTTCAGGGGTTATGTCATACATACATACGTACATACATACATATATGCACATAAACGTCCGGACGCCGAAAGTTTCCGCTGTGCAATCTGAGGTGAGGCTCAGGATTTTTCCCCCTGGATTCTCAGAAGGCCTTCCGCAGCAAAGACTGTCTTCTCTGTGCCCATCCTCGAAACAAGCCCTAAACCACAAACCCTTGTAGAATCTGTATGGTGCCCTCAGCCGAACCCGTAAAGGTACCCTAGGTGTGTTGTCGGAAAATGTGCTCTCCGTGTATATGTTATACTCTTCACTTGTAATCAGTATTTCAGTTTTTACGTACTATATCAGATGGAAACATACTGAGACACATGCTGAGCACATAGATGAAGTTCTTTCTTGTTTGCAGGTTGCCGGCAGGAGCAGCGAGAGTCGACCGATTAGCTGAAGTCAGTAGCTTGTGCGCTCAGTCTCCCAGCGCAATGTTGCACATCAGGATGCTGTCAGGGGAAGAGGTGGACAGCACACCGGTGGGAAAGTTGAGCGACGTGAAGGAACTGAAGCTGCACCTGCATCAGCTGCACGGCCTTCCAACTCGATTCAGACAACGGCTGCTTCGTGATGGCCAGCCTATGGACGACTCTGTCGTGCTGGACTCGCCCATGGACTTAAACCTGGTTCTACTTCCATACTCCGCTGCATCGCAGGAGCGAATATTCGAGCTTGTGGCTGCTGCCGACAGCGGCTCCGCAACTGAGGTCCGTACTTTCTTGAAGGTTTAGGGTTTAGGATCCTTCTCAACCATCCCCCTCGAGCTGCAGCCCTGAAACCCGGTGTTTAGGATCGACTTCCTAGGAGACCTCGAGTTGCAATGCCTGCAGGTTGAAGCACTGCTGCAGCTGCCCCAAAATCCCGACGTGGCCACCAAAGAGGGCATGCGTCCACTGATCGCCGCCTCCCTGAGTGGCCACGTTCAAGTGATTCGTTTGTTGTTGGATGCAGGCGCCGACGTGAATTTGGCAAGCCAAGAGGGCATGCGTCCACTGATCGCCGCCTCCCTGAGTGGCCACGTTCAAGTGATTCGCTTGTTGTTGGATGCAGGTGCCGACGTGAATTTGGCAAGCCAAGAGGGCATGCGTCCACTGATCGCTGCTTCCCTTGGTGGCCACGTTCAAGTGGTTCGATTGCTGCTGGATGCAGGTGCCGACAAGAGTTTGGCAGACAACGATTGCCGCACTGCTCTGATCAAGGCTTCTGTTTACGGCCATGTTGAAGTGGTTCGCTTGCTGCTGGATGCAGGTGCCGACGTGAATTTGGCAAACGACGATGGCACCACTGCTCTGATCGCTGCTTCCCTTGGTGACAACGTTCAAGTGGTTCGCTTGCTGCTGGATGCAGGTGCCGACGTGAATTTGGCAAGCCACGATGGCACCACTGCTCTGATCGCTGCTTCCCTTGGTGACAACGTTCAAGTGGTTCGTTTGCTGCTGGATGCAGGTGCCGACAAGAGTTTGGTAGACAACGATTGCCGCACTGCTCTGATCATGGCTTCTGTTTACGGCCATGTTGAAGTGGTTCGCTTGCTGCTGGATGCAGGCGCCGACGTGAATTTGGCAAGCCACGATGGCACCACTGCTCTGATCGCTGCTTCCCTTGGTGGCCACGTTGAAGTGGTTCGTTTGCTGCTGGATGCAGGTGCCGACAAGAGTTTGGCAGACAACGATTGCTGCACTGCTCTGATCATAGCTTCTGATCAAGGCGATGTTGAAGTGGTTCGCTTGCTGCTGGATGCAGGTGCCGACGTGAATTTGGCAAACTGCGATGGCAATGATGCTCTGAGCGCTGCTTCCATTCGTGGCCACGTTCAAGTGGTTCGTTTGCTGCTGGATGCAGGTGCCGAATAGTTTGGCAGACAGCATTTGCGACACTGCGCTGATCATGGCTTCTAAAAAAGGCCATGTTGAAGTGGTTCGCTTGCTGCTGGATGCAGGTGCCATTGTGAGTCTGGCAAACTGCGATGGCAATACCGCTCTGATCGCTGCTCCCCCTCGTCATGGCCACGTTGAAGTGGTTCGTTTGCTGCTGGATGCTGGTGCTGACAAGAATCTGGCAAACGGCTTTTGCGACACTGCTCTGATCAAGGCTTCTGATCAAGGCCATGCTGAAGTGGTTCGCTTGCTGCTGGATGTAGGCGCCGAGGTGAATTTGGCAAACGACGATGGCACCACTGCTCTGATCGCTGCATCCGTTCGTGGCCACGTTCAAGTGGTTCGTTTGCTGCTGGATGCAGGTGCCGACATTAGTTTGGCAGACAGCATTTGCGACACTGCGCTGATCATGGCTTCTAAAAAAGGCCATGTTGAAGTGGTTCGCTTGCTGCTGGATGCAGGTGCCATCGTGAGTCTGGCAAACTGCGATGGCAATACCGCTCTGATCGCTGCTTCCCTTCGTCATGGCCACGTTGAAGTGGTTCGTTTGCTGCTGGATGCTGGTGCTGACAAGAATCTGGCAAACAGCTTTTGCGAGACTGCTCTGATCATGGCTTCGTTTTACGGCCATGTTGAAGTGGTTCGCTTGCTTCTGGATGCAGGTGCCGACGTGAATTTGGCAGACAACGATTGCGACACTGCGCTGACCATTGCTTCCCGTCGTGGCCACGTTCAAGTGATTCGTTTACTGTTGGATGTAGGTGCCGACGTGAATTTGGCAAGCAACAATTGCGACACTGCGCTGATCATGGCTTCTGCTCAAGGCCATGTTGAAGCGGTTCGCTCGCTGCTGGATGCAGGTGCCGACGTGAATTTGGCAAACAAAGTAGGCGAAACTGCCCTGATCCGCGCTTCTTATCTAGGCCGCATTGAAGTGGTTCGTTTGCTATTGGATGCTGGTGCCGACAAGAATCTGCCGGGTACCTATGACTACACTGCCCTGATCAACGCTTCTAATCAAGGCCACGTTGAAGCTGTTCGTTTGCTGCTGGGCGCAGGTGCCGACAAGAATTCGGAAGACAACGATGAAAAGTCAACCAACAAACGGAGCCGCGACATTCAGCTGAGCACTTCGAAAAGGCCAAGGTGAGCTTCTACAAGTGTTGACGGCATCGCATGCAAGGACTTACTGAGCGATGGCGACGTGATTGCCCTCTGAACCTGGGTAGGCCTTTGGGTTATTTACATCTTTTCCCTTATTGGGGTTATTTACATCTTTTCCCTTATTGGGTTTATGAAGACCCTATACACACACATATATATATATATACTTTATTTGTCAAAGGGCTCTAAAGGCCATCCCAGCGAAGTTCCTTTGGCAGCTTCTGTCCATGTTGCATCCTCTTCTGGGGCCATCGCGTCTGCCAGTGCCGCAGAAACAAAACTGTTTTGATGGTGGTCCCACGAGTGAGTTGCAACCTCTTCAATCCCAAAGCCCTAAACCCTTGAACCCTAAAACCCTAAAGCCCTAAACCCTAAACCCTAAACCCTAAAACCTTAAAACCCTAAACCCTAGGGGGTTTAGGGTTTGGTCTAACGAGTTCTTGAAGCCCAAGCCCTGCCTGTGGCCCAAAAGACCTACCCTTTTAAAAGGAACTATATGTGGAAATCCTAAACCCTAAACCTGGAGAAAAGTAGCGGCAAAAAAAAATAAACCCTAAAAACTATGGAAACCATAATGGGAAACTCTAAAAATGTAGGTCTTTTCGGCTACAGGTGGAGTTCGTTTCGGTAAGGCTGTCGGGTCAAGCAGCTCTAAGGTTTCAGCCAGAGGATGAAGGTAGGGCTTAGGAGTTTAGGGTTTCGGAGTTCAGGGTTTCAGGTTTAGGGTTTAGGAGGTTAGGGTTTCGGGTTACGGAGTTCAGGGTTTCGGGTTTAGGGTTGCGGAACTGTGGAACTGTGGGAGAAACATAGGAGGAGTCTACACGCACAAGCCCGACTGAAGCCTTCGCCCCATTCTACAGGTCCAAGACATGCAAGGTCTGAATGGTCCCTACTATGCTCTTACTCCCCAAAACCCCGAACCCCCAAACCGGTACGAGCCTCACGAACGGGATAGGGGTTTCGCAGCTCTGTGCCGGAGAGCGCGACCCCCAAAGCCTAAAGCCCAATCCCTAAACCTAGACCCGAGACCATGAAGGCAAAACCAGAGATTTCCAAGGGCGCCACAACAAAGCCCTACAGCCTACACTGAGCCCCGAACGTTAATTTCTCATATAGGAGCTTAAATAATCACCAATACTACTTTGGGGTTTCTTCTTATAATGACAGTATACTAGGCCCCAAAACCGTATTCTAATCATTAAGGCTCCTGTATTACACCATATGGACCTAATGCTGCCCTCCAGAGTCTGACAATTGGAGTCCGGGTTAGTCCCGATGTCGCAGCGTTCCACCCTAGAGACCTTGTCCGAGTATCAGGACCCCCTCAACCCTAAACCCTTTAAGCCCCAAACCCCTAAACCTTCAACCCCAAACCCCCAAATCCCTAAGCCCCAACCCCTTAACCCTAAACCCTAAACCCCCCCCCCATTGTACCTTCAAATACGGGAAAATGGTACCTAGGTAGTACTAATTGATGTCGACCCGGAACATCACAATTCCGAAACCACCTAACCCGTAAAAAATCTTTCTACTTAGGCCCCGGACCTCTGTTCGATTTCGGTACCCAGGTTCGAAGCACATTAACCCAATTCAGCGGAGCGTGCCGTAAGTATAGCCTATATGACTGAGTCTCGTAAGCCTTTATATAATATATTCTCGTCAACTCTAAATACGCCTCATATAGCCACGGCTGTAAAGAACGTTTCGGCCACTAGGGAGTAAGCCAAGCGAGCCTTCGAACGACATAAGACCAAATCTTAAACCTGAAGCTTCCAAGAAGTCTGAGCCATGCCAAACCTTAAAACCTAATTCAAAACCTTAAGATTCTGAATCCTAGAATTTCAACGAAATCCAAGCCATCCGAACCCCTGAAACCCTCTACTAGGCTGCCCAGTGGTACCCTTATTCCCTTTTTGTAGTCCTAGGTTCCTTGTAAAGTTACCCTATACCAGAAAAGGAGCCCTTTTTATTCCTAGGTTACTGGCAATCCTAGGTTAGGAACCCTGAACATAAAACCTCTACACCATACGGCTGTTAGTACAAATCCTGCATTACCCATAATATGGAATAGCCATCCGAAACCTGAAACCCTCGAAGAAAAGTCTAAAGCCTCTCGAAGCCAGGTCGCGTCAAGATTCTGCAGCTGCGGCCACGGCGGCGGCATCGGGCGAGGGAGAGCAGGAGGTGCAGATGTTGGTTCCCACTTCGAGTCTTTCTTTGTTTAGGGTTTAGCGTTTAGGAGTTTAGGGCCTCGGGTTTAGGGTTGAGGGTTTGGGCTTGAGGCTCGAGGGTTGAGGGTTTAGGGTTTAGGCTTCAGGGTTTAGGGTGATGTACTTACTGTATAGGGACCTTAGTCATTTAAAGCGGGGTTTGGGGATGTATGACTAAGGAGCCCTAAGGCCTTCCGACAGAACAGGTGTCATTATTCAGCCCACTGTCTTCTGCGAGTTTACGCTGTGTTGCAAGGTCGCTCTCCTAAGTAGTGCCACCTGTACACCCTAACCTATGAACCGCTATGCCGAAAACACGGGCTTGGAGAAAAAATGCAAAACTCTCCGCGTAGCATGCCTCAAAAAGACCATGGCCACAGTTTCTGCGCTTACACCCTAGAAATGGCACCCTGATGGATATGGATGGAATGCTACAAACAACCCGGTAAACCATCCGTGAAACCCCGTCTTTGACTGATTAAGGAAGGAAGGCACGGTTTCAAGCAGCAAGATGTCTTCGGCAAGGGTTTTCGGGGGTTTAGGGTTTAGGGTTTGTGGGGATTAGGTCTTTGGGTTTGGGGCCTTTGGATTAGGTTTTAGGGTTTTGGGGCTTAGAGTTCGACACCTTGCATCCCAAACCCTCAATCCCACACCGTCTCACACCCCTGAGAACCTAAACCCCCTGAGCGGGGCTAATGTTACATGGGCGGATCGCTTCCCAATCCCACTGAGGCGGGGTTTGCCGATTCAGAACGAAACGACACATCGGAAGACGAGACAATGAGTTGCTCACGTAGCGATGTGTCGAGGCTGAACGACAGGGTTATGCAAGCGTTAAGCAGTTGTCGAATAAATTATTGAAGGGTCACCGGATTGCAAGAACTGCAGAATTTGCGAACTCAAAGGAATGGCAATGCGGGGAGACAACAATCCCTCGCATCACCTCGGTTATATAAGGCCCGCAGAATACGGAATTCGGCATCAAAAGAATATTTCAATGGAGCGAATCAGGCGAAAAGGATTAGAAGTTTAACATAAGGAGCAAACCGCCGGAAAGAGTCTGGAGAAAAGGGCGAACCCGTCCAAAGGCTTTAAGCACGTTGAAATCAACAGCAAATCGCTCGATTGAGACTGGGAATCTGACAAAGACGAGAAACCTAACCAGCGAAGCCGCCCTGTGCCTAAAATGTTAGTAGCCGCACCACCTGTGGCAACGTTCCATCAACCCCCCTCCGTAAATTTGGTTAGCTAACGTGGACTATTCTCCTCCAGAAGTCCGGAAATTTCCACTCGCTATAGGAAGGCAAGGGATGGTGCAAACTACACTGCCGTTTTGGGTCTATGGGCCGAAAATACCAGGACACCCTGTTTTGCAGTTCCTTTTGTAGTTTTGTAGCCGCTCTATACTTCTACTACCATTTGCTGCAAGATGCCAAGACTCTATCGTAGTTATTAGGGCATTGGCCTGTAAGCCTAGCACCCTGTGTTGTAGAACCTTGATAGAACACTTAAAGAAACCTTATATCCTACAATGGTCCCTCTACCCAAAGGTAGAAGCCCTTAGCGGAATCCTGAGAGGTCCCCAATAAACCCTAAACCCTTAACCCCTAAACCCTCAACCCTAAACCCTAAACCCTAAACCACCCTAAACCCTTAACCCCTAAACCCTCAACCCTAAACCCTAAACCCAATCACGGTGTTACAGAGACCCCTTCACAGTGCTGTCTGCGAGGCTCCAGAGCCCCCGGAGGGAAGGCACGGGTTCAAGCAGCAAGATATAGTCAGCAAGGGTTTTCGGGGGTTTAGGGCTTTAGGGTTTAGGGGCTTAGGGTTTAGGTTTGCGGGGTTCAGGATTTTTCGGGGGAGGTCTAGGCCCTATACTGAAGGGTTAGTGGCTTTAGGGGGTTGAGGTCCAGGGTTTGGGGCTTTGGGCTTCGGTTTTAGGGCTTTGGGGCTTTGCATTTGGGGTCTCTTGTGGGAACTTGTTCGGGGAACGCCAGGTTCTGACTCCCGAGAGAATCGGATCCGTTCTGTATAGTAAAGTAAGGCCCTGTGAGGCACCCCTCCGGGAATTGTTTCCGACATAGCCGGAGGGGGTGCCTTCCAGGGGCCTTAAACGAACCTTGATCGGAACCCTGAAACGATAAGGGTTTAGGGTTGAGGGTTTAGGGTTTGCCATCACTGTGCAGGCGGGCCTCCGGGGTGACGACGACTGTCTGAGTCCGTGCGGAAGCTGTCCAACTACCTTCCGCCGAGCCGTGCAAACATACGAAAGTTAAGGTTTCGTGTACAAGCCCGGGTAGGGCCGGGTAGGCGTTTTGGGATTTCGGGTTTAGGGTACGAAAACCTAAGGCATCAAAACCTTCAACTGCAATAAAAGGGTTTCAATGAACAGAATAGGGCTTTGCCAATGTCTTGCACAGATTGTACGGATTTAGGGTTCAGGAGATTAGTGTTTAGTGTTTAGGGACAGTTAGAGTTTTAGGATCATGGTGGCCTTGTCGCCCATGCATCACTTACGGTCCTCGTTCTTTTCAGCGCAGGATTTCTTTCAGTTTAGATTTACGTTTTAGGGTTTTGTCGGCAAGCCTCGCTTTGACCTTAAGCCGTCATTCCCTAAACCCGTGACACCGAAACACTCAGAAACACGCACGACTAGAAAGCCACACTATAGAAGGCTGAATGATGACCACTATTATACATCCCTTCGGGTTCCTCAGAAACTTAAAGCATAATTCCGCAAACGCCCTGTTCTGATTATCAAGCCCCCGCAGTACCCTACACCCTAAACCCTAAACCCCATACCGCTCATGAGACGTTTCAGTCCTGAACTAGCTTCTTGGGTTCAGGGTTCCGAGGGTTCCTTGCTCTATTTCGAGTTTGATTCCCTAAACCCTAAACCCTAAACCCAAACCCGTTGTTCTAAGTGTTAAGCTGTTGCAGTACAAGACCCTGCATCCCTCAGCCCTCAACCCTAAACCGTAAACCCTAGAACCCTACATAAACCCTACATAAACCCTAAAACCCTAAAGCCCTAAACCCTAAACCATAAAACCCTAAACCCTAAAACCCTAAACCCTAGACCCTAAAACCCAAGCCCGCAACCAGCTTCTTGGGCAGCTTCCAGTCGGCAGCCGCTGTCTTTTCGCCACAGCTGCGCTCACAAAGCGATTTAGGCTTTGGGGCTGACTGAGTTACAGAAAGGCCAAACCCCTAAACGCAGAGCCCCCATAAAGGCCCCCCCAAACGGCTGCTCAGCTTTCTTTGGTTCAAGCGGCTGAACGCAACTACGAACCTGACTAGAGCAGATTCTACAAGTACAGTCCTGCATTTTGCATGGTTAAACCATGCCGTGCTCCTGTGCTTTCTGGACGTTTGCTGTCGACTCGCAAGGATGCGTGGGCTTAGGGTTTACTTTAAACTACCAAAGCATTTTTTGCAGAGCCCTTGAAGATTCGATATGAAGTATAAAAGAGCCTACAAAAAGGCAGGGTGCTCATAGTTTCTATTTTATGGTAAACCTACAAGAAGAACCTATAAGGGATAGGTGTAGGGTATACAGCGTGGTTTGCGGTTTATATAGGGTTAGCGCTGCGGGGTACACAAACGTGACTGAAGCGTCCAGGTCCCACTTTGTTTCCCAAGTTTGTACCAGAGTGCGAGCAGTCTTCGGCTGTAGAAATGCATTCTTGCACGCTTCGGGGATAATGAGGGTTTGGGGTTTGAGGGTTTAGGGTTTAGGCTTCTAAAATAATGAGGGTTTCCTTGGTAGTATTCGGTAGACCCCTTAAAGGGGACCCTTCTTAACCCTACTTATGGTTCTCCTCAGCGGGACCTGATTGAGAGGATTTACGTCCCCAAACATCCCCCTAATCAGTAACTCCTAGAATCCTGGACTCGAGGAGAATGAGGGTTTAGGGTTGAGGGTTTAGGGGGGCTAGTCACCCCTATAATAATTTAGCCATAAAACCTTAGTCCTTTGATCCGTCTCCCTGTCCAGTGCCAGTCACCATGTAGGCTTCGTCGCATCAAGTGTTTAGGGTCCAGCTCTTTTACCCGCTATCGCCGCTGCGTTCAAGCTCTTCCAACACCCCAGGTGTCACAAGCAAGCAGACGCCCTAGTGGAAGGACCAGCGGATTCAGCAATGGTAGTTTGGGCTGCTAGACGCAGTGGCTTCAGCCAAAGTCTTTGCCGGGCCCGGTCAGTCTATTCTCGACTTTGCAGAAAGACTCGAATCCCAAAAGCCCGACAGACAATCCACAATCCCAAAGCCGCGAAGCCGTGGAACCCTTAACTCCAAAACCCTGAAGCCCTGGACCCCGATTAATTACCCTAACAATCCTAGTGGTGACTTAAACTCTGATATGCAACCAAGCCATATCAAGAATCACAGTACCACTTCAGAGGCACCTTTACAGAGCTAGCTGGACTTGTTGGGTTTCGGATAAGATCGGATTCTGTCTTGCAGCGGGGCCATGGCGTATCCAGGTTCCAGTGATGCCACTCCGGTACCCGCTTCTGTTACAGCCCCTCGTTCTTACCCTAAACCCTAAACCCTAAACCCTAAACCCCAAAACCCTAAAATTCGGGGCGGCCCTCTCTGGGGCTCTTCATGCTGCGACCCCTACCATTTTTGAGTTATATAGCTTCAGGATCCTATGAACCTATCATGTACCTTAGCCTGCCAAACCCTACTGTCTCGTAGGTTCTTAATATAGACGCAAATTGGGAATTTGTAGGGACCCGCCAAAAACGTAGGTTTTAGTAGGCAAAGGTAGGGCTTCATATAGTTTCAGGATCCCACTAATGTAGGAACCTGATTAAGAAACCCTGGGCCTATAACCCCCAAAAAGTAAGATTCATATAAGGAACCCTCAAAAAGGCCCAAGGTTTCTTAATCAGGTTCCTACATTATTCCTCGGCCGGGAGATCTGGAAGGGCCTGCAGAACGCTCGAAGGATTGTGGGACTTACGGAGGGAGCAAAATGGGAGTTTCCGAAAATAAGGGGGGGGGGTACCGTATTGCGGGGTCCTCATAATAAGGATCCTACTATTTGCGGTACTATATTTGGGTCCCCTCTTGTCCCCAAACTCCCATATGTACGGTGGTCTGTACCATGGTTGGGCCACTTGCACCTGTGACCTCAGTTATTGTCTGATTCCTACTAAACTGGGAGGCACGTATCTGATTGCAAGGCTTCTGGCCTCTCCCTAAACCTTAGAAATCCTATACAACTTATGCCCTAGGAAAGGATGTTCACGGGAGTCACGGAACCGGCCAGGGTGGCACCACGGGACTACGGAAAGACTGCACGCAAACTCCAACACGCGCACTGAACGCGCACCTTCAAAATTTAGGGTGTAAGGTTTTGGGTTTTGGGTGTAGGCTGGGAGCCACTGATCTTGAGGGGTTGTATAAGGGTTTCATAAAGGGGAGCCAGGTTAGCCCCAAGCTGAAAACTCGCAAGCCTTAAGCCCTTAACCCTAAAACACGTTAGATCCCTAATCTCCGCAACAAACCCCAAATCTTGGAGGATCTTGGAGGAGGCGCCCCGTTTCCCCAAACCCTGAACCCCGAATCCGAGAACCCGCTTCTGGACTTGGATCCCGGCGATGTGGATAGCCGCGTGCTCGGACGTGGCAAGCGAAAATTCGCGGTTCCGTTTCGTGTTCTTCTTGCTGCCTTTGTTTTAACCCTAAGCCGTAGACCTGTAGCTTTTGTTTTTGATTCTGAAAGATACCGGCAGGGATCTTCAAAGCAGATCTACACGAGGGTGCTGAGGCTCAAGGCCTTTGGCGTAGGGTTAGGCTTCTATGTTTTTTTACGAAGATTTTTGGGTGCGGGGTTTTGGCGTTTGAGGTTGGGGCCTTTCGGGTCAGTTCAGCGTTTCACGGGCTTTAGGTCTAGCTGGCATTTGGGTAAGACATGAGGTGAGCGTTGGGATGTCGATTCTGATGCCTTCTGCCCCACAGCCTGAGACGCGTAACCTTAAACCTCAGACTCCAAACCCTGACGCGCTAACAAAAACTCAAAACTACACAGCTCCTCATCACTAGTAGGCTGAAACAGCAAAACCCTAAGACCCTGATGCCACGAAAGGCCACGAAAGCTTTGAGTTCCGAAACTTTATAAAATCCTGAACCATGCAAGCCCGCATCCTGCAACCAACAACAACAGCTAGACTCTTAAACCCAAAAGCCCAAACCAGCAAACTCCCAAACCCTCAATCCTTTTAGCATCTGCAAGAATTCTCATAAATACTCCATGAGACCTTGTCGGATTGTTACGGCCCCTCTACCCTAAACCCATGCAGAACCCTTCCAGCAGGAACTCTATTCTAGTTTTCACGGTCCTTAAAGGCCTTAAAACCTAAGCCCTAAACCCGAAAGCCCTATTCCAGTGATTGGGGCCCTTTGCGCCCCTCTGCTGAAGCTGGGCCCTCTATTGACAGCAACTCAGTATTAGCGCCAATATAGTAAGCCATCAAAAACCCTAGTATAGGAACCCGTTGCTATTTCCAAAGAAGCCTTAAAGCCTGAACACTGAGCCCTAAACCCGAAAGCCTAGACCCCAAACCCTAAACCGTAATGATTAAAGGGTTAAGGTATACTACTTGGAGGTTCGTGGGCAGTTGTAAGTGGAGTTATAGGCAGGGTAACGAGACTTGTCCCTCCTATTAGGGGACTTATAACCCCACTTATAACTACCCATGAACCTCCAAGTACCCAGAGAGCCCAATACCCCTTAATTAAGGAATATACCTTAAATCATAATACGAAGCCCTATTTTTTTAAAGCCATATTCCTGAATTAAGGGGTATTGGGCTCTCTGGGTAAGGTGCGCTAAACCATGGCACCGCAGAAATGCGCCCAAGGCTCTGCAGCTGGACTTAGAGATGGCAGGCATCAGCCCACGCCAAGGGATCGGTGTAATGTCTTAAAGGGTTCCTTAAAGGGCTCTTTAAAGGGTTCTGTAAGGGTTTAGGATTAAGGGCTCTTTAGAGGGTTCTATAAGGGTTTAGGATTAAAGGGCTCTTTAAAGGTTCTATAAGGGTTTAGGACTGAAGGGCTCTTTAAAGGGTTCTATAAGGGTCTAGGATTTATGGTTGAAGGTTTAGGGTTTGGAGTTCAGGGTCTAGGGTGCAGGGTTTAGCGTTTGGGGTAGGTTTAAGGGTTCAGGGTTGCCTTTGTTTCCCGTGAGCTGAGCTCCACAACTCTCCCGAATAGCACCGCAATTTGTAAACATTTTGCAGAACTCCATACATCTAGGGTTTGGGATTCCGGAGGAAGAACCGTTGTTTTCGGATTCCTGTCAGGAGTTCCTTTAAGTTCTTAGAAGCTGAGTGGATACTTTGGGGGCTTATAAACTCAGCAACTAGGAGTTGTTTTCTGAACCGAAGCCCTCAACCCTAAAGCCCTCGGCCCTAAACGCGCCGAGTCTCGAGTCCCCGAATCCCTAAAACTGTTTAACATCGGGGCCTGGAGCCCACACTCCACGGTCCGGTTTAGTGTTTACGGCTATTATAGGGGCCTAAATAAGTACCAATACTATTTCTTAGCGTTCCTTATTATACTTATAGTATCAACTTGGTGAGTCTCCCGGTAAGAAAAGGGGGGTTTCCTCTCAACGCCGACCTTGCACAGACGTCCCCGAAGGCCACTTGACGACGGTTTCCGGGAGCTGAGACTCGCTGCAGCCATCATGCCTACGTATACATATATACATATATGTATGTACTCAGAACATGTATACACATGTATATATATATACATATGTCTATACTATATACAGAGAGAGAGAGCGGTGTGCACATATGGGAAAGTTGAATTTTGCCACCCGTGGTTCCTTTATGACAATCTTTCGCTTCGTCCGCGCAGGGCGAAGAGGCTAAGGTGACTAAGATGTGTGTGTTTGTGTGTGTATATGTAGTATGGGATGCTTTTCCGCCAGAGACTTCGAAAGAAGGATCCAGAGCTGCTTCAAGCCCACCGTTCTGCATCTTCAAGCCAAGCCGTACTGAGCGCCAGCGGCCGGCTGTGCCAAGGTGAACTGTGCAAGAAGGTGCGCTTTGTCCTTCAGGCCTCGGATTGCACAGGGTCTCGAACTGTACGGATGTGGGGCTTTAAGGAGTTTTGGAGTTCGGCCTTTGCCGCGCAATAAGTTGAGGTTTTAAAGTTACAATCTCGGGGGACAGGACTTCAGGGGTGCGCCGCGAAGCTTGGATTTTTGCTGCATTGCCACAACCTTTTTGATTTTCGTTTCTGTGATAGCCGGATATACAGGGACCGTCTAGCGGCTTCGTGTTAGATGAAAGGTTGTGGCTACGGCTCCTAGGTCCTAAACCCTTCCTAAAATCCCCATACGTGTACAGAGGGACCTCGACGTCCTCTAGGGCCCTTCTTCGCTCTGCCGACCGAGGTGGCCTCCGAGTTGAGCAGCCAGGCCGGGAAAACCCAATGGCAGGCCACAGATGCCTGGTAGCATGAAAGAGCGGTAACGATATATATATATATATATATATATATATATATATATTTATGTATATTTATATATATATATATATATGGTACCCCCCCCCCCCCAAAGACCAAGGTTTCTATATGAGCTTTAGATACAAACCTACTTACACTAGCCGATGGTCGTTGGTCTTTGGGGGGGCAGGGTGCCAATAACAACCCTGTCAAGGTGTAGGGGCAAACATGCATGACACAACCCCCTTGTGGTTTTCATACAAGCCTGCATACAATAATCCTTATACCATTTCCTGTCGCACTTTCCAGGAGGCCTATTGAATTCAATAGGCCCTATTGAATTAAATAGGCCTTCTGGATTGAAGATTGAAGATTGAAGATGCCCTCAAAAAGTTTCCGGGGAGATCTTCAATCTTCAATCCGGGAGGCCTATTGAGTTCAATATGCCCTATTGAACTCAATACGGTATATCTTGAAATCGATCATGAGGGCCGTACGTGGAAGTGTGAAAATTGGGTCCAGGGGTCAAAGTCTACCGCTGCGTTTGCGTACTTTGGAGTACACGCATATGGTTTTAAAGGCTATGAAGAGAAAGTCATCAACTAGACGTATGATACTACTTTTCAGCTTCCCTAAACGTATTCTTTTGATTTACGCCCAGCTTAATATCAGATAACACTACTAGTTTTATGCAACAAATGCAGTTGGAATACTAAGAATATAATCGAGGGCTCAATCTATCGAACTGTATACTACTGAGGTATCAAAAGCACATACTTTAACGTCCATGTAGCTAGCAATCTATGCATGAATGTATATGTTCGATGCAAGTATTGGAAAGACTACTAAATGCACCGTATTATTATAATACTTAGAACTGATTTGACATAAGTAAATAAACACTCCGCCTAAATGGGTCCGAGGATCTGGCCTATCCAGCTGTTTGCGTACTTGTGAAAATAATATTCTACAGCTATATACTAAGCTACATCTTCATACAAGTATAACGTTGTCCCTACAAGCACTACTGTGAATATATTGCTTTCTGAGATCTAATCGGCAGACAACAAACCCTCTATGCTGTTTATATATGTAAATCTGACGATTGTTAGCTCAGCAAGCCCTATGCTTGAATTGATCCGAGGATTCAATTCAATATACCCAATCATCTAATTACCAAAATACAGACAGAATAATCATGTTTCTGCAGTCAGTAATCCGTATAAGTATGTCATTATCCCTGGGTGTAGTGATATCGTATGAAGCATTATAAATACAGTTTTCTGTCTGTTCGTGTTAACTGGCAAGGCACTTCATGAATAGCTTAGTTGTAGAGAGATTTCTTCAGGCTGTTTGGCTCCTATTCAAAAATATAGCTTCCAAGGTTCTACTATACTGCTACTATTAAGCAGCTATCTGGGTAAATCGCAACAAGGAATCTCAAGCCATATTATTTGCAATTAGCAGTTAACAGACCCTGTAAATTCGATTGTATAACCAATTGCTGAGTACTTAACCTTATTTTTCCAAGAATGAAATGGTGCATGCTAAATGGTAACACCGAGGTCTTATACTTAATAGGCATGCTTAAACTATAAGACTATATGCTTGATATCTCAAACATATAGTCTAAGAATACATGTCTTTGTAGGGCCACATCTGTAGTAATTAACAAACCCTGGAAGTTCAATTCTATATTCAGCTGGCAAATAGTCAACCTTTTCTTTTCGCATACAATAAATGGTACACACTAAACGATGGCATCGAGGTACTATGCTTGGTAGGTGTTTTTAAAAGTTACAAGTAGCTTGATTTTTTAAAACCACTAGTATAAGAATAAATGTGTTTGTGGGGTTGACCACATACTACAACTGAAGCTAGTAAAGCACACGGCATGGGGCGAGTTTTCCATACGAAGTAAGCCGCCAACAGAATATGGCACTTGAACGGAAAACGTTTTGGTCGTGATCGCGCTTAGAATGGCTCTAGGCGAGAAACCAAAAAACAATACCAACAAAAAACAAAAACAATACTACAAAAGCAAAAAACACTACCATAAAAACATTATTTCAGTACTCTTCCAGAATAGCATTAGAATTCTATAATAATGGGAGCACCCACCAATGTTCTTATCTGAAAACCTTGGTTTTTTTTGGGGATAGCATATATATGTATATATATATATATGTATATATATATATATATATATATGTATATATATATATATATGTAAACGTATGTTTGACTATATCATACTTAAATGGTTATATATACATAACTTTTTCGCATTGCACATCACTGTATATATATATATATATGTATGTATGTATGTATGTATGTATGTATGTATGATGGTGATTGCTATCGACGAGTACTGCTTCGTGTTGTTTACATATTCTGGTATTTGTGTCACCGTTTAGTGTTTTTCTTTGCATTTGAACTAGCTGTGCTTTTTTATTACTGTTATTCCTTCGTTTTATTATAAACATTTTGTGTTTCATTGCCGTTCTTTCTTACTGCTATAACTCGAGAACTCACGACATGTAGTACCATTACTGCTGCTATCCGTATCAGCATTAGCTTGAGCATGAGTATCGGGCCAAGTTTCAGCATTAGAGTTAACTGACTTAGTAATGGTATTAGTGCGAAGTATTCGCGTCATAACTACTGTAAGTATTGCCGCGACTGCCATCGTAGTAGTGGTGATAGTCGTCGTCTTACTCGTGGTGTTGTTGCGACGATAGGAATTGTGACTATAGCCTCAGACAGGAAAACACTTGGAATAGCAGCAAGACTGCCAAAGTAAGCCCTCGAAAGTTCCCCAAGACTCTGAACCCTCACGCTTCGAAAAAATATCCTATAGACCCAAGAAATCCCTGAAGGCCATCATTTTCTAAATTTCCCAGCCCAGAACCCTAGCACCGCCAAATAGGCTAAAAGCAATAGGATCTCGCAAGTTGGTGTACTGGTAGTATTCGTATTGATACCGGTATCAGTATTTGTAGTAGTCCTAGTGTTTATATTAGTGTTCATCCTAGTGTTAGGGTTAGTATTGGCAGGAGATCCACTGGCGCCTCCTGCATTTGACGGGAAAAGGGTCCAAGCTGCATGTGCTCTCCTGCAGGGCTGAGGCGTTTTAGGGTCAGGGATTTCAGATTGTATTTGAGGCTCAGGGTTTGGGGCTTTTGGGTTTATATGTCGGATTCCAGACCGATATGCTTTGCTCGTCCCCGACTTCTACAGAGGGATCTTACAGAGCATTAGAGTATGCAGGGTTTGTTCACGGAAAGGCAGTGGGTATGCGGCTTGGTTCGCCGATCGTGAAATCTCGCAACAATCCTGGCCACCGATGCCGTTCCAGTTATGTTCGGTAAAAAAGCAATATCAAAGGCCCATTTCTGTTTTCACTCGTCCACTCGTTCGTGCCGATTCGGCCTAGTTCTCTCAGACTGCATCGACAGCACCAAGGTTGTGCAGTCGCGCCCAAGTAAAACCAAGATCACCCTTCGATTTCCTATGTTTGGGATTCCGTATGCAGCCTATGATCTCATAGAGGTCTTGAGGGCGTCGGGGCTCTTCACAGTTAACGACGAAGCATGTGTACTGGCGGGCAGTTTTTTCATTGGCACCGTTGACCGTATTGTGGCGCAGTTGCTCCTGATGTTTATCCCAGTTCTTCTGGCTCTGGCTGTTGCCGATGCCATTACACCTGGACCCGCCTCCACAAATGTTCAGCAGAAACCCATCTGCACAGCGTCGCAACCGCACAGCGCCGAAATCCCAGCTTCGGGCATCATACATCTTATCCATCTGTCTGAAACTATACGAATTTTGCAGAATTTGCCTTGTGCTAAAGCGGCCGTCTGGAGCCGATACTTAAAACCCAACTTGCCACGTGCATGTTTCGATATACCGTCATGGACTAACTGCAAGTCAAACGAAAACAAGGTAAAGTCCGGAAGATGTTGCCCCTAAACTCAAAATTCCAAAGAGCATGTACCTGTTGAAGCCCTTGTACAGGCTTTTCTCGGAGCGGCACGTGGGGCACGACGTGGCGTTGAGGGTGTACGCGGACGCACAGAGTTTTGTACAGGCTGAGCCGCCAACCAAAAGCAGGGAACATGCTCGAGACACGTGCCCGAAACAGCACACCGCAAGTCTCAAAGCCGAGACAGCCTGAACCTTCAACTCCAAAACATGTGGAGGGCAAGACTGGGCTTACAGGGCGGGGAAAGCAATGACGAGGTGCTTGTCCCAGCGATTGCTTGAGTAGAAGCTCTCCGCATATCCTACACGGTAAGAACACTTAAAGTACAGGGGTAGCAATGTGGCGAGATGTGAGACGCCTCGGGCTCCTTGTTGAGATGCTGGGTCGTGAACTAACGTGTAGCCGGAAAGGGCGAAACCCCATCGGATGGCAACAGCCTACTCTGAGCTCCACTGAAAAGCAACAAGAGTGGACCTGGAAGAAGCCCCCAACAGTTTATGGAGTTGCATACAACAGCCGTTCTTGCGTATCCCTTATAGTAACCCTTACGAGTCCGAGTTGCATAGCAACTCTGAGAAGATGCACGAGGAATTTCGAGGGCCGACAGTGTTCTTATCTGTGCCAAGATGTGCCCACCAGGTTCGACTGATTCCACCTTCCCGGCTAAGAAAGTAGGTCTGATCGAGACCATGAGCAGACTCACAAGTCAACGACGGGAGCTTTGGCAAACTTTTAGTTCAAGTCGTGCCCGCAGTAGGCATGCTACCCACAACTACGGCTCCCTGTTGCTGCTAGCACTTCCGCTCCCGCAACCACTACGACGATGTGCCTGCTACTGCAGAGTACTGTGCGAATACGGCCTCCTAGCACAGCCAGGGTCAGTGACTAGAAAGCTTGCAAGATCAAGACGGACAGACTGTCCACCCTAGCTCGCCATCCCGGAAGCTGATCAACGGTAGCAATAGCCACAATGCAGACAGACAAAACTTGTAAACTCAAGGATTGCCAGCTTCATAAGAGCATATTCTTTTGAATGCTAGACCCAGGCCTGAGTGTCTGTTGGCTAACTAGATCAACATCACTGTCAACAATGGAAAGCGGTGTCATCTTCACTGGTTCCAGCACTGATGCGAATAGAACCAGCAGCATGTAGAAAAGTCAGTGAGTCAGGCATCCTTGTATTATCATCATAATTTCTCAGTCCAGCGAGCGTCATCAGCCTCATCAGCAAAGTGTCTCTTGCCATCCCCATCCCCATCATAAGCCAGTCACGTAGCCAAACCACTCAGCGTCCATGACCCCCAAACCACAAGCCTCAAGCCCAATTTCCAAGCTTGGAAGTCTCTTTCCAACACCCAGGCCCAGCTCACAGTGGAAGCCACGTTCGGGGTTTACCGCTGCAAAACGTCAGACCGGACTGCTCGTGATAGAGAACCTACCAGTTGTTGCATATGCTTGTCACATCAGTTGCAAATCGGTCCTGAAGTTAAGAGTCGCAACATGCATTGTGAACATGCCTTTGTGTCAATTTCTTCCTCACACGAAGCCGCAGACGTCACTAGTTAGCATCTTCCAGACGAGAATCCATACTTCTCCAAGAGCCTTGCTTGTCCACTTCGGATGCGTTCCAGCATTTCTTACGGCTCGGAACCTCCTCCCTGTCGCAGTCCATGCCATGCGATTCGTCTTAAAGGAGCCCTTAAACGAACCCTAAACCCTTTAGATCCCGTAGAGGAAACCCCCTTTTTCTCAACACGGAGACTCACCAAATTGAATAATGGGCCCCAAAACCCTATTCTAATTATTAAGGCCCCTAGATTAGGGGTTCCGGAAGCCTTACATCAAAAACCCCAGCCCCCAACGTTCAAGGCAGCCCCGAGCCACGAGAAGAAGGAGTGTACTGTGCTACAAATGTGAAGCTTTTGGGATACCCGTAACGACACCCCAAACACTGTATCAAGCCCTATGGAACCCCGAAGCCCGAAAGCTTAAATCAAAGAATCCGAAACCCTAGTGCCCTAAAACCCTAAACCCTAAGGCCGAAAACCTTGAACCCCATTTAATCCCGAATCCCCAAACCGCTTAGCACTGAATCCCTGAGCCCCGCAAAAATCAGGCCGTGTCTCATGACTTCCTCAAACAGCCTCAGGGCCCGGACCTTGGCCATTTGGGTTTTATAAGGTCCAAAAAACTTTTGAACGCTCGTAGTGTTCTTGAAGTGGGGTTTTGAGACGACTTCTCCGTTTGAGGTTTTTCAGAATCCTATGTAAGGGCGCGGGAGTCTAAGGCCGTGGATAGACAGGAGTCCCCGCTGGACTCCGCTAACCTTGAAAGCCCTGAAGCGGCATACCCCACAGTCTCAGCATAGAGCTCGATACAATAGTTGGCTTTCGTGATATTTGCATTTAGCATACTATCCCCGAATACTTGATACAATTATACTATACAATACACCAAGACCAGATTCTATCAATTTGCAGGCTCCTCCCAATAGCCTTCCCCACCCTTCCCCACGCATATTTAGGGCCTTGCTGGGGTCAGTGATATTTGCACGTTCTGGAAGGTTTCCAGAAAGACAAGACTGCAAAGACAATGATATCGCTTGACAACCCGTGTAGACCGAGACCATCATGCCTAAAGCCAAAACTTCTGCAGGTTCTTGAGTGGTACCCTTTTGCCCCTTCTATTGTATCGTTCCCTTGTTCAAACCGCAGATCAGGAAAACGGGTACTCTTATTATGATTACGGCATTGCGCAGGAACCTAATTCCTAAACCGTATAAAGAGCCCCAATACAGACCCAGGGTTTCTTAATCAGATTCCCATATTGAACCTAAGCAAGGATTTTTGGAGCATTTTCGAAAACTGTTGAATGTCAAGAACATGGCGGTCCAAGGCGCTGCAGGATGCCACGCTGGAGGTCCGCGGTGATTTAGTGCAATTTGGATTTAGGCTTTAGGGGTTCTTTTGAGGTTAGAATAGGAAATGGGAGGTATCTATGGTTTTTGGTGCAAATTGAAACTTTAGATTTGGGCAATATGATAGAGGGAAGTTGTTGCTAATTATTCAGCCGCTTACATTAAAGGTTTTTTCTGGTTTTGTGTGTCCTATAAGGTTCCATCGGGTCTTTTTGAGGGTGGCTTAGGCTTCGATCATCTGGTCTAGCATGCACAGAACCTTTGACTCTTAGCTTAACCGGAGTCTTTTTGGAGTTTAGTGCTTGGGTTGGGGATATCGTTCACGTGATAGAGGGGAAGTTGTCTTGGTTCAAGGTATATAAGCGTCTTATAAGAGGAACCTACGAAACCTTATGCTTCTGCAGCTTATGTAGTATCTTAAGTTGAATTAAGATGTATGAAGAATGCTGCATTAAGTGATACTGGGCCAGCAGTTGGCTCTGCAGCAACTCGGAGAAGGTGATGTTTGCGAAGCCTAGGGTTTAGAGCAAAACCTTAATTCTAAAGAGTAAAGCGAGAATCCAGACTCTGCCCGCAAGAGGAGGCTACTGATCTTTATGGTTCATTCCAGGACGCTTCTGGAAATATGGAGAAACATGTTGCGACTTACAGGTCCTGTCTTGTTGCAGAGCTGAACCACTCGAACCCAGATGAAGAATCATATCCGAGCTGCATATGCCGATGACATCACATCGAAATGCAGATCACTGGTAGTAACCCTCATAATAGATTTCGCGTATAACTTATAGATCCTTTACAGATCCCTCATAGATACCTTATAGAAACCCTTGCAACCTAAGAAACCCTGTAAAAAGCACCGTTTATGTAACCCACAAGAAAACCGCATGCAATCCTGGCAAAATTAGATTTTCAATACACTTTATTAATTATGAATTCTTACAGCGCCCTTATGAATACCTGAGAAACATCCGAGAAGAAATTAATAACACTTACTTGGAGGTTCATGGGTAGTTGTAAGTAGGGTTCTAAGTCCCTTTTTAGGAGTTATAAGTATAGTAACCCTACTTATAACCCCATTTATAACTACCCATGAACCTTCAAGTAAACTCTAAACCCTAGACTCAGACCATCCGAGCCAGGAGTTGGCGAGTGCACTGACGACGCAGCTGAATAAGGCTAGGTTTTCTTCCTTTTTTGGAGCGAGGGGTAGAGGGTTGAGGGGTCAACGGTTCAGGAAGTTTCGAGTTTTAAGGGTTTGGGTTTATAGGGTTGAGGGTTCAGGGTTTGGGGTTGAGGGTTTTGTATGGTGTTCGTAGTTGTCTTACTGAAGTTTGTATGGTTTTAGAAAGGGTTGTAGGGCGGGAGTTGAGCGTGGTTCATATAAACCCTTGAGACAGGGTCTAGTCTGTTGCAAGAGTCCCTCCCACCTTGCTTAAGGATCTTAACATCGTGGCCCCAAGCCCGAAATCCGAATCCCTTATAATGGTGGTGAATCAAGAAGTCTACGGTCGACTGGAACTGTACACCTTTTTCGCTTACGCAGACCCCCGGGAGGATCTAGAAAACAGATCCCCTAACTTGGGGCCCTATACTACTAAGGGTACTTTACAGGAACCCCCATTCAGGGATCTATCCCGGGGGTCTGGGTACTGAGTGGTGGGTGTTGTTGCTTTCCCACTTGCTGAACTGCTGACCTTACGGGAGGGCATTGGGAGCAATTCAATGATCGTAACCTGTACCATTACGGGCTCACTTGGGACCTACTCAAACAACATCTGTAAACCATCCGAATCCTGATCCCCTCAACACGAATCACGCGCTGCCCTTTAGAAGCTACCGAGCCCCCTAGCTGAGAAAGGACACGGAGTCGATCCCTTCAACGAAACAGAACCCTAAACTCAAAATCCTAGATCCCTAGGGCAACTCCGGTCAACCCCGTTGTGGAATCCTTGTGAGCTGTCATAACCACCCTCATAGTACCCCTGAACCCCACCGCTCTAACCGAACTCTAGGGTAGACCTTGAACCAAAACCCCGAACACCATTCTAAAGCCCTAAACCCTAAAGCCCAAGCCTAAGCCCCACAGCTTATCCTTAAACTCTGTAAAGCTTAAGCCCACACCACACCACCCTGAACACTAGGGTTTAGGGTTTAGGGTTCAGAGGTTTCGGGTGTAGGGTTTTAGGGGATGGGCACCTCAAATGAACGCCAGGATCGTGAGGCCTCCCGGCAGCAGATGCAGGCGCTGCTCTCCGCTGAGAAGCTCGTGGAGGCCCGGGCCGACAAAGGGGCCCTACTTGGAGGTTCATGGGTAGTTGTAAGGGTTCCTTGAAGGGCCCCTTTTAAAGGGATCTATTTTGGGGATTCTGTAAGGGTATGGGGTTTCGGGGCCCTACTTGGAGGTTCATGCGTAGTTCTAAGCAGGATTATAAGTAGGGTAACTATAGCTGGAAGCCCTGTTAGGGGACTTAAAACCGTACCTATAGCTACCCCTGAACCTCCAAGTAGTGTTGCGAGGGGTGACTACAAGGGCTACTTTCAGGGTTTTGCCATAGGGTTCCATTGCATGGGCTCTATGGGATTTAGGCTTTGGGGGGCTGCGGGGTTCGAAAGGGTGCCTTCGAGGTTCTACTCCAAGGGCTCCCTTAAAGGGTTTAGGAGTTCAGGGTTTAGGGGTTTAGGGTTTAGGGTTTGGGAGTTTAGGGTTTAGGGTTTTAGGGTTTAGGGTTTAGGTTTTAGGGTTTAGGGCTTTATCAGGCTGTATAGGGGGTTGTGGGTTTAAGGCTATACCGAGGCTCCAAAGGTGTTGAAGGGGCGTTTGGAGAGGTGTTCTAGCGGAGCTTTGTTATCGGCTTTATCGAGGTTCTACATGGGCTCTGGAGGGATTCTATGAAACCCTAAACCCTAAACCCTAAACCCTAGGGGTTCGTAAGAGCTGTACACGGACCGGTGGAGGCAGGGTTTCAGGGACCCCAACAAGTGCTTCTTTTGTGCTTTTCTCAGGGTGGTGTCGGGCCTGGGGCCAGGGGATAATAATACTATCATTACCATTCTCTCTATTATTTTTATGTTACTATTACTATTATTACTATTATTACTATTATTATTGTTATTATTAATATTCTTCTTAGGGATTTAGGATCGCAACTCCGAACTCACAATCCCGAAGCCCTAAACCCTAAACCCTAACACTGAGCCCCAAAGCCTTAAACCCGTTCCCAGAGAACCCAATACCCCTTCAGTAGGGAATATACCTTCAATTATCGGGGCCTCAATATTATGATTTAAGGGTTCCAGGGGTGAACCGATTTTAGGTATATTCCTTAGTTAAGGGTATTGGGATCTCTGGGTTTCTTGTCAGGAGAAGCGACAGCAGCTCCTTGAGGTCGAGCGGCGCATCTTCGCTCGGGGCCCGGGCGAGGGCTGGCACTCTAAGGTTCTAGGTTTGGGAGTTGGTAGGGGTTCTACAGGAGTTTAAGAGTGTTTAGTAGTTTAGGGGGTATAGGAGTTTAGCAGTTGAGAGGTTTAGGACGAAGAGGGGTTTAGGAGAAGAGGGGTTTAGGGTTTAGAGGCTTAGGATCTTAGGGGTTTAGGAGTTCGGGGGCTTAGCGTTTAGTATGTAGTCGTTAGGGTTAAATTTAGTCTTTGGCGATGGTGTTTAAGGGTTCAGGGGTTTGGGTTTAGGGGCTTGGGGTTTGAGGGTCAGGGGTGAGCTTTACAAGTCAGATGGTGAGGAAGCAGTACTGATTGTACTTGCCCAGGCCTCTGATAGTTTGCAACCCTCTAACTTGCTTGGTTTATATGGCATGGCCATATTGAAAAGCTTAAGCTATTTTGTGCCGGGGAAGTCAGCAAATAGATGTTGAAATGAACCGTAGTGTGCAACAAAGCATAATGTGTTCAGTCGTATTTCGTAGAGACTTAAGAACGGGGTTGTATCAAATGTACAGCAGTTTCAGTGCCGAGCGCTTTCTTATTAACTCGTGGTCCGTTGTGGATCGACCCTAAACCCTAAACCCCTAAATCCTAGACCCTGGTTCCGACGTCTTCACAGGGCTATAAAACATCTTGGAGCGGCTTTAGGACGTAGGGTAGAGCCGAGGGCTCTGTCCTTAAACCCCAAAGCTTAAGCTTCGAAAAAGGCGGGGGGGGGGAGGCTAAAGGCTTCGTGATTTCTCGGTTTTTTCTTGGATTCTTTCGAACTCAACGGTGTTCTTCGGATAGCCCGATTCCCTTTTACACCTTCGAAGCCACACTGTTGCGAACCCCACGCTCTTACAGGCTGCAAGAGAGAGTTGCGCATGCATTGAAGCCCTCCAAGTAGCAGTTCTCTGCGCTCAGGCAGTGGTGGACAGCGTCGACGACGTCATCGAGCTGAATGTGGGAGGTGCTTGCACTTCATCGCGGATTTCTCCCTAAACCCGCCCTAAACCCTAAGCCCCAAACCCTAAACCCGAAACCCCAAGCCGTAAACCCTAAACCCCCTGTAGGATTAGAGGAGCCAAAAATCTTGCATCACCGTAAACCCAGAGAGCCCAATACCCCTTAATTAAGGAATATAGCTTAAATCATAATATGAAGCCCTATATACTTTAAGCCATATTCCTTAATTAAGGGATATTGGGCTCTCTGGGAACCGAGAACCCCCAATCCCCAGAAGCCTCGGGAGCCTCGGGAACACTGGAAATCCCAAACCCAGAACCCTAAAAAGGCCTGGTGGATGAATAGATAAATCGATAAATAGATATTCAAATAAATGGGCAGAATATATATATATATATATATATATACATACAATATGTTATACTGCTTGATCATAATTTGTATATATATATATATATATATAGATATTTATGTACGAACATATCAGCCTTCCAGCACCGCTCCCTGCAGGTGTGCACATGACCACCGCCAGGGCCGTGCTCTGCAGTGCCACGGGCTCCCTCCTGGCAGGCACGGATCGGAGCTACTATAGGGGCCTAAATAATTACCAACACTATTTTGTTGCGACAGACGCTTGTTGAATGGGTCTCCTCCCTCCCGGAGTCCCCTCTTCGTGAGCGTGCTAAGGACGTTCTCTTGTGTATGCAGGTGGACTTACACTGTGATGTGCGGTCGCGTGTCCCTAAGGCGAGAGGCGAGGAGGTTGCCCCTTTCTTGCCTCTGTTGGTCCCGTTGCCTTTGGCTTCTTCATGGGTTGAGGCCCCCTTCGTATCTGTTGGTGATCTCGGTGTCTCTGACGTTGCGGCTTTGGATGGGGTGCGGCCTACGCAGCGGAAATGTCACTTTTGGCAGGGACCTCCGGAGGGGCTTGAATATGCGGGGCTTTCGCTCTCGATCCCGGCACCGCCAGCGGGCGCGACACCGTTGTGGGAACCGGCTTCCTGCTCCTTGCGTCGCCTCAGACAGCACCTGGCTTGGGTCCGTCTCTTTTTTGCTTGGGTTGGATTTGCCCTCTCCCTCGCACGTTTGGGTCGGCCATGCCTGCTGTCATTCCCTTGTAGCAGGGAGTCCGCTGGCCCGCTCGCCGAGTGGCTTGTAATTACCAAGCGCTTGTCGCCTGAGCGGGTCGCACTCTCTGTCTGTTTCACCATTTGAATTCATCTTTTTGCTACCGGTACGTTCACGACTGGACCTTGCACCGCCGGAATGAATGAACACTATTTTGGGGGTTCCTTATTATAAGTATAGTATAATATACCCCAAAACCCTATTCTAATTAAGGCCCCTATAGGATCGGAGCTACAGGGTTTAGGGTTGAGGGTTCCTTTAAGGCTTCCTTCAAAGGATCTATAGGGGTTCCTAAGAGTTCTTTGGGAGTTTAGGGTTTAGGGTTGCGGGTTGGGAGTTGATCGCAGGGTTAAGGGTTTAGCTCAAGGTAAAGGGTTCGGGGTTAAGGGTTGGGAGTTAGGGCAATTAAGGGTCGAGGTCTTAGGCGGAAGGAGCTCAGGGTGTGTGGTTTGGGGTTTGGGGATTAATTTAGAGTGAATGAAACAGGGACGTCGGGGTGGCGAAGCTGGAGGACCCGAAGCAAGCACTACCGCGTGCCTGCTGGCATGCCGACGTCCGATATGGGAGTTTCCGAAAATAGGGGACCCAAGTATAGTACCCTAAATAGTAAGATCCTTATTACAAGGACCCAAATTAGGGTACCCCTAATTTTCGGAAACTCCTATATTCTACTCACCCAAGTGTGCGGACTCCCGAATCCCGCATCCCAATCTCCACCCCGAATGCTACACCGGCAAAAGATATCAGGTCCACAGGTGATAAAGCTTCGACCTTGGGTGGATCTTCGAGTCAAGATGTTGCTAGGATGCCCAGTAGTACCCTTATTCCCTTTTTGTAGTCCTAGGTTCCTTATAAAGTTACCCAATACCAAAAAGAGAGGCCTTTTTATTCTTAGGTTACTGGGTATCCTAGGTTGGCTCATAGTTGGATGAAGGAGTGTTGAGGTTTGAGGCCTTGAAGTGCAGTCTTGCGGGCTGGGGTGTATCTTTCGCTGCACATGCGTACTGGTTCGCCAGGACTGACTAGCCCAAGCCTTGGGATGTTCGATGTTGACTCAAGAAGGATTCTTTGGGCTCCTTTTCACGATTCTAGCATAAAATTCCATAACCCTATTCCTGCTGCAAAGGCTTTTCTTCGACACTCGAAGAGCAGGGGCAAAGAGCCGGAGGTAGCTTGGGAATCGAGGGTCTAGGTTTTCCACCGAGCTTTGGGGAATGAGGGCATCAGCTCACGAGGTATCGACTTGGGGATAATCTGTATTGATATAGAGCCCTATTTATACATAATGTTGGGGACTGTTCAAGTCGACGCCTCGTTCAGGAATGTTTTCCGGCAACTTCGATGCTGGTCACAAGCGCGACAAGGATCCTCGGCACGCTTTGGGTTTCAGGGTTTGGCTGCCCGCTGTTCAATTACTGCCCAAACCCTAGCCCTAGACTATATGGTAGAAGCCAGAAAGTTGGAACATTAGTATCCTCATGCCTTTAAGGTAAAGGAAAAGGGATCCTAGCACTAATCCTCCTAAATTCATGTTCCAACTTTCTGGCTTCCACTGTAAGTTTTCAGATAAACCCCAAACATGCAACTGATGTCATCTGTTCAACCATAGCCCTTCAGCTGAGTTGAGAAGAGCAAGTCCCCCCTACTTTGAGACTCATGGGTAGTTCTAAGTAGGGTTATAAGTCCCCTAATCGGACTTATAACTATAGTTACCCACTTACCCCAAGGAGCCGAAGCAAGGAAGCCATGTTTCAAAGGGGAAAAGGAGGGACCCTTAATGGCGACCCCGTACCCCATAATGGGCTATATAACGGGTATATAATAGCTACATTAAGGGTATACGGTATACACCTAGGGGTCCTCATTAAGGGTCCCTCCTTTTTACCCTTTGATTTGAACACCGCAACCTACCACAAACCCTATTGACCTAGCAAACGTTTTCACAAGGCCCTTGGCGGAAATCCGAAAGAACCTGCGTGCAGCTCTCCGAACCTCTAAATTTTAAACCCCACTGAAAGTCCGCAACCCCGATCTTTACAACATACCCCCAAAACCCCTCAACCCTAAACCCTGAACCCGAAACCGCCCCTTTTCTGTGAATTAATGCCCCCACATATCCCACCACCGTACACGCCGAACCGCAAAGGTTCCTTTGGAGGATTCCTTGAAACGCATTTTTTCAGGGGGGGTTCTGTCATTATCTTATGACGAGGGTTCGAGGTGGCATGGGGCTTTGCGGCTTTTGAGGGTTCTCTCTAGAGGTTCTTTTGGAGCTTTATGTGCAGGTTTTAGGGTTTTAGGGTATGGAAGCTGGAATAATTGCCAGCCTTATCCTTCGGGTTCCTTATGATGATTATGGTACACTGGGCGGCAAAATTCCATTGCGTTTGTAAAGGTCCTTAGATAAGGCAACCCAGGGCCCCCAAAAAGCACCACAGCCTAAAGAGCTACCGCAGGATGGCCGCATCTTCTTGGATGTCGACCCGATCCTTTTTGAGAGGGCTCGACCCTCATCCCTAGTGAGCCGGTGTTGGGACTTTATTGATAGAGGGCTCGGGTCTTTTGGGTTTATGTCTTTAGGGCCTTTAGGGTCGATCTCTTGAGAATTTGTGGGCGCCTAGGACTTTGGGGCTTTGGAGTTTACGCGTTCCGGCTTAAGTGCTGCAATCTTTAGGGTGTCGGACATTTGTGCTTTGGGGGTGTAGGGCATTCGGACTCGCAAACGCTTAGACTGCCTGTCTCATTCGGTTCTGTTTCCAGCGGAAAATGAAGAGAGATTGTGGTTGAGTCTTTCAGCGGCAGGGACCGGGTCAATGCCACGAATAGTTTGCAGTAGCAGGGGCAACCATGGTGACCGCAATCGGGAACAAGCTCCAAATACAGCAAAACCAGCAAACACAACAAGCCAACAAAACATACTACATTTCCATGTTGGTAAAAGTAAGAAGGACAAGCCGTACAACCGTAGACCCCAAACCCTAAACCCAATAACCTTGAGACCCGGATCCCAGATCCTCCGCCACCTCCGGTTGCGCCGCATCGCCAGTCCTGAGTGCCACGGCTGAACCCAAGGGTCGGATTAGGTCCGAGGGCTTGAATATAGGGGCCGAAATGGATATAATACTATTTTGGGGTTCCTTATTGTGATTATAGTAAAGTCGGCCCCCAAAACCTAATCTAATTCTCAAAGCCCATATATTAGGCTTGGGGTTAGGATCGAGGGCTGTGGGTTTAGGGCTTTGGGTTTAGAATTTAGGTTTAGGGTTTAGGGCCTAGGGTTCGGGTTTAGGCTTTAGCGGGGTTCAGCAGGATTAGGGGTTAGGGCTTGAGTTCCGACGTTACCGAGCCCACATCCCACCTCCTAGGTCCTAAATCGTGATCCATAAATCCTCGTGATACTCTCAATCCTAGATAACTTTAGATCAATCCTACCCTAAACCCTAAACCCTAAACCCTAAACCCTAAACCACAAACCCTAAATCCAAACTTGAAATCCGAACCCCAAACCCCAAACGCTCAAGCCCAAGTCGAAAATCCATAAGCCTTGAGCTGCAAACCCGTTTAGTTGCCCAGGCAGCCAGCTCCGCTACCTCACGTTCCAGAGGAGACGCGGGGGAGCTTTCTCATTGTGATCTTCGTCGAAAGCCTTGAGCTCCCAGCCCACGTCATCCCCTTTTAGTTTTGGCTTCAGCTTAGTGGGCTTTGGGGTTAGAAGATAGGTTTGAGCCTTATTATGCTTGAGGCTTTCTGCACGGAAGGTTTGGCGCGTGCAATCATCCGTGTCTGCAGTTTGGCATTGTTTTTGGGCCACGTGGGGGGTGGTCCTGGACGCCATGGGGCTGCAGTGGCAGTCGCTGAACAGCGGCAACCCTTTCAGCTGCATGGACCAACGATAAGGCCAGCATCGATATGCGACAAGGTGTAGAAGAGGCTGCCAATGATGAGAGGGCTGCAAGGGCCGTCATGAAAAGTATCAACAGACTGTTGGAAGGTAAGTAAAGCTACCGCTTCAGTCCTAGGTACGTGTGCAGCTGTGTCATGTTTTGGGAACATTGTGTCCCATGGCACCGAGTATATCCGTTGCCGCCTCGGCATAAGCTTGAGGCTTGGAGCTTGACTCAAGTTCACTTGTGCAGGCAGCAGCAGCATCCTGCGCGATGCACTGTTGTCGGGCATGTCGTTATCCTGCCGGACATGATAGTATTCGAGGTGTGGCCGCACCACGATTCCGATGAAGGAGTCGCTGCTCCGTCCCGACAGGGAACCCTAAGTCCATGTGACTGGGGATGGGGGGTGTGGTGGACCTGCACCCGAGACGCCAGTACGAGCAGCTGGGTGCATCAGAACTTGAGAAGTATGCCCTTATCGGACCCTTCTAGATAGATAAAACCCTATACCCCAAACCCTAAACCCTAAAGCCTTGTGGCTCCCAAAACCCAAAACCCTCACAGTATCCCTTGTAGGACCCTTCACTTATACAGATCCCTCAAATAGGAACCCGTTCAGACTTTTTCAAACTTAGGAGCGCTAAGCATTAACCCCCAAGTATAGATCCCTTAAGGGGTGCTAGAAGAGTTCGATATGAGGGCTCCTTTAAAGAATCCCTTTCAAGAACGTTTTCAAGAACCCCTAAGCACTGAAGGCTGTAAAGAATTCCTTGAGGAACCTTTATGTTGAAGGAGCCCCGTAAAACTTTCACACGAACCCAAGGGGACCTTCAAAGCAGCCATTAAATTTAAAAAACTTTTGGAGATAAACCCTACACTCTCAGATCTGGACCCTCAGATTCCTTATACTTCGATAGATCCCCTTAAACGAGTAGGAAACCTTTAACCTGTTGGGGTTATATGTATTCCTACCTTTTAAGGCTAGGGTACTCAGGCCCTAAGTAAATCTGGGTTGTGCTTTGGGATAACTTTTAATTTCCCTTATTCCCTTATAAAGGGAACCTATTCATAAATAATTTTCAAAGGGTTCAAAGCACAACCCAGTAGAGGAGAGCCCTTTGAAAGAGCCCTCAAAAGGCTCCGCTCTTTTGGGTGATCCAGGACCTCCGGCCAGAGTGGGAGATGATGATCAAGTACTTCGGGCTGGACACCTTCATGTGCCCCCCTTTTTTTAGGGAGCTTAGGGGGTTAAGGTTTAGAGTTCAGGGCTTCATGTGCCCCTGTTTTGGGTCTAGCGGGTTAGGGTGAACATCTATAGTGTTTTAGGCTTTCTGCGAGGTTGAGGGCTTCATAACTTCAACAGAGCTTCACGTGCCCGTCTTTAGGGCATGTATAGGGTTCTATAAGCTCTGTCAGTTCTATCCGGATAAAGAAAAGTACAATAAATAAATCCAGCCGTTAACTATGTGCTCCCTTCGTTGGTGTTGACAGGCTTGAAAACGTTCTACATCATTCATTTGCATCCCGTTTTAGTCTTTTAGGGTTTGAAAGAGCTGCATGTGACCCCTTTCAAGGCCCCGTCTATCGGGAATAGGGATCCCGAGGGCATTTAGGGTTTAACTTCGGTGGTTTAGGGTCTAAGACCTTTAGGGGTAGGGTTCAGGATTTAGGGTTCCGGGTTTACGGTTTAGAATTAAGGGCTTCGCCCGCACCCTGTTGTTGGTTTTTCGGATTTGAACCGGGTTCCATGGTTCTGTGGGTTTCAGGGTCCATGGTCAGGGCTTCATGTGCGTGCCCCCTGTTACGAGGTCTTTCAGGATTCGAGTAGGGCTTTATGGTTTTAGAAGGTCTGGAGTTTAGGGTAGTGCAGGGTTAGGCTAAGGGCTTCCTGTAAGGCTTTCGGGGTTTGGTGTTTTCAATTTTAGTTTTGGCCGTTTAGGTTAAGGGCTTCAGGTTCGCATGTTTCTGGGGCTTCATGTGCTCGCGTTGTACGAGGTTTTGTAGGGTTGTTTTTAGGTGTTCAAACGAACGTCAGGCTCCTGTCGGCCCGGTCTATATAGGGTGAGAATACCTCCTCGTTTTGCGATGTGTAGCCTGAGCGCATGCCTAGGAAGCCTTCATTGTAAAGTGCTAGTGCGGTAGGAAACATCAATTGTATGTGCTGACCGTAACGTTCCTCTCGAAGGCGCCTTGAGCTAGCTGGCAAAAAGTAGCTGTCCGAAGCGCTTTGTTACCAAATTGGTAGCGGAGCTGAGCCCTCAATTGCAGGGTGAAGCTCCAGCAGGGCCTTTGGGAAGCCAGTTCTCCGTTGTATTGCCTCAGACCGTGTTGGCTGGGGAAGGTGTAACACAGTGGAAGCAAGCAGTGTGATATTCCTTTGGTTGGTGTGGCTGGAGGAGTGTGCCTTACCATGACAGTCGCAGGGTTAAGGTACCAGCAGGGTTCGTATGCAACGGCCCCCATAGTGACAAAGAATGGAGTATTCATTTACAGTGGCACTCCAGAAGCGTATCACGAATGGGAGTTCAGAACGGAACTGCGTATCGTTGCATGTGAGCAGAGAATCAAGAAGGACCGTAGAGAACGGAAGCAGAAGAAGAGCGAATCTTTCTCGTCGTCAAGCAAGCCTGAGACGGGGAAGAGAGAGCGGTCCCCGACGAAAGGGCGTGAGGCTGACTTGGAGCGTGGCCCAGTGTCAGACACGTCCAGTGAGATCCCGAAGGTGAAGGAACACGAGTCAGGGTCCGAAGATTCCGATGGAGAGAGTGAGAAAGATCAGTGGTTAGATGCTACCTTGCGTGTCATGGAGGGACTGCGAGGAGACGCATTTCAGAGGGCCAAGGACTTGGGTGTTCAGACATTGTCATCTCCGGGAGGTTTGAGAAAGCTAATTCAAGAGATCAAGCGCATGGTGTTTCCTTTGGGAACCCTTGAAGCACAGGCACTCTTTCGCAGTGGCCAGGCCCAGTACGGCCCACTGTCAAGACAAGGTGGTGAGAGCATCGTCAGCTACATCTCACGCCGAAGAAGGTGGTGGGAGTTGATGCAACAGCTTGATCCCAGAATAAGCTTGAGTGATGGACTTAGAGCAGAACTCATGCTGGAGCTAAGTGGACTCACCAAGGATCAGCAGCTAATGATTAAGGCTTGCGCAGGAGGTGACAACAGCTTCGAGAGTTTTGCTAGAATCATGATTGAGCATCATGGAAACATTCACTTGAGGGACAACCGCTTATTGGACCCATTTGGCAAAGGAAAGGGCAAGGAGCCAGGCAAGTTCGGTTCCAAGGACTTCGGCAGGGACAAAGGTAAGTTTGGCCCAAAGGGATTCGGCAAAGGATCTTCAGGGAAGCCATCTTACAATCAGCAGTCACCGTGGAGAGCGTATGCAGCCGAAGAGATGGGTCAACATGCGGAGTATTATGGAGAACCAAGTGGATCAGAGTACGAGCATTGGGGATACCTAGCAGAGCATTGGGGAGAAACCGATCCGAATGAATGGTGGTATGGAGAGCATGGTGAAAACCCCCAAGCATACCCAGCGTATACCCCAGACAATCAAGAGAGAGAAGAGTATGTATCTGATGAAGACATTGCAACCGCGCTGAACGTCATTGAATCGTGTGACCCAGATGCTTACCCAGAAGCAGCGGCAGAGGCTATTCAGCTACAATTGGCTGCAAATGTCGTCATGGGCAAGGCAGGAAAAGGGAAATCCCAAGGAAAAGGTAAAGGATTCCCAGTCGTCAAGTCGAACTTGAGCATTGAGGATAGGAAAAAGCGCCTTCAGGAGATCAAGAGCAAATCGAGGTGTATGAAATGTGGTCAAGTTGGACATTGGAGTGGGGATCCACAGTGCCCGAAAGGACGTGGAGGTCAGGCACCCAACCAGACCCCAGCTAAGCAAGCATTCTTGGCTACGCTATCGGATTCGAGTTCAGAGGATGATTGTTTGCTGATTTCGGATGATTCGGCAAGTCCTCATGCGATGATGGCGTACAGGCACAGCCCAAGCAGGTTGACCAAGGGAGGAACAATGAGGGATGAGGTTCCTCCAGGTGGTGACAAGAAGTTCCTATTTGGACAGCATCGAGGGTTGACTTATGAAGAGGTCACATGGCGATTTCCGGGATATGCGTCATGGGGATTCAACGAACGAGCTCCGTCCTTGTATCTGTCTCAGTATCTGGATTGGGTACACAACTATTACACCATCGATCAAAAGACGATGGAAGTCTCCCGGCGAGAAGTCCCGCTCGACCAAATGGGAGTCCCCAGCGCAGAAGCTTCAGCATCAGATCAGATGATACCAGCAAGATCAGCGCACAAGTCAGCCAAGAAGAAGCCGCCAAATCCACCATTACCCGTGAGCTGTCGGAAATGCACAGATTTCAGTTTCTTGGGAACCAACGCTTATGTGCAGGTCAAGACTTGCAAAGATTGCGGTAAGATTGAGAAGACGAAGAAGGAGATGCCAGAGAAGAAAGACATCAACCTTTGTGAGCACAAGAACACAAACCGGCTAGGTTCCAATAAGGCAACGATGAGGGTATTCTGCAAGGATTGCGGGAATTTCATTGATGAGATGCCGAGAGAGGAGGCAAAGAGACGACAGGCGGTAGGAAGAGAGATTGAGACCATGTCAGCAGCGTCGTTCGACTTGGTATCGAGCATTCAGCAATCCGTGAGTCAGGGTACGGAGTTGACTACCGAGCAAGCAGTGGTTATCTTGGACGATTTCAGAACCCAAGTAGAGGACCACATGGTAGCACAAGATGTAGCCGGAGAAGCCAAGCCCACCATTTCAGCAGAAGTATTGCATGGCATACTCCAAGATTGCATTGAAGCATCACAAGTGGCCGAAGAACCTGATCCACCTCGTGGACCGGTAGGTGTGACGGATTGGTCTGGATCCTCTGCAGCTCCATCGGCAAGCCGTCAGAGGACAGGATATGCGCCACGACGTTCGGGATTCATGGCAACTCTTGAGGAACCCGGACCCCTGCCTAACGATGAGGTTGGATTGATTCTCCCAGTGGTTGACATTATGGAAGACGAAGATGTTTGGGCTACTTTGGATGAAGGGGCAAACAGCAGCGTTGCCGGTGGTCAGTGGATGAACAGAACGGAGTCCAAGTTGAGGGAGTTGGGATTCGAGTGCCCGTGGATTTCCTCCGAAACCAAAACATTCAATGGACTTGCCCACAGCGCCTCAACCGTTGGTACCCGGCGGATTCCCTTCAGCATTGAGACTTTCGGGAGTTCACTCCTTGACCGTGGTGGCAAGGAAGGTTTGACCCAAGACCCGAACAGCAAAGGAGATCAGGATTTCACTTCGGGTTTGATGGATGTGCATGTCCTACCTGATGATACAACGGCTCCGCTTCTCATGTCGCAGTTCGCACAGAGTAAGTTGGGGTTGGTGAAGGACATGGGGAATTTTCGGTGTTACATTCGCAAGGATGGCCAAGAATGGATGGTTCCATTAGCCCGAGCCAGGGGGAGTAATCTTCTGTGCATCAACTTGACCAAGGGATTGAGACAGAAGACGGAGTTGCCTAAGGCCATTCGGAAACTCAGGACATCCCAAGCAGTACTGAGTACCAGCTACACAGCAACCACTGAGAGTGAGAGAGTGGTGCGGAGAAGTGAAGGGGATCTCGAGGCTCTGCCCTCCATGGAGGTTTACGCGGCATCGGCTGGTCGTAACTTTATTGCGCAGGCTGCGGAGTACTTGAGAGAGCCCTGCCATCAGAGGGCTGTATTGTTGGCGAAGGCATGTTTCCCGATCATCGCATTGCAGACGATACAGCTATCTTCGTGATGGACACTCTGCGGTTGAATGACCCAGAGGATCGGCCACAGACTCGGGGACATGTGGGGAGGCACCCCGATACGCTTGCGGCACCGCTACGAGATGTGAACTTCCTTGCTAACATGCGCGAGCTCAAGCAGCGGCTGGAGCAGGATGGATCGGTGCGGCCGAAGCGTTGTTACGTAATCTTTGTATGCAATCAGTCCCGACATAGATCAGTGGCAGTCGCGGAACTTACAGATGCGGTAGTGCCGGAGGGCACGAGGCTTCAGATTGTGCACACTGGCGAGAGAATTTCGTGGCCTCAGATGAGATCTTGTTATGGCCGTTGTGATATTTGCACATGGTCAGACAGTTGGACGGTTCATCAAGTCGAGAACATCTTGGAGGAGGCTCGCCAATGGATCACAAGGGCGCGAGGACGGCCCACGGACGCGGCGAAGTTTTATGGAAAATGGACCCGCGAGCGCGCAGAGCCGAAACCGAAGGTGAGAGCAGATCGTGCTGAGTATCTTGAACCCCAACCGAAGGTGAAGGCTAAGGCCAGGCCAGCTGTGCGTGTTGTGGTTCCTGATGATCCCGAGCCGGTTGTGCGTGCTGCTACTCCTAAGCCATCGGCTTCCCGAGCTGCGAGCTCTACCCCAAGGCCATCTACTCGATCTGAGAGCCCTGCTGGGTCTGTTCCGGCTGAGAGCACTGCGACGACGACTGATCCGGTGGCATTGGCTAGGATTCAGGCGTTGGAGTCGGAGGTGAGTAGGCTGGCAGGTTTGCTTGAGACCCGGAGGGATGCCAGGGAGGAGCCCGCGAGCAGGGGGAGAGAGCCACTCCCGAGGCAGCGAGCCAGGGATGTGACTCCGCCGTGGAGGAGCCGATCGCCTTTGCAACGGCGGCCGACAGTGGTACCTAATGCATCCGTCGCGACGACTGGGGATTACCCCGAAATGGAGGAACTGATGATCAGCGATGGTGCAGGCGATTGGCGTGGCCGTATTGATTTCCAGAGTTGGATGACTAATGGAATCGTCGAGCGTATTTTTGCAACTGGTGTGCATTGGATGCGGCCCACTCAAACCCGGCATATCTTCAAGCCCAGGGTCATGACCTGGATTGGACCAGGATCCGCGCACGAGAACATTCAGCGGAATATCAAGGTACAAGTGTACAAGGATGCAGACCAGGCCGTAAGCAATCTTGCCAATGAGCTGAAGGCTCTCAGGTGGGTGGAGGTGACATTCGCTCGGCGCCCATCGGGATGGCAGATGTATGGCCCGGTTGCTGCAGGGACCACTCGCTTCGTGCCGGATGCGAGCGATTTCGTGGTTGTACAGTTTCCGAACAGCGAGTCAATGCGGAATCCGGCATACACAGCAGTGCTCATGTCGAAGCAGCAGTCTAGTACGTATGAATCGGGAGTGAGAGTGGTGAGCCACATGGACAGATTTGTTCACATGACTGCGGGCATGACACATGATGATACGGAGAAGCCAACTTCCCTCATCCTCATTCACGACAATCAGCCATTCCAAGATGGCACTGGGATCTCCCAACATTCCGCGAAGGATTTCAAGTTGAGCCGACTGGTTCACGAGATCAACGAGTTCAGGCCAGGGTAATCGTCTACAAGGCATCGGAACCGGAACGGAGTGTTATCGTAGATCTTCTGTGCGAGTCGGATGCATCTGGAGTGACAGTCTGTGTGGTAGCACCCCTAGGAAAGATCCCGGATTGCGGAGTGCAGATTCATGAGTGTCGAGGTGATGCAAACATGATTTGTGTTGGACCGTTGGCCAGCACAGTGGGGCGTGATATCGTTACATGGTTTGAGGGTAACGGGTACACCCCAAAAGCATACACGGATACAAACTCCTATTCCTTTCGCGACTTCCTGAAATCACTGGCTGATGACGCTTATTTGGAGATGCTTTCCACAGCCATGGTTGCCGAATCGGGAGGTGATGGTCAGGATGTGGAGCTAGATCTGGAAAACTCAGACATAGAAATGAACCCAGAGAGAGAGCCGCAGGGAGCACAAGATGAGAATCGGAACGCTCAGAATGAGGGTGATCGGGAGATTGAAGACGCAGCTGAACGCATTCTGGAACAAGCCGGGCAACCGCAACTTACCCCATTAGAGCGAGAGCGCGAGTGGTTGGAAACACTACCACTACCAGGAGTGCCGAAATCGGAAGCCGAGAGACGCAAGATGTGGCGAATGCTACCGCAAAAGGTTCGAGTGGCAATCAGGAGACTCCATCGGCAGTTCAATCACCCAGCGCCCAAGACCCTAGTGGCGATACTCAAGGCCGGAGGTGCATCGAAGGAGTTCATCGAGGCAGCCAAGTTAGCGAAGTGTGATTCGTGCATCAAAACATCAGGGAAGCCGAGGCCTCATCCCGTAGGTTTGGGACACGGAGAGTATCGAGTGGGAGATGTTCTGGGGATTGACGTTCTTGAAATTTCCGATTCGGGAAAGCAGAAGTATCAGTGCGTCAACTTAGTCGACATGGCATCAGGTTTTCAGCAGCTTGAAGTGCTTCGACCGGTAGGCGAGCACGCAGGGCCGCCAAGCGCAGAGTCTTGTTTGGAAGCAGTCCAAAGATGGGTAACTTGGCTAGGGTTGCCAAGAGTGCTCATGGCAGACCGTGGCACCCACAATCGGGGCATATTCAACAAGTGGGCATCAGAGAAAGGAGTTGACATAAGGTACGCCGCGACCGAGGCCCCATGGATGATTGGGAAAGTAGAAAGGCACGGAGGGCTTGCGAAAGCCGTGGTGAGAAAGGTAGTGCATGAAGTGGGTACCACAGGGGTTTCAGAGATCCGAGCAGTGGTTCAAGAAGTCATCGGAGTCAAGAATGCAATGATGAATACTTCTGGGTACAGTCCAATGCAGTGGGTTACAGGCCGAAACCCAAGGGATCCAGGAGCGATGACCGATGAGCACGGATGGCTGGACTTAGGTGCAATGGAGTCAAAGCACGATGGGAGCAGCGAGTTCGCATCACGGCATCAGGCAAGAATGGCTGCGAAGAAGGCCATGATTCATTTGGATTGCAGTCGCAGAGTCCAAAAGGCATTGACCCGGAACGCAGCTCCGATCAAGGAGGATTACCAGCCAGGTGATTATGTCGTGTATCGGCGGGATGCTCAGGCTGGTGGAACGAAGTGGAGCAGCGCATCAAGAGTGATCGGTAAGGAAGGGTCAGAGTCGATTTGGGTTATACACGGTGGAGTGCCGGTATTGTGCTCAGTTCATGCCCTACGCCCAGCTACCGAAGAAGAAGTCATGTCTCATTGCATGCTACAGGGGATCCCGTTGCTACCTACAGAGTTGACAGAGGGACCCAGAGGCAAGAAAGCATACATTGACAAGCGTCAAAAGACAGAACCAGCAAAAGCAGCTAAGCAGCCTGACGCGAAGAAGCGGAAACAAGAGGGAGCAGCGTCCAAGGACATTCCCATTCCAAGCAGCAGCGAAAGCAGCTCAAGCTCAGAGTCCAGTGATGAAAGCGAAGGACAAGGGAATACAGCAATAGATAAGACGGGCACAATCCCGGAACATCAAGCTGAGCAGAACAACACCGCGCATGAAGCACATCAAGCAGATGAAGATACAATGACGGAGTGTGAAAGGCTAGCCAAACAGGCCTTGGAACACGAAGATTACACTCCGAGAACATGTTTGCAGGTGTTGAGAGCATGTCAGTTCCCGAAGAAGAGGAAGCGGGACATCAATCAGACCGGTGAGTGCATGAGCTTTGGAACTTATGCGCATGGTCCGTTTTCAGGGGTGACAAAAGCAACATTGGAGCACCCATGGCTTGTTCTGTATGTGAACGAGTACCTACGCGCACGTGGGGCTACGGAGGGGTGGTCCAGCTTCGTGATTCATTTGAATGCAGAGACCCCGAAGCACACGGACAACCACAACATGCCAGGATCGGTGAATCAACTCACCAGCTTAGGACCTCACGAAGGAGGACAGATATGGGTTCAAGACCCTGGAGGCCAGTCCAAGCGCATGGATTACGAAGGTCAGGATGGGAGAATTCTGACGTGCAAGCACAGGGTCGTGACATTCGGACCTGATCAGGCGCATGCTACACTTCCTTTTGAAGGTGAGAGATGGTCTATTTCAGCATACGCCAGTCGAGGTTTTCCTAAATTGACAAAGCAACAGCACAAGGACCTCGCTGATCGAGGGTTTAATGTGGAACCATTGAAAGCACTAGCCAGAGCAACAGGGAGTTCGTGCATGACAGCCGATTGTCATCAGGGAGAACATCATCAGGACGACGTCAAGGTCGTGGACACTCAGGCGAAGGAGTCAGTGACGCAAGAGCGCGACCTCCCCATGGAATCATTGATGACCCGAGGTATGACTGAGGATCATTGGCGTGTGGCTACGGGATTCTTCTTCAGGGTGCACATGAAGCCCAGAACAGGCCTCTACACCCCAAGTGCCGATGATTTCCCAGGTGATATTAGTCGGGTGAGTCACACAAGGGTAACACACAAAACCTTTTCAGGTGGAAGAACAGATCATGTTACCGATGAGTGGGGAATGGTTCGCGAAGCAGATGAGAATTCAGATGGACCGTGGACGGGATTCACATTGTTCAAGTATGCTGATACTGAGGCGGAATTATCTTCATTACCTCAGGCGCCAGTGGAGTCAGCGGAGTATCAGGCATTCTTGAGTGACAGAATACTACCCAAAAATGAACCGTTCGGTGAAGCAGTGAATGGTAAGAAGCCGAAGAAGCTTGACATCAACAGAGTGGATGAGAAAACAGCCCAAGGGATTCACGAGGCCCGAGGACAAGAATGGGAAAAGTACAAACAGTACAATGCAGCAGTTCCCATTATGGGACCAATGCTAGAAGGCCTACTTCGAGAAGGACACATCCCTATCCCAAGCCAGTGGGTAGATGTCGACAAGAACGAGTTCAAGAAAGGTCGGAGCGACTACCAGCCAAGGTACAGAAGCAGACTGGTTTCGTGCGGGAACTACGAGAACGTCTCCCGAAATGAGCTAAGGTGTGATGCGCCCACGGTGGACGCAGAAACCCATTGTCTGATCGCAAGTTACGCGGCTTGCCGCAAGATAAAGCTCAGGTGCGGGGATATCTCTTCGGCATACTTTCAGTCAGAACCACTGGAAAGAGTAATCATCATGAGGCAGCCGCGAGGAGGATTGCCAGGTGTGCTGCCAGAAGCTATGTTGCTGTGTAGGTTGCCGGTGTATGGCACAATGGATGCTGGCAGAGGGTTCTACACACGTCTGTGCAATGTGTCATGTGAGGAAGGACTCAGGGTGAGCAAGATTGCAACTGGATTGTACTACGTGCTAGGGTCTGACAACCTTCCTGCAGTGCTGCTGGGGACCCATGTTGATGACCTGCTTTGGTGTGCGACGCCAGAAGGAGAAGAGATCATGGACAAGATCATGGCCAGGTTTGACATGGGGAAGATTGAGGACACGGATTTCCGGTATTGCGGCCGGAGGTTTAGACAGGATGCCGACTTCAACGTGACCATCGACACGGAGGACAACACAAGGTCCATTCGGCACATCAGCATCGATCCGAACCGCAAGGGCACAGAAGCAGCAACGGAACAAGATGTGACACGGTTGCGCAGTGTAGTAGGCTCGTTAGCGTGGGTTGCAAGGTACTCGCGTCCAGATTTGTGCTACCGAGTCAACTGCTTGCAGCGTGCTTGCGCGAGGGCAACAGTGGCCGACTTGAGGGATGCCAACCGAGTGGTGGATCTAGCCAAGGCGGATATGGGAATCGCAATGTATTACCCAGCGGGAAAATTCTCATGGCATGATGCGTGTGTGGTCAGCTTCTCGGATGCAAGCCATGCCGGAGAAGAAGGGCTACGGAGCCAACAAGGCCGATTCCACTACATCACATCGGAGAAGATGGTGGATACCAATGAGCACGACGCGCACATCATCGGCTATGGTTCGACAACCATTCGCCGGGTATGTCGAAGCACCCTTCAGGCCGAAACCTATGCGATGCAGACTGCGGTCGAGAGTGGTGACCGGCTACGGGCTATTCTGTGCGAGTTGAGGGGCCAGTTGCCGGTCCTCAAGGATTGGATGGAAACCACTCAGAAGGTCATGAGACATGAATGGGTTTCCGATTGCCGGAGCTTGACAGACCATTTAAATTCATGCCAAGCGAGCAAGGTGACCGATCGACGACTCGCCATCGAGCTAGAATCGATGCGTCAACAGCTATGGGAAGGCGATAGCAAAACCTACACGGTCTACGATGGCCATGGTGATCGCCTTCGCTGGACTGATACGGCGACACAGCTCGCCGACGCATTGACAAAGTCGATGAAGCCATATCAGCTTTTCAAGGTAATGCGTGAAGCCAAGGTTTACCTCAGTGACCCAGAGAAGAAGATCAAGAAGGGCACACAACAAGGTGACCAGTGACAAACCTGAGACTCCTTTAAGGACGAGGTGTGCTGAGTCATGTGAATTGGCATGGGAATCGCGAGCTAGTAGTAGCGTGGAATAGCGATCTAGTAGTTGCCGCAGAGTCGCTTGCATGTTTTTGGTGTACAGTGTTAGTCTTGACAGCCGGCATGCGTCAGTAGATAAGACGGGTGAGAATACCTCCTCGTTTTGCGATGTGTAGCCTGAGCGCATGCCTAGGAAGCCTTCATTGTAAAGTGCTAGTGCGGTAGGAAACATCAATTGTATGTGCTGACCGTAACGTTCCTCTCGAAGGCGCCTTGAGCTAGCTGGCAAAAAGTAGCTGTCCGAAGCGCTTTGTTACCAAATAGGGTTCGCTTCAGCATCAGTGGTTGGCGTTTCGTGCCAGATGAATTTACGCTGGGTGCCAAGATCAGGAACCACTCATTCAAAGGATTACACACACACACACACACTTTTGCAGATATCTCTCTGCGACCAGGTCAAGATCATCTGCCGCGGTTGCAGCTTACAGTCGGAGATGTTTGTGAAGAATTGGTGGACTAGTTGGGGGGACTTGGAGTTGTTTGAAGCGGGGAAGGTCGGTTGTGACGGAGACGTACCCTCAGTGGGGCGAAGAAAGGTTCTGTGGCTGTTCCCCTAAACCCTCTACATCCCAAAGCCTAGGCCTAGGCCCTGAACCCCAAACTCTGAATCCCAAAACCGCAAACCCCAAACCTTCGGGAGATTTCTGGCCTGGAACCAGGCCATGCTTGCTTCCGTTTTTGTGTTTAGGAGCCAGTCCAGAGCACCTTCGCATTCTCGTCGTCGTCCTCTGATTTGCTTAGGTGGTTTAGGGCATATCCGTACTCGGTCGTAGCGGTGGTCTCAGCGTGAAGATGTTGTAGCTTCAGGTCCTCATTCGGGTATTCGGGTCGCTTGGCCGGTTTAGCCATAAGGCCAAGGGCTCTTCATGGAATCATCGCTCCCGAATCGTGGGTCGTTGGCAGGTATGGTGACCTTGGCACCAGCTGTAACATCTTCCAGAGGCACAGCTTCATCGCTTGGTGTTCATAGTCTTTGGATCAAGGGTTTCACGGTGTAGGGTACTGGATAAGGGGGTGCAATGCAGCAAGTCGGGAGACCCTCACGCAGTCGCCAAGCGATCCTTGATCTGCTCTTCTGTCAAGCTTACTCTCCGCTGGTCGAGGTTCGTTCCTCATATCTCTAAACTACACCCTAAACCCTAAATAACTATTTGTTGGGATTTGGGCACCCAGCGCCGAAGTGAGGATCCAGTTTCGCAGTCCATCGATCCTTCACGCCGAGAATACAGCAGCCTAGTAGCCGTATACCTGTAGTCGAACAGTCCAAACAACCTTGCGGTTCAAAGTTTAAGGCTTAGTCTTGAGGACTTAGGGTTATTAGTTCAGTTGTTCAGGCACTGTACTATTGCTTTCTTCGGTTCAGGGAGTCGGAACTTGCCCACATGCCCGGGAAGACATCGTCCAACGTCTAGTCGCGCTGAGCCCTTAAAGCCAGGTATGGCTTCAGGGCAAGTTTAGGGTTTCGGGTTTAGGGCGTCGGGTTTAGGTAATCCTAGGCGGTTTAGGGTTAAGGGTTTGGTAAACCCTGGAACCTTCAACTCCGATAAATGGTAGACAGCCCGGAACCATTTCCACCTCCTGAGCCTGTACCCCGTTTGTACCCTAAGCCGTTAGGCGTGACAAGCCCCAAACCTTGCATAAACATCAAACTCCGGAACCCTAACCCCTAAACCAAAAGCCCTGATCCCTAAACCGGAAGCCCTAAGCGGTCCTTCTTTTGGAGCTTCGGGTTTACATAGTCCAGGAAACTCATGGCAGCTATGTTGGAGCACGTGGATCCCAAGTCCATCCGTAAAGACGGTGGCGATTTGCTTCCAGGCACTGCGATTTCGATGATCTTAACACATTTAGTTTCAATACATGCATCCTTAAGGTGGGGACCTCCGAAAGAAAGCCATTAGGTGGCTTAAGGATGCCTATATGAAGGCGAAGCCGGGCAGCAGTCGGTGCCGATGCACACATGGCATGTGCTAGTTAATCTGTCGCACAACATCAGACCGGACAGCTCAGCCATCTGAAGCGAAGACGCAGTCGTGGATCCCTGATGACAATCGTGCGAACGAGGAACGAAAATCATTGCTTTTGCCGATGGCTCAGGTTGGGCTCACCCTCGCAGTGAGCCTTTACAGCAACGCCTATAGTACCCCTATCCTCCATGGGAAACACTTTAGTAACCCGTATAGGCACGATAGTTTAAGCCCCAAACGCTTACAAGCCCTGTAGTTGCCACTGACGGCCCTTGCAGCAACCCCAAACCCTTATAAGTCCTATAGATATCACTTGCAGCAAATCCTTGTAAGCCTTGTAGTTACCCCCTTGCGGGAACCCCTTAACCTTTGCCAGCCTTATAGTTACCTCTTACCAAGAGGGTCCATATATACTACCATTATGGAATCAGGTCCCCCAAATCCATGAAATAGGATGCCCGTTAGGGGCCCAATTCCAAACTAATTAGTAGTATACATGGACCCTCTGGGTTACAGGAGACCTTTAAGCTCCTGCAGAGAACCCCGGCAGGATCGCGGAGCTTTCATGCGTGGATCAGGAGAAGTTGCAGCAGGGCTCTGAGTTTGCATGGGAGGATTGCTTGTGGTTTAATTCCTAGGTGCAAGGCCCTATACGGGTTGCTACAAGGGTTGCTAGGGTCCTGCTAGGGTGTAGTTTAGGCTGGGGTGTAAATTGCGGTCTAAGGCTTTGGGTTTGGGACTCAGAGTTGCGGGTTGGGTGTTCTTCGGTGCATCTTACTAAGAATTGGGGCCGGTATAGCCTGTCGTAGTACACCTGTCTAGTCCGTATATGACTATGCAACGTATGCCCAAAACCCGGAGTCAACAAGAGCTGGCAGCAACACAGGTTGGCCTCGAGAACAGGCAAGTCAGGTTGGAGGAGGCAGACAGCCACCTTGTAAGTTCGTTGAACGTCGAGTTTTCTGAAGAAAGTTGCAAGTGCAGCCAGATGGCTGTTTGCTTATAAGGCCCCTTAAACCCTAAACCCTCTTTGATTCGTTGCACTGAAAGGGCTCATAGGGTGCAGGCCTTGGGATTGCTGATGTGATCCTATTGGTCTTCATCAGCATCACCATCAAAGAGTAACTGTGCGACGGACTCTCGGTTTAGGGGTTTAGGGTTTAGGGGGCACGGAATTCACCTCGAAGCACAACAGCTCGACGGACTGCAACCAGAAGATACAATTGACAAAATTGCCCGCGAGACAACCTGTCAGCGCGTCAACCCTTTAGGCTTTGGGTTTTGTTGCTTTGGCTGCTGCAGGGCTAAGCAGTATGTATCTTGAACATGTAACCATGCAGGAGCTGCAGTGAGAGGTTTAGGGTTTAGGGATGTTCAGGGCTTTGGGTTTGAAATCTTGAGTTCAGAGTTTGGTGCCATATTACACCCTTACAGTGGGCTTAGATTCCCTGTTCACTGCTTACAGTATTCTGCAGGAGCCCCGAAACCACCTTTATAGTCCTCGATGCTAGAGTAAGTCCCAAAACACGATTACATGTATTGAAGCCCCAAAGATTTCCAAGCCACCTGTACCCGCCGAGTTGGGGCAGGGTTCAGGGTTCAGTTGTTGAAGGGTGAAGGTGTAGGGCTGATGGACACATTCCTGCATCACCTTTAACAGCCTGGCTTGGACTATTATGGATACAACCGGGTTCTGGGAGGGGCTACGACGAAGCTTTGTAGATCTAAAGGCGATGTAGCTCTTTGTAAAGGTGATGCAATTGCTCGTCAGGGCCTGCTTCTTTACTGATGCAGGATGTTTGTCAATCAGTATGCTACCAGTAGCTCACGTAAGTTGGGTTTAGGGTTTGGGGGTTGGAAGTTGAAAACCCCTATTCGAATTGCTAAGGCACTTATATAATAGACCCTTATTGCAGCCCTCAAAAAAAAAACGGGTATTTAGGGAACCTGCAAGGCACGTTAAAGCCGTAATAAGGTTAAGCCGAGTACCTCAGACCTCTGGGATTCAGCCACAAACTCAACCCGAAGGGCTCAACCCTATAATCCCTACACCCCGGACACTAAACCCCTGACCCTAAAACCCGGAAATCTAAACCAACCCTTTGAACCTTTAAAACACTAAAGCCTACAGCCCGAAAGCCTACAACCAGAAACCGCGAGCAAGGGAGAACGACCTGGTTCGGATTACGCTCAGCTCTACGGGCGGCGTGCCTTCCGCAAGCCACCAGGAGGACCGCTCGAGAGCAGGTTAAGTGCTAGATGTTTGCTTATCTATTGCGCTCTGTATGGTTCGGGGGTGGCTTTTGTAAGGTTTTCTCAAGGTTTCTCCGGGTTAAACAGGTGATGAGATGAGGGTTTCATTAGTTTACGAGCTCCTGTTTGCAGTACTGGAGGGCTTCGTCGGGTCCTTTGAGCATTTCGGTGCTTCAGGATTTCGGGGACAGGAGCTTTAAAAGTCTGTTGTCAGCTATGGCATTCAACCCGTTTCAAGCCACCCAAAACCCTAAATCTCTAAGAGCGTAAATTACCGTTTAGTACTGGAAGCTAGCCTGTATACATCTGTTGTGTAAGTAACCTTCAGTAACCCTTCTAATCACCCGTATACAACCCTTTACGTGGCCCGTGTTTGCAAGCCCCAAAGTGCCTTATAGAGTCCTTAAATATCCCACATGGAACTCGTAATTTCTATGGATTCGTTATAGCAGCCCTCATGCGGAATTAGGGCGTGAACTGACTGGCTTGGAAGCATGGGTGGAACCACAATGTGGCGGCTTTTCAGTCAGGCCAGATACGCAGAATGTCACAGCGATACAGGGCCGCCGCTGCGCAGCCTGCTGCAGCATGGTGCTGCAACAATGCTCACATGTCTTCGCAGAAAATTCGAAACTAAAAGCCGCTCTGCAAGGCCGGCTAGAGGCGCTGTCGCAAGTTTTGCAGCTGGTCGCGCGACCGGACGCCAACATCGCGACGTACCTTGCATGGTATGACCCTAAAGGGTCCATGTACTTTGAGTGTATATACATTGGCCCCAAAGTACCTTTTTAGGGACTACTTTAAAGCCAAAGCTTATACTATTTGGGTACATGGACCCTTATGGTGAAAGCTGTAGACTGCGTCCCGGCCGGCCTCTAACAGCCCCTTCTTGGCTGCTGCTTGGAGGTTCATGGGTAAGTATAAGTGGAGTCATAAGTAGGATCACTATAGTTGTAACTCCTATTTAAGGGACTTATAACCCCACTTATAACTACCCATGAACCTCCAAGCACGTGGAGTTGGCCTTCTTTCACAAAAAAATGTGGCGAAAAATCAGAAGCCGAAGCACAGCGTTTTGATGAGGGAGGGGGGGGGGGGGCTGGGGGTTTGCGGGGCCCCTTCCAATCCACTCACCACCCAGAGACTCCAATACCCCTTAATTAAGGAATATTCCTTAAATTATAGTAGGATCCCTTTTATGATTTAAGGAATATTCCTTAATTAAGGGGTATTGGAGTCTCTGGGTCCACCCACCAGTGAGGCAGGGTGTTTCAGATCGGGCTCCCAGCTGGCAGAAGGACTTCCAACTGAATTCCGCAGCGCAACCCGTCAAAGGGCTCCTTTAAGGGCTTCCCAGAGAGCCCCATACCCCTTAACTAAGGAATATAGCTTAAATCATAATATGAAGCCCTACATAATTTAAGCCATATTCCTTAATTAAGGGATATTGGGCTCTCTGGGTTAGGGTAGGGCAGTTTACGGTTCCTGCAGGAACTCAGATCCCCAGAGTTCCAAATCCCAAACCCTAAACCCTAAGAGCCCTGGAACCCCTTTTTGAAGCTTATTTTAAAGGAACCTTAGAAGCTTTATAGATCCCGTTTTAAAGGAACCCTAGAGTATGGAGGAACCTTGGGTGCCCCACTCACAACTACCCATGAACCTCCAAGTAGAACCGCTCTTTGACTGCCCCAACCCTGACACCCCAAACCCTAGACCCCAAACTCTAAACCCTAAACCCTAAACCCTAAACCCTAAACCCTAAACTCTAAACCCTAAACCCTAAACCGGGTGCCCCTGGAGAGGTCTTGGGCTTCGTGGGCTTCTCGGAGCGCTCCCTGGAAAATTCCTACGGCGCGCACCCGCCACCTGGCGACAAACTTGCTTAAAGGGTTTAGGGGTTTAGGGTTTTAGGGTTTAGGGTTCAGGGTTTAGGTTTTAGAGCTTCTAAGGTTCCTTTAAAACGAGATCTGTAAGGTTTGTTTAAAGGGGATCTATAGAGCTTCTACGGTTTCTTTAAAACAAATAAAGGTCACTGGCAGGCTTCTAGAATCGGGTTGTAGTCCCGATGGTTTTGGGGTTCAGGGCTTTACGGGTTAGGGTTTAGGTTTAGGCTTTGAGTACAAAACAATCTGAAAAAACGGGCCCCCCTGACGTTGTGTACGCTAGGTTTTTGGGGTTTAGGCAGCAAACACCAAGACCATTCCTTCGGGTTCCATGGCCATGGTAGACTATGCACCAAACCCCTGTTCGAATCTTAAAAGCTTCTTTGCTATACCTAGCCTTACTGGTGATAATAGAATGGTTCATGATGGTTCTATCAACCAGGTTCTGAAACGGTTTTTACACACGTTTAGGGCGTCAGGTTTTGGCTTAAGTTGCATGTGGGCAGCTTTTTGCGAGGGTTTTAGAGGGTTTTAAATCAAGGTTTGCACGTATGCAGAGTTTTTTGCAAGGCATTTATAGGGTTCTATAGGATCTGTAATGATTTGGGATTTCCAAGCTTATAAACGGAGAGTGCGATTCGCGCATTTAGAGTACGAAGGACTTACATGTGGAGTGTCGGCATGGCTCCAAATTTCAGCTTGTCACAGTCCGGTTTCACCTCCGATTGAGGCTGACAAGAAGATGATGGTGGAATACAAGATGAACATGTACCAATGCATCGCTCATGGGAGGATTCAGGATCCTTCTTAAAGGGAACACCGACTACGGCATGTTGAATATGGACCCAAGTATCCCACCCCACGTCAGCACTGGCATGACTCGATGATTCCAACAGACGGAAATGGGAGTTTCCGAAAATGTAGTACCCTAAATAGTAAGATCCTTATTATACGGGCCCCCAAAATTAGGCACCCCGAGTTTCGGAAACTCCCTCATCTTCTTGGGCGTCCTCCCAGCAAGTGCATTTGCTCTCCTAAACCCAACCTGTAGCCGGAAAAACCTACCTATTTAGGCTTCCTTATTATGGTTTCTATATATATGTATATATACATATATATATATAAATCCTTAAAAGGTAGGTCTTTTCGGCAACAGGAAGTGACCCCCTAAGCATGAATGCCCCGATGATGGGGTCTCGGCGTCTTCAGCGGTCTAAAGAGTCGTGCTTGAGTTTAGGCTTTAGGACCTTTCAGCTAGACCCTAAAGGCTAAACCCCCGCAGCGGATCTTCCGGCTTGGGCTGGGTTTAGGACTTATAGGATCTAGAATTTTAGGGCTTAGGGCTTAGAGGCACCATCTCTACGGCGTGCACCCCAAACCAGCACCCAAAGCATTTGCTAACTCCGAAGCTGTAATTTGAGTACTTGCTTTACTTCGTTAAGATATAGCGACAAGGTAAAGCACTGCACCCCTAAACCACAAACTCACAAGGAACAGCATTTCCATCAAGTTCCTGAAGCACCGCGTGCGGCACCTGCTGCGGGTTTCGGGGGTCCGGATTTGGGGCTCAATTGCTCATGGGTTGACATAATCTGATAACCCTCAGCCCCAGACCATAAAGCCCTAATTAAAGCCTAAAGGGACCTGTGGCAAGGACTTTTATGTATTATTTGACGTGTCTCTCTTTGTTTAGTATTCAATCTAAATTATTCAGCTATGGCTCAAGGTTGAGGTGTCGTAGCTGCAGGCTCCTCATCGGGTCTAGGACTGTTCAGCTCAAGGTCTACTACTAATCCTCCTATTCCTACTACCCTACTCCTGCTTTCCACTCTCACGCTCATATTCGCGGATTCCTATTCCCATTTCCCTAGTCCTACTCAGTCCTACTCACTTACTCCCATGCTCATGCTCCTCTTCTCCCGTTTCAGTGATTTTTCGTTCTTTATTTCCTATCCTCCACTCCTCATTCTGTTACGCCCCTACTCCTCCTCTTCTACTCCCACTCTCCTACTACTCTCTTATTCCTGGCTTCTTGCTCGTACCTCCTGCTGCGACTCTTGTGTTCCTTTGCTTTGATTCGTATTCTCCCTACCCCTAGTCTCGTTCTTCTATTGGAGAACTCACCTGGCGTCTACTCTTGTTGTTTTTCTGCGACTATTCAGTTCGTATTATCTTACTCCTACCCTCTTGCTGCTGCTGCTCTTTTCCCTCCAAGGAGAAGGCATCGATTTTGCGATGGGAATCGCGAAAAACTAGGAATAACTAACATACATGTAGTAAGAACAGGAATAGCAGTAGAAATAGCTCTAAGAGGAGGGCATGGAGGGCTAGGAATAGGAAACTAGATTGAAAGAGTAGGACTGGATATGAGGGAGTTGCAATAAGACAAAGAGAATGAGAGTAGAACATTAGAAATGGGAGGATAGGGGGCGGAGAGAATAGGAGTACGTTCATGGTAGTTTGACAGTAGCAGTCGGATGATAGAAATATGCGAACAAGAAATGGAGAGTTAGACCAGGAGAGGAGGCGCCACATATTAGGAGCCGGAGAGTAGGAAGGCAGGAGTAGAATTTATCAGAAAAGGAGTAGAAGAGACATGCCAAGAGAAGACGAATAGGAGAGTAGGGGGAAGGTAATGACATCTTACTATCTTGTATGCTACTCTTCTAATCTCCTAACCTTGTACTCCTACTCACCTACCCCTATTCTCCGATTCTCACACTTACCTTCCTATCCTGCCTCTGTTATTCTCCTATTATTTCTGTAAAATGTACTTACTATTGGGTACCCCTAATGTCGAATTCATCCTTCTCTTCAGCAGGAATAAGGAATAGGATTAGGGAAACACAGGTAATGGGGTGGGAATATCATGGAAATCGGAGTCTACTCTCCAACTTTGTTCAATCACATTTCTTCCTGTTCTTGTTATCACATCGCTGCTCTCCTATTCCTGCTTTCCCACTCCTGGTCACTCTTGAAATCCTTCGCTGTGATTCGCATTCACCCTGCCCCTAGTCTCCTCCTTCCACTGGATTACTCTCCTTACATCTATTCCTACTCTCTTACTGCTACTATTCCATTCTTCATTTTTTCTCTTACTCCTGCTCTCTTCCTCCTGCTTCTTTTCCTCTCCTTCGAGGAGTTGGCATCGAGGTAGGGCAGTAGGAATAACAACAGTGGTAGAAGTTGGGACTACGCATACTAGACGTGTAGAGGCAAGATACGAACAAGAGTAGCGGTAGAACCCTAGAAGTAGCGCTAAGCGGAGGTGTGGTAGGTGGGGAGGGGGGAGGGGCCGGTAAGGAGTGGGAAACAAATTCAGAGAGTAGAAGTAGACGAGTGGGACAGGTAGTCTAGAAGTAGACATAAGAGAGCTGGAATACGAATAAGGCAGTAGGTATAGTGGCGGTATTGGGAAAACTAGGAATAATTAAGATACGTGAAGGGCAGAGTAAGGGTAAGAACAGGAGTAGCGGTAGAAGTGAATTCGACCAAGAGAATGAGAGTGGAACATCAGAAGTAGGAGGATAGAGTTGGAATGCGAATCAGACAGTAGCGGCGGGGGCAAGGGCTTGATGTTCGAGCCGAGTTCTGGCTGAGCCCAGCCTTCATCCAGCCAACAAGCCACGTGGTTGCCAACCGGGTGCTCAGGGGGCCTCCATGCTTTTCCACAACAAGAAAATAACGTAGTTCATAACCGAATTCACGGTGGTTGCGCTAGGCCGCTAGGCGCCTGCATACATCGTCTACAATTCCAAACCCATCTTTGGACAAAGCAATTTGCATACATATGTATATATATATATATATACATACACACATATTTGTACATACATGCATGCATGCATGCATGCATACATAGATGCATAATTTGTGCAAACACAAGACGCACAAGTCAAGGTTTCGCCTATGTACCCAATGCTCGCCGATGCGCTTTCTCCTCAAGCTGAAACCCTGCGCACCTTGCCTTTGTACCCTCAGCTCATGGCCACAATTCCGCAACACCAGATCGTGTGGCCTGTGGTGGATAAGGCCGGGAGAGGAGGAGAGGGGGGTTTGCTTGCAACTGACAAGGTGAATCGGGTGCGTTGGGTGACGGGGAGGAGCGCGGCATGGGGCAGGGCAACGCGGCAGGGAGAGCCGCTTGCATCGGTCAGCAGTCAGCAGATGCCAACACCATGGCGCTGACGAGGAGGCGGGGTAACTGCAAAGCGCTGGACTCTGATTGAGGGAAGCTGCTGCCAGATGCCCTCGGCAGGGAGGGCCGTGGGGCACAGCCGTGCGCACGGAACCTGTGAACTAATTTGTTGTTTGTTCTGTCCCCAACCTTCCATCCTCTTGTCCCAATCGTGAGTGCCGGATCATTTTGGCTCGCAAGTAGACAACTGTGAGCTTGCGGGACCCCCGGGATTTGCTTCCTGATCTAATTTGAACGGGGCCTATTATGCTTACATAAGTTTTTAGGATCTGGGTCCAAATCCGGGGCAGCCCCTGGTGTCAAATTCTGGGTTTTTTGGGCGAACTGAAAACATTACTCCCGAAGCAAACCCCCAGCGCTTCAAGCCCCCACCATCAGAAACAAGCATCATCCCCAAAAATCCAATTTTAACCAGCTTCCCAGCTCCCTCCCTCCCTCCCTCCACCCCGTTCCCGCCCGTTCCCCGCCGCGCCCCGCCCCGCTTTCCGGTAGGGCCGGGGCGGGGCGGGGCAGGCCGGGCAGGGCAGGGCGGGCGCGAGCCGGGCGGGGCAGGCGGGGCAGGCGGGGCGGGGCGAACCAGGGTGTGGAGGAAACCCCACATGAACTGGGAGGGGGACAGTGTTAAGCATAACGAGGCCCCCCGAACATGTTTGCTTGATTCCCGCACCAGCTCCCAGCCATCAGGCGTGCACCGGAAAGGGGGCCAGTGTTAAGCATAATAGGAACCCTTCAAGATCTAATGCATAGGCATACCGCCCAGCTAAGGCTTGAGCACCGTGTTTGTCGTTTTTACGTGTGCAAGGGCCCTGCCCTAAGTGCTGGCCTTCGACGAGCGATGCCCCCGAACTCAGAGGACTTCCCGCCGTGCTGGACATCCACTCTGGTCAGGCGCGTGTTTCGGATGGAGAGGTCAGTATTGGGTTGGCAAGCGCGAGCAACAGTGGAGGCTTCACCAGCAAGCCGGAAGGCAAGCGGTGGGGAACTCAGCGCGCCGCGACAGGCTGTGCCGTTGCAGCTGCGCTCGAGAATTTGGGATTCAACGTGTTTGGGGTCCGAGGTGGCGTCTGCGACTGCTACTGCTACTGCTACTGCTACTGCTACTTCTACTAATACTACTATCACCACCACGACAACAACCACCACCACTACCACAGACTACTTCTGCAAATACGGCGGCGAGGACGACCACTACTACTGCTGCTAGTGCTAGTGCTGCTACTACTGCTGCTTCCACTGCTACCGCGATTGTTGCTGCTACTCCTGCTGAAGCAATTGCTCAGACACTACTGCAAATGCTACTGCTACTGCTGCTGCTGCTACTACTTCTGCTACTACCACTACCGCTACTACCGGTACCGAAAGCGCTACCGCTACCGCTGCCGGGACCGCGACCGCTACCACTACCACCACTACCGCCACCGCTACTGCTGCCACTACTACTGCTACTTCTACTCCTTCTCCTACTCCTATTCCTACTACTGCTACTGCTCTGCTCCTGCTACTGCTCTGCTCCTGCTCCATCCTGCTCCTGTTGGCGTGCCCATGTCGAGCCACGACCCATGTTATTTGCCGTATCAGGACTGGAGCGCAACTCCTGCTAGCATTACTGCAAGGGCGGTCGTGCGGTACACCGCACGATACGTGTAGAGGAGAGTAAGGGTAAGAACAGGAGTAGCGGTAGAAGTCGCCGTACGAGGAGGTGCATGGCGGGTAAGGAGTACGACACTAATTTGAGAGAGTAGGCAAGTAGTCCAGAGTTGGACATGAGGGAGTTGGTGTAAGACCAAGAGAATGAGAGTACAACATTAGAAGTAGGAGGATAAGGGGGCGGAAGAAACAGGAGCATGAGTAGTGGCATTAGACTGTAGGAGTCGGAGGATGGGAATGTGTATTCCAAAACGAAACGGGGAGTTAGTCACAGAAAAAGTAAGGGAGGACGAGTAGGAGAGGAGGAAGGCCGGAGTAGAAGTTTAATAGGAGAATAGGTGTAGGAGAGTCGTAGCAGGAGAAAGCGAATACAGGAGTAGGAGTAGCAGACTGGCAGTAGGAGGATGGAAACAGAAAGGTAAGAGTAGAAGAGTAAGAGTGTGTAAGGGTCCGTGCAAGAATCTGCTACTGTTTTTGCTACTCTATACTTTTTCGGCCTTCATATGTAGCACTTCTCAATCGGGAATATTTGTTCCTGGGTTTGCAGCATGCCTAGAGTCTGTAGTGGCGCCAGCCGCCGGTCACGCACCCGGCGTCGTTGCCATATTATAACATGCTAGAACACATTAGTTAAAGTATGTTTCAGTATACCACTTATAGTATAATAAACTGCTATATTTTGTAAACTATAATTCATGTTAGTACGCTATAAAACATCACGGTATAATATAATATATTAAAGTCAATTAGAGTGCACAGTGACATAATAGTATATGACAGCATATTCCAGTACAGTATACTGTAGTACATTGTAGTGTATGGTCGTATATTTAGCGATTTGCAGCTATAGCCGACGTTATGTTATTATGGCATACCCATGGTATGTTCTGGCATGTTCCTGCAGGTTCTAGCGTTGTAGTATATTGTAGTGTAGTGTAGTAAAGTAGAGTAGAGTATAGCCGGTATAGTATAGTGATCGTGTGTTGTAGTATATCATAGTTAGTTGAATGTTGCATAGCATAATTCATTGCGTCATAGTGTATTGCGGTATGTTATAGCGCATGCTATAGTATAGTAAAAAAGTGCTGAACATGCTATAGTGTATTGTACTGTTTAGTGGCTGCTATATGCAATGCCGCGGTAGCTCGGTAAACCATAGTTTGAAGACCATAACGAAACAAGGTATATGCCTCATTTTAGTCGTCTTGGGCTCTCTGGGTCACATTTTGCTTGAAAGGTCATGTGAGTCAGCACACAGGCTTAACGTAGGGGCCTTAATACGAAGAAAGCGTTCTTATACGATCAGGGATAGACAGGGGCCTGCATAATTAGACCAGGGTTTGGGGGTTATATTACCATATTTGTAATAAGGAACCCCCAAAATAGTGTAGGTAGCTATTTAGGCACCTATATTAAGCCCAAGTCCGCAAAAAGGGTGAGGAATCCCCAAACTCGTATTCTAATCATACAGCGCCTACACTATGTACCCTACAGAGACCCTTTAAAGGACTCCCAAAACGGGTTTTCAATTGAGGAGCCCAGGAGGATGCAAAAAAGAATACTGTATGGGGTTTAGGGTGTAGGGGTTTAGGGTCTAGGGTGCAAGCCTAATAGCTCTTAGAGTTTTTAGCCGGCTAACCAAGTTAACCCTAAGCCCTAATCCTGCGTTTTGGAGTTCTACTCCCCAAACCCCTATATCCGCGCTCATAGAAGCCCGATGTCTTGCAAGGCTGTTTTGAGGTACAGGTTTTGGGATCTGGGGCTTAGGATTAGGATTTGTGGTTTAGGGTTTAGAGGTCTCGTCACGAGTTGAGCTTGGGATTGGGGTTGCAGCTCAAGGATTTTGGGGTTTGGGTTTGCTGCGAATGACATCCATGGTTCATGCACGGCAATTCCTACATCGCACTGTCGAGGACGACAACGGTTAAAACGGTGTCATCGTAACGACTATGTTTTTGTGCTGTTCGTCCTGCCCAATCTGGATTCTCATTCTGCAAGCGATAGGTTTGCTCGCTTTTTGACCCTCAACTCTAAACCTCATGTCATTCTCTCTGGTTATCCTCGCTGCTGACCTGAGGTCCGTATCGAGGGCATGGAGCTCCGCGCGAAAGTCGCGGATGCCGGAGGGCTCAAGTGGTTTGTTTTTTGGGGTTGAGGGTTTAGGCGAGGTACTCCGGGACATCCCGAGACATAACCCGGATCCCAAAACAGCAAACTCCAAACATTCAACCCCGAATACCAAAGCCGAAACAGAGTCTCATCGACGGGTCTGAATAATACAGGTCTGAATACAATAGTAACAGTGTCCCCCAGTTGTCCTTCCATATCCTTCTGCCGTATATCTCTTCAAGCCGGAGTCTATCTATTGAGCCCGCGCCTTGAACTCGTATAGACTTGGACAAGTTTTGCAGAACCCTTTCTAGAAGCCGTTTTTCGAACAATTACATCCCTGTATAACTTATACCGTTATTAGTAAGTGTGCTGATACACCCTGAAGAATCCTTTTAACATCCTGCAGCACCCTTATGCAAAGCCACAAGAGGCCCTATAAGCAGCACAAAACTCAGCATTCGCAACGCCTGTGCCCAAGACCCTCAAGCTTCAAAAGTAAGATTCCAAACTCCCAAGCACGCCGCGGTACCCTCTAAAGCGGTCTAGACTTATTCAGGCTTTGCTAAGTGGAGCTTTGGGGAAGGTTTAATATTCCGAACCCAGAACCCCCAAGCCCGAACCCCTAAAACCTAAATCCCTAAGAAATTCAAAGTTTATATAAACCCCCAAATTCACATAAACCCTATCAGCACGCTGTAAAGAGCTGCTTAAATCCTGCAAGACTCGAGAACACCCTATAACCTAAACCCTGAACCCTAAACCCTCGAGCCTAAACACTTCAAACTGCTTTCCCCTTTAGCTTAAGCCCTATATAAGCCCCAAAATACAAAATTCTTAAAACCTCGAAGTCTCGAAGGTTGCATGACAAGGTAGGTTTAACCTTATAAATTGCAAAACAAAACAAAAACCTTCAAATCCAAAAGCCCTGTAGCTTAAACCCTGTAGATTCAAAAACAAAAACCTCCGAACCCTAAAGCCCAAAACACAAGCACCTTGAAACTTCGAAGGTGCTTGCCCACATGTCCAACAAGTGGACCTTCCGCCACGGCTCCGAGTCCGTCAACATGTCGCAACCTCGCCGGAGACGTGAAGCCTAGGGTTCCTTTCTTTACGTGTCCTATTAGGGTTTAGGGTTTAGGGATTAGGGTTCCTATAAGGGCTCCTAAACAGGACTCCAAAAGGGTTCTGTAATTGTTGCTTGTTCAAGTTCTCTGGTTTCTTGGGCTCTATACCTCCAGGGGGGTTGTATGTAAGTTTATTACTCAATGAACCTTAATCCTATGGGGCCTTGAGAGGGGCTCTACAAGGGTTTTACGGTAGTTTCAGGGTTTAGGGATTCAGATGATCCACGTCTGTCTACTCAGTCTTATCGCACACAACATGTTTAGATTTGTCGTTTTGGTGGTTGTAGCTGAACTCGTCAGTGCCGGATGTCCTGGAGAGTGTTTTGGAGACTCTTTCGGCTATAAGTAACTCATTTGCTTAAGGACTAAACACGAAAATCATAACGAGGAGCCTTAAAAGGGTAAGTCTCTTAGGATGCAGATTGCCAAAGTGTTCTTACATGGTTGTGAGCACCTCAGGCTTGGCACATCGGTACTTAAACCCTAAACCCTAAAGCCCTAAACCCTAAGGTTGAGGCGCCCCTTGGACTCCAAGACACTGGCAAGCGTAGCTTCGCTCAGGTTAGGTGGGGATAAATAAGGCTCCAGGGTGTTTTGGAACTCGAGCGCCGTGGAGATCTCGGATGACAGCCGTGCTGTGGCGTACAAACCCTAGTAGTCGAGTAAGCAACCTTTAACCTTTTGTGGGTAGTATAGTGCCTATAGAATCCCTATATACCCCAAAAGGTTAACCTTCAGTTCCCCATGATACCCGACAAGTAGGAACCTCTAAACCCTAAACCCTGGACCCTACGTTTGGCCCCGAGCCGTGCCCCTGAGCTCTACGAGAGCCTCACAGAGCTTCGCCGCCCCCGCAGCAGCCTGGATAATGTAGGAACCTGATTAAGAAACCCTGGGCCTTTATTAGGGTTCCTTTAAAGGGGGTCTATAAGGGATACTTTAAGGGATCCAGAAGGTTACTATCATAATGTAGGAACCTGATTGAGGAACCCGCGGCCTGCAACACCAAAAGAGTAGGATCCTTATACGGAACCCTAATAAAGGCCCAGGGTTTCTTAATCAGGCTGCTACATCAGACACACCATGAGACCAAGGCGGCATCTAATATGCGAGGCGCCTTTATAATTAGGACAGGGTTTTTGGGGTATGTTATTGTAGAATAACTGTTATAACATGTCACCTAAGGAATACTGTTTATTGGTAAGTTGTTCAGGCTTCTACATTACGTTGCCCCAGACCCTACATTCTAGATCCTGGACACTCAAGTCACGACAGCCTAAAGTTCATGGCCAAGGCCATGTCCTACGCCCCGCCTGACAGAACTGCTATACCCCGCTCGATATGTCGTAAGTATGTTAAGCTGATTAAGAGGTCGAAAAGAGAATACCCGTATACCTACACCCTTAACCACCCTTGTAAACCCTACAAAACATCTTAAACCTCAGTCCCTTACCTTGTATGGCCTCATGAACAGAGCCTCCAGGAAAGGTCATGGGAAAGCCCTTCAACCCAAAACCTTGCAAGCCCTATACGCCCTGAAACTTAAGAACCACATGCGTAATTCAGGCCTGAGAAACCTTAAACACACTACCCAGAGGCCCCAAAGTAGTTCCTTTTTGGGATTACCCAATAGGATTCTAAATATGAACCCCAAAAAGGAACTACTTTAGGGCCTTAGGGTAAAGCCCCCAACAGGTACTCTTTCTCTCGTCTTGAGCCTTGCACCGGACGTGCGGGGGCCCAGCTCTCGGGTTCCGGGGTTGTAGGAGGGTTTTCCTATGCTAGTTACAGCATGCGTGTGCGCAACCCTGAATCCTAATCTCCATATCAAGCCTGAGCCGTACCCTAACCCCTTATGCCATACCAGGAGTAAAGGATTTTTGCCCTAAGCCGCTAAGCCCTAAACCCGAAACCCTAAACCTTGTTTTTTTAATGGGTTGGGCTTTGACTTTGGAAGTTCCAGTAAACACACTCCTGAGAGAAGCTTTCATACTTGGAGGTTCATGGGTTGTTAGAAGTATTGTACCTATAATTATAACTCTCATTATACGGAGCTTATAACCCCACTTATAACTACCCATGAACCTGCAAGTAGGGATACACAAGCTCTCCCGGAAACTCCCTTCGACAGCCAACCCTCAGCCCTTGGCACCAACTAAAGCTCGAAAACCTTTTGAACCCTTAAACCCTTCACACACACACAAAAAGCATTGAACCCTGCTGAAGCTTCAAGAACCTCTATGACGATCCTTTCCTCCCTTGAATCCCAAACCCTACTCAACCCCAAAGCCCTCAAATCCTAAACCCGAATCACAAAACCAGAAACCCCTAACCCCAACACCCTGAAGAAAACCCCACCACCCTAAACCCCCAACACCCTAAACCCCCAAAACCCTAAACCCCTACATAAACCCTAAACCCTGAAGAAACCCCCAAAACCCTAAACCCCTACATAAACCCTAAACCCTGAAGAAACCCCCCCCAAAACCCTAAAACCCTACAAAACCCTAAACCCCAAACCCATACACCCTAAAACCCTGAAGAAGGCTCCCCCAAAACCCTAAACTCTAAACCCTAAACCCTATACCCGTATAGGAAGCCTTAAAGGAACCCTTATAGATCCCTTAAAGGTGCCCCTAATTTTCAGATTTGTCCCGAGAGGCCTCGATACTCCGGGGTTCTCGGCCGCCTACGTCGACGAGGCCCCTGCACTTTCTTCGCCCAGGGTTTGTCTTTGGGGTTCCGTTAAAGGGGTCTATAAGGGTTACGTTAAGGATCCATAAGGTTACTATCATAATGTAGGAGCCTGATTAAGAAACCCTGGGCCTTTTTAAAATTATAGGCTTTAGGGTTTAGGGGTTTAGTGGTGGCTTTAGGGCTTTAGCGGTTTAGGGTCATAGGGTTCTCATGTTTTAGGCTTTAGGGCTTTAGGGGGTTATAGGGTTATAGGGCTATGGGTTTAGGGTTATAGGGTTATAGGGTTATAGGGTTTAGGATTTAGGGCTATAGGGTTTTGGGGGTTTAGGGTTTTGGGGTTTAGGGTTAGATAGCTCGGTGGTCTCTTTACTTTGGGTTTCTGTTTGAAGGGGCTGTATATAGGGATCCTTATCAGGGCCATATTGGGCAGTATTAGGAACAGATAAAGAGACCACCGGCCTGTTTGTCTTTGGTTTTCTTAGGGCTTATAGGGTTTTCTCAGGGCTTTTAGGATTATTGTTCTGTGCTGAACTAGGGTTTATAGCCTATAGGGCTATAGGGTCAGGAAGGGGTTTTCAGGCCTCAAGCTTTTCCCGAAAAAGGGACCCTAGTTTTGAGAACAGCCCATCTGGAGCCCTTATAGTACCCTTGTACAAACCTTCAAAAACCAGATAGGGGCCACGAACCCGAATGCAGACACGCATAACGTCTATATCGCATCCCCTATAGAGCCGTTCTGTGATTGTTTAAAAGAAACCTAGCCAGTGCGAGCTGCCTTTTTTTTTGTTTTTCCGCTGAGGCGCTTCACAGGCCTACCTGCTTGCGATGAAAATGAGAAAAAAAAATATCGCCTCGCGAACGCTTCGCGAACGCATCGCGAGCGCTCGCGAACGCTCGCGAACGCTTCGCGGACGCTTTAACAACGATCGTCGGTCACCTGCCGGAGAAAGAATCAGGGCAGCACGAGAGTCGTATCACCACGTTTGCACGGTCATCACTGTTCACGTAACCTGGGGCCCACAGTGATCATGCAACAATGAGCGAACTGCTCGAGTTGCTTCCGCAGTTCGTCTTCGTTGTGGAACAGGTTGGGATCCACGAAGGCGTGGTTTTGACTCTACAGAGCGTTCAAGTGGCTGCTGTAGAGTGACTGGCGTTCTTTGGAGTTTCCCTTAGCTTGGCGGATTCAGAGCGCAGTCGATACGCGCGTTCTGTGGGGTTTCCCCTTAACAGCACTGCGCGACACTTCTCGGGACGCGCGCGTTCCGTGGAATTTACCCTGAGCGTGGCGGATTCAGAACGCGGCGTTCTGTGGAGTTTCTCCTTAGCTTGGCGGATTCAGAACGCAGTCGGGACGCGCGTTCTGCGGAGTTTCACCTTAACAGCACTGCGCGACACTTCTCGGGACGCGCGCGTTCTGTGGAGTTTCCCTGTAACAGCACTTCGCGACACTTCTCGGGACGCGCGCGCTCTGTAGAGTTTCCCCTTAGCTTGGCGGAATCAGAACGCAGACGGGACGCGCGTTCTGCGGAGTTTCCCCTTAACAGCACTGCGCGACACTTCTCGGGATGCGCGCGTTCTGTGGCGTTTTGCGGAGTTTCCCCTTAGCAGCACTGCGCGACACTACTTCTCGGGACGCGCGCGTTCTGTGGAGCTTCCCCTTAGCTTGGCGGATTCAGAACGCAGTCCCGACGCGCGTTCTGTGGAGTTTCCCCTTATAGCGCTGCGCGACACACCTCGCGTCACACGCGGGCGCTTGCGGATTCTGTGGAGTTTCCCCTTAACAGCACTGCGCGACACTTCTCGGGACGCGCGCGTTCTGTGGAGTTTCTCCTTAGCTTGGCGGATTCAGAAAGCTTGGCGGCGCGCGTTCTGTGGAGTTTCCCCTTAGCTTGGCGGATTCGGGACGCGCGTTCTGTGGAGTTTCCCTTTAACAGCACTGCGCGACACTTCTCGGGACGCGCGCGTTCTGTGGAGTTTCCCGTTAGCTTGGCGGATTCAGAACGCAGTCCGGACGTGCGTTCTGTGGAGTTTCCCCTTAACAGCGCTGCGCGACACACCTCGCGTCACACGCGGCCGCTTGCGGATTCTGTGGACTTTCCCCTTGACAGCACTGCGCGACACGTCTCGGGACGCGCGCGTTCTGTGGAGTTTCTCCTTAGCTTGGCGGATTCAGAAAGCTTGGCGGCGCGCGTTCTGTGGAGTTTCCCCTTAGCTTGGCGGATTCGGGACGCGCGTTCTGTGGAGTTTCCCCTTAACAGCACTGCGCGACACTTCTCGGGACGCGCGCGTTCTGTGGAGTTTCCCCTTAGCTTGGCGGATTCAGAACGCAGTCCGGACTTGGCGGATTCAGAACGCAGTCCGGACGCGCGTTCTGTGGAGTTTCCCCTTAACTTTCCCCTTAACAGCACTGCGCGACACTTCTCGGGACGCGCGCGTTCTGTGGAGTTTCCCCTTAGCTTGGCGGATTCAGAACGCAGTCCGGACGCGCGTTCTGTGGAGTGTCCCCTTAACAGCGCCGCGCGACACACCTCGCGTCACACGCGAACGCTTGCGGACGCTTGCGGACGCTTCGCGAACGCTTTAACCACGATGGCGGGTCAACGGCTGGACCCCTGGACCCCAACCTTTTAAACGGGAACCCTTCTGCAGAGCATTCGGGAAAATCCCTTTACGGAACCCCAAATCCTAAACCTTAAACCGTAAACTCTAAACTCTAAACCCTATAAGCCTAAACCCGCTGTGCCAGGTGGTGAAGTTCGCCATACGCGTTGCGCAACCCTATTGGCCAGCTTTCGTCAAGCTCCCCGGGGTAGTTCTCAAAAGGGTTGAGGGTTTAGGGTTTAGGTTTATGGGGTTTAGGAATTAGGGTCCATGACGCTGAGCGGCGTGGTTGTGCCGATCTGTGTCAGATCAGCGACGATTTTCCACGCTGCTTTAGCTCACGCCACGACCCGTGTCGGCGTGCCTTGCGACGCCCCGAGACACGTCCGAAACTCTGGACCGCCGTGACGAAAGATACATTCGTTCAGAGGGGTTTAGGGGTTTAGGGGATTTAGGGTTTAGGGTTTAGGGTTTAGGGTGTTTAGGGGTTTTAGGGTTTAGGGTTTAGGGTTTAGGGTGTTTAGGGGTTTAGAGTTACTCGCTAAGCCCTGTATGCGCTAAACGGCTTTGCTTCAACATGCTAGGTGCCAGTCCTCCAAGCCCGCCCCATTGGCGTCCCTCGGGGTGTGGTAGGGGCCTTCATGATTTGAATGGGGTTTTGGGTTAAGGTTTTTGGGTTTTGGTGTTGGGGTGTACTCTATAAGTGATACAATAAGGAGTCCAAAGGAATAGCAAAGTGTGACTAATTATCGTGGCTGCCCTGCAGCCCAAAGCCCGAATCCCAACCCCGAAACCGTGAACCCGGCGAGGGGATACTCCCCTTCGGGGTGAAAATACGCCGCTTGGCCCATATAAGACATCCTTGGGGCCTGTATCTGTAGTTATACCATGTATGATACCCCAAACCTTTATGAGAGTCAATGAGCTCTCTCGATTTTCCAGAGAGTGGTCGTTTGAACTCTTCCTTCTTGCCTTACAGCCCAGGAAAGAAACCCGAATACTAGTTACTTGTACCCTTAGGATAGAATAGAAGCCCCTTTCAAACCACACATAAAACGCACAAAAACTCCGAAAACCCGAAGCAAACCCTAATACCGTATGAGTAGAACCTCCAAGCGAACACCCAAAACCTACAAATTTCGAAGTACCTGAATTGGCGTTATAAGTAGTTATAAGTATAGTTACCCTAATTATAACCCTAGTCACTAAGTCCCATGATTTCGAAGGGCCCTTTTAAACCGCCACCGATAAAGATGCACAGGTCGCCTGGATCTTCCCCCGCGACTTCTGCCCATTCCTCAGCATCTAGGACCTAGAGTAGGCCCTTATTCCCTCATTTTAGGGTTCAGGTTCCCTTCTAAGCCCCTTTAACCCAAAAAGGGCACCCTTTTTGTTTCTAGCTTACTCTCAAATCTAGGCATAGGGTCTACCTGGAGGTTCATGGGTAGTTATCAGTAGGGTTATAAGTAGGGTAACTACAACTATAACTCCTATTAGAGGACTTGTAACCCCACAGGTTCATGAGTAGTTGTAAGTAGGGTTATAAGTAGGGCGGGTGTTTGGGTCTCAGGTCTTATAGGGCTTGTAGGGTTTATAGGGTTTGTAGGGTTTGTAATTTTTGTAAGGTTTGCGGGGCTTGCAGGGTTTGTAGTAGGGCTTGTAGGGTTTGTAGGTCTTATACTGTTTGCAGGGCTTGTAAGATTTGATAAGATTTGTAGGGTTTTGTTCACAGGGTTTTCGTCCAAGATCATCTCACTGACCAAGAGCCCTAGCAAGCGCGACTGCACGCAGAAGCTTTCGTACAACCTGCGTAAAAAGCCTTCCGGGTCCTGCAATTGCCCAGACCTCCGGGAGGATCCCTAATTTGGGGCCCTATACTACTAAGGGCACTTTATAGGAACCCCCATTAAGGGCATTAAGGGATCACTTTTTGGATCCTCCCGGGGGTCTGGGTGAGGGTCACCGTGAAACTCACAACCCTTGGATCTCTCTAAGAGGTCGCACAAAGCAGAAATAGCAATATCCATAGTTCGTATATGATTATCATATGCCCCAAACTCTTCACAAGGAACCAGACCTAAGCCTACTTGGATGTTCAAGGGTAGTTATAAGTGGGGTTATGAGTAGGGTAACTTTTGTTGTGAGCGCTATTGGGGGACTTATAACCCTACTTATAACCACCCATGAACCTCCAAGCAGGGGCCTAAACAATAGCCAGTATTTTCCTTAGTGTTCCTCTTTATAAGTATGCCACAAAATGTGCCAAAACTCTATTCTAATTATTGAGGCCCCGATACTATAGAACCCTGGTATAGATCCCTTAAAGAGTTAGGGATAGCCTTATGTAACTCCCGCGCCCACCCGCAAACGCCTTACACGTTTTATACCAAGGGTCCCCCCTATACTTCCCAATATTCCCTATAAAAATCCCTATTCCTGACTTCCCCACCTCGCCCGATCCCCTAGCAATTCTCCCCCTAAATCTTTTGTGCTAGGTATCAACATAATTTATCTTTACAAATATTATTGAAAAGATAAATTAAACGAGCTTCCTATTCATTAACCTTCTTCACCTTATATGTATCTCCGTCTTTAGCGATTTCGTAATATTCTAAGGTGCTTGGTTTGGGTTCTCTGATTTCTCCATTGTTGAGCTTGTTAATATAAGTGTTTCGTTTGTTTATGTATGTTGTGTCTTTAATCGTAGGCGGTTTGTTTGTAAAAGAGTTTTGATTATATTTACTGTTGATTGTATTGATTAGCTTAGTGTCTAGGTTTTGTATAGTGTTGGTCAGGTCTCTCAGTGCTGTTTCTAAGCTTTCGGACATATATATTAAACTATATATTTTAAAACTTTTATTTTAAAACTTTTCTTTGTTACTTGCTGCACAGTTACAGCTCTTACAGTAAGCTACGCAGTTCTCTATGGTGTGGCAGATGTCATTATTTCTTCGTTGAGCCGTCAAATTGGTATGTATGTTCCCCTTTATCATTTTCAAACTAAACTCTATCCCACATTTTACACAGCAGCCGCTTAACCTTTCCATAAGCCAGTCTGCAGTTATATAATGCTTATGTTCAACCTTTCTTTTTCCCGCGTGGTCTTGCTCTTTGTATCCCTTAACCTTTCGACACATATAGCTATAAACGCAGTTTTTATTGAACACATCCTCTTTAACATCCGAGCTATACTTAAAGAAATATACCTTATTTAAATCGGTGCTCCTCGTTATCGCTGTGTATATCCACTCCTTGGTCACCAGCCAGTGATTATAATCAAATATCGTTATGGCCTCGTCTATGCTACTGCCTTGTACGCTGTGACAGGTATAGCAGGATGCGAATATAAAGTGCTTCCTCAAACTATCTATCGGGACTTCTTGCGATTTCTTTTCAACCTCATCGCATAAAACCACTGTTTCGGGATTTATGTTTTGGATGACATACCTAAAATTCACATTAAACTTATACCTCGTCGTTTTTAAATACTCCCTGCATATCATCACCTCGCCTACCTCGTATTCAGCGGTTCTGTTTTCTGATTTCCTTATCTCCCTCGCTACTTCCCTGCAGGTGTCGTTCAGATATGCTATGTTGTTTTTATTCAGGCTTATCACCTTCGTATATTTAAAGTATCGTTCGATCAGCTCCTTCGGTTTTACATTGTTTATAAAAATGTCGTCGTATATGTTGGATAGTTTTTCTTTATCTTCCTTGGTTTTTAGTCTCTTGCATTCCTTAAGGTAAATACCATATTTGAAAATCTGATCTATACACGAGTTCATATAAGATTCGTGTTCCTGTATGTTGGTAAGCTCATTTACCGGCTTTAATTGCTTACCGTCTCCTGTTCCTATGATTATCAGATCAGGATTTTTTTTCACAAATTCCCTTATTCTGTTTAAGACGCCTAAACCGTTAAAATAAACTTCGTCGAAAACCACTGCATCATATCCGCTATAATCCATCGGTTCTAGCCTCTCCTCGCCTACAGATATACCGAAAAACTTATTTACTGTTATAGCTTCCTTCCCGTATTTTTGAACCAGTTTGTTAGTGGGACAAACAAATAATACCCTCATGCCCATCTCTCCCATTCTCTCGCATATATACGACTTGCCTGACCCAGCATATTTAGCCCTTATCATAACATGTTTTGCCTGCGTTATTTTTCCTATGATGTCTGGCATATCGTATTCGTCCTGTATCTTCAGCTCTACATTTTTATGTGTTGCTATTCCTACTGCTTCGTTTGTTTTTGGCTCGTACATTTCGGATGGGAGCAACACCCCTTCGTCTTTGCTTATCCTCCAGTTCCCTATACCCCCCTGTTCCGTTTTTAATACCCGTTTCGCCTTCTCCGCTTGGGGTTGGCTTATGGTGAAGGCATCTGTTTTTACACTATATACCTGTATCCTGTTATTAAGTAGCCTATGGTAATCCTGATACATTTTAAAGTTGTGCCCCTGTAGCAAAAGCTCTTTTATGTAAATAAACCCGTTTTTAAGTCTGGATTTATCGGAGACATTCACAATGTAATATGCTTCTCTTTCTTCTTCTATGCTGTTGCTGACCAGCGTCTCGTCTTCTGTTTCGTATAGCTCCTCCGATAATTCGTAGTCCGTTAGCTTGTGTATTTTCCCCCCGTGCTTGGCTTGAAAGTCGCAGGCCTCGCCGATGTTTTTAAATACTATGCTTTTTTGGTCCGTGCTCCCTGTCTTCTCCAGAAGCCCTATATTAACATTTGCGATTAGCTTCTTTACCAGTTTGTCGAGATGCTCGTCGTTGCTTATTTTCTTTCCCCACAGTTCCCCGATCAGGTCTTTGTAATTGACCCTGTGAATGAACGAGGGGACCTTATAATACATTATTTTAATGCCTGTTGTGTTAAGTTGCTTGAGATACTTCCCATAAATTAGGTTGAACTTCTTGTTAAGCATGATTTTTAAATCGCCCTGCGCCTCTACAAAATACAGCGTGTAATCAGATAGCTCCATATAATCCACACACTGGTATATTTTCCACTTGTCAAATTGGTTAAACACTGGGACTTCTTCAATATCCCTAAGTCTCCCTGTGAATGCTTTTGATATATCGGCTTCGACTACTTTTTCAGGAAAGCCTTTTTTCTTAATAAACAGTCCCGAAGCTACTATGGTCTTCGCCTGTTCGTAAATATTGAGGTCCTCCTCGTTGTAAAAGGACTTGTGTAACGGATTAAAAAGGCTTTTGTTAAACTCGAACATCGCCTTGTTCATATTGTTATAGGTCTCCTCGTCGTCTATCGTTATGTTTCCGTCTGCCGTGTCTCTTATTAAGTTCTGGGATTTTATTATAAATCTCGTCCTGTTAAAACGGGCTTTTATTTGCGTCACTATCCCCGCCTGTAATGTTATCGATGGCTCGTATCCCGCCCCGACCATTTCAAAAAAGATTTCTGTCAGGTTGTTGTTTTCGGGGATCATGTATTTCGTAACCGTTTCTTTTTTCTCGCCTTTCGCTTTCGGTGGCTCTACATGTTTTAATAAGTCGTCGGTGTTTCTGAACATTATGTATTCTGGTGGTTCTTCCTTTTCGTTTAAATGGTAATCGGTGGTGGCTTTCACTATCAGGTTTTTCCCGTTCCCTCCGGTTTGCTCTAAGCTTTTGATATCCTCGTTAAACGTGTATATGTGGCTGTTCTTCACCAATGCGAAAAATGGCTTGATGTTGTATTTTGATGTTTCGGGGTCGTGTCTGTAAATGATGTTTAAAAACTGATCGTATATTCTGGCTGGTATGTTAAACTCTCTAAAGACCTTGTCCATATCCGATATACTAGCGCCTTTGTTGTAAAAATCGTCCCTCCCCGTGATTTCCATAATCCTATTTACCGTTAATCTCTTCCTTCTGCGATCGTCCATGAGAGTATCGCCGTAAAAATCGACGAGGGCGTTTTTCCAACATTGATTTTTCGTGTGCTCTGTTTTTTCCATAGCTCCCTTTAAATATCCCATGCTGGGCTTTACCTCTGTTAAAACGTACCTGTGATAAATGCTTACATTTTCCCCTGCATCGGTTAAGTCTTGTTTCGTTATGTCTATCTTCTCTCCGTTTTTCTTTACCAGCTCTACACCTTGAATTTTAATAGCATCGAAGACGTTGTCATAGTATGCCGATAAGTCCTCCATCAGTTGCTTAAAATCCTTGTCAGTGCTCATGATTTTAATCAGTTCGTTAAATTCGGGGTTTGGGACTTTATCCATAGTCGTATGGTCCAAAATCTGGTTGTCTTTGTATTTTTCGTTCAGTTCCTCATATTCTGCTTCTCCTTTATAAAAGTGTCTAAAAATCATTTTTTTAATCCATGATTTATTAAAATCCCTTGCTTTTACTGTAGCCTGTCTTATGTCAAAGTTTTCTATGTAATAACGTCTTCCACCTTTACTAAAAGCTGGTTTAATCTTCGCTTTTGCGGGGTCTCTTATGTTATAGCACTGGAAATTAACTAAATATGTGTCTCTTTTGTTCATCTCCTTCGTCTCCGCCATTCTTTCCCTTAATGGTTTCCCCTTCTTCTTTAAATCCCTTATTTGCTCGTTGTATCTGGTAAAAGCTTTGTCGTATGTCTTTTTGTTTTTTGAGGTCAGTCCCTTTATCAGATTTTCAGCGGTAGCTACATTGCTGATTTTTCTGTCCCCATAAAGCTTTATAATTTCATCTATCCTCTTCTTTGTCGTTTTGTTTGCTTCCCTTGTGGTCTGCTCCTTGAGCTTGTTGAGATTGTTAAGGTTACTCCGGATAAACTTGTTCATATAATAACCTATATATATATTATACTATATAATTTTTTCTTTAAATACTTTTCTAAAGATTTTTTTTAAATATTTTTTTATCTTAAACCTTCAGCAACTCGAAACGCATATATGGGCGACTGTTCCCTTTTACATAAAATAAACTCGTGTTGTTCTTCTGCTCAATCCTTTCTATTTCTTCGGTTTGTTGTAACCATTGGCTCACCCTTTCTTTTTCCCCAGGTTTCCTTTTCCTGTAAATTCTAACCTTATCGCCGACAGATATATTAGGATATTTTCTAGTTCTTACCGCCTGTTGGTGCATGTTGTTTCTTGCTTTCAGTTCGTTCTTCTCCTTCATCGCCTCCTTCGGTGTCATTTTAATTGCCGAGTGTTCCATTTTATTATTGTAGGTGAGCAATATTTCAAAAATATAGTCGGTCCATTGAATATTTGTTTTGCCTTTTTTCTCGCCACTCTCATCGCGTGATTTCGCTCCGCTCATGTCAGCTTCCACCCTTTTATAAAGCATATCCTTAAAGGTTCTAATTGCTCGTTCGCTGTGGTTTGCATGTGCTCTCGTTCTGTGGTGCTGTATGTTTTCCTTTTCCAAATATTCCTGTATGGATTTTGTATTCAATGCGCCTTCGTCGTCTGTAAATAGTATTTGTGGTTTCCCTCCCATTTTGTTTAAAGCCTCAATCATACCAGCTGCGATATTACCCTCGTCTTTGCTTTTTATTGGGACGACTGTCATGAAACGACTAAAAACATCAATCATAATAACCCCCACTTTAAATTTTTGATTTTCTAAGTCGTTGATAAAAAACAAATCCATTTGAAATTCGTAAAAAGGTTCGGGGGCGACAAAGGTATTGCGCCCCCTTATTTGCTTTTTCTGCTCCACATTTTGCCTAAAAAAATTATCAACATCGGCCATCGTTATAGATTTATCTTTCTCTCTTGCATCTTTTAAGGTTTGCTTTTTGCTTCCGAAACCTGCTTTATCAAAATAAATCGCATTTATTATATCATTCTTTTTATTATCCGGTTCTTCGCTCATAATAAAAAGGATGAGATTTTTATGTTAATGATAATAATCTCTTAATGTACTTCTCCATAAATAAGGCGTCTTCCTTTTTCATTTTTCTATCGCAAATCTCCTTGTAAAAATCAACCAAAAAGGTTTTCAAATTAATTTCATATTTAACCTTCATAGTGCTTCTTATTCTTTCTTCGTCTTCTTGTTGGTATTTCTTCATCCAGTTGTCATAAAATCGCCCTCCTTTGTAAAAGCTGATACAGTGCATTACATATTTGATATATCCCAGAGAGATTTTATTTAATTGTTGCTTTGTTTTTGTTGTTTTTAAATGCTGTTTGATATCCTTTATATTGTAGCTCCATATAATATTATGTATGTTATAGTCTCTGTTTAATGTAATAAATCTTTTATGATGGTAAAACTTGCACCTTTCGCATTTTAGATAAGGTTTAAAATTATTTTTTAAATATTCCGGTAAAAGCGTTTTACACAACAGGGCCAAAGTGACATTATGCTCGTTACACTGGTCACACACCATCTAACATATATAAGAAATATTTCTTTAAATACTTTTCTGAAGAATTTTTTTTTAAGATTTTATATTAAAAAAATACACCCATCCACCCAGAACTGGACGAGCATCCGCCCCCCGAACTGGATGAGCATCCACCCCCGAACTGGATGAGCATCCACCCCCGAACTGGATGAGCATCCACCCCAGAACTGGACGAGCATCCACCCCCGAACTGGACGCGACCAATTACCATTAGAACCGCCTCTATCCATTAAATTGGTGGATGCCCATCCCCTTTTTTGGTGGATGCCCATCCCCTTTTTTGGTGGATGCCCATCCCCTTTTTTGGTGGATGCCCATCCCCCTTTTTGGTGGATGCCCATCCCCTTTTTTGGTGGATGAGCTTCCCTGAGCTCCAAAATCCCAAAACTTTTAAAATTTATTTTTACTAAAAATATTGATATTATTAGTAAAAAATAAATTATTGCTCCTCCTTCTTTGTTTTCTTTGTCTTAGGTTTTTTGGCAGTTTTGTTTTCTTCTTCTTCTTTTTTTTCTTCTTCTTTTTCTTCTTCTGTTTTATCCTCAGGTACAGTTTTTAATAAAACAGCTTTCTCAGCTGGAATAATTTTTCTCCCCTTCTTCTTTTTTATATTATCCAGCTCTTCCAAGTTTAAATTATCTAATTTAATCCCTTTGTCGTTTTCCTCCAATATTTTATTTAATATCTCTCTCTTCTTTCGTTGCTCCGCGCTTTTCTTTTTTGCTTCCCAGTATTGGGTTTCCTGTTTCTTTTTGTGATAGTAGAGCCTTTGGTATATTGCCAGTTGCTCTTTTATTTCCTCTAATGTTAGGTCTTCCGGTGACTTTGACATAGACATATTATACTATATAATATTATGTATAATATTTCTTTAAAACATTTTTTTCTTAAAAAAGTTTTTGAAATAATTTTTTTAAATAAAATTTTTAAATAAAATTTTTAAATATAATTTTTAAATATCATTTTGTGATTTATCGCGCCTCTTCTTATTATACCACATCTTATGATACTCATCCGCTTTGTCTAAACAAACTCTACAAATCTTATTAATTTTTTTGTTTTTCATGAGGCTGTGGTATTGTTCTTTATCTCTCCATTTCTGACAAACAGCACACATTCTATAATTTTCAAAATCCACTTTTTCGTGTTTTTCAAAAGGCTTAAATGTTACTTTTATTTGGTCTGTATGTCTTATCGTAGGAAACATATATATATTAATAAACATTTTTCATATTTCGGCCTGAATATGAAAAATGTTTAAGGAAACTAATTAAGCACCCGCTTATGTGGTGCTATTGAATGTGTCGCGATACTTCCCTTTCTCGCGTTCATCCAATGTGAAACGCTACCGTGGGGGGATTGGGGAAATTCTTCTCTCCTTCTTCTGAGGGTTGGCGTGTTTGACTGTACCGAAAAACCTGATGGTCTTTTATCTGTCATAATAGTATATATTTTACTTTTTAAATATTATTCTTTTTTCCTTGGTATTTTTAAGGTTTTTTATGTTTTGTAAAAAGGTTTTCAATATTTCTAATGTTATGGTACAGCATCGTCTGTATTTGGGTTGTTTTATTATTGCCTTTTCAACAGCCTCCAAATTCTCAATAGCTTCTATGTAATCATCGTAAGAGTTCATATATAAAATTACGATATATTTTTCTATGTAATATATAATGAGCGAAACACCCATCATCAAACCTATAGACATACCGGAATATAAGTATAAAAATTCAAAATATGACATGATGCCCTCCCTGCCTTTTCGCGGTATATTGGTGGCTTCTTCAACCGGAGGCAAAACCGTTCTGATACAAAACCTGATTTTAAATATATATAAAGGTTCGTTTGAGCGAATATTTATTTTTAGTCCGAGCGTTCATGTCGATGACACTTGGAACAGCGTAAAAACATATATAAAGGAACAAATGAACGTCGATACAGAAAAGGAAAAAACCTACTTCGAAGAATACAACCCCGAAGCTTTAAACCAAATAATAAGCACCCAGCACAAGGTCATCGACTACCAAAAGAAGAACAAGCAAAAAGGCTTACATTCTATTCTGATCGTTATCGACGATTTCGCTGACGACCCTAAATTCGTGCGCTACTCTAGTATCTTACATAGCCTTTTTACGAGAGGTCGGCATAATGCTATTTCGGTTCTCTTATCCACTCAGAAATACAACGTCCTGGCTCCGATCGTTCGACTGAATGCTTCTGCTTTGTTCATCTTCAGGCTTAAGAATATGAACGAGGTTAATAGTTTTTTGGAAGAAAACTCGGCTCTTGTGAATAAGGACGAACTCTACGAGATGTATAGATTGGCAATAAACGACGCCCCGTATTCGTTCTTATACATAAACACCAACGCCAAGGACACTGACAGGATGTTTTTTATACGATTTGAGAAAGCTATGACTATATCAGATCAGAATAACGAATAATTACACAAATTCACAGGTGGTAATTTGTAATAGATTTTATCGCTCTTCTTTTCCTTTATTTCTTTTATGTCCCTTATCATTTCTTTCAATGCTTTAATTTGCAATCTGTCGATGTTACTCAGATCCAATTCGTTTTCGTTGATGTCGTTTATTTGATTAATACTATCGTTCTGATTATCGTTTTTTGACATTCTACCGCCCATGTATATTTATTACTTGAGTTTATTTTTAAACTAAAGTAATAAATCTTTCATTTAGGTTTTTTGTTATGCTTTTTATACACACTATCCCAAAATTTCGGATTGGCATTATAACGAGCTTCTACTAGCTTTTGGTGTTCTTTGGTGTTTATATGTTTCATATTTTCCTTTTCTGTTTCGTCCGTTGGTCTCTTCAATCCACATTTACACATATAATATTTTCTTCCCATGTATTACTATTAATTAGATTTATTTTTCATGAGATTTCTTAAGCTTTGTTAATTCCCCTTTTATATAGGTTATGGACCTTTTCATCTCCTCGTTCTCTTTTATGGTATGTTGCAAAGCGGACCAAAGAATGGGCACGCACATAGAATAGTCAAACCTCAGATATCCATCTTTTCCCTTTATAACAACGTTGTCCCACTCCCCCGGCATCTTCTCGGTTAAAAAGTCGTTGGCGATGAAACCGCAATGGGACTTGTCGCCGTGCTTCTCTTTATCTATATACTTATAAGTTTTGGGAACAATGTACTTTATCAGCTCAATGGCTTTTTTGGTTTCTAATTCTTTGATGTTTTCTTTAAGTCTTTTATCGGACGAGGGTCCTATAGAACCGGAGTAAGTAATGTTGCCTATAATATCGATGCCGGCATCTGCAACAGTCAAGACGTTTTTAGTCCCTATTTCTAGTATCGTGTCTCCGTTTGTGTCAGGATTTCTAAAAAATATTTGGTCTATGGGTCCTGCTAATTGTGTATGTGTGATACTTGCTTTTTCAAAGAAATTAACAGAACTGCCTAATACTCTGAATTCGGGCGTGCCGGTTGCTCCGATATCCACATCGAAATCACCTTCGGATGTCAATTTGCCTATTGTATTAACTGTGTCATTAAATACCGTTGCTTTATTTAATGTTATTCCTGCTACATCGTTTAATTGAATAAAAATATCAGATGGTGTCGGATCGGCTAACCTGTTAGATTGGATACAAAAATTCTGCTCGATTGTTGCAATATGATTTAATGAAAAATTGGCGTTTGATTGTTGGTATATTCTTCCTCTGCTATTTATTAAAACATTATTGTTAAAGGTGTTACTCGTTCCGTTAAAATTACAATCCCCGCTAAAATTAGCAGAACCGCCACCCGCTACATTTAATCTCGTTGCTCCTCCTGCTATTGCTCCAATACCTAAATTATTACAATACACCGCCCCTCCCGCTGTTGCTGTATTCAATAATAATAAGCTCTGGCTATCATTTGATGTATTGTAAGCATTGATATTAAACGAATGCATTTTGATATAGCCTTGTGCGTTTTTCACTTGTAAAGCTGCCGACGCGTCTGTAGTATTTTTAAATATTTCAATACCATTGCCATTAGTTGATGTTATGGTATCTCCGTTCATTGTAATATTATTATCAACTTCTAAACTATCAACTTTCGTAGCTCCTCCTACCGATAAAAAGTATCCGCTTTCGTTTGCTTTCCCTATTCCTACTTCTGCACTTGTTAAGCTTCCTAGTCTCATCCTGTTAGAATTATTCACCGCTGAATTATCGTTTAAAATCATAATGTTACCGTCTTCGGTATTGGCATTGGTGCATTTTAAATTATTATTAACATATATCCACTGGGCCGTCCCGTCTCTAATTCTTAGCGTTGGATTTGTATTATTAGACACTCTCCATAAAGAAATACCATTAGTAGAAATTGGTAATAATATCGTATCGTTATTAAATGATACGGCTCCGTTAATAAACAAATGCTTAAAAAACGTTGTTCCGTTTGTTGTGTTATTGCACTCTATGTAAGTGTTCGTGTCGGTGTCGTCGTTAGTTCCGTTAATTAATCTTATGGCACTCGCCGTTTCATTTATCGATAAATCCAACGAGACGTTGGCTTTCGTGGCGTTTGTGTATCTTTCAATACTTGTATTAGCATCCACCAATTCAATAGGATTGCTAACACCTCCTCCTCCTCCGCTTACTCCTGCTATTAATCCATCCACCTCGCCCTTATTGTAAAAATTCGTTGTCAGTTGCGAAGTAGTCTGATAATTTGCTGTTAGAGTTGCCGTTGTCGCGTAAGGAGCCAAAGCCGTTGCATCAATCCAGTTATTGGCGTCTATCTCTGGTTTTGTGTAATAGTCATTATTTAACTGTGTGTTATTTTTATAATTTGCTGTTAGCGTTGCCGTTGTTGCATAAGGAGCCAAAGCCGTTGCATCAATCCAGTTATTGGCGTCTATTTCGGATTTAGAGTAGAAATTAATATTCAATTGTGCGGTTGTTTGGAAATTATTAGATAAATTATTGTTGATATCGGTAATAACCAAATCTTGACCTGCGACATCTGATATAATAGGTGCTAATTGCGTATCTAACTGCGCCTGAGTTATCCCGCCTCCTCCTCCTCCGCCAACTTCAATATTCGCTATTTCGTTATCTACATAATCTATTGTTGCGTACTGTTCGCTTAATTCGGATACACCCGTGGAGAAAATCTTGAATATTTGATTTGCGTAAATCGTTTTCAGGTTATTTACAGTAGCCATTATTAAATTAAGTAGATTATATTTAATTTAATAATGATATATTTTTGTTTCTTCCTCCTTCTTCTGTTGCCGTTTCTCCCGCTTCTTTCTGTTTATCTCTTCTTTATTTGCTTCATAATATGCCTTCTTCTGTTGTTTGTAATATTCTTTCTTATTTTGATAACATTTTTTCTTTGTCTCTGACACTGCCTCTTTATTACGTTCTCTGTATTGCTTGTCATATTCAGCCTTATGTTCTTTGTGTTTGTTTGCGTATTCCTTATGTTGTTCTCTTCTCGCTTCTATATTATCGTGGTAATTTTGTTTGCTCTTCTCTTTAATATATTCTTTGTTGTCTTGGTAATGTTCTTTTCTATCCCTTCCTTCAATTCTTCCGTTTAAGGTTGCCATTTCTCTAATGAAATGTCCCTCTCTTGCCCTTAACTGATCGTTGTTTTCACATGGGTATTCTTCTATGAGTTCTATGTAAAAGTTTTCTATTCCTAATTCATTCATTTTTTGGTAAATACGGTTGTTATTTTTTACATCCCTCTGCGTGTCGCTACGATGCTTTGCCATTCGCTTACATAATGGTTGCGTTGTGCTTCCTATATAAATATCATTTGTAATCGTGTTTCGGATACAGTAGATTTTACCGTTATTATAGTCTCTGGACATACACGACACCATATATTACTATAAATTAATATTTCTTTATATCAATTTATAGCATCAAATTAAATCAGTCTAAAACCGTACTGGCACTTTCCGAGAGCTCGAATACATGCTCGCTCACCATGGTAACGAACACACGTTCGATACCTAAGGCGAAATTTTGGTTGGCTCCTTTGATTTTAAAAGTTATAAGAGATCCCATTTTCGTATTACTTCCAGTAAAATTAACGTCGGGCTGCTTATCGAAATTTATACCTCCGATGAACTTGTCGTTGGCGTAGCGATAAATATCAATGCTAAAACCGTCGTAATAAGGGGACATCACATTTACGGCCCTTCGTAAGAAATACATAAACTCGGCGATGCTCGTGATTTCTTGCTCGGGGAACTTCTTGTTGGCTATTTGGATTTGTGCCGAAATTTGCCTGTTGCTGTCGATGACGCCTTCCAGGTTGTCGATCGTCACAGCCATAGGGTGAAAAAAGTAATTCCACTTCTTCCGGTCGTAGTTTCCCGCGGTGTTGTCGTTGTCGATGTTGCTGTTGCTGAAGGTGAAGAACATCTGAGACAGGCGGGTAGAAGATTTGACGATGTTCATGTTTATCTCGGTGTTTCCATTCGAGAAGGTTTGTGAAAAACTGTGATAGGCGGGATAAACCATCCTGAGCCTACCCCCTTTCAATAAATGCGAAACTATGTTATTATTAACGGTATTATCGACCTGGATCAGCTCACAGCGAAGGATCGCGTTTTGAATGGACCAGCTAGTTGTCGTGTTTCTTTCGGTAAAATATTTTCCGTTTTCGTCGTCCGTCGCTTGGTCTGCTCCGTTTGCCGCCGGATTGATTACGGGCTCTGACGCATCGGAAACGATTTCGAAGATAAATTCGATCGGGCAATACCGAATTGGCGGATAATACCCAGATTGAACAAACCCACAACAAGGCTTATGTCCCATCCGCACGAATTTTCCTTGTTCTATTCCTGTGGTATTTAATCTGGTAAGCTTAGGTAAAACTATACCTCTGTCGTTTCTACTGGTGTTTGCTGTCGCGTCGTGTCCTTCTATGCTGTAAGCGTAAAGTCTGTTAATTCTGCTGTCGTATCGCGTGAGGCAACCTTCCTGAATGTCGTCCAGATTTCGCACTTCTTCGGATTTGAAGGATTTCATTTGTTCGCATACCTGATTGTAGTTGTCTATATCGTTTAACTGCTGTCCCGCTCCGTTGCATCTGTAGCGAGTGAAGAAGGCGTGGCTTTCACCCAAGGGTCGCAAATATTTATTGGCGTCAGTGTCGGTATTGACCAAGTCGAAGAATAAAGAGACGCTGGATAAATCTAAATAATTGTTGTCCTCTCCTGTGATCACGAACTTTAAATATTTGTTTCCATTGGAGGCGCTAAATATGTTTCCGGATACGCTGGGGAAATGCACTTGCTTTCGATCGGTGATGTAGGCGGCGCTTTCGGGAAGCCCGAACTGGAGAGAGTTTATCATATTGGGCTCACTTTCGGCTATAACTAAATCCATTTGTATATACTTTATTTAGATTTTTTATTATTATTATTATTTCCATTATTATATTTTTTATGGGCGATCAAATTTTTGTCCGTCTTCTGGGATGGCGTTGTCAATTGCGGTTGTTCCACGGCTTGATCGTTTGTTTCAACGATGCTCCGTATCGCCTCGTACCCCGAATTGTTCATTTTGCGAACTATACTGTTTTTGAACCTGAGAGTTTCGGGAGGTTTCCCCACTCTCGCGATTTCCTTCTTGCGTCTCTCTTTGTTAAGCATAATATAACGTGCTTAGATTATATTTATATCAGGCGTATTCACCAGCGGGCAAGGTTTCGCTCACTCCTTCAAAGGCGTCTATATCGTGATTTTTCAAAGGGTTTAAGGTATCGGTATAAACGTTGATGGCTCCACCGTCTAAGGCACTCACGACATCCCCGACCTTTCTAAACCTCTTGTGCTGTTCCGTGTTGGGTTTAAAGCCCATGCTGAAGGTGGGGCTGTTGTATGTCCTAGTTTTCAAATTACGATCTGGAAAATCTTTAGCCAAGGTCAAAACCACCGGACCCGCCTGACTGTGTCCCACCAGTTCCGAAACCTGCGGGTTCTCTTTGAGTATCTGTTCGGCCGCTATATATCTTTCCATGTCGCGCACACCGCCCAAAACACCAAAGGGGAGCTTCGTAAAATTCTCCAACCAATTAACGGCGCTGGTGGTTCCACCTACATACATTTTATTACCTCTTACATAGATTTTATTGTCAGTGTCGTACGCCATCCTGAGACCTTGAGTGTTCGTAATCTTGTTATTATCCTCTAGCATTTTGTTTATCTTGGTTTCTATTTTGCTCATCGTACGTTTATATAAATAGAGTATAATTTTAATCTTTTGTTAATATATACAGTATGAGTTTTAGACCGCTTACTTACAAAAAAATATATGTAAATTCAAAGTACCGGACCAACGACAGCAAGACGTCTTCCAACTTCCAGATCGAATTAAGAGAAAATTTTGAAATCCCCGACGGGACGATAGCCCAAATACACGAGGTAGCAATTCCCAACACGTGGTATAGTATAAGCAGCAACAACAACAATTTATACTGGAGGCACCAAGTTTTACCGCCCGCAACACCGCAGGGCATCACCTACACGAGAATAGTCATTCCAGAAGGCAATTACACGGCACCCGAACTAGCCACCGAAATAGCCACGCAATTAAACGCCGTCTTCGATAATGTAGGAGTTAGCAGAACCAACAGCTACAGCGGAACATACAACAACCTAACGAACAAAATCACAATATCATCGAATTATACCGAAGTCATCTTCGTTCCTCTAACAGACGCGGATGTTCCCGGATTTGTTGGGTCCTTCTCCAATTCGGTAGATCTCAATAATCTGAACAGCATAAACGAGGTTCTGAGCTTTACCGAAACCGTCGGCGACAGTTTCACCTCTGTAAATCCCTGGGTGACGGGATTTATTATTTTGCTGCCCTACCACGATCTCTACATATCGTGCCCCGAGCTTTCCAACAACAATTTTCACAGCCCGACGAGTTTCACGAACGCCATAGTCAAGAAGGTCCCCGTGAATGCCCCCTTCGCCGGTATCGTTGCCGACAGCTACGGTATCACCGATTACGATTACATCAACGTCTCAAGACGCTCTATAAGGCGACTAACTTTTAGGATAACCGACGAGAGGGGCAACTTCATAAACCTAAACGGGGCCAATGCCTCTTTTAGCATCCTCTTTCATAATACGGATATGATGTGAAAACCGAAAGAAAATATATAGAATATTATATAGATGACCGAAGAAACTAAGGAATTGGCCCCCGTTGATGAAAACCCAGAACCCGAGGAAGCAAAACCCGAAGAGGCGCCCAGCGAAACCACCGAGACCAAGGAAGAACAGAAGCGAGTTAAAATCACAGAAGTCGCCAAACAAAAGGGAGAATGTAAGGACTGCAAGAAAACGATGTGCATGAAGTCCCTCAGATATTCCCACCCCGCAAAATGCGAAGGGAAGCCGAGCGACATATTACAAAAGCCCGTCAGAAAAAACAACCTGAAGCCAAAAATTAAGGTTCAAAACTTAGCACCCGAACCGGAAGAAGACAACGAAATCTTTACGAACGAACCGCAACAATCATACCAACAACCTAAGCCTTTAACGAAAGCTGTTGTGCCAAGTGTTCCAACGCCTAAAACAACAACCGTAGTACAACAGCCTGTTAATCCTTATGCTAATCTCAACCAAAGCCAACTATTACAATTGCAACTGAGATCGATGAATTCGGAAATTCAAAGGAGGAGACAGGAGAAGGCCGAGATGTTGGGAAAAGCTATGTTTTCTTCAAGAAGTAAAAAATCTAAATAAATAATATATATATAATACATGGTCTTATTTAACAGGTACAAATTCGCGCAACAAAAGAAACAGAAAATGAAAAAGTCCCTGGACAATCCCGTAGTGGAAGACGTGGGCGGAGCCTCTTTTAATAAACACAGCCTAGACTATCTTATGAAGCTCAAAAAAGAACTCGAAGGAAGAGAGGCGCAGGTAGCGAACATGTCTTTGAAGCGGAGACTGTTAGAGGGACAGATGAAAGCAAACTACGAGATCGAGTTGAACAGATTGAAAGGGGAGATGCACAACCCGAGAATACCCGAGACTTCTCTAGAACATCTGAAAAAAAGATCCGAGATGTTAGAAAAATTAAGCGATGCAATTTTCTAAATAAAGATATAATATAGAATGGAAGTTAAACAAGCGAGACGAAAACCACAAAAAAACTTAACCAAAACCGAAAAAATACAATTTCACAGGCGGTCGCGATACGAAGACATTATAGATTTAGTGAATGACAACGAGGAGGCCCTAAAACCCTTTCCTAACAGAGACGCCGTATTCTTCAAACAGAGCAACAAGGGGACCCGCTTCGATGGCAAAGATCATTTGGATAAGCTTAAGGTTCAAGAAAAACAGATCGCCGACAGAGTGGCGAGAGAGCTGATGTTACGACAATACGCCTCGGACAACGAATTAACACACAGAGCCTTATTTACGCAACACGACAACGAAGGACCTCAGGTATTCAGCATGGAAACCAACGACGCCGCCACCGAAGATTTCGGAAACGGCGACGATTTCATGGATCCGCAAGAAGGGGACCCGAGTTACACGAACGCACAATTAACGGAGCTAATACAAAGAGCCGAAGACGCCAGACGAAACAGCAACCAAGCGATAACCGAAGCACACGCCCAACAAATGGAGGTAGATCAACAGGGAGGCGACGGCGTTTTACACAGCTTAGGCAGAGGTTTAGCGAGAGTGGGGCAAAACATAGCTTCGGGAGTGGCGGCAGGGCAAGATTTGCGAACAGCGGCAATAACTGGAGTAGCAGAACCACTGATAAGCGGCGTAGGGGACATGGTAATGAGACGAATATTGCCACAGCCCCGCCCCTTGCTGGACATCGACCAAGCCGTTAGAAACGCAAACGCCCAACGACCCGCACTGCCACCGAACGGTAATATTTTAAGCCCTTCTATAATCTTGCAACCGCACCAGCCCAACCTAGGAGCAACACAGCAACCTTTACCACCCGCCGCGGCACAACCGGCATTGCCAGCACCAGCACCAGAACCGGCACCACCGCCGCGACCGGCACCGACGCCGAACTTTCAGCAAGGCGGTTCATCGAGCTCAAGCGGCAACGCAAACACACAACAACCGCCACAACAGGAACAGCAAGAAGAAGCGAGACCCGCCCCCAAACGACGAATGACAAAGAAAACCAATTTGAAAGAAAGCGCCAGAGCCGACGCCACCGAAACCAGAGAAGAACAAAACATGAGACCCGCCATTATCCCCAGTAAAATAGGAATACAAAGGCTTAGAGAGGTATTTGAAGACGCCAACAACAAAAAGACAATAACCGGCGCCACTTACAGAAAGTTCAGGAGTGGCTATAACGCGTGGATAGGAGCGAAGGGAGACCCAGCGATGAAAAAAGCCCACCTAAAAGAATTGCAAAAACTCTATCGGGATACGGTCTATGGGTCTTGAGCCAAAGCTTGAGCCAGAGCTTGAACCGAAATAATCTTTCTTCTCTTCTTTCTCCCGAACCACTAAACCAAAAAGAAAAAAGCCTAAACCCTAAACCCTAAAAAGCCTAAACCCTAAACCACAATAAAAAATTCAATCAGCATAAAAATATTTCAATAAAATTATATCCTTTATTGAAATATTTTATTCTATTTCGCAAATATATTTTATCTAAAGAAATATATATATATATATATATATATATAATATAAAAAATTGAACCCAGGCAGTCTCCTTCGTTTTGAAGCGTAGGGTTTGCCACAAGCTCCGCTGCTGGTCTTCTCACCTTGGATAGAAAAGGGAGTTTATGGCGATTAAGGCACACGTGACCAGCATTACAAGACAAATATGATTGGGACAAAGTGGCCTTTTCCACTTCTTGGAAACCTTCAGGGAGAACTTGCCCAATCGCCTGAGTTGATTAATTATTTTTTAATCAACACAGCTTCGCACACACAGAGAGAGAGAGAGAGATGATGATAACGACTTGTAATAGCAAAGGTGCGGTATCGAGCTCTTCTTCTTTTTTGGTACCTTGGTAGGTTTCTTCGCTGATGCTTCATCATGAGGATGTAGTTCAGGTAGAAGAGGAGGTAGGCCCAGCATAACATTGACATCGCTTTCGTCTTCGGTGTCGTATTTCAACCCATCGATGTCAGGCATCGGTCTTTCAGGAACTCTAATAGGCGTTGGAGGTGTCCGCGGTACTGAAAACCTAATATGATCTGCCCACACATCTCCGACACCACCTTCAGGCGGTGTATGTGGGATGGCACGTAACATCATCTGATTGCATACCCCCTCCCATCCTATAATATCCAGCGGCGGCGTCAATGGTGCCCCTTGCAAGAGTTCGTCGATGTCGAACTCCAGGGGGTAATGTTCGGAGCTCATTGTGAAAACAACCGCTCTTGAGAGAAAGCTTCGACGCAACGACAACATGTGTAACTGCTTCATGCGTTTTCGAGGCAACAACAAGCATTCGGAAAAGCTTCTAAACTTCTTTTGCCGCTGTCCTCTGTGCTTCGGCTCCTTAGAGGTTTTGTGTTGGGGCATCGACGCAGTTGTTGCATCGTGCCACAAAACTTTGATTAAATTCTACTTTTAATTATCATCACTACGGGGGCGGTTTTTCAATTCTTTTTGGGCCTACCTACGGGTCTTTTAGTTGCGGGGGCTTCGGAACTAACACCGCCCCCGTTATCATCGTCACCATCAAGGCTTAATTCATTGATAGGGGGCATTTCTTCATCAGTCCCGGTATTCCCTCCTATGTAATAGTGCTTCAGCTTACCACCCTTATCGTTACCATCATCGTTATCATCATCACCACCACCACCACCGCCGGCACCACCACCGGCACCCATCGGACCAGCTCCGGTGTTAGATGGAGGAATAGTGATGCGGGACCTATCTAAGGGGATTTGAGATAAGGTGCTGTAGAGGTCGGTCCAAGAGATATTGCCGGAGCTGTCCCCGAAGAGATTAACCAAAACCCCTTCCATAGTCCTAAGTTTTAAGGCCTCCATAGTCTTAATAAGGGTTTTTAACTCGGTTAAACCATTATCCACATCACCACAAAGCATATCGCACATGTGACCTAACCTTATACTGATATTGTTATTACTCCCTAAAACTCCGACCGCATCAGAAAGCTCTTTATCTCCTACGTTCTTAAATAGCTTCAGGAAAGTCTGAGTGTTAGGGGTTTTTGATGCGGCCAGAGTTTTTTTAAGATCGGCAACGGGATCGTCGAACACAGGGCCCAAATTAGAATTTTCGATACGGGACAATAAAGATTTTAGTTCTTCATCTATAAGGCGGTCCCGTTGCCGTTTATTAGAATACCCACTAACCGGCTTAAAACCACCCTCACCACCTTCACCCCTACCCCGTTTCTTAGGTGCACCGCCTACCTGTTCGATAGAACCCATAGCATCTAAATCCCGATACTTACTAAACCTATCACCCTCCACGTTATTAAAACTTGTGCCGATCTCAGCTTCACTGTCGTCTTCAGAGCTCGAAGAGCTAGCCAACATATCGACCATGATTTCGGCTTTTTCATCCGGGCCGTCCTTAGATCTTATCAAATGTAAAACCCAAAAGCAATAATTTGAACACCCCTTTATATCAATTCACCAGAGTGTCTTCACCAGCAACGGCTTCGACCAAAGCGAAGGGTCGCGAAGGCATAGCATTCGATGTAGTTGCCTAAGAGCAACATATATTAGCATATAACAAAAACTTCTAATTCAACCCAGTTACCACCAGACGCCCTAGGCGTTCTACTGCAGCTGCTTGTTCTGATGTGAGGTCCGTCATGACCTCAGAACAGGTTCAAATAACAACGGTCTGTAACAGAGTTAAAAGCATTGTCGTCCAAGAAGCTCGCGGAGACACTGGTAGGCAATGAGTGAGCTAGGCGGCCACACTGTTGAGCAAAACGCTGTTTAAACAGCAAATTGCTCAAGCTTCAACATGTTCAAGACCAAAAAGCACAGCATTGCATCGGCTTACGACCATTCGCACATCTTCATTTTACACCACTCTGAAGAAGAAGCAAGTCGTCTTGTATGCTGTGAAACCGATCTATTGATACTGCTCGGTCTGCTTATCGAGCACGGCCTTCATCTCGTCTTTTTCGACATCATCGACTGCTACCTGCAAAGCATGGATACACATAAAGAGCTCCGTGCGTTTATGCTCCAAATTTTTGATCATCTCCTTCATGGCGTCCTTGTTGTTCCCACGCATGGTGTCATTCACCATTGGAAACAAGCATTGTTGATAATTTAAGCAGTGCGAACAAGGCTTCGTCGGTGCATCCATTGTTGCCAAGTGAAGACAAGGGGGCAGAAGGGGAAATCAACCAGTTTTGAACAACCAAGCTACGGCACATTCGGCAGCTCGTCGGATTTCCTAGCCTGAACCTAAACAAAAGATTTAGGGGGAGAATTGCTAGGGGATCGGGCGAGGTGGGGAAGTCAGGAATAGGGATTTCTATAGGGAATATTGGGAAGTATAGGGGGATCCCTTGGTATAAAACGTGTAAGGCGTTTGCGGGTGGGCGCGGGAGTTACATAAGGCTATCCCTAACTTAAAGACCCCTTTTAAGTTAAAGGAACCCTGTTCTAATTATTGAGGCGCTTATATGACCACCGCTAGACTTTCAGGCCCGACCTTCTCAAGCAGCACCGACATCGACCAATGAATTACCCAGAGGGTCCAAAGTACCTATCAGGGCTGCCTTTAAGGGTTGCTCCAGGGGTTTAGGGTTCGTTTAGCTCACCTTTGGTTAGTAGAGAATGGAAGAATGGTAGTAAAAGTAGTTATAATTGTAGCCCACCATTCCTCGATTTCCTACTAACCAAAGGAAATTTAAGGGTTTCTGAGTGCCTGTGTAGTACAATGCAGGGTGTCTAGCTTAGGAAGTACGAATTTTATGATGTAGGGAAGTACCCCCTATAACGGTACCTAGGACCCTTGGGGTTATCAGCAAAACTCTACTCTCCTTCTTAAAGCCGTGTATGAACGAAGCCTTCAACTAACAAACAAGTAAAACCCATAATTAGCAAACCTATAGCACACCGACAAGCGCCCGGCATAAGGTTTGTAAACCCAACTGCAACACGAAAAGAACCCTCCAGAAGCCGAATAAAAGCCTCTCGAAACTCCTACTAGCTTCATGAAGATCCTAAACTGTATGTATTATATATATATATATATGTACATACATATAGATATTATATTAGATCCGGTCATATTGTATTGCATTATAGTATGCAATATACTGCGTTAGATTGTATTATATTCTATAAGTTATATTATCTTAGAGATTATATTAAATTAAAATAAATTGCATTATAGTATATTATAAAATATTATGCTGAATTGTATTATATATTTACTATAAAATATAGCATTGTATTACATTTTTGTGATACTATAGTATAATTTGTTTGCTATATTTTAAGATATTCTACCATATTATATTATATCATATTATATTAGGTTTTGGTATGTTTTACAGATAGAGTGCTGAAATTTTATCACGCCGAGGCCTTATAATCTCTAAGCCCTATCAAAATCTCTTGAATGCGCCAAAGCCTTGAATAAGTCCTAAACCCCTGAACCCAAGCCCGAGAATTCTTCTAGGACCCAGAGTAGGCCCTTTTCCCTTTTTTAGGGTTCAGGTTCCCTTAAAGCGCCCCTTTGAACCAAAAAGGGCACCCTATTTATTCCTAGGTCATTCTTGGAGTCTAGAAGAGTTCTTTCATGCCGAGGCCTAGAGCACATCGTCCTCTATGGGCATGTGACGCCTAAGGCCTAAGCCCACGGCCGGGGTGCTTGAAAGGGTGCTATGAGCGGGGTTCTACGAGGGTTTAGGGAATTAGGGTTTGGGGATTAGGGTTTAGGGTTTACGGATTCAGGGGAGGTTTCGTTAAGAGGGGTTTTATACAAGGGCTAGTATTTAGTTAGAAGGAATTACGGAGGTATGCTAGGGCTTTGTAGGGTCTACACGGGTTTTATACTGCTCTTTAGGGTTTTATGGTGGTTTTCGGGTTTAGTTTCTAGCGACTTAGGACTGTAGGTGCAATGGGTTATTTAGGGGTTTCTGGCGTAGGGTTTAGGGTGTGCGACACTGCGACATAAGTTTCAATTCAACAAGCCAGACCTGAACATTGGCTCAGAAAACCCCTCACCCCCCTCCAAAAGCAAACTCCAGGCCCACTGGCATTTCGGGGATCGTGTGTGCACTAAAAACACACATACACATTTTTACTGTAGTATGTTCATTTATTTGAGTGTAATGATGCATTTATTTGCACGTTGTTTTTTTTTGTGCGTGCGTGTGTGTGGGTGTGGGTGTGAGCTTGTGCGGGTGTGGCAAACCAGGCACAAGTTCGCACTCTCTCACCTTCACCCTCACCCTCCTGCCTCCCCACCCCCTCCCCCCTCACCCCCCTCACCCCCCTCACACCCCTCACACCCCTTCACCCCCCTCACCCTCTCACCCCCATCGCGACCGAGTCACGGGTGATCGAACATGACATGGGGGCCTGAGGTCGCGAAAACCGTTGCTCGGGAAAGCTGGGACAAAGATCTCGGGCTTGCAAGGGAAGTCGCCAAGCCCGAGATCTTTGCTGCAGCCCGTAATTCTCAAATTTGCGCCATGGTGTTGCCCCCACATCATCTCGTATCCAGCCAGGTCCTGAGACTTGTGCCTCGGTGCAATGTGCATCACCACTGAGGCCATGTCAACCCTTTGTCCCCCAACATCGCGGGGAACTCAGCGCGCCGCGATTGGCTTTGCCGTTGCAGTTGCGCTGACCGGGGGGCCAAGGGGGGGGTTTTTGGTTTTTCTACAGTCTAAAGCTGCCGAGGCTGGTGACCATGTGGTTCCGCCCTGCCTTGAAGCTCTGGATCGGCCATTGCGGAGGGCACAACCTAGCCGGCTGCAATGATCTCCTCTCTAAAGCGGCCAAGGCTGGTGACCATGTGGTTCCACCCTGCCTTGAAGCTCTGGATCGGCACCATTGCGGAGGGCACAACCTGGCCGGAGCTGCGATGATCTCCTCTCTAAAGCTGCCAAGGCTGGTGACCATGTGGTTCCGCCCTGCCTTGAAGCTCTGGATCGGCACCATTGCGGAGGGCACAACCTGGCCGGAGCTGCGATGATCTCCTCCCTAAAGCGGCCAAGGCTGGTGACCATGTGGTTCCGCCCTGCCTTGAAGCTCTGGATCGGCACCATTGTGGAGGGCAGAACCTGGCCGGAGCTGCGATGATCTCCTCTCTAAAGCGGCCAAGGCTGGTGGGGCTGCGGCTGAGCCCCGGCGATGTGGTTCAACCGCCGCGGTCCTCGCAGCCTCGTCGGAAATGTGTTGGGAGCTGCGTATGTGCATCGGCTTAACAGTTAGGCGGTGCGGCTCGCAGCTTAGCAGCAATTCAAAGGGACCACATCTGAATACTCTACACTCGATACCCACAAACTTCCACACCCTAAGCCTCAGACCCCATGCTTCGACACAAAAGAACTAACTTGGAGATGGCAAATAGGTCTTGCGTGATTTTAATGTAATTCTTGTGGCCTCCAGCTTCAAGCTTAAGGAAGGGCTTAGGAGTTTGGGCGAGCTCCGGTAATCGACAATAACAGGCGCGCCAGACCCTACGGGGTGGTCGTCTCGAAGATGCCTTTGTTTTATATAATGGATAACATTTCGTTTGACACCCGGCTGTGCTGCAAGCTTCGGCATTGTACATACTGCCCCTTTTGGTATCTGCCCAATGCACTTGTCGTTCCAAATCCGTCCTTGGGCCGAGAGAGCATGCGGCTTGTCGGACATGCAGATTTTTGGCAGACTTGCTGCGATTGCAAGTCTAGGCCTAGGTAGAGGCTTAGCGCTTAAAGGGTTTAGAGGTTCAAAGGTTTAGAGGCGTCGGGTGTTGGGGTTCGGGGCATGGGATTTTTGTTTAAGGGGTTGAGGGTTGGAGGATATTGGGTTAGCGGTCTAGGGAGTCTAGGGGTTGAGTTTTTGTTTACGTGTTTTTGCTGCAGACCAGAGGACTGAGAATTTGGACACGCGGGTGCAGCGTTACTTGCAGACTCGCGGGCAGTTTCAACGCAGAGTCTCTCTGGGCTGTATGCGGCTCTTATACCCTAGCCCCGATACACCTGAACTTTCGAAACCAACCCTCCTAAACCTTAAAACAAAACGTAAGCCCAAAACCCAGGACCACAAAAGCAATACCTGAAAAGGGCAGTTCTCTAATTTACTCAAAAGAAAGCAGCACGCTCATAAAAAAGGACCATAAGAGAACCCGAATGGAGAGAACTCTCCAAACAACCCTCGAATCAGGCTCCTAGACCTTGCAACCGAAACAGTGACATCCTTTAATACAGGAGCCTTAGTATGTTCAGGGTTTCGGGTTGACGGTTTAGAGTTTGGATCGTGAAGCCTGCGCCCCCAACCTCCATGCCCGAGCATTAAACCCTAAAGGCATCTACATCACAGGTGGCATTGCGACAGTGTGCATGTAACAAAGAAGTCTAAATAAGTACTAGTATCATTTCCGACGGTTACACTATATTATTTTAGGCATGAAAGCCTTTTTAGTACTTAGAACTGAAGAGTTCTTGACCGTGACCAGCTTCGGACTTCCGTGTCAGAGATGCGAATTTTTCGATTTCAGACAATATTTCGGTTTATGGGTGAGGATCCCTCCTTCCACCCTCAACCCGAAGTCACGTTCCTCGGGTCCAAGGTTCAAAGTTTGGGGGTGTAATTTGGCGGAGGCCGGAATACTTACCAATGATATTCCTGATTATGGTTCTTTAACATAGTTTTGCTGCTACATACCCCCAGACCCTATTCGAATTGTTAAGGCCCCTGTACTAGGGCTTCGGGTCCACGCTCAGGCCCACAGTAGTTCGGACGACGCATCGCAGTGCGCTGGATCAAAGAGCGCCGCCACAAAAATCCTAAACCGCTAAACCCTAGACTCCAAAGCCCTAAATAAGCACCACCCTTGAAAGGAGCCCTATAGATCCTGTAAAGGAGCCCCTGAAGAGCTGGTGAAAGGAACCCTGATCGGAACTCTAGAAACCCTGGAGTCTCTATGGGAACCCGTAGAGGAAGCCTAGGAAGCCTTAACGGAATCCTTATCGGAACGCACCAAAGAATCCTGCGAACCTTTGTGGGAATCCTTGTCGCCACCCTGGGAAGCCAAACATAGGGACCTTAATAAATAGAATATGGTTTTTTGGGGGTTCCTTAGTACAGTTCCAGTATGACATACCCCCGAACCGCCCTATCTTAGATGCGGACGCTTCGGCGGCTTTTTACCTACTTCATAGCTGTGGTGGCACGTATGGGGTTTGGGGGGTTAGGGTTTAGGGTCGGAGCGGCTTGGTCACCATGAATTCCCGGCATAGGAGCTGTGACAAGGGATTGGGGGCGAAAGTTTCGAAACACAATGAGGCCTCTGAGGCCTGTTGTTATGCTTTTCTGATTGAAGCTGGCCGTTCCATAGACCAAGCCCTAAACCGAACCCCTAAACCGTAAACGCGAAGCCCATCGAAACTCTAAACCCTCTGCCCCAAAGAGGGCAGGCAGTTCTCTAAATGAGGGTCCCTTGGAGGTTCCTTTCAGGTAGCAAAAAAGGGGACCCCAGACTTCAGAGACGTACCCAAATATCAAACAGGCCCGGGCCGCAGCCTCCCGAAAAATGTCGTGTCCTGAATCTGGGTAGTTGTCAAAGTTAGGGTCCCTTTTTGGGTACAGGGACCCTCAACAAGGACCCCTACGTATATACCCTTAGTATAGCTATTATATTATATATATATATATATATATACCCATTATACAGCCCATTATAGTTTAGGGGTCCCCATTAAGGGTCCCTCCTTTTCCCCTTTGACTGTTGGCTCAACCTTAAATCTGAACTTCCGCCGGCTCCCAGCGTCTCGGGAAGACCCCGAGACCCCCACGAAGGGTTCAGGGCTTTTGGGCGCCGTCGTAGGCCAGGCTTCGGGAGATGGCGAAGCGAGTTGAGGTCTTCCACGATTTTTTTGGGCGTTTTAAGCGGTTTTAAAGCTCAGGGTTTAGGGTTCGAGGTTTAGGATATGCAGCAACCGCATGTCAAGCTTATGAACTATGGCAAGTAGAAATAGCACACTGAAGCAGCACAGCATGCGATGCCCTTATGGCTGACCTCAGTTTCGGCGCAGCATGAACCCTCGACCCTCAAAGCCTCAAAATGATCGAGCCCTCAGGCCTACACCCCACACCCGTAGACCTGAAACCCTGAGGAGCTTAAATCCTAAAGCCTTACTCCAGACCCCTGAATCCCTAACTCTACGACCCCAAACCCGAGACCACGTGCTCCACTGCAACATGGCGGATCTAACGGATCTTGGTGGGCCGTCGAAGCGTCTTTGCTGCATGCACGACGGGAGTTTCAAGTGTTCGCTCTCGGGATAGCGTAGAAATAGAAGCCTGAATATCGTAGCAATTGCAGTTTTATTCCTTGGCGCTCGTCATTATACCTACAGTGCACTCATTTCCGGTATAATATGACCCTTTAAAGTGCTATTCTAAGGATTAAATTATGGATGCTGGAGAACTATAAGGGCTTGTGAACGAGGGTTCTGCCAGGGGCTTCGATGGGTTGCCCAAAAAGTTTAGGGTTTAGGGTTTAGGGTTTAGGGTTTAGGGTTTAGGGTTTAGGGTTTAGGGTTTAGGGTTTAGGGTTTAGGGTTTAGGGTGCCAAAGAAGACGAAGGGTTTTGCCAGAAGAATGCGCTGAACACCCGACTTTGCGCTCCAAAATATACCCTATTTGGAGGATCAAAAGGGACGTAGTAAGGGTTATAAGTACCCTAATTGGGGTTATAAGTGATTATAGGTATAGTTGCCTCAATTGTAACCCTAGTTACTAAGTCCCATGACCCTTTAAGTTCCTGGACCCCCCAACTACCCTTTACTCTCCCCCAAATTCCAACTGTAAAGGACCAGAAGGGCTCCGTTAGAGTCCACTTCGGGGTCCTGGTAGTTTATGGTCCGCTTCCCAAGTCCACTGTCCCTCAAAGTAGCGGTAAACCCTAAGCCCTAAACCTTAAACTGTAAACCCTAAGCCCTAAACCCTATGTACCCATAGCTCTTGACCTTTGAGTATTTCATGTCGAATCCTCGACGGCTGATCACTCGAGTTCTTCCAACGTGGAAGGCGCTCAAACCCTATTCTAATTATAAAGGCCCCTCTATGAAACAAAACGGTTCAACATGTCATGCTTGGCCCATCACGCTTTGATCCATTTAAAGGAACGCTTCAGTACCCTTGAATCATAGTTACTGTCATAGTTCTTACAATCTTTAAATGTTGAAAATTAATGTATAGTCACAATTGAATAAGTTTCTGGCAATATGGGAACAGTTGAATAATACGTCTAGTCGAGTAAAAGTCGAAGAATATTAACAATGCAGTTGCATTTAAATAAGGTTTACAATGTATAGTATAGTAGCAGTTGAACAACACTTACAATGTAGCGGAATATACAAGGCATGAATAGAAGCCCTCTGAGAGACTGTTACTGTATGGGGACAGTACCCAACCCAACCTCCTCCAACCTCGAAGGCCCGTTTTGGCAATGATCATACCCAGCGCAGCTTGGATGCACTTCTTGATGCAAGGGCTTTGCAGGGTTTTGGTTTGGGTTGTCTGAAGTGTTCCAGTTGTAGGTGTTGCCTTTTTCCGGGGGGTGGCAGGGGGGGTTATGGTTTTATGGTTTTATCCAGGGTGTTGAGTTGTTGAGAGGTTTGTTCAAGAGGTCTCTAGGCTGTTTGTGGGGGCGTGGTGCCGGAGGTTGAGGATTTAGCGCTTTCCTAAACCGTAGTCTCCATAATCCTACTTAAAGGGTCATGGGACTTAGTAACAGGGGTTATAATAAGGGTAACTATACCTATAATTACCTATAGCCCCAATTAGGGTACTTATAACTTATCACCCGAAATACTAAGTCCCATGATCCTCTAAACCCCAAGTCTTCAGACCCCTTCTTGGCTGCTTAGTCTTTCGGGCCGTGGGCGGGCACCTGGGTCGACTCAGGGTTGACCTTCAGAGCAGCCCGAGAAGCTTCAGCCGCAACCGAAGCCCGTGTGTGGGGTTTAGGGGTTTCAGGAGCTTTAGGGGTGTATGGGTTTAGTTCTGCAGGATTTAGAGGTTTAGTGGGTTTAGTTCTTTAGGATTTAGGGGTTTAGAGGTTTAGGTAGGGGATACTTCCCCGAACCATAATCGTCATAATTAGTATGCCCTATGATGGAAACTACTGTGTACGTACATGGGTCCCTAAACCCCCAGATCCCTGAACCGTCGTAGATTCCTCAATCAAAGCGCCTCGCGCTTTCTAATTCCCTTTTTTAACCCTGCCTTAAGGACGAAATGACCCCTAAAAGGGTTTAAGGTTCATATACCATATAGGGATTCATAGTATATGGGTATAGGGCCACTACTTTTAAGGGTCATTTGGTCTTTCAGGTGACGTCAACCTGCAGACCTCAAAACCTGGAAGTCGTAGGCCTCAAACGTCCCCAGAGCCCCTAGGGGGTCCTTAGATGGAATCTGTATGGGTAGTTGTCAAAATTATGGTCCCTTTTTGGGGTACGGCGCCTACTATGTAGGGTAGCCATAATTTTGACAACTGCCCGTATGGAACTCCCAGAAAACCTTACAGAACCTGCTCAAAGTCGTGTCAGATCCAAGTGCGAGCCTTCATGGACGATTTTTGTGACCAGTTTATGAATACCTAAACCTCGCAAGAGCTTTTTAGAACCCTCTAAACCCTGAGCCCTAAACCCTAACCCTTAGAGAAGTCCTCATAAAGTTGTTTAGTTCCGAAATCCAACCCCGATGGTGAAAGCATGTAAAAGCTCCGATACCCTAACCCGCACATCCCAGGCCAGAAACCCAAGCCCTAGAAGCGCAAGAACCCTGAATCCGAAGCCAAACAACAAACCCTAAACCCAACAACCCCCCAAAAGGAGAAAACACCCTCAACATGTCTCAAGGCTCCCCCCCAAACTACAGTAAAGGAACCCCCTTTTAACGGGACCCTTGAAAGGGAACCCTTAAAACGGTTTTTCCTTGAGAGCCCGGCAAGGCCAGCTGGAGCGGTAGCTCGCCCAAGCCGCTTGGGGATTTAGATGCCTCTATCGGCTCGGAGGCTGCCTCTTGAGATCCTCCAAGGGTTGCTTTTAGGGTATTAGGCCCCTATAATTTAAGGTATATTCCTTAATTAAGGGGTATTGGGCTCTCTGGGTATGGGGGTTTAGTAGGGATTAGGGTTCCCAGAATAGGGTTCATATTAAGGAATCCTGACCCCAAGAATCTTAAACCCCCTTGTGGCCTCCCATCAGAATCCTCGGAGGGTTACTTTAAGGGTGGTTATGGGGTTTAGGGGTGCTATCAGGGTGCGCTTTAGGGTTAGGGGTTTGCGGTTGCTATACGGGTACTGTAAAAGTTTGGGGGTTTAGGGTTTAAGGAATAGGGGTTCAGGGTTGCTACAGGGGTACTTTAGGTCTAGAGTTTGGGGTTTTTAGGATACCGCGTTCCCCAGTGGTACCCTTTTTTCCCTTTCTTTCTGGATTCCATTCTGAAAACCAAATAGGTGGAACATGGGTACCCTTTATTTTTAGGGGGGGCGGCAGGTGAGAGACTTGGGGGGGGGGGGGTGGGGGCAAGTGGAATAGGGGGGAGGGTGGGATGGGGGTTGGGGGGAAACCAAATACAATGCGATACACACATGCTGGTTTCTTGGATGTTTTAGGGTCGTATGTGTGTGATGTATGGCCAATGGGGAGCCAAGCCCGATAGGGTAGTTAAGGGTTGTTAATTAAGGGTTTAGCGGCTTAGTTTAGGGTTTATGGTTTAGGGTTATGAAAACGAAGGGTGGCAAAAGCCAGACTTTCTAAACAGCGTTTCTGTACAATGTGCGCAAACGCTGTTTCTAGAATTCTGTGCTTCTAGAATCTATTCCCGATTTCTGTGCCACAAAAAGGCATTCCCAAGATCCATACCAGATTGCTGCTTCCGATTATGTGTTTCCTGCAACCTTATTCCTAGTGTATATATTTAAATAGGTTGAAGTCTGGCTTTAGAAACCATTCCAGTGAATGCTAGGGGGAGGGAGGAAGGAGGGCAGCCCAAACCGTAGTCAAATCCTGTAAACTTCTGGTACATATGTATACACATGTATGTATAGATGTATGCATGTATGTAACGTATGTAGGTACGTATGTATGTGTGTATGTGTGTAGGCATGTAGGTATGTATGTATGCATGCATGTATGTATGTGTGTAAATAGATAGGTAGGGAGGTAGGTAGGTAGATAGACAGGTAGGCAGCTAGCAAGATAGCTTGGTAGATAGATAGATAAGCGGGTTATATGCGCACAGAAAAGAGCCTTGGCGAAACACAGTGCACTGTCCTGGACTAAACTTGCCCTAAACCCAACACCTTGCTTGAACATGTCAACGATTTTTTTTCTTTCAGCTGCATCCGTGCAGGCGGAGGACGCGCCCATGACCATCGGCAAGGTTGGGTGGTCAGTATTGCCACGATGTTTAGCACGATTGGCAGTGTCATTGTTCGTCTATTGCTAATGTTTGTTGTAGATATTATCATGAATGTAAATATGCTGCCGTAGCAGTGGCAGTTGAAGTAGCAGCAGGAGCGACAGCAGCCATAGCAGTTCAGAGCTTTACTAGCGCTTGGCTGTTTGCATCCTGCTTCACGGATCATGGAGCTTCATGAGTAGGCCAGCCTCATGGCAGGACATAAAACTAATACCTAAGGTGCGTATTTTGAAATGGCCCCACGAAGTCGCAACCCTGTACAATCCTACACAGCCCTATAAAGCCGTATCAAGCCCTAAAGGCCCTGGTGTCAAAGACCCCATATCACTCCAAAAAAACAAATAAAACCCTAAAGCCTAAACCCTCTACAAAAACCCTCAACGCGCAGGTCACGTCGCTGACCTTCAGCTTGCCCGTGAACTCGCCGACCATGTTCCTGATGCCCACCTCCCCCACAGGCTGCTTGAGGGTTCCTTCCTACGAGGGGCTCTTGAAGGGTTCTGTGAGGTGATGCAATGTAGTTGGAGGTTTATGGGCAGTTATAAGTGGGGTTGTAGGTAGGGTAGCTATAGTTATAAGCCCTTTATTAGGGGATTTGTGATCCTACTTATATCTACCCATGAACCTCCAAGTAGGGTTTAGAGTTTAGGGTGGGGCTCACCTCAGGGTTCCTACAGGTACGAAACGTCTCTTGAAGTTCGTTAGGGTTTGGTGCTTCTGGGATGCCTACACAAAAACCTCAAGCATCCTATATGCCCTGTTGGGAGTTCTTCTGATCTCCTCCTAGAAATTCATTAAAGAGGTGGTTTGTTGGGGTCCTTAGGGCGCATAATAAAGCTTCAGTATTTCGGGCTTAAGGTGTAGGGTGTAGGGGTGTTGGGGTTTACAATGCCCCCTTAAGCTCAGGGATGTTCCTTACTTCAGAGTTCTTGGGCTTTCTGGGAGAGTGTGTTTGGACCCTTCAGGGTTTAGGGTGGCCGGGTTCCGGTCTTGAGTAGGCCGTCGGGCTAGAGGGTCTTGGGCTTTAGCTTCCGAGTTTGACAGGTAGAGTTAGAAGGGACGGTTATCGACGGCTTAAGGATACCAGGCTTGGGCTTTACTCGTAAGGCAGCTTTTTGAAGCTTGGGGTTCTTGCGGCCAGGAGTCAGTGCCTGCGGTTTTTGCCATGGCCAGGTACCAAGCCTTTGAACCCTTAACGGTTTAGGGTATTTTAGGGTTTGGGGTTCTAAACTCCTAAATCCTTAACCGTCGTATCGCAGCCCATCTGCTTGGATCTATCTCTACTCTACTTCGAGGCTTACCTGAAGCCGAAACCCAAAAAGTTGTCAACACCTGCCCAAAAACCCTACATAAATCCCTAAAGCCAGAAACCCTTTACCCTAAACCCTAAGCCCTAAACCCCTTAACCCCCAAACCCCTAAACCCCTAAACCCTGAACCCGGAAACCCTAAGCTCTACACCCAAGTTCCTACAGAACCCTACAGAGCCCTGTAGAATCCTAAACCCTGATGCCTTAAGCCCCAAAACCTCAACCCTCGAACCTAAACCTTGAACCCCGAAACTCGATGCGCTGATCCCAAAGCCCGAATCCCCAAGCCCCGAAAGAGTCTTCAATGAGTCGCCGAGTGGCAGGAGGCGCCTCTAACAGCAGCCGCAGGCATCTTGGTCGCTTCTGAGAGCTTCAGGGTATTTAGGGCTTGGGTTCAGGGTTTGGGGTTTAGGGTTTGGGGTTTAGGGTTTAGGGTTTGGGGCTTTTGGTTCAGGGTTTGGGGTTTAGGGTTCACGGTTTGGGGTTTAGGGTTCAGGGTTGGGGTTTGGGGTTCAGGGTTTGGGGTTGCGGGTTTAGGGTTCAGGGTTTAGGGCTTGGGTTCAGGGTTTAGGGTTGAGAGTTTAGGGTTCAAGGTTTAAGGTGTAGGCTTCAGGATTCAGGTCTAGGATTTAGATTCCGGGTTGTTCAGGGTTTGAGGGTTTCGGATTTTGGGGTTTAGGGTTTGGGGCTTGAGGGTTTGGCCTCAGGGTTTACGGTTTGGGGTTTGAGGGTTTCGGATTTAGGGTTAAGGGTTCGGGGTTGAGGCTGTAGGTTTGGTAATTGGGCATTCGGAAGTAGGATGCTAGTTGTTTTGATTAACTACATCGTTAATTACTAAGAGTTGATTAAATGGTTAACTACATCGTTAATTACTCAGAGTTGATTAGCATCTTTAGATTCCTCTGGCATTTAAACCCAATAAGGAACGGAAATTTAGATTGTTAACACTATCCCCACCATGAACTGGATGAGAGGGAGTGGCGTTTGTGTGTGTCTTCTCTGACCCCGGGTTCAGCGCGTTTAGGGTTCAGGGTTGAGAAGCCAACAGGTTGGAACGCAAATATACATCGTTCTTTTGGTTGTCCTTGTTTACTAAGGTTTGAACTTGGGATATATAACGGCTTTCCGTGATGCGCCCAGCTCGTTGTAGCTACGCCGCACAAATTGTGGGCCATGGCCAAGCCATATCTGCGTCACCTGTATTCGCAGATGCAAGTAGCACCTTGTGTAGACATATCCCGCAGGGAGACTTCCGCGCTTGCGCGGCTTCTTGTAGACATCGACATGCGCATGATGTTCTCCGCCACCCTGCTGCACACTCGTAGTTACTGTTCAAGTCAAAGCATGGCAGGACAGCGGGCACACATCAGACTGCAATGTCGAGGGCGCCGTTTTTAACACCTGGCCGATAACTGCCGCCAACGTAGACTGTCTGACGCCAGCCGCCAGCCGCTTTGGAAGATGGCTACCGCCAGGACCCCTTTGCTACACCCGACACTCTTTAACCCTTGTGGTAGGTGGCGAGCTTGTATACCCTTATAGCCTAGGCCTATAGTAGCCTTTCGAAAAGGCGAGAAGAGAAACCTTTAGAGCAACCCTAAATCCCAAAGGGTCGTCCGTACTGATTTTACACAGCTTTGAAAGGAAACCTTACCTAGACCCTCGCCCCTTATTTGGGACCATATACCCCTATTTGTTGGTACAAGGAGGGTTCTGGTACAGGAACCTCCAAGTAGAAGAAGCCAAGGTTGGAAGCCTACGAGCGGCCCACCCGGGGTTCTCTCCTAGCGGCTCCCAGCCCAGGCGAGCCCGGAGATTTTTTTGTTGTGCGGGCCGATGGTTGAGGATTTAGGGGTTGGGGTTTAGAGGTTAGGGTTTAAGGCTTTAGGAGATAGGGGCTAGGGTTTGGGGGTTTAGGGTGGTAGGGTTAAGGAGGATTGGGTTTAGGCTTGTGGGGTTAACTAGGGTTTTAGGGTTTAGGGGTTAGGCTTTAGGGGTCAGGGTTCAGGGTTCAGGGTCTAGGTTTAGGCTTCAGGGTTTCGGCTTTAGGGGTTCGGGTTTAGATCAGGGGTTACATCGGGTTTAGGCTCTAGGGATTATAGGGTTTAGATCAGGGGTTGTATAGGGCTCTACCGCTTTGTTTCCGGGATGCAGGGCTTTTCTCCCACAAGTGTTTTTTTCCCTGCATCGTGCAGTGTTCAAAGAGCATTCCTTGTATAGGGTTCAGGGTTCTGGGATCGGATCAGCATGGCTTCACTAAGGGGTCTCGGGAGAGCTTCGGGAGGAAGGGGTGGGCGTGGTAGGTTCAGGGATTACGATCTCTGTGCGTGTTGTTCTTAGTAACGTCCTCCGGCGATCCCTAGGACCTAGGAACGTAAGCTTCAGGGGCTTCGAGCTTCAAGGTGTAGGGTTTGGCGTTTGGGGTTCAGGGTCTCTAGACTGTCAGTTTTGCAGTACTATACAGGGGCCTTGACAATGAGAAGGGTTTCGGGGGCCATTAAGACGAGGCACCCTAGGGGCTATCGTGCTTCTTGGGGGTGCTCGGGGCTGAGGGGTATCGGCCGTACGGCTGCGATTTCCTCCCGAAATCCATCTCTCGGGATTCTCAGTGAACTAAATCAAGGTACCTGTGGGGAGACTCCCTACGTCTTACCTCCACCCTAAACCGCATAAACCCTACCTGCCACACCCCCCCCCCCCCCCCCAAATAAAAAACAACAACAACAACAACAAAAACACGACAAACATGACGCAGTACAAGAATGGCCCAAAACCCATAAACGCTGGGATTCCTCATACCTTGGGGATCCAGTTACCTAAACCCCCCTAAAGCAAGTAAAATAATGGCCCAAAACTTATAGAATGCTTTTATTCCACATACCTTGGGGGTCCTTGTAAACTTCCACCCCTCAAATCTGGGAGCCTGGGACAAGGGTTTGTAAAGTTTGGGGTCTCGAAGGATCGGGTTTGGGGTCCTGGGTCTCGAGTTTAGCATTTTTGGGGGACCTTCCGGCTGAGGTTTCGGGTTAGTTTGCCTTGGGGCCAGGGAGCAGTCTCGGCTTTAGTAAGGGTTTATAGGTCACAAAGACCCGATAAAGGATTTTTCGGGGGGGGTTCTCAAACCGAGAGTGGCTCGTAAGGATTTGATAAGGGGGTGTTACGTGGGTTTCAATTGGGCCTTGGAAGGATTCTATGATTAAGGATGTTGTGTGGCGTCAGCACTTTCGGGCTTTTCAGGGCTTTCGGTTTCTTGAATTGAGGAATATTCCTTCGTTCATGTTAGGGATCCTACTATTATTAGTAGAGGTATATTCCTTAATTGAGGGGTTTTGAAGTTCGGTGTTTTGGAGCTGGGGCTTCTTGCTTCTCACCAGGACAGCAGGGCCAGCGTGGCGATGGCACGGGCAGCGCAGGCTTGGCTGAAGGGCCTGGAGGGGCGCGATTCAGGTTCTGTAAGGGTTCCTTCAAGGGATTCTCTAAGGGATCTCATACCGCAAACATACCCGAAAGCCTCGACACACAACCTTGACAAGAAGAATTTGCAAGTACGTCTGGAAGGCCTTGCTGAAACCCCTAACCCAAAGTGTCAACCCTTCATCGTAAGCCCTAAGCTCTCATCGGACCCGTACCACAATCCTTGTAGTTAACCCTTGAAGAACCTTTACGCGAAGCCGTTGACTGAACTATATCCATAAATCCCAGGGCAACTCCTGAAAGAGCTTGCATAGAACCCGTCGGTAACCCATGCAGACCCGTAGCCAACCCCTTCTCAACTAGTAACTGCAGACCTAGTATATAGCAGCAGTTAACAAGACTCCACATACCCTTGCTCTGCAAGAATTTGGCTGAGGGTTAGGGGTTTAGGGCTAAGCGTTTGGAGGTTCAGGGTTTAGGGTGAACCCTTGTGGATCCTTTTTGAAGACAACCGCAACAACTCGACAAGCGCCGCTTAAGTCACTTAAGTCCCTACAACATTACTGTGAGAGACCTTAATAAATCCAATCTTGTTCCTAAGGGTTCCTTATGATAGTTGTAGAATAACATACCCTCAAACCCTATTCTAATCGTGAAGGCGGGTTAAGCTATTGTGAATATTATTCCCTAGCTTTTAGCACGAAGGCGCCCAGATCCTTATATCCTTTATGAAGGCCTTCGACCTGCCCATCCCTTAATCATGGAAGATGCCTCAAGTAATGTAGGATCCCTAATATATGATTTAGGGCATCTTCCTTAATTACGGGACTTGGAAGGTCTGGGTACCCTAAACCCTGCACTTCAAACCCTCAACCCTAAACCCTGTACTTTCAACCCTAAACCCTAAACCCCAAAACTCAAACCCCAAACCCTAAACCCCCAACCCCAAACCCCAAACAAACCACAAACCCTAAACCCTAGACCCCGTAGTTTATTGAAAGGCCTGGCTCCCCGATTTCGGGACTCCATGGCTAGTGGCCGCATGCGGAACTCCACGGCCACGGAGGTAGAAGGCACGGTGTGGGGTTTAGGGTTTAGGGATTTGGGGGTTTAGGGTTTCGGGATTTGGGGGTTAGGGGTTTAGGGTTTAAGGGGCTTTAGGGTTTAGGGATTTGGTGGTTTAGGGTTTAGGGATTTTGGGGTTTAGGGGTTTAGGGTTTAAGGGGCTTTAGGGTTTAGGGATTTGGGGTTCTGTTGAAAGAGTACCTTTTGAGGTTTCAGTAGTGTTTCAAGGTTGGGCTGAGAGGGATAATTCACAGGGCCTTCAGAGTTTAGGGTTGGGTTTAGGGTTTAGGGTTTAGGGTTTGATGCTTTCGCTGTTTTCGGGGGTTGCGGGCACGGGAACGAGGGTCGTTGAGTACAGCCCGGGCCACATCAATCCCAAAGCATAAGTCAACAGGCAAGACAAGCCCGAAGCCCCAATCCGGGCGGGCTTAGTATTCAGGAATTTGTATTCTTGAGGAGGGCCCCCTGAATCTATACCAGATGTTGGGTCCTGATAATAAGGATCCTACAATTTAGGGTGCTATATTAGGTCCCACATTTTCGGAAACTCCACGATCATCTCTGCTTTCAGGTTGGTCTCTCAGTCTTAATGATTTGAATAGGGTTTTGGGGGTCCTTATTGCGATTATGGTATAATAATGTACCCCTAAGCCCTACTCTAATCATTAAGGCCCCTGCATTTTTCTAAGTGTGAAGGCCCAACGTATAACATACAGCATCCCCCCTGAGGGGCAATAAACTTTCGAATCCCGAAACCTGAAACTGAAGAAGTAAAGTGTACTAGTTATCATAGAGGCCGGAAGAATGAGTGATCTTCAAACCCTTCATCTAATATTTGCTAGACTATAACCCGAACTTCCATCTTGAGTATTGATGTGCCCCACTTTACAAAACCCTATACCAAAGGCCCTCTAGAGCCGATAAGATCTTAAGCTCCAATCGCTATGCCTCTAACACTTTCTACGACTCTACAAAATTCTATGGAACCCTCGAAAGCCTCTAACATTCCATAGACACACATGCATACATATAGACATATATTTATATGGAGAGAGAGAGAGAGAGAGAGAGAGAGAGAGAGAGAGAGAGAGAGAAACAGAGAGAGAGAGAGAGAGTGAGAGAGATGGAAAGGCAGAGAGAGAGAGAGAGAGGCTCCACCAGAACCAAAACCTTTTGAGCCGTGATTAAAACCCAAAGCCATGGTAAGGCTTATAGTAAGCCTTATCGTAGCCCTTATAAGGCCCTTGCAACAGCAGGTATAGTCCCTTTCAAGGCACCCAGGGAGGCACGCACCCTCAACCCTGAACGTTGATGTAGACCCCCGATGAAAAAGTACCCCTTGACATCGAGGCTGTGTTGAGGATATCTTAACATCCATGTTTAAGTCTATAATAATAAGAAGAAGCATGTAGGGTTTCGGGTTCTGATATACCTAAACTGGAGCGGCATGATTAATTAGAAGTTTATGGCTTGATGAACCAGAAGTCTACATTACAATAAAACCCCGAGAACCCTTGACCCCAAGCACCAAAGCCCACGTTCTACTCGAAACCCAGAATCCCTAAAATGACGATGTATCAAAATCCTTAAACCCTAAGCACTCAACCCTATTTGCATTCTGCCCCTAAGCCCCTAATATTCTGATACATCAAAATCCCCACCCCAAAACTCTAAACCCTAAACGCCAGCCCTAAACTGTGACCATTGCTGCTGAGGCGACGATTTCGAGCGCAATGGAACCGAAAGTGAGGACAGAGTGAGGGTTACGGCAGCCCTAAACCCTAAACCCTGAACCCTTCTTGTGAGTCCCCCGAAAACGGAGCCCCAGTTATTGAGGCTTCGGTGCGGTTCGGAGTTTGGGGGCGTCCTGGGCTCTTGGCTTCTCAATGCCGACGCCAAACTTGAAGTCCGGTACCAGCAGCCCCGCCTACCATGCAGGATACTATGAGGGTGAGGGTTGCTACAACAAGGGCCGGGTGTAGGGCTTAGGGTTACTCTTTCAAGGGTTGCTATAAGTGCAGTATGCCGATTACAAGGATCTTACTGCAAGACACTCATCCTCAAACCCCAGCCCCGACATGCGAAACCCTCAATTACGCAATAAAGTTCGTGATGATGGGTTGGTTCCATTGGAGCGGCTTTACTCCACCGAGTCGTCGTTTTAGGTACAAACCAAAATGCCAAATCAACCTCAGAAGCCCAACCTTAAACCCTAAACCCTAAATCCAAAACCACAAAAAGATATAAAGACCTACTCCAAGTTTATACCGTCCCATGATCCCGTCCGTATATTGAGCGTGAGAAGGATCCGACGGCAAGAGTTCTGGGGGGGTCCAATAGTTCAGGGTTCATCAGGGTTCGGGTTTAAGGTAATGTTGTTCCCAGAGGCTCCAATACCCCTTAATTAAGGAATATTCCTTAAGTCATATTAGCGCTCATATTATATTTTAAGGTATATTCCTTAATTAAGGGGTTTTGGAGGCTCTGGGTTCAGGTTCGTTTAACCCTGAGCCTCTGTAGAACTCTTGTGAGTAGTCCGTCAAAGTTCCACCAAGCACGTGTTCTACTTGCTCAGGCCCCGGTATTAGACCCTAAAGCCCAAACCCGAACAACCCTACGCCTCAAGTTTCATACTCTATTTTTTCAGGATCGAGTGGGCGAGTTGACCTACTCCATGGATAAGCAGGGCACCGACCTTTGCACCAGCACCTCGGCTGTTGGTGGAATCGGGGATTTAGTGTTGTCAATAGCTACTTCCATGGTCCCATGAGCGTCCACGCAGATCCTCAGCCCAGAAATCCACAAAACCTTATGCAGACCTAGACTCCCGAAAGACACCAACGATCCGCCAAGGCCCTGCAACTCCAACACCTGAAACGCTCAACCCTAAACCCTAACCTGTAAATGCCGTACGCATCTCACTCTTCCAATCACTCTCCCAAATTATGTGGGTAGCTTTCTTAACTACGCTTCTTGTGGGGGTCCTTCTGATAATTGTTATTGTGATTGTTACTGTTATTGTTACTGTTTTTGCTACCTGTTATTGCTACTACTACTACTACTACTACCACCACTACTACTACTACTGCTGCTGCTGCTACTACTACTACTACGACTATTACGACTAAGACGAGGACGACTGCTACTACTACTACTACTACTACTACTACTACTACTACTACTACCACTGTTACTACTGTTACTACTGTTATCGCTTGTTGTAGTCTTTGTCTGATCATCATTCTCGCCCGACGTCTCATTCTCAGTCTCACTCTCTTTTGCAGTCTCAGTCTTATTCGTATTCTTGTCCTTATTCTTGTCACTAAAATTCTCAGGAGACCCGAATTTAGAGAACTATCCGTATGCACCCGAGGCATGGACTCTTCGAACCGCAGCTCCTGGGTCACTTGGTCCCCGCTCCTCTGCGAGAGCACACTAAGTTCAGGGGTTTAGGCTTTATAATATAGGGGCCTAACCATTACCAATATTATTTCTAGGGTTCGTTTATAATAGCTATACTTAATGTACCCCAAAACCCTATTCTAATCATTCGGGCCCCTATATTATGGGTCTTTGGGGTTGAGGGGTTAAGGGGTTTACGATCTGAGGTTCAGCTTTGAAGGGGTTTTAGGGTTCTAACACTGGTTTCAATTAAACATACAAAGGGACTTTGAGGGTGGGCTTTAATGGGAGCTTGAAAGGGGCATAAGAGAGGCTTTAAGGGGGCTTTGTAGTAACAGGGTGTATGCTAAGGTTTAGCAGTTTCAAGCATGGTTTTGTAGCGTTCTGGTTGATTTTGATTGCCTCCCTATGTCTTCGGAGAACACCATATACTAGGTTCTTGTTAGGGAACTTAGTGTAAGTTACCATAGTTCAGGGTTCCCTTACGTGTTCTATAAGGGTTTGGGGTTACGGAACTTGGTTGAAGTTGCCGGAATCGGGATCTTTCGTAAATGGCAGGGTTTGCTTGTTATGGCAGCTTAAGTTAGATTCCCGAAACCCCCAAACCCTAAACCCTAGACGTCCCGCAGACCAAGGAGCAGGATGCGGCCGAAGCAGAGCAATGCCACCGCTTCCATGTCTTTGAAGCAGCCTGGGCAAACTTATTCCCTAAACCTGGGCTTTGGGTTTATGAAGGGCTTGGGGCTTAAGGCTGAATGTGGTTTTGAATTTTGGGGTTATGGTGTCGTGCTTGGGGTTTGGGTTAAGGGCTTCGGGTTTCTGGGTTCTGGGCCGAGGGTCTTGTACGGCTTTAGGTTTCTGAGGGCTTTAAACGGGTTTATATAGAGGCCTTCATAATGGGACTGGGGTTGGGGTGTACGGTGCAACCCAACAAGAGGTTTATAAAGGGGGTTGCAAGAGGTTCTGTACATGGGTCTTATGAGGTGTTGTAGGTGGTAGGCATTTACAATTTGGGATGTTCAGGCCGACAGGGTTGTATCATGTGCTTTCATAAGTAGCAAGAATTTGGCGTTTGGGGTTCAGGATTCCTTGTGGGTTCTTTCAAGTTCGCCTAGCGTTCTGCGAATGCTGTATAATTCCAACCCCATGGGCCTTTGGAACACGGTCTTGGGTTTCGGGTTAAGAGTTGGCTGTAGGGTTTAGGGCCCAGTTTCGGGTTTGCGTTTGCGATTTAAGGTTTTAGTGGTTTGGGCTTTAGTGGTTCAGGTTTTAGGGTTTCTAAGGTGCAACCGAAAATTGTTCAGAAGGGTTTGCTTGGCGGATAAAACGAGTTTGATAAGATTTGTCTAGAAGTTTCTTGTCATAGGGGCTAAATCTTTAAAGGGTGATGGCCTTAGTTTTAGCTTTGGTGCTTAAGTTTCCGAGGCTAGGAGGGTGTAGGGGCTCGGCCAGGTGATACAAGTGTTACACTGTGGCTTTCATACGGCTCGCACACAATCCGGCTTGCCACACAAGGGCTAGATGGGCTTAGGGCAGCAAGTTTGGCTTTGGGTTCTAGGGTTTCAGGTTCATGGTGGGTCAGGGTTTCGGGTTTGGAGTCTGATGTCATAGGAGTGAGTTTAGGTGTTTAAAGGGGCATGTATGCATATTCTACGGGGGTCTGTCGGGGTTAACCAACCCTAAACCCTAAACCCTAAACTCTAAACCCCACCCTAGCCCCCCCCCTCCCAAAAAAAAAAAAAGGATCAACGTCTTCGCCTCCTGAGTCAATCTTGCTCCTTGCCCTCAGGCCTAAACCCGAGTAACCTATGCCCTAAACCTTAGAAGGGGCCCCCACCCTGTAACAGTGACTACAAGGATTATAGAGGATTATATTAGGGCCCTATTATATTCCTATTATACCACTATTACAGGGTGGGGGCAGCTTCTAACCTAAACCCTTATGCCCTACAGTGAGCCCTAGATCCAAATAGCTCCTCCTTAAGGGTCCATACAACAAATTCCTATTGAAGAATTCAGATAAACCCAGACTTAAATACCCAGCATAGAAACCTTTATAGAAACCTTTATAAACCCCATGGAAAATGCACCGTAAACCCAAAAACCGGTAAAGGAGCCCTGAAAGAACCACTACAACCCTTCCCGGGGACCCGAAAAGCATCCCTAGCACCCCAAACGGACCCCAAACCCTCACAACAAAAGCCTCGGCTTCAGTCTGGGAAGCCTTCGAATGTTCCTCATACTTTGCTATAGAGGCACCTACTCATAAATACTCTTCAGGGCCCCAAAACTACCACCCAGAAGCCCCGAACCATAAAACCCTAGACCCTAAACCCCATAATTTTTCAATAAGGTCCATGGAGTTGGAAGATCCCTCCCTGCTTCGGGCCACGACGCTGGCTCCCGGGCCCCACCAGAGGGAGACATCCACGCTGGGTTTTCGGTCTAAGGTTGAGGGTGTAAGGTTTAGGGTTAAGGGTGAGGGTTTTGCGTTGAGGTTTTGGGTTTAGAGTTTGGGGTTTCAGGCTTATGGCCTTTAAGGCTTTGGGCTTTTAAAGCGTTATGAAGAGTTTTCCGCGGAGGTGCCTGGGATAGCATGGTGTGATGCTAATGCAGATGTCAGGTCGTCCAGGTCGGTTATCGTGGGGTTGGTTGGCACTTCCGTCTGGACTGTTGTGATCTTGAATACGTCGTTATTATCTGAACCATCCCGATCGAAACTTGGTGTCAATTAGTTTGTGGGCGGCGTGATCCATTGCAAATTCCAGTACGCACGCAAGCGATTTCTTCGTTCTCCACTTTTGCAACCATCTCCGTTGCAACCATCTCCGCGGGGACGGCGTGTCTGCTGCCTCCCAACAGCACGATCCCTTGTAAATTCCAGCACAAGGGGCTCTTGGCGGTGCTCTTGGCGGCGTCATTTACACCGCCGTGCACGCCGGGGTTTTCGGTCGACACGAGCCATTGTGAATTCCAACACATTGGCCTCTCTCGGTTATCGAAGGGTCCTGAAACGATCCGGTTCTTTCGGTCGGCACTATCTCTTGTAATCCAGAAGGTCCATGCACACTACCATTATGGAATTAGGTCCGGTCCGAAAAGACCATCCCCATTATGGTTTGGAGGATTATCATTCCATAATGGACCCTCTGGGTAAGTTCCAAGACACGAGCCACACGGTGCTCTCCAGTTACAACCCTTCTTTGCGTCAGGATCTCCGCGCAAAAACTTAGGGGTCATAGTGTTTAGGGGGCTTAAGGTGTAAGGTTTGTTGGGGTTTAGGGCTTTCAGGTTTCAGGGCCTGTGTGCCAAACGGCACTGACCATGTGGTGCGGCGATTTTCGCCCCAAGCCAGTATTCCGCCGGAGGACTTTGGAATTGAAGCCCGGTAACTAACGACTTTTGAGCACTTGTTGAAACACTGAAGGTTTTCGAACACCTAATCGCTTAACGCCTCAACCCACAAGTCTACAAAACCCTCATTATACCCTATACACTCCAAGCCCTAAACCCTATAAACCCGACAATATGACCTACATCCCACATATCCTGAGGTGCATATCCTAGCCGGCTGGGGCAAGCACCTGAAAACCATTGGCGGGGGACCTCCTGAGTATTCGATGCCCGGCGCTGTTGGTCTCGGGTTTCGGGGATATGCCGAAGGGTTTCGTGTTCAGCTCTGAAAGGGTTTAGGTCCAGGCCTTCAAGATCCAAACGCCTAATCCCCAAACCCAAACCCTAAACCCTAAAAGCCCTTTCTCAACCTTGAGATTCTATCCCGGCGGATGGAAAAAGGCGTTCAAAAAAAACAAGCCCTTAATCCAGATGGGGCTGAAGGTTTGGAGTTGCCATGCAAGGAGCAAGATCTTCCGCAAGTGACAACTGGGAGTTGGACCTTGTCCATATAGTGTGTCATGTCTATATCCATGAGTATCCCTGTGTGTGTATGTATATAGAAAGAGTTATGAGTAGACACACACGCTGTGTATGTGTCCGCTATGTACCATTATGTATAGTAGCAGGACCCTAAACCCTGAGCCCTGAGCATCCTCAGGAACAAGATTTTCAGCAAGTCGCAGCCCACCGAAGAGATCGACTACTTCGTGAGCCACTGCTGGCGCGACACACGACTCCCTAAGCTGCTGGCGCTATGGATCCACAGTGGCTCGGCTTCATGTGGGGCTTACCCTAAGGGACCTTTATGGTTTAGGGCCCAAGGACCAAATAATTAGGTTGTCGTTTTTTTGGTAGTATGATTAGTAGATATCCTACATCCCAAACTGACCCTAAACCTTAAATCCTAAAGACTACTGCAAACGCTGTGACTTTCGGGGTTTAGGGTTTATTAGGGTGTGGGGCTGGTTTAGGGCTTCATTCACGTAACCTTTAACTTATACAGGCCCGCCTTTACCATTTTTACGTGGGTGTTTCTTAACCCTAAACCCTATCCCTTCTAGTCCCCTTGAAAGATCCCTTTGTGGAGCCCTTTGAAGGAACCCTAAATGCTGATAACCCTTCTGGTCATGGCACGTATTTTGCTTTGAGAAAGCGTACGCTCCTCCTCACGGAGCAGCTTGGGAACTTTGTAGCCCCAAATGCCTTGCGGCTGAGACTTCGCAAGCTCTCAGAAGCCTTCAACGAAGTATCTTGTACGGGTTTACCAATTAATTAGGGCGTGGCTAGGGGCTGTAGACATACTGTTAACATACCTTAGGAATCCGCGATTGTACAGGTTTGGGAACTTTGTACATGCGGGCACTTGAAACTCTACTTGCAGGTTCGTGGGTAGCGGTTATAATTATAGGTACCTTACTTATGACCGATAACCCCACTTATAACTACCCAAGACCTTCCAAGTACAAGCGACCTTCACTCCTTCCAACTATCATACCACTGCGGCCCACGACCGGGAAGGTGTAGGATGTAGGACTCCGGGGCTCAGGGATGTCATGCACAGATTGTGGATCTCAGCTTGAGATGTTTGGGTTAGCATGGGCTATTCGCCAGCACCTCTGCAGATGTTGCATCACACCGGGAAGTCTACTTCAGGGATCAGTGAACTTGGCGAGTAGATTCGCTAAAGGTGGCTATCAGTATCCGGGCCTACCTGAGGTCAGATTCTTCATTTTACAGTCTTAGCTTCATCACCTCCTTACTCCCATGGCCGTTCAACCATGCAGGCCACCTATCAGCCAGGAGACCTGCCGCGATGCGTAACATGTCTTTGGCCTGGAGAGTACACCGTACCCCTGAATGAGACACTGCTTTTTTTGGAAGGGGGGGGTCGGGATCATTGCCTTGCACTTGTTGCCATGGGTACAACGGCCACTAATATTCTGCTAGAGCCCGCTTCGCGTTTTGGTCAGGCAATATCGGCGGCGCCATCTGCATGTCGTTCTTGGTCTGTATTGCCCTGGCCTTGCTGGTGTCGCAAAAGGTCGGGCATTTGGTGGATTCTTCGGGTTTGCTGATGTTTACTGTCTTTAACAAAAATTTGGAGCTTCAGAGGTTCGGTTCGTTACTGTATGCTGGCTTTACACCCTGCACCCACACGCCCTAACGCATTGCGTTCTGCAAGTTCTCCAACACCTCAGCCTCACAAGAGAACAGAACAGCACTTAGGTCAGTGCCAAATTGCTGGGCACCCTAGACCCCCAACTTTTTCAACGAAAGTACAACTTGAACCATAATTGCACTGAGCCTCAATCCCTGAATCCGGCTTAATTAACCCTGAACCTGAAACCCTGAAGCCCTAAAGCCTTAGAGCCTGACATGTTTCGATTTAGGTATTCTGTTTAAGGTTTCGGATGAAACATATAAAGCATTTCGGCTTAGCCGTTGCTCGGCATCGAAAATACCCCCCCCCCCCCCCCCCAAATCACAGCAGCCCTAATCTAGGAGCTTTTTAGACATGAGGGTTTTGCAGGGGCTGCGAAGGAACCACCGGGGCTACCTTCGAGGTGTTTACCTTACGCTCTACGGGCGATCAGGACTTGTTGGGTCGGTGACTGGTCACTGAGGGCGACATTCCTGTTAAGGGCCTTCAACACGAGATCCATAAGGAAAGAGCGCAGGAAAACTTTTTCTGGTCGCTGTTGCGAGCCTTTCCTCTTGCTGGAGGCCGTTTCCTAGTAGCCTCGCTTGAGTCCCTTTAGCCTTGAACTGGAAACCCCACCAGTGGTTTCAAGTTATGCAGCTGGTCAACTGGCACATATCCTTAGTACAAAAAGTAGTTGAGTCCCTGGTGTGTCTCCTCTGCAAACCCTTCTATGCCCTTAAAATCCCTTGACATAAAACCATTGAGCTTAAACCCTAAACCCGAAACCCTAAACTCCTGGGGCCCTTAGCCCGAAACAGCAGGTGATCCCGTCTGCGCCAAGTTGGCTTGGCGTGACGGCAACACGTGGGCTTCCCTGGTGCTTGAACCCTGGCTCTGATTCGACTGGGTTCTTCAGGGATTACCTATAGTCTCCATTGTATTCCCCTTTTTTGGTTTAACCAGAAATATAATTAGGATCCTATAAGGTAGCCCCAAAAAGGAGCTACAGTGGAGACTATAGGTAGAGGTTGAGGGTTCAACGTAGTAAATTAAACCCTAAACCGTACAGATCCTGTAGGGCTTAGGGGTTGAGGGTTTCGGCAATTCGGGTTTCGGATTTTGGGTTTAGGGAAGATGTTGAGCATATTTGGGGCTTTGTCTAAGGTTATTGTTAAGTATAGTTATAGGTGTTGGATCGCGTGTTACCCAGCCTTTGTTGATCATGTTGTGTCTTTCGTGGGATGTTTAGGGGTCACCTGTTGGTTTAGGGGAAGAGGTCCAGATATTTGCAAAGTAGTTTGATGTCGGATCAGCACGAGTGGACAGCGATGCCTTGGAGCATAGTCCCATGACAGCGGAACCAACAAATGCTGCGGGATGTTAGAAGTTGGACGAATGGCATGGATGCTAGGGCGCCGACGCGTCGCCTAGAAATAGTCCTAGTTCCCCGATACCAGACCGGAGCATGGTACCGAAAGGGGCCGGCCAGACCAGACAGAGAAAGGGAACTGGGACCCCCTCCTGGGAACTTAATGTGCACATGCAGCGCTTGCAGTTCATATTTGTCCTCGGGTACTGACATACGATGCCCGATGCTCATGCGTTTGGAATGCTTCCTGAGCTCAGAAAGAAACGCACACGGCACAAACGGTCGGATTGTTCTAGATCGTCTTCACAAGAAAGTGGCGTCCGTAGAAATGTCTGTACGTTCTCGTAGCGTCTTCCTTGCATCCTTTACATCGTTCTCCAATCGTCTGAAACCTAGCTCGTGGAGACCCCTTATTTGAAGGCTTGCGACGGGGCGTTAAACAAGCTTACGGTGCTTTTACAAGGATTCCCACAATGCCGAAGGGGTTTGAGGGTCTTGTAGGCTCTCGGGACTCCATATTAGCCTCCCTCAACCCATCTCGAGTGCCATGCTCTCACTTCTAGTGATTCTAGTGCCGAGTTAACTGCGATAGAATATACAACAAAGTCGCTGTTCTAGTCGTTAGGGCCCCCGGTGGCTAGCCCTGTGGCTTTGGCGGTCAAGGTTTTGCAGACAAACCATTCAACGCCAGGCCAGAACGTTGAACTCCAATCCCTAGACCCTCATACAAGCTCATTCCCAAGACCAGAAGGCGAAGGCTTTTTGGGAAGGTTGTGGGATCCACAAGATGCCTTCGACACCTTAAAGCCAAACCGGCCGAAGAGCCACCAGAAAACGCTGCAAACAGTAAAAGGCCTTAAAGGCCACTTGAAATCGCAGAAAATTCCGCAGAGCCATGGCCAGAGCAAAGGTTCTTTGGCTCGATGACCTTTGTTGTCAGCCTCGTAAACTGGCACCACCTTCGGGCGGCATGTGGGCCACTCTTCGAAGGTTTGGAAGTTTAGGGCCGCAATTTGGGTTGCTCAGGGTTTAGGGGGTTCAGGTTTGTGACTGTAGGGTTTAGGCCTTGCACCATGATGCAGCGCCAATCTTATCGTAGCAGGAGTTCGGAGGAAGCCGGCTAGCAGAAGTTTTACTAGGTATCGTGATTCCGTTTGCTGCAGCTAGGTAGGCCTTTGGGGCTGTTCATTTTTCCTGCCTGGGCCGAAGAGGATCTTACTGGACCTAACCCGAAACCCTAAACTCTGAACCCGAAGCCCTAAACCCTAAACTCTCAAGTCGGGGTGGATGCTTAAACGGTCTGAACGGGTTTAGGCTTGAGCCTGTGAAGTTTTGGGACGTAAATATTTGGGGCAGCCTTGTTATGAAATCCTTACGAACTCTGTCCCAAAGGGTCCGAGGTCGTGTTACGGGGGATAATAATATGGCAATTAACTCCCAGTTACAAACATTCTGCTAAATAGGTACTTAGGACCCTCTGGGTCTATGAGATCCTTACAAAACCTCTACAGCACCCTAAAGCCGTCAAACCTAGAGCCTGACCCGCAGGTTGCAAAATTTGACAGAGGTTTCACATATTGTCTCGGGCTTTCAGGGGTTTAGGGTTTCAGGGGTTGAGGGGTTTAGGGTTTAGGGATTAGGGCTTCATACCTTCGTGCACACCGCACCCCTTTCTCAACAATCAATATAAGGCCTCCTTTGGTGATTGTGGTAATTGTGCTCCCCGGAGAGACATGCCCCCCGCATGTTCACCTCTAATCATTAGAGCGCTGAGCCCATACCCCGATCCAGAAAGGGTTTAGGAAGCGCCGAACCCCGGAATCCGAGTTCGAAAATTCTGAGCTCAATCCTAAAACTCGATACTTACAAGGTCCTTTATACTACTAAACCCCAAACCCGAAAACCCCTGACCCCGAAACTCCACGCCCGATGCCATAAAACCCCAAAACCTAAACCCTAAACTGCCATCCTGAGGTTTCGGAGAACCTACTTCATGGACAAATTCTGCGTACATCAAGGCGTTACCGCTCCGGTCTCGCTGTTCCTTCGGGTGCAAATCAAGGGCTGCAGGAAGGAATGTACGGATATATATATATATATATATATATATATATATATATATATATATATATATATATATATATATATATATATATATATTTATTTGTGTATATGGTACCCCCCCTCCCAAAACCCACCCTGACATAGCAAGGGCCGTGTTAATTAACACGGGCCGTGTTAATTAACACGGCGCCCAGGAACTAAGAACCAAGAACCAAGATTCCCAGAAAACTTTTAGGACAGCACCTTGGTTCATGTACTTGGGCCGGGGACTGTGTTAATTAACACGGGCCGTGTTAATTAACACGGCGCCCAGGAACCAAGAACCAAGAACCAAGATTCCCAGAAAACTTTCTGGACAGCATCTTGGTTCCTGCGAATAGGCCCGTGTTGAAGACCAGGTCTGGGAGCCAAGGATGGCCTATAAATAGAGTGTACTGGGACCCAAACCTTGGTCTAATTATTTAGGCCCTCATGTTCGGGGCCTCAAGGCCATACTACTAAACTTGGAGGTCACTTGAAGTGTTTTGAATGGCACAGGTCCCAGCAAGCCCGCCCCCTGCGCTCAAAATCAGCTTTTGCTATGTTTCTGTGTGTCCTCCATGTAAACTTTTCTTTGTAGTGCCTGAGAACACTGGAGCAAGATGCGGCACTTGCAGGGTCTAGGGTGTAGGGTTTTATTTGGGTCTTACTCCGAACACAGTCTGTACGTCCGAACCCAGAATCTCTGTGGTCAAGCCTGACGCAACAAACAAACCAAGGAAGCCTCACCCAAAAGGCCCTACAGCCCTGGAGCCCTAAATTTAAACTATAGCACCATTCTTACAGCGGGCCTGATAGCACTGCATCTCGTCTATGGTCAGGACATTACTATACTCCATTCACCCTAGGGTTACGCAACATTAGTCAAATTTTTGGTTCAAGAGGAGACCCGGACCTCAAACGACGGGGCGTCGCGTCCTTTGCGGCCTTCATTGGCGCTTTGGCTCGTGAGCTTTGAGTGGCCCTAAGCCTTAATTGTTCAACTACGCCACTAGTTGTTCTACTACGCCACAGGGTTGTATAAGGCATGGTTTTAGGTTGTTTCTCGCAGGTTTGGAATGGGTCGTAGGGGCTTTACAGGGTGTTTCGGTGCTTTATGGTGTTTCAACAAGTTTTCCAGGGTTCTAAAGGATTCGCATAAGGGTGCCACAAATAATATGAGCGGTTTAGCTTCGGGACTAGGCTTGTATAGGGGCTATAGAAGTACATGGTTGCTTTATAGGCATTTATAGGGTGTATTTGGGGCTTCAGGCTACGTTAGGGTTTTGACGTTTTCTTGGGGTTCAACATGGCGGTCTGGTCCTTCGGATTCGGGATTCGGCACGCGGCCAGGACATCGCAGGCCATGTGGCTACCGTTGCTCAGTAGCGAGTGTGTGATCTGCGCCAATCAAGCCACAAAGCAATCTTCAGGACGCTTAGGGTTTAGAGCTTAGGGTTCAGATGCTCCAAGACGGTTTTGCAACGCCTCGATTCGATGTTGGGGCTTCAGGTAAGGGTTCAAATCCGCCGCAAGGCCTTCCCTCCCACACAATCCTAAAGCCTTTATGCCTGAAACCAAGCTTTCCTAAAGTCCTCAGTCCTTAAGCTCCAGACCCTAAACCTCAAACTTTTAGCAGCCTTCTGAAAATTTCACCAGGAAAATCTCAGCGGATGCTCCTTCTTTGGAGCCCTCAGTACTTCACGCGTCTCTGGTGCACACTAGAGGCGCAATGGGTTCGCTTAGGGTCTTGGGCTTTGGTTTGGGGTTGTTTGGGGTTTGTTTTGGTCTTTGGGGGCAGCAGGGCGTGTGGCCTGGTGAGCCTGGTGCATAGTACTAGGTATAGGACTCATGGTTTTCGGAAGCTTGATTTCCCAAGTCCTGAAACCCCCTAAAACCTAAATGCTAGGCCCTATTCCCAAAGCCCTAAACTGAATTGCTGGTCCTTTTTTAGGGGTTCGAAGGGATTACTATAAGGGTTCCTTCAAGGGTCCTTTTAAGAGTCACTATAAGTGTTACTATAAGAAGGGTTTCAGGATTTCGAGTCTAACCTGTTAGGATTCGGGTCCGGGTGCTGGCAGCTGGCAAATGTCGCCGGAGTTGGCGTGAGGGTTTAGGGTTTAGGGAAAGTTACTGGAGAGTTTCTGATCTTGTTCTGGCGTCATGGATGTTAGGGTCTTGGGTTCGGGAGTTGGGGTTTGTGGTTACCTATAGCCCCCATTGTAGTTCCTTGGAAATCTAAGTTTACCAAGTTTTCTATGAGGCAAGCCGAAAAAGGAGCTACAATGCAGACTAGAGGTAGGATGGTCTCATAACCTTGCGGGCCCGGAGCGTAAGCTGGCAGTCCGACTTGTACACCAGTCCAAGGTAGTATTAGGGAGACCTCTTACAGGGGACCCTTCTTAACCCGACTTCTGGCTCCTAAAGGGGCCTAATTGAGAGGATTTACATCCCCAAGGGTCCCTGTAATTTGCGATTTACAGATGTGCGCCATGACAATCGGTACGTTCGTTTTGAAATCCCGGCACAGTACGTACGTGCTAAGATGTGTTCAAAGTCTCCGAAATCCCAAGCCCTCAACCTTGAACTCTTAAGCCAGAACTCTACGTAATCTAAACCCGAAGCTCCATAGCCAAGAGCTTAAATCCAGAACCCAGAACCGCAAGCCCTAAATCCTGAGCTCCCGCGCTGCAAAACCAATTTCCAAAGCTCTGTAGCACCAAAAGCCCTAAACCCAACATGCAAACCATAACAGGTTGCGGCTTTGGTCAGAGCGTCGAATGGCATCAATGGCCAAATTGAAGGAGCCTTTACCAGAACAAGACTTATCAGTAGTGACAACATGGCCACCACCTTTAGATGCATTGCCTCTGATGCTGCACATGTTGGCACCCTATTTCTGTGCCGACGAGGAACAGTAGCAGGATCATGATGATGAAGGTCATGAAGACAGTGATGATGAATGATCATGGTGAAGATGAGTATGATGATGAAGGATGACGATGAAGATCATGGTGATGCTGGTGACGACGATGATGATTTCTTGAATTAATGGTGGTAACATGGCAATCGGGGGCACATATTTTGCTGGCTATGGCTCTGATGGTGACGCCGATGATCATCATGACGACGGTGCAGTGCAACTTGTTGCTACTGGTGATGATTTGTGCCAGTGCCTTTAGGTCTTTCATACGACGACTGCCGGTCCTTGTTTGCTCTTTCTCCTATCGGGGCTGCGAGTTAGTATTGCAAATCGTCCACTGGTACCACTGGTCCAAATGCTGTTTACTACTACCAATACCAGTGTTGATGCTTCTCAGTATTCGTACTAGTGCCCTAGTAGACGACGAGTACTACTGCTGCTGCTGCTACGACGACGACTACTACTGCTATTACTCCTCCTGCTGCTACTACTACTACTACTGCCACTACTGCCACTACTGCCACTACTGCCACTATTGCCACTACTACCACTACTACCACTACTACCACTACTACCACTACTGGCACTACTACCACTACTGGCACTACTAGCACTACCCAGCACTACTATCACTACTACCACCACTACCACTACCACTACCACCACCACTGCCACTACTACCACTACTACCACTACCAGCCGCCACTAACATTACCACCACCAGCAAGACGACGACTAGTACTACCTCTACTTGGACTGGTTGGACCTCCACGAGACGCAAAGCCTCTAAAGTACTATTCCCGAGGGTTCCTCATGTCGGATTAATCCATGATGAACCGCCAATGCTTGTGTATTGCTTAAGGCCCTTTATTGCAACCAGTAACGTGTATACTAGGCCTGATAGTAGCTGTCATATGACGCTTAAAAGGAACTCTTACAGGGAACACAATGATAGAACCCCCCAAAACAACCCCGCAAAACCCCGGCAACCCTCTTATAGAACCCTACAGAATCGTTAAGGGAACCCTATTGTCCTCTTGTAGAACTCAAAGCCCTTCAAGGAGCCCTCAATAAAGGAACCTATGAAAAGAGGTTTGTAACCCCAAGCACTAAACTCTAAACCTTTAGTAGCCCTTATAGCAATCCTGTAAAGAGCCCATAGCGGAGCCTAAACCCCAAACCCGTCTAGAAGCGCCCTCAGCAACCCTTGCATGGACCCTTAACGGAACCTTCAAAGGAAGCCCTAGCTTACCTTTGGTTAGTAGGGAATGGAGGAATGGGCTAGAATTATGTTAAAGGAACTCGCAAAGGAACCTTCAAAGGAACCCGGCCAAAGAGAGGAGCTTTGCCCCTGGAATTCTTTCCGCTGCAACTGGCATCGGCACTTCGTCAGCGCCAATTTCCGAAAGCCCCAAACCCTAAAACCCTCTGCCACTTCAGGGTTTTAGGGAGGGTTTAGGGTTCAAGGTATAGGGTTTTAGGGTTTAGGGTTTAGGAGAAACCCTTCAACTTTTCAATCCTGCCCCTAGACCCCTGCCCTTGAACCATTCAACTCCTCACTTCACGGCAGGATAAAATCATCTGAGACTCAAAGTCCTCCGGAGCCGATTTATTTTTCGGTTCAGAATAGTTAGTATTCGCATCCCCTTATAGTCTCTATAAAGGTGCAGAACATACCTCAAGACTTTATGCAAGTTAGTCAGGTCCTATACTAAGCCCTAAACCCTACAGACTGAAACCTAAACCTAAACCCAAGAAAGATCCACAGACCTCAAACCCTAAACCCTGAACCCTATGTCAAACCTTAAACCCTAAGCCTCAAAGCCTGGCCGACCATCACTGAAACTTGAAGGTAGCTTCGAAGCCCTTTGAAACCCAAATCCGAACACAGAGCTCTACAGCCTTAAGGCCCTGCGGCCCTACTGTAGTACTACGTTGTCCGTTTTATGACTGTCATTATTCTTAAATACTACCTATAGTCTCCATTGCAGTTCCTTTTTGGGGTTACCTTATAGCATCCTTAATATATAATTGGTTAAACCAAAAAAAGGAACTACAATGGAGACTATAGGTAGTGGCTCAAAGCCCCGGCACCGAGGTACCCCTTCATTCTCGAGCCTCCTGAATGTACTTTTGCGAAAAACCCTACTAAACCCTCGTTGCATGGCAAATTCTGCTGTCTGCGGCTTGTTGTTTGGTCATAGATCCTACGCTGAATAATGCTAAAAGATCGGCACTAAGATCTTCTCTGAACGCTAAGCTGTAACTAATATTGGAGACTTTGCACTGTAAATGGCTCCCTTGAAAATGTTTCCTCTGTGTTTTCAGTTCTTTCTGAATTAGAGTTGTGATTGAGGTTGGGACCCAGAAATCAAAAGCAAGGTAAAACAGAAGGGCTACAGCTGAGGTCAGTTGCATGGCTTGGTTCCTTCAGTTTATCGCCTTCCTGGCAATCGACATTTACAGGCCATGGTTGTCGCTATAAGTTGAGCTGGAAATGAGAGTCCAATGTGCTCTCGGTTTCAGCAACAACCCCAAGGATCCTTCACGTTCTTGGTGTGGTATAGACAGGGTGGTCCTTATATGGTACAGAATGAGTTATATACAGTTATATACAGTACACAAGCCAGAGTGCACATCGTTGTATCGGCTGCCGCTAAGGTGTACATTGTAAAGAGTATACAAGACTATATATATATATATATATATATATATGTATATATATATATATATATATCGAATAGCCGATATACTTCCGTGTAAACTAGCAAATCGTGTTGTTTGTTGTATGTATGTATGTATGTATGTATGTATGCATGCATGCATGTATGTATGTATGTATGTATGTATGGATAGTATGGATATATACACATAAGGCTAACGTATGGCTTTGTAAGTACGTCTGTAAATGCAGTCTTATAACATATGCATCTGACTTCGTTAATGACATGTACCATCGCATGTGCCGCGCTCTTGTACATAGTACAGAAAATATGACTGGTAATAGACAACATGTATTACGTTGTACACATATGTATATACATATGCATATATATATATATATAACATGTAATACGGGATAATTCATGAGACCGTTTAAGATGCAGAGTACATGAATCGTAATATGTGCGGGATGCTGGGCAGTGCTTGGAATATAACATAAAACACTAACCATCTAACATACAATATGCAATACAGAGCATTTAACATGTACATGTAGTGTTTGTTTCACCGTACGTCATTAACACACTTCAAGCAGTCGTGTATGTATTATTTTGTATGCAAGGTGCAACATCTGATATAGAAACTGCTGTGTATTCTTACGCAGATATAGGTACCATATGTTGTATACTAGTAGTGGCTACACGAATGCATGCATCACGTAATATGGAACTTCTGACATGCGATGTACCCAGTGTGTACTAGAACATGCTATGAGACTGTATATATATATATATATATGTATAGATACATGCACGCACACGTACATATATGCACATGCACGAGTACATATACCTATGTTATGTATGTATGTATGTATGTATGTATATATGTGGTATCTCTGTACGTATGTACTATGTACATATATATATATATATATATATATATATATATATACGTATGTCTGTGTGTTGAAATACATACATATGCATACAAACATACATACATACATGCATACAAGCAAAGCGCATACATGTGCACGTATGTATGTATGTACGTATGTATCTACATATGCACTTATTTTTACATACATACATACATACATACATACACTTATAAGCATATACGTTTACATACATACAATATGTATATATATATATATATACACATGTATATATACATATATATATATATATATATATATATGTATATATACAACGCATCTATGGTGGACATATGTACCGGCACGTATGTGTTGGTATGTATATGTATGCACGCAAAGGTTATATGTACATAGTAGAACATATGTTATTTAGTAGTTTTACGTATATAACTGTACATTCTCTGAACACATACACGTGCGTGTACATGATGTTGCAGACTATGTAGTATGAAATACTTGAGGGCTATCTAAAATCTAGCGCTCAGCTTTCCATGAATATGGTGCCCTAAGCCCAGAGTTTAGGGTTTAGGGTGGTTCGCCCAGCCTAAAGCCCTTTTTGAGCCTTTTGGGGCGTGCAGCAGGATGTTCAACCCCAACGACCTTGCCGCTGCCAGCGTAACTTGGTGAAGAAGCACACCTCAGACCTCAAAATCAGGTGCTCGGTTGGTATGATCAGGGGTGTTGATGGCAAGTTCTGTGGCTTCCTCTTTGCAGACTGTTGTTCGGTGCTCCGAGCCAGGGTCCCACCTGATAGATGCCACACAGTCTTGCACCCCAAGCCCTAAACCCCCCTAAGTGAGCCGTAAAGTCTGGCGCCCTGCGTGTCACGGATGTATGAGCCTTCACATCTAGCTTTATGATCCCTGTTCTAGTCCTTAGATTATCGGGCTCAAGGGCTTATGGGGCTTTATGTGGCGTGACCTTCAGGGGTTTGCATCCTTTTTCGAGCTTTGAGGTGTGAGTCTAAGGTGCGAGCATCCCAGCATGACATGATGATTTGCGATATACTGTCTAGGGCTAGGTGGGATGAAGGTTCCTGCCTGCCTGCCTGCACCCGTCTACTAAAGCTCAGATAACCCTCGTTGCATGTCTTTTCATACTTCTGGAGCCTGCAAGTAGATGGTGGGCTTGTACAAAGGCATCCCTGCTTTAGAACGCCAACTGCAGGAAGCTTTAGATTGCAAACGCATACATCTGGAGGCCAACTCCAAATCCTAAAGCCCAATGCCTTTGAAGTCCCAGCGGAGCTGAATTCCTAAATCCAGGTCTAGCCTCTAGACCCTAAGCCCTAGAGAGAGTCTTTACAGGAGCCTAGAACCTTGAGACCCTAATAGGTCCCCGATAGATGCCCTATTCTCAGGTCACTGTATTCCTGGTCATCCTCGCCTCCATGATTCTCATGCGATCGCTCACAGCGCCTTGGGCAGAGCTCGAGTCCTTTTTCCCTACTTCCGAAACCGTACATGTACGTTTTTCGAGGACGCGTTAAAGCTGAAGGTCAAGCCTTCAATCCTAAATCCTGAACTAGGGTTTCTGGTATGGCGGCTTATCGGGGTAAACGCACACACACAGATGAGTTCTTCAGGATGAACCCTACCTGGACCCGAAAGAAGATTTTTGGTGTTGCTTATAGTGGCTCCTTATTGTGATTTCCTACAGACGGGTCCTTAAAAAGATAGGTCATTCAGTGTACAACTAAATTCTAAACTCTGCGACGTTGAACAGTAAACCCTGAAGTGTTCAGAGGAGGAGTCCTGTGCCATGCAGTGAATTTGCCACCTGGTTTTCTTACACTGGCTGCAATTACAGCTCAGGGGAAGACAGGGCCTGTCTAAGGCCCAAATGCTGTCCAGCATAGGGGCCCGACGTTTGTCCGAGTAAGTGGGGCTTATGCTTCAGATAATGATAGATCTCAGGAAATTCCAACTGCGCTACCTATACCTCTACTTACTTCGGCCAGGTTCGTTCATATCTCTTTGATATAATCCGGATGCTGCCAGTCAAACTGACACTCCCAAGTCTTCAAGCCCCAGAGAGCCCAATATCCGTGAATTACCAGAACAAACTTCAAATCACGACATTAATCAGCCGTTTGCAACTGAAGGCTAAACCTTAAACCTTCTACACCTAAATTCTGATTGCCAGCCCCTTGCTATTTATGTAGGTATGTTTCTATACATGTTCAGGCCCCTTGATATTTCTGTACATTCCTATACAGTAGAAGCCAGAAAGTTGGAATATCATTATCGTAACCCCTTTAAGGTCAATTGTAGGGGATCCTACCATTAGTCCATATTCCAACTTTCTGGAGTTCCCTTTACTGGGCCTGAGGGCTCTCTGGGTCCCCGAAGCCCAAGCTGAAAAGTGTTCGACCCGAAGTCAAAACACCATCCGCCCCAAACCCTGAAGGTCGAACCGTCGAACCTTGGGGCTTACTTGGAGGTTCATGGGTAGTTATAAGTCGGGTTATAAGTCCCTAATAGGACTCATAATTACAGTTACCCTACTTATAACCCCACTTCCAAGTAGGGCTTGATTAGGGTTCCTTCTGCGTCCAGGCTAGGGTATTTGCAGGGCTTAGGGTTTTTGTGGGTCTAGGGTCCTTAGAGCTTGGGCAATCAAAGAGCAGTTGCAACTGGACTTTGGAGGGTTCCATAAGGATTATGCTGATTATTGGCGTCTCTATTTCGGGTCCGAACATGCTAAACCCTCAACCCATAAAGCCTAACCCCTAGCATTAAGCAAGCCCCAAGTGCTTTGCGAGGCATATGCGCGGGCCAGGGTTGCCTTGGCGGACCAGCTGCAGCCACTTCGGCCTGGATCGGGTTCTGGGGCTTTCATGGGCTTTCGGGTTTTGAGCTCATAGCTTCTAGGGTTAAGGGTTTATAGGTTTCGATTGGAGGTTTTGAGCTCATAGCTTTTAGGGTTGAGGGTTTATAGGTTTTGATTGGATTTAGTTGTTAATTATCGTTTGCTGGGTTGCAGAACGTTTCGCAGGGTTGCATAGTTTCACAGGGTCTAGGGGTTTGGATTCACGCTTTGTTTCTTCACGATTTCGGGGTTTTGGGTTTAGCATGGTTTAGCTTTCTGGGCTTCAGGGTCTGGAAGTCATGATGTCCATGATGAAGAAACCCTCCTCTCACAAGACAGATTAGACTTAAGCTTGATAATGCGAACCTGAAGTAATTTCAGTGGTACATAAGTTATGATAGGGCTTCCATAAGGGTTTTGTAACAAGGGTTCTTTGAGGGTCTAGAAAGGAGTTCCTGGGAGGTATCTACACAGGTTTAGAGCTTAATCGGCTTTGGGGCTTTATTGCGTCTAGGGTCGAGGATCCAAGCGCCAAAAGAGAGCTCTGCTTCGGGACTATGTGGCCAAGGTGACAAGCAGGGAATCAGGGACACATAGGTGGTCGATGAACATCGACCGCTCCCTCGTCCCCAACCCCCCACCCCCAAGCCGAACCGAGCCAAGCCAAGCCGTTTTCAAGACTGCCCCTCTTGCGCTCGGCCCCATCGCTGCTCCAGAGACTACATGCCGAGCAAGAGTTCATTGTCTTGGAAAAAACCAAGTGAACTAACCAAACAGAAAGAATTAATAAGAAAATCCACGAAAAGTATTATGTATCTTGTGACAACATAGAGGGAATGTGGCTTTCTCCGAGCAAAAAACCAAGAAAACTAACCAAGAAGAAAGAAATAATAGGAAATGCTACGAAAAGTAGCAGGAACCCTATGAAAATGTCCAGAACATGAAAATATCTAGGAAACGTATCTTTTTCTGATGTAAAATCAAGAAAACGAGCCAAAAAGAAATAGTTCATAAGAAATCCTACGAAAAGTAATATGTATCGTCTGCAAACATATAGGAACCTTTTCCTAGATCGAACCAAGAAAACTAACCTAAATGAAATAACTACATAAATACACATGTTATCATATAGCATGCGCAGCATAGAAAATCCTACGAAAACTAGCAGAACCAAAGAACGATGATAAGGACCAGACAAAGACAAATACCCCAAAACAACTTCACTCGTTTGTTTGTTTTCCTACCGAAACATGGAAGTAAACATGTACAAACACAGGTTTAGGGGTGTACATATGGACATATAGGGAAAATCATGGTTATCTATTTCCAGACTAAATAGGAGAATGGCTTTTCTACGGAAATAAACAAAAAGCAAGTTTTCCTATGGGAGTGTAGCCTGCTTCACCCGCCCCCCCTACCCCCACCACAGCCCCACCCCCCACCCCCAAGAGAAAAAGGGCCAAACAAAAGAACATGCCAAACAAAAATCTGCACCCTCAATATCATGATCGGCCCTCGTCTGGGTGGACGTTATCACGGTTGGCCGATGGATGCACTGGGGGACGGATGAGGTCGGGCTGGACGTTATCGTGCTTGTTTCTTTACAACATACACAGTATACACATCTGTTTGTTGTTGTGTATGCGTTTATGGTGTACCCTAAACCCTTATAAACGCTCCCAAGCCATTAGACCCTAAACCCCAACAAAGCCCTAGCAAGCTGTACTTTAGAGGCCTGCATAATTGCCAAGACGATTTAGGGGTTTCCTAATCACAACTAGAGTACAATCTAATCCAGAATCTTATTCTACTTATTAATGTCTCTACATGTTACCTTAATCGCTCAACCCCTTAGCCTTGATTATGGGCACTCTTATAGGAAACCCCTCTAGGAACCTTTGTATCCTTACAGTACCCTAAACCGCTAAAAACCCTCGGCAAGGCATATATAAATAAACCTTGTTCTAACTAGGCCCCTACATTTGCCCTAAAGCCCCAAAACGGAGCTTGAAACCCTATCCCAATCGTGCAGGCGGCCCCGACCCCCCCCCCCCCCCACGCCCCTCCACTCCTTTCCACAAAACAGCCTCACAGAAATTTCCGGTAATCTCCACAGATAGTACAGATAGCACCGATTTCGATTACCAAGAAGCATCCGAGGAACTTCAGCATCCAGGAGGCCCAGTGCGCCCGCCTCGAAGACCGAGCGAAGGTCCAAGTGGCCCGGATTCGAGATGAGCGGTGCTTGAAGGCTGTACCCTAGGGTTCTAAAGACTCAGATATTCAGACTTTTGGGCCCAAAGACCATACTCTATAAGGCTTTTGGGCTAATTTGATGCGAGGGTTAGGGGAGAAGAGTTTAGGTGAACCTAGGGTTTAGGGGTCCCTCTTTAGGAACCCAAGATGCGGGGATTAGGGGATTAGAGTTTAGGGTTAAGGGGTTAAACTGAGTTAGGGGTTTAGGGTTTTTTTGAGAACAGAACCCAAGACAAGGCCGGCACCCTTACAAAAATGAGCCCTCAGAAGGGAAGTCGTTTTTGGACGGTTGAGGGGTTTAGGATTTGGGGGCTTTGGGCTTAGTGTCTAGGGGAAGCAGTCTACGACTTCAGGGCACACTCTACGGTGTAGGGGGCAGGGAGGCTTCATACGGTAATTCTGGGCTTTCAATGGTTTCCTTGAATGGTTTCTTTAAGGTTGTCTGATTGAAAAGCCCTTTTGAAGGGTTTTGTAAAGGTTTCTTCAGGGTTTAGGGTTTATTTTAGAGTTGGGGGGCTTCAGCGTTTAGGGTTTAGGGCTTTAGGGCTTTGGTTCAAGGCTTCGTTTCTTGGGGTATGGCAGGCACAGCCCACGAGGCCTTGAAACACAGTTTAAGGTTTATGGGGGGCGGCGGTATCTCAACCGTGAACTCTTAGAGGATCACGGGATTGAGAGAATTGCAACGACTACAAGTTTATCAACAGTTCTTTAAGTAGAGTAACTGGGTAACCCCCGGCAGGGTGCTTGAAGTGCTAAACTTTATGACGAAGTAACCCGATCCTTCAAATGATCCCAAAAGCCTAAACCCTAAGCCCTGAGCCCCAAACGGAAGGAGATCTCCCTAAACCCATAAACCCTAAGCCCCTAAACCACTCTCAGGAGCGCGTCCTGAAATGGTTCGAGAGCTTGGACTCATGTAACCAACACATTCGTGAGAAGGTCAAAGACCAAGTGCTCCTCGTCTGTCAGCCAGTGCAGGGTCTCCGGGGGCCACTCGTTCAGGGTCTAAAAAAACTAGGTTGGATTTTGGGGCATTTTTGATTTTCCTTATTTGGGTTTATAAGGGGCCCTATATATAAATATTTTTCAGGGTGTCTAAAGGCCAACCCAGAAAACTAGGTTCTTGAGTGGTGCCCTTTTGCCCTTATTCAAACCAAACAGTAAGAAAAAGGGCAACCTTCTTCTAAAGGATCTACTCAGGAACCTAGAGGGTACTTGTAGTAGCCCTGTAAAGCTTTCAAAGATGTTTCATATAGCGCCGAATCGGGATTCTAGGAGGATTTAAACAGGGGTTTAGGGGTTAGGGGTTTATGGAGAAGGAGTTTCGGATTTCGGTTTGTAGGGTTAAGGCTTTCCCAGCTTGGTGACTTAGTGTTTTGGTGCTTTTTGGGGCTTTGGGTGTGGGTTCGGGGTTGGAGCTGAGTTTTTTGGAAGTTTAGCAGCCACTGTTGATAAACCCCAGGCAGGCACCAGCTTGGAGCTACTCACACTTGCTCGAAGCTCCCTCAACCGGTTGCCGGTGACTACGATGCTGACGTCACAGCCATTTGTGCTGACTACGCTGATGTTGACAAGTATCGCTTCCCCAACGGGACCGCCGAAGAGTCGTTGTCAGCTTACCGAGCAAACAAGGCCTTCATGCCTGCTGAGCCAGCTCACGCTCCATCAGCATGGAGCTGGGGGGCCCGTTTTCTCTCGGTTGTCAGCACATGATGAATTTGACAGCCTCGACAACTTTGTTTTGCGCAACTTCCACGCAGCGTACCTGGACGAGAGGCCTTGCAAGAGCGCAGGCAATAAGCCGTTAACGAGTATCAGCCTCGAAAACTCGATAAGCCACCCAATAGAAACCCTATAGAACCCCGAATACCCTAAACCCTAAACCCTACACCCCTAAAAGCCCCCTAGAGAACCTCCAAAACTCGAAGCCGCCCCGTCCTAAACTCCCGGACGAGCCCGGCCTTCTCCGGGCCCAATCGATCGTTCCGGCTTAAGCCGGCTTCGTTGTTTTGCATTGCGGGGGGTTTAGGGTGTAGGGTTTAAGGTTTATGGTTTACTGCTTACTGTTTAGGGTCCTTGGAGGCTGTCTTCTTAAATAATAAGGTTCTTGTGCTGTGTTGTACAAGGCTTCCTGTTGGGTCTAGTGGGGCTAGTCAGCAAGGATTTCTCCCTCTTAATGGATTTTATAGTGAGGGGTCTATACTATACCGCTTTGTGCTCTCCTTCATCACGAATCAGCTTCGTCTGTTTATCCAAACCCTAGCGGTTAGGTAGGGGGTCAAAGGCTCGGCGTTAAGCCTCCGCAGATCGGAAGTGACCAGAAGCACCTTAGACCCTGCTAGAAGTAACATGCAGCCTCGCGAGTGCAAGAACAGTGAAACAACCCTAAACCCAAACCCAAAACCCAAAACTCGAGTAATCCCAACCAGGGCAGATCCTTGTTCCTTCCACAGCGCTAAATAACCCCCAACAAACGTTCACCAATATACAACATCCCCTTCCCGTAGGCCCGAAACCTTGCACTCCAAACAAAAGCCCCTAATCCTTGAGCCGAAAACGTCAGGCCAAAACCCTAAGCGCCCCAAACCCGACTCCGTAAACTCATTCCCTGAGACTCCAAGTAGGAAAATAGTACCTACTTTGGCCTCTAAAGTCTGTAGACTGAGATGTTGGAGACACTTTAATACTTTCATTCTTCAAGGAACCAGATTGAAATACAAGTTATACTTTTGTCCCACTGGTTACTTAAAAAAGCCAGTAAATGGTACCTGCTTTGGGCCATTTGGAGTCTTAGGGATTCTAAACCAAACAGTGCAGCCGACCTAATGAGGTTGGCGGTGTTGGGCCCAAGTCAGCATTATCCGACAAGGCCTGCAAGGGTACTGGGGTCACTTCTCTTGGGGCTTGACTGCCATTGTGATTGTAGTATAATGGGCCCCAAAAACCCTAGTCTAATTATTAAGGCCCCTCTATTAGGGCCTGGGGTTCTGCAAGCCCTAAACGGTTTCAATTAGAGCTTGCGAAAAGGGGTCCTAGGGTTTGACACAAAACCGTCAAACCAATGTAGCGGGTAGAATAGTTGCCAATACCATTCCTTGGGTCCCTTCTTCTCATGTCGCTAGGTTAGATACCTCAACTCCCTGACTCAAACATGAGCTTACGCAACCTTTATAACGCCGTTAAATACCCTCATCAGACCGTCCCTGCAGATGTTCAAGGCCTCTTTCCACTCCAAGCCCTGCGTAAGCCCTCGCCAGGACGCTTCTACCCTACCTATAGTCTCCATTGTAGTTCCTTTTTTTGGTTTAACCAATTATATATTAAGGATCCTATAAGGTAACCCCAAAAAGGAACTGCAATGGAGACTATAGGTAAACCCTAAACCGTCTCGCCAGGATGATTCTGCCGGTGATGCTGATCAACATCTTCGACGAGGTCAACCCGGTTAGTGTTTAGACTTTGGGACTGTAGAGACCGGGTTTAGGGATTCTGGGTTTGGTTTTTTTGTTTTCTGGGTTGTTGGTTTGGGGTTTGGTAGTGTAGTCTCTAAAATATAGGATTCCAGATTTCAACCCCATGTGTCGCTGTTGTTTACGGTTGATTTCGGACTTCAGTGCCGGCCGGTTGCGGGTGCGATTGCTGTTTACGCTTGGCGGTTTGGAGGTTCATAGATAGAATATTTGTGGGGTTATATGTAGGGTAACTATAGCTATAAGCCCTATAAGGGGACTTATACCACTACTTATAACTGACCATGCGCCTCCAAGTGAGTTTGCATCGCTTATGTTGCGATTGCTTCAGACGGCCCGGAAGCCTTTTGGGTCAGGATTTGGGACTCTACAAGGGTTCTACGTGGTTTCATAAGGGTTCTATAGACGGTTCCCCTAAGGGCCGCCACCCAAACTTCTGAAGATGGGCCTCTTACAAAAAGCCCAAAGCTCGGAAGCCCAGAATTTCAGACCCCACTACTTCAAACTCCCCAACGTGACCTACCCCTGAACCCGGAAGCCCGGAACAAATGAAGTTTCTCAAGCCCCAAACGCCGCACTGTCGAGGCCGACTACATCAGCAGCGGCCTCCATGTACACCAAGGCAAGCACCATTGAAATCCCTGAAGCCTCGCCAGTCGTTGGGGTGAACTTGGATCTTTGCAGGTTCTAGAAATTCTGTATTATGGTTTCAGTTTTGGAACCCTAAACTAGTACTCGTATCGATTGCTGTTCGGGTAGGCGGAGCCTCATGGTCCGAAGGACTTAAGTCCTTGCTGGTTGTTCAGGGGCTTCACCTTACAAGCCTCTCACCCCAAAGCCTAAGTCCTACCTTGACCCGCCAAAATCTACATTTGTCATGAGGGGCATAAGGATATCACAATCAGGAACCCTAAGAATGTACAAACCCTGCAATCCCTTTAAACCACCATAACCTGCTTTCTTGTAGGATCTTTCTATCAGCCCCAACGTAAAACTTGTGGGTAGCCTACAAAAGGCAGGTTGTGGTAGGTCAATGTGAGGTTAAGGCTGTAGTGTCGCGGAGTCACATTGGGGCTTGGTTGCTTGGGCGAGTGTATACAGAGCTCCGCAGGGATGTTGCTGTGTTCTTTTTGGCGTCACTCCAGAAAGGCAATAGGAAGAACACTTATGTCATAAACCTGTGGTTCCAAATCCCACGAAGCTCGGAACAAAAGGCCCGCAATCCGAAACCGAACAGCTTAGAACCCTAACCCCTAAACCCTAAACCTGAAACCCTAAACGGCTAAACCCTCAACCCCCAAACCTTAAAAACCCCTGAGCAGAAGGTGCCAACGGGTGGTTCAGCTCAATGTGCTGGTGCTGCTTCGTGGCTTGGCGAAAGTCGAGTAGGGAGATCCCACGTAGGGTTTAGGGGTGTGGGGGTTTAGTGTTTAGAGTTTAGGCATTCAGGGTTTACGGGGTTTTAGAAGTTTTAGGGTTTAGAGTTTGCTGTTTGCGGTGCAGGGTTTAGGAGTTTTTGGGGTTTAGGGTTTAAGGTTTAGGGTCAACCGACTTGGGGCTTTGTATGGTAGCGCTTTAGTGCTCTTGAAACAACAGTTTAAGACTCCTAAACTCCAAAGCTCTAAACCCTAGATTCCTACACTGCGAAACTTTTAAACCCTAAACTTCTAACAATTAAATTGAGCCTTCTGAATCACCAAAAAGTCGCCCACAGCTGGAGCTCAAGCTCTTGGTTGCATCATCTGAGGTGGGCACTGCAGTTCCAGTTTGCTACAGGCGGGAGTTCAAGAAATTGGGGTCTTGGCCCTTTAGTCGTTTGGGGCTGTTTGGGCTTTAGGGTTGAAACCTGTATCGGGATCCCTCTAGGGTTTGCAGGGTTTGGGCGTTTAGGAGTCGCAGGTAAACCCTACCCCCCCACAGCCCCCACAATAGTAGAACGTCTAGCAGAGCCTGTCTCACAGCTGTCGAGCGTTAGGGTTTCGGGTTTCCGGTGGTTTGCCTAATGACCACACTCGAAAGCGCACTCCTCTGTTGTATGCGGCAAGTTTGGGATTGCTGGAGTTGGGGTTTGCTAAAACTTAAGTAGTAGGTTCAGGATTTAGTACGAAGACAACATTAGTGTCGGACGGGCCTACACGCGCAGGTTCAGCCACTACTTCTTCTACAAGCCGTGCAGCAGTTCATGGATACTTGGATGCTCTCCAAGCCCACAAGGGTGTATGCAGGTTGCTTTAAGTGTCTCTTTTGCCAGGGCTGCCTATGCTAAACCCTAAGCCCTGAACCCTGAAGCCTGAGCCCTATACATGAGGTACCGTCAGCGCCTATGTTATCGTTGACGGTTCCCACTATGTATTGTTGAGGGTTTGTGGGGCATGTAGGGCCTATAGAGTTTTTCTGGCTTTTAGGTTGTATGGCACACCTCTTAAGTATAGCCATCTCTATATGATTCAATTGCGTGGGTTGCCTAATTAACGAGGTTCGGAAGGCTCTGGCAGCCTAAGAAAGCCTAAAAACCCTAGCCCTAAAATGGCCATGTACCCAAATAGTATATATACTTTGGCCTAACAGTAGTCCCCATTTTGGTACTTGGGGGCCAGCGTATATACCATTTTTTGGTACATGGTTACCCAGAGGAGCTGCTCAGAGAAAACAGCAGAGCAACAACTTCTACTTGGAGGGTCGGGGGACTTAGTAAGTAGTTCGTAAGTAGACGTATACGTACCCTAAATGGGACCCTAATTGGGGTTATGGTACTTATAAGTCCCTAAAATAAGCCAGTTACTAAGTCCCCGACCCTCCAAGTATTCAACATCTCTAAGCAACCCAGCCCTGAACTCCAAAACCGCTTATGCCGGAGACTTAGGACCAGGAGTCTGCTTCACGTCCTTACCGTCCCTCAGCCCCCAAAACCCTAAGCCCTGCGACCGAGGATCCACTACAACTCTTGCAATTTCTCCATTTAAATATTGGAGGAGCTAAGGAGCCAGGGATGATGATAATCCCTATTAAATAAGGAGCTAAAGAGCCAAGGGAACCCCAAAACCACTGGTTAGATTTCCCAAGCGCCAGGAACTCCTATCCAAACCAAGCCCGAAGCCCGAGGGAGGACCTTCCGCACGTAGCCTTGAAAAACCTATGAAAACCCTATAAGGGTGGAGGGTTTAGGGCTCAGGGTAAAGGTTATAGGGTTTAGGCCTTACTGTCTAGGATATTATAAGCCTTTGGGCTTTGGGTTTGCGGTTCCAGTGTCAGACAGTGCAGCACTAAACCTTTTTGAACAAGAAAACGGCTCGAGGACCTGCAAAGCTACATCCAGTCTCCATTGTCTAACCACGGGCCCCAACGCACCTGTTGAACCCTGGACGCCAAGCCAGCGAAACGCCCGAAGCGTAAACGCCATCCAAGCCCCGAGCCCCAGCATGCAACCTGTCAATATCACCGAAGAAGCTACAGATGAAATGTAGGGTCCTGCCCTGAACAGCACAAGGGTCCTACCCTAACCCCTGAACCCCTAAACCCGTAAACCCTATGAGCCCTTATACAAACCCTCAAAGAAAGAAGACTCGAACGGCCCTGAGGTGCGAATGCCTCATGTCGCTCCTAGCGGGGCTCATGGCACCTTAGATGCATGGCTTGGCCTTTGGGTTTAGGGTTTAGGGTTTCTGGTTTGGGGTTTAGGGTTTGGGGGTTAAGGGTTCAGGGTTTTGGGCTTAAAGGACTCCCTTGCAAGAGGGGTTAGGGCTCCTATAAGGCTTCCTATCGTTCCTATCTGCTCAAGTCCTATCTGGCTCGCTTGAAGGAGTCCTTCTAGATGGGGCTTCAAGGTCTAGGACTTTCTTGGAAGGAGGCTGTTTTCATAGTGGTTTGAGGGCTTTTGTAGGGGTCTTGAGCGCTTCAACTTCTTTCATGCCCGGCAAGGGCCTTAAGATAATGGGAGGTTAAGTTGTGGATGCCTGAAGGTTGACGGCCGTCTTGCAGGCTTCTTGGATTCAGTGTCTTAGCCTGGAAGGCTGAAGGCTCTTTTGACGAAGGCTTCTTGGAATGTGGGAGTTGAGTGAATTTGGTTGGGGTTTGCGGGGGCTTGAACGTTTAAGGCTCTCTTGGATGCTTCTTGGAGTACTGTAGGGGCCTTAGTAATTAGAATAGAGTTTGGGGGTATAGTATACTATAATTATAGTTGTAGTAAGGCACCCCCAAAGTAGTTTTGGTAATTATTAAGGCCTCTAGAGTATGGGTGTTAGCGACTGGGGGGCTGAAATGGTTGATTTACGGCTGTCATGAACAAGAATTTTGCGTGGGGTCTTTATCGGGCTTCACAGATTTGGCTTCATCGTTGCATGCTAGGGTTCGGGGTTCAGGGTTTAGGGTTAAGCTGGTGGCAATTTGGGGAAGCTTTTTTCATTTACCCTTAAGCTCGTCCAGACAACTGCTGAGGGCCCTTAACTTAGTACCCAGTATGAAGGTTTGTGACAACTGGTAGATGAGCCGTCTTGGTATACAATTGTATGTATGTATGCATGTATGTACATATGTATGTGTATATACATATATGTATATTCAGTATATTCATATACATATACAGATATAGATATAGATATGCATGTGTTCATATATATATATATATATGTATACATATTCATATATATATATATATATATGTATATATATATATATATTAATATTATATCGGTATTGCTTTACATTTCCGAAAAAGCTAGGCTGTAATATGCACAAACTCCTTGTTGCGGCCTTAGCCGCGATCAGCCTGAGAACGACGCCACCGAACTGCATCCTACGACATGTGGACTGACGAAGAAGGCACCACTTTCTATGTTTTCCAGAAGACCCTAGCTACGTCTTTGTGCTCCCGATAAGAGCACGTTGGTTTCGGCCAAGCATGATAGTGTCCCATCTGTGAAGCGAGGCCTGGCCAGGAAATTCGCACGGGTTGTTGAAGCATGAACGCCATCTTTCCTGGCGGAAGGTCTCACAAATCTAGAGCTACTGGCTTGAGATCAACCGTCGTGTGACGTGGAAGCTCTTGTACGCACGCTGCATGAGCATGTTCTTGTATATAGACACGGCTTCAAGATACTGACGGCTGGAGTCCAGCCAAGCCGAACTTTTTCATGTGCAACCTTTGTGCGCCTTCTGTGCACGCTTGGCCTGCCATGCCGCGTGCGAACACGCTCATGCAGCCTTTCTGGACATGGTGCTGAATTCACGATAAACGACCGCATTCCCTGTGTGTGCCCGCAAAACACCTGTGTTCCAGCAAGATGCATTACCGATCCTGCTGCCAGCATTTCTGCGCAAGTCATCTGCGGAGCCTGCACTAGAAGCGTCTGTGCTCTGTGACAGAAGCATCGGGGAAACATTGTGCAGCCTGTCGCTGCAGCAATGGCAAAACATTTTGAAGGAGGGCTGACTAGTTTGGCCTCGCTACAATGACTGTCCGGATGTGAGCACTGCCCTAGGATGCCCAGCGGGGCCATCATGCGTTTGCATCGGACCGCCCAAGACCAAGCAGAAACTCGATGCTGTTCCAGTGAAGGTCGCAGGGCCCTCGGCAGTAATGAAGCGAAGCTGCAGCATGTCAAAACCCTTTTTGTGCCAAAAGCCCGCTGTGCCGCCACCAGCAGCTGCCCACCAGGACATTCATGTTGACGTTCAGACTCCTCCCGTTGCACATGCCTTCGGGTTGCACCCGTAGCTGAGACTGTATCGCTGCGGGACTCCAGCGTAAGTCCGTTGCGTCGCGCTGCTGAACGTCGCGTGGAGCGGGCTAGGAAGTTCAGCAACTTTGTGATTGAGCAACAAAGAATGCATGCCCACGTGCAAGCCAAAGCGATGTTTGCACTGGCAGCCATCAGCCAATCACGAGCCCAAAGCGATTCTTGTTGCATTTCCTGCTGCTTGGGCTTCACTAGTGGTGGTGGTGGTAGTAGTAGTTGTCTAGTTGTAGTAGTAGTAGTAGCAGCAGTAGTAATAGTAGTAACGGTAGTAATAGTAGAAATAGTAGTAAAAGTAGTAGTAGTAGTAGTAGTAGTAATAGTACTAGTAGTAGTAGAAGTAGTAGCAATAGTAATAGTCGTAGTAAGTAGTAAAAGTAGTAATTGTAGGATTAAAGGTAATAGTCGTAATAGTAGCAATAGTAGTAAAAAAAAGTAGTAGTAGTAGTAGTAGTAGTAGTAGTGGTGGTAGTAGTAATAGTAGCAATAGTAGCAATAGTAGCAATAGTAGCAATAGTAGCAATAGTAGCAATAGTAGTAGTAATAGTAGTAATAGTAGTAATAGTAGTAATAGTAGTAATAGTAGTAATAGTAGTAATAGTAGTAATAGTAGTAATAGTAGTAATAGTAGTAATAGTAGTAATAGTAGTAATAGTAGTAGTAATAGTAGTAATAGTAGTAATAATAATAGAAATAGTAGTAATAGTAGTTAGCAGTAGTAGTAGTAGTAGTTAGCAGTAGTAGTAGTAGTAGTAGTAGTAGTAGTAGTAGTAGTAGTAGTAGTCGTAGTAGTAGTAGTAGTAGTAGTAGTAGTAGCAATAGTAATAGTCGTAGTAAGTAGTAAAAGTAGTAATTGTAGGATTAAAGGTAATAGTCGTAATATTAGCAATAGTAGTAAAAAAAGTAGTAGTAGTAGTAGTAGTAGTAGTAGTAGTAGTAGTAGTAGTAGTAGTAGTAGTAGTAGTAGTGGTTTCTGTTTTGCATCAAGCTATTTGCAGATTACGATTTGCAGGCTCCTGTTTTGCAACTTCCGAGGCTTTTGTTTGGCATCAAGCTGTTGGCTGTTGGGCTATCACAATGTCCTGTCTCCTGTTTTACGTCAAGCTATACACTTGTCGGCTCCTGCTTGGCGTGTCGCAAAGCACCAGCCGGAAAACTAAACAGGCCCTCCCGCAATAGCTTGACGCGAGACAGAAACTGCGGAAATTGCAATCTTCCAACACTCCCTTACACAAGACAGGAGCCTGGAGATGAAGCTTGATGCAAAGTAACACTTTGCGACGTGTTGCAAAACATATGATTCGGTTTTTGTTGAAATGTGCTTTACAGTTTTTGATCACTTGGTTTACTTGCTTTGATACACTTTCCACGCAAAAACGTTTGCAAACACCGGCGGTTTGCGGTTTTAAGGTTTAGGGCTTAATGCTTTGGGTTTAAGATGTTTTGGGGTGCACGTTTCCTTAGGGTTCGCTCCCTAGGAGTACAGTTTTACTGCCGTATATCCTCTAAACCCTACGGTCTATGTAAAATAAGGCCCAAACACTCTAAACGTTTACGGAACCCTGAATGCGAAACCCATTAGAAACCTTGTTAGGGCCCATGTAAAGCTGTAAAGCCGAGAATCTCTCTTTGGGCATCGTTCTGGCATGACAGACTTTGCCACGGGGTTGGGATTCAGGGTGTAGGGTTTAGGGGTACGAGTATCGCTTTGTCGTTCTATATACTAGTGACATCTAACAGCAGCAGTGCTCCAAGATCGCCCAAAACCCTATTGGTGTCAGTAAGGCCCCTTTATTCGGCTCAGAGCCAGTAGGTTTTGACAGGGCCATTCACGGATTTGGGGCACCGTGATGGCATGCATGGCCTCAGGAGTTTCAGGAGTAGCGTGATGACCGGGGCATCAGGTTGATGCTTTCGGGTTGGCAGTGCCCTAACCCTCAATTTTAAACCTTTAAACCCGACAGTAAACCCTGCATCCTACATCCTCAGCTTACTCCTGTACCCTTAACTTAACCCTAAAGCCTCCACCCTACAGCCTAAAACCCAGGCTTTCTCGTTTCGGGGTTTTAGGGCCCAGACGGCCATAATCGTCCCTGGGGCAAGGCAAGCCTTTATCTGCTTGGCGGCTACTACCTCTCCATACAGTCGCAGCACAGAAGCACTGAACCTTTTTGGGAGCATGCCAAATTTGATCCCTTAAAGGGGCAGTATGGGGTTCTGTAATGGGATCCCCTTTTCGGCGCAGTATAGGCTTCTATAGTGGGGTTTCCTTGAAATGCTCTTATACAGTACCCTTTAGTAGTATAGGTCAGGGGTGAGGGCAGACCCGAGGCTGGCTTCGCCGAGTCTTCCGGTGTGAGGGTGGGCGGATGAAGAAATTGAGGGTTTAGGGATGTTAAGGGGTTAAGAGGTTTGGGGTTTAGGATAAGGATAGGGATCTTTGGTAGCTGAGTAGGTGACCCTTAACCTTTCGGGGTTATATCCTACCATAATGGCAAAGGTTGACAATTTTGTACTGGGCTAGGGTACTCAGCCGCTGAAGATATGACAACAAATGCGAGGTACTGCAATCACATGGGTTGGGATGCAGGAGTTTCGGTTTGGAAGTTCAAGCTGTGCTAACCAAGCCGTCTGGTATGTTTTCACTTTCTTGGTCTGTGAAGATGATTGATGAACGTCCTTGCAACCATTTGACAGGGTGGCTTGCATTGGAGCGTCCAGTTATGAAAACCTATGTGGGGCCATAGTCTTCCCCGAGTTCCGACCAAGGTACGGCGGCGGCATTCCTACCTGGCTGTCTGCCATGGTACTTCGTCCTATTGTTGCAATCGTCTGGGCATTTGGGTTTTGAAAAGGGACTTCGAGATGTCTTGGAGGTACGAAGCCATGGTGAGAGGGTCGTTTCTTCCTTCGTCTTGAAGCATGAATTTCAACAGTTTCTGCAAAACACCTCACAGTGCACCAGTCGATCGCTACTCGTAGAGTCTGCCCGTTCTCTCGGGTGTTGCCTAGATCCTGATTCTGTTAAGGTACCGTCCGGCAGGGAACCGCAGCAACAGTCCCTCAACCCTACACTATGTTCCCATTTTCTGGAGTTCTGGCAGACCGAAGATCCTACATAAATTCAAAGCCGCACACAGGATTAACCCTAATTCTGATTAAAAGACTCGATTTTACTTAAACAACCCATAAACAAAAAAAACAATTCTTAGAAGAGTTGTTATACGCACAAAACACGGATATTTCATTCACAATAAGAGTACCAACAAACACACAACACGACACCGCACGACCCGATACCACACGACACGAAACTACACCCCACACCACCACGCAAAACAACACAACCCAACACACTTCACCACAGCACACCACCCTACCCCACCGCACCCCGCCCCACCTCATGCCACGTCACACCAGACCAAACCAGGCGCGCCACCCCACACTACAACAAATCACAACAAACTCAACAATTACTCGCACATAATGTTGTATCAAATACATACGTAAGTGTATGAGTGTGCACGTGTGCACATGTGTACATGTGTACATGATGCATATTTTCATATGTGTACATGTGTATATGTGTACATGCGTATATGTCTTTGTATGTGTAGGTATCTGTCTGTATGTGTATGTGCGTGTGCATGTGCATGTGGATGTCGATGTGGATGTGGTTTGGATGCGGATGCGGATGCAAATGCGGATGCGGATGTGGATGTGGATGTGTATGTATGTAGGTCGGTGAGTTGGCGGGTGGGTGGTGGGTAGGTATGTATTTATGAATTTATGTATGCATGCTCTGCATGCTATGTTATGTTGTGTTCTTATTTTTGCCCTGTATACTAATTGCTGTACAACGACAATGGTGAGCACCAAAAACCCTAAACCTTAATATCACTGTATAACGGCAGTAGTGAGCCGGGAGGCAGCCCTTGCGCTGCTATTTCTTCTGATCTGGCTCCAGCGCGCCGAGACTTGGCTTACTATAGGGGCTAGTACTATTTTGGGGGTTCCTTACTATGTTTATAGTATAAGCCCTAACGCCCAAGAGCCTTAAATCCTAACACCCTATGTAGAGTTCAACGCCCTCAACACTGAAGCCTACAGTCTCCAACACCCAGTAAACCCCAAACTGGGAGTGTGCCTTTGGGACGTATATAGCTCTCACCCAAGCGGTCAAACGTGGACTTGGGTTTCGGATGCTGGTATGCGTAGATGAACAGTATCTTTCACGCTACGGGGCATGGTTTAAGAATCCCTAAACCCTAAACCCATAGGGTTCCTTTAAAGGGCTCCTAAAAGGGATCTAAAGGGATTCCTTAAAGGGATCTCCTTACTTATTAGGGACCCAATACCTGACGAGGCCGGGCACGCAGAGTTGAGTGTCGTAGGATTATCACTTTGTATAGTTTTTGACGGATTTGTGTAAGTTGGGTCGGGGGTTTCAGGTTTGTGGGTTCGGGTCAATGAGGGGAACATGCCGCGCTGTGTTTCAAAGTTTAGTGTGAGTGTATGGTTGTGGCCCAGTCAAAACTAAGATGGAACCGCAAAGCAACTGTGCTGCTTAAAGGGCTTGGCATGGTGAGGAGGACGATTGTCGCTCTTTCCCGCTGGAACCATGAGTTCTCAACTACAGTTAAGGCATTGTGACACGACCTTCGGCCTTCTCTGAGGATGTTGCCAACCCTCGTAGTCCAGGGTGGTGAGCATTACATGAGAATCAGGAGAGGTTGATGCGTCGGAGACTAATGCTTGTGATATGCGAGAGAAACCATAAGCACAGCAACAGTCATGCGAAGTAGTTGAGAAACACAGGTCAAAGAGCCTGAATCACTTGGAAAGGAAGTGTTTCCAGGGTTCGACTCTCAAACCGAACTAGCTGCGAGGTTGAAGCATACGAAGTAAAGCAGGGCCGGATCAAGAGTTCCAGGTTGTGGAGAGCAGTTGCATTTCATGGATATGCATTGAAAAAGCCACGGACATCACACTCCTAATCCCTAGACTCTATTTCCGGGTTATTGTAGTTTCTAGGCAACATCTAAACCATGCGTGGAGCGTTTGATTTCCATAGTGTCTTGGCGAATTTATTTAGTGTCTTGGCGAATCTTCAGAAGTTTCTTCCATGACAGGAACCCTAAATTCCATGCAATATAGGGGCTCGAATGTTTACAAAGCTTATCCCTTGAGGTTCCTTATACTAGTTCAATTATTGTAAATGCTACTGTTTATATCATCTTCATCACTATTCGGATTATCATTGTTCGTGTATTTACCTGGTATTGTTGTTGCTAATAGCACAGTACCATAATACACCCCCAAACCTTGTTCAAATTATTAGGGCCTCGACGTTTCATGACCTTGATGATGTCGGTTTTCCTGCTAGGACCTTCATCTTATATTCTCATTCTTCTGGCACTCTTTCTTCACTGAGGGATGATTTCGTTGAGGAAACCCTGAATAAACCCTACTGCTTCGTAAAGTCTTCGCCTTTAGCCCGAGACTCTGCGCCATGCCGCTACAATCCTGAGCCCTAAACCCTCAAAACTTGGCCAGACTAGACCTCCGTACCCAAGGCCCAGGACCCCAGAAACTCCTTGAACCATCGAAAACCGTCGCCCTTTAAAGCCCCAACCACCCTAAACCCTCAATCCATACACCCTAAACCCGATACCATCCACCGCACTTTATAGCACATCCTGCCTTGTCAGGATTGGATTCCTTTGTTCTATGCCATGTACGACATTGTGGACAACGAGGCCCGGCCGGCGGTTCCTAGTACAGGCGCCTTAGGAATTAGGATATGGTTTTTTGTATTGGGGGGGTTCAGGTTTGTAATGGTTTATGGGGGGCCTCAATAATTCGCGCAGCACAGGGTAGGCGCCCGGGACTTAGGGCGAACGTCAAGAGATGCAGCCAAAGTAAACATCACGTGGCAGGGACCCGCTACTTCCGAGTCATTGCAGTTGGTTGTAGTTTCGACATGCGTCTGTGTGGCAAAGTTTAGAAATTTCACCGTGTGGCCACGCAGGTTTTGGGAGGACGTAGCGCTGGGCCATTGTCCAAGTCATGACTTTCCGCAGGAGTTTGTTCAAAACGTGTGTCCTCCATAGGAAAATGCACATGTTCAGGCATCTTAGTCTGACGTTTGATCGAAGGAGAGACGTTTGCTCAAGTGCGAGGCGTGCAAGTGCTCACCGTTTTTGCTGCCGGCAGAAAACTCTTTCACTTAAGGCTTGACCCGTCACTAGCTCCAGGAAGCAAAACCGATATCAGCGTTCCCTTCCCTGGACAAGCAGCATCAGACAAGGACGTCATTAGCCTCCCCATCCCCTCCCGCCCTCGCACCCTCCCTTACCCTTGATTGCAGGCAATCCAACACAAGAACATCCTCCCCCAAGCAGCATGAGACAACAACGAATTTACCCACCCCGTCGTGCCTTATAAGGATTTACTATGGTTTAAAAGGCTTGCGAAGGTTTGTAAGGGTTTTTTGCTGGTTTTAGTCTTGATTTTTAGAAAATGGTATAATATCTTATGATTGTAAAGAATAGCACCAGCAAGTATTCAGGCTTCTGTAGTCAGGGTTCTTTGCTCATGGGATTCCTTTTTCAGGGTCCTTGCAGGATTTCACAAGGCTTTGGGCTGTTTAGAGTTTGGGATGTAGGGTCAGGGATTCTGTTTCTGAGGTTTGTGGTTCTGGGTTTAGGGCTATGCTTAAAATAGCCCAACTGGACATGCACAGTATTCTACAACGCGCCCGCACGCTGGCTCCTTGATCAACACAGCCCAGGAAGTTTCCCCTAAAGAGGAAAGGTATCGGAGGGCCTATTTTTGTCGCCATTATTTTTCTGCTTCTGCTGCCATTATTATTTTTTTTTTTTTTTTTTTTTTGGCCCTGGGCCCTGTTACTCTGTTACTCTCATACTCTTATACTCTTATACTCTATTAGTCTATTACTCTATGACTCTATTACCCTATGACTCTATTACTCTCTTACTCTCAAAGCTCTATTACTCTAGTACTCTATTAGTCTATTACTCTGTTATTCTATTACTCTATTACTCTATTATTATATTACCTTATTACTCTATTACTCAAATACTCTACTACTCTATTACTCTATGACTCTATTACTCTTATACTCTTCCTCTATTGCTCTATTACTCGATCACTTTATTACTCTATTACTCTAATACTCGGTTACTCTACTACTCCATAAACTCTATTTATTACTCTATTACTCTATCTACTTTATTTCCTCTATGACTCTATGACTCTATTACTCTGCTACTACCCCTACTCCTACTACTACTACTACTGCGCCAGGTGATTCCTGCTCCAATCAGCGCATTGCGACTTCACCGTCCGCAGCGAGTATGATGATGATGATACTACACTACTACTACTACTACTACTACTACTACTACTACTACTACTACTACTACTACTCGTACTACTAATACTGCTATTGCTACTGTTACTAGTACTGCTAATGTTTTTTTTCTTTTTTCCCTCGGCCCTGTTACCTTATTACTCTAATACTCTATTGCTCTATTACTCTATTAGTCCATTACTCTATTAACTCTATTTCTCTTATACTCTTACTCTATTACTCTATTACTCTCTTACTCTATTACTCTATTACTCTATTACTCTTTACCCTAGTACTCTAGTACTCTAGTACTCTAGTACTCTATTACTCTATTACTCTTTTACTCTATTACTCTATTACTCTATTACTCTACTACTCTATTACTCTATGCCTCTATGACTCTATTACCCTATGACTCTATTACTCTCTTATTCTATGGGCCCTGTTACTCTGTTACTCTCATACTCTTGTATTTTATTTCTCTATGACTCTATTACTCTATTACCCTATGACTTTATTACCTCTTACTCTAAAAGCTCTATTACTCTATTACTCTAGTACTCTATTAGTCTATTACTCTGTTATTCTTTTACTCTTTTACTCTATTATTCTATTACTCTATTACTCTATTATTCTATTACCCTATCACTCTATTATTTTATTACTCTAGTACTCTATTAGTCTATTACTCTGTTACTCTAATACTCTATTATTATTCTATTACTTCATTACTCGATTACTCTATTACTCTATTACTCTATTACTCGATTACTCTATTACTCTACTACTCCATTAACTCTATTTATTACTCTATTACTCTATTTGCTTTATTTCCTCTATGACTCTATTACTCTGCTACTACCCCTACTCCTACTACTACTACCACTACTACTACTACCCGTACTACTAATACTGCTATTGTGTTGTTACTGGTACTGCTAATGCTTTTTGATTGCCCTCGGCTCTGTTACTCTAATACTCTATTACTCGATTACTCTATTAGTCTATTAGTCTATTACTCTATTACTCTATTACTCTGTTACTCTTATTCTATTACTCTATTACTCTATTACTCTTTACTCTATTACTCTATTACTCTTTTACTCTAGTATTCTAGTACCCTAGTACTCTATTACTCTATTACTCTACTACTCTATTACTCTATTAGAGAGGATACTCTAATAGAGAAATTGAGTAATAGAGTAATAGAGTAGTAGAGTAATAGAGTAATAGAGTTATAGAGTAATAGAGTAATAGAGTAATAGGAGTAATAGAGTCATAGAGTCATAGAGTCATAGAGGAAATAAAGTAGATAGAGTAACAGAGTAATAAATAGAGTTAATGGAGTAGTAGAGTAATAGAGTATTAGAGTAATAGAGTAATAGAGTACTAGAGTAGTAGAGTAATAGAGTAATAGAGTAATAGAGTAATAAAGTGATCGAGTAATAGAGCAATAGAGGAAGAGTATAAGAGTAATAGAGTCATAGAGTAATAGAGTAGTAGAGTATTTGAGTAATAGAGTAATAAGGTAATATAATAATAGAGTAATAGAGTAATAGAGTAATAGAATAACAGAGTAATAGACTAATAGAGTACTAGAGTAATAGAGCTTTGAGAGTAAGAGAGTAATAGAGTCATAGGGTAATAGAGTCATAGAGTAATAGAGTATAAGAGTATAAGAGTATGAGAGTAACAGAGTAACAGGGCCCAGGGCCAACAAAAAAAAAAAAAAAATAATGGCAGCAGAAGCAGAAAAATAATGTGGCCAGATATTCTCCGCCCAAAGGTATCTTGCCGGCTGATTTCTTCGAAGGGGTTTGTGGGACATCGCAACCTTGAAATGCCTCCTTATGGTTGTGGTTGAGTTGTCTTTTCCCTGGAGCCCGTAATATGCCAGAAGCTCGAAATCTTCTGGAAAGGATTCCCTTCAGACTACACCATTCACACGCAGACAGCACCATCACCAGCTGCAGTCGTGAGCCCGGGAAGTCCATGCTAGGCTGTTCTTTTCCATGTGACCTGTCCTCTTCCAAACGCCAAGCCCCGAACCCCGAATGCTTCAACACGCCAACACGCACACGCGCGCGCAAACACACGCACACACACACACACACACAGATGCACATGCACCAGGCCCGAAACCCTTCAAAGCCCAGAAACAACAACCACACTCCAAGCAAGAAGCTCCCAACTCTGCGAAGCCCTGAGCAAACTCCAAGCTTTGTCGAAACCCTTGCTGAAGCTCGAAGCAAAAGCCTCAAGCAAATGCCACCAGAGCTCAGAGTTAGGGAAGCACCAGAATCGGGTGTAGGGGTATTTAGGGTTTTGGACCAGTACTTGGAGGTTCATCCCTAGGCATGAGATATAATTATCGTTACCCTACTTATAACTCCACTGATAATTACCCATGAACCTCCAAGTACTTCACCTCCGCCGTGCCAGGTAAGTTAACTTTCTGAGCAAATGGGCGTTATTCTGGATCAGAGCTGCCTAAACATTCCTACGCCCTCGGGCGAGGGGCGAGACGCCCCGATCCTAAACCTAACAGCCTGAACCCTGTATAGACCGCTGAGCAAGATCGTTCGCCCTAAATGCTAAACCCCAAACCCTCCTAATCCCTATAAGCCCTAGCCTTGAACCTTAAATCCAAAACCCCCAAAGGTTCCACACTCAAAGCTCAATCGGCACAGCCCTGGGACCCTTACATCCGGGAGCCCTCGACCCCCAAAGCTCTGCACTCCAGAAGTTTAGAGGTTTAGGGTTTATAGGGTTTAGGGATTTAGGGTTTAGGGCTTAGGTATTAGGGTTGAGGGTTTTTGGATTTAGGCTTTAAGGCTTACAGAGCTAACCTCCAATGGGCCCTGCATACCAGAAGCCTAAACCTGAAACCCGAAAATTTAAAACCCGAAACCCGAAATCCCAACCCCTAAACTATAAGCCCCTAGACCCCTAAGCTCTCCACTCCAGAATAAAAAGCCTTCTGTAGATCCCTGGTATCCTAAATCCTAAAGCCCTAGAACCTCTAAAGGCCCTGCTCTCCAGAATACCTCTCGCACCGGTGCTTTTTGCCGATGGGTTTTTTTGCCGCCACACGCTGAAGCTCCCCGATCGGTCCGGTGGATTTCGACATACATATATATATATATATATATACATATGTATGTGTAATTGCCGCTGTATATATATATATGTACATATACATGCACGATATGGAAAGAAACAGAGATAGGTAGAGAGAGATTCATATATATATATATATATATATATATACAGGGACGGGTATACGGATAGACAGTTTTGTTGGATACAAAGGTCGATAGAAGGATAGATAGATCGAAAGGTAGGTAGATAGGCAGACAGGCAGGTTATCTATCTATCTACCGATTATCTGCCTATCTATCTAGGTGGTAGTGGGCTCGTATAATGCCCTGTAGGGATCTGTTAACTGGTATATACTGGTATGTACTAGGTGGAGTTATGAGTAGAATAATCGAGATGGCCAAGCTTATAATCTGCAGGGGGCTCCGTGATTAGTCATCACCATCCTTGCATTTACATAACGGCAGAATAGACACCCCCTGAAACTGATTCCGGCTGTTAGGGCCGCTATACGAAAATCCTACCAGCCGAAACCCTTGTAACCCCCCCGCCCCCGGCCCTCCCTCAAACATACATTTGCAGTACTCGGGACCTTAAGCCCCAAACCGAGTGAAATCCTATAGAGCCCTGAATAGGGGTCTTTAAAGGAACCCAGTCAAACCCTATAAAGCCCTTAAACAGGATTTTCCTTAAAGGAAGCGCGCGCCATTCTTTTCCCTGCAAAGGGATCTTTACTGGAGCCTCATGGGCCGTGGGGCGCTAAGTATAGGGGTACGGGAGTTTAGGGGTTTAGGGGCTAGGGGTTTTGTGTTTAAGGGCTTACGGTTTTATAGCGGTAATTATAGGGGTAATTATAGGGGTTTAGGGTTTAGGGGTACAGGGGTTTAGGGGTTTAGGGATTAGGGGTATTCAGGCCCCTTAAGCAAACCTACTGGTGCAAGTTCGAAACTCGAATCTCTCTGACGTAAGGCTGGTGCGGCCCCCTGTTAGTCGAGTCGACCCTTCCTCAGCGTCAATCTCCCTAAATCGAAGTTCGGTCTGCAGGTTTAGGGTTGAACACGGCTGAGTGCTTTGGGTTTAGGGCTTAGAGTTTAAGGTTTCAGGTTTAGGTCTTGGGGTGGACCGGCTTTCGACCACAGTGGGACACAGCATGGTCGGCATGTTTCTGCGTACACACTCAGAGAGCCCACTTTTCCTTAGGTTCGGCTGTATACCTTCTCAGGTCATGTAAGCATGCCTCTATGACTACGGAGCGGCGATTCCCAACTTGTAAACCCATATGTACTGAAGCAGGTGTAGACGGGCTCCTGGGAACCAGGGAATATTAAGAGGTGTAGACGGGTAGTTCGTTATAAGAGCGGGATACACATTCGACGACCTAAACCGGGACCCTAATTTAGAGAACTACCTACATGTAGGATGTCCATCCTCACACGCAAGACCAGCCCTAGTGGCTTCGTGACGGCATGTCATCTAAACCCCGAACCGCTAAGTCCAACAAGCGAAGGGACATCAAGGCTCGCTTGAACCCTATGAGTAGTTCTCGAAAGTAGGATCCTTTCTTAGGTCTCCAAAACAGTACGGCACCCATAAAATAAGGGGCCCGAATCTAGTGAACTTCCCATATACAGCACACCCGGACCAGCCTGAATGGCACCTCTACAGTCTAACGGTCAAAATATTCCTGGGTTCCTTTGGAGGGATCTATAGGGTACGCACTATAGGTTATTAAAGGGTTTTGGGGTTTAGGGTTTTGGGGTTGACTGAAGGAGCCTATTCAACCGGTATAGAACTGTCGAAAAATGTCGCAGCACAGTCTAACAGAACACCACCCTCACACGAGAGTTTCAAAGACTCAGGCACGCTAACGGAACAGTCTCAGCCTTACCATACGGGACCTTTGAGGCAATCTAGGGGTCTGAATGGTAGGAAATTGGCAATGATGTTCCACCATCGTCCCCCATACAAACACACAAACACTTATTCTGATACTTCAGGCCTCTCAATCACCTCCTGCTTTTAAGGCAGGCCCTTAGTGGGATCTCTGGCACTTGCTGAGTAGAGTTCTGATGTTCGAGAGTTTGACGACATCAGGCAGCAACGGGACATAGTTCGGCCGAGGGCGATTGGTGGTGTTTGGACTGAGAGTCTTACGGTTTTTGAGTCTCTGCGGAGTAGTGGCACTCACATGTGATTTTGTAGCCTTCGGGCTGCCAGGCAACTGTGCGCAGTGCCTGTTTGGAGACACACATTGAACATTGAACATTGAGTTTCACGGTTTTGGCTGAGGCAGTTTGGCGGTTTAGGAAATATGATTGTCTAAGCTTTGGGAGCGACAGCACATAAGACCTGAACCCTCAAAGTGTGCTTTAACCCTGCGCCCTCATCGGCCTCGGCGTTGCTGCAAAGCCTTCGGCTGGTCCGGCGGGTTTGGTCAGCATGTTCAGAGGTTAAAGGTTTTTAGGGTTTAGGGTTTTCGGGCTCAGCATATTTGATATGTTTGTTAAAGGGCTTGCATACTGTGGGGTTTTCGTCAGTAGTTTAAGGTGGTCCTTAAAGGGCCTGTAGATTCTGCGGTTTTGTCATGCGCTTTGGGGTTGGTTCACCGATGTAGGGTTTCGGGGCTTGGGAAACCTCCGAATCTCCGGCGAGTCGAAGGCAAGTCGCACCTTGCTTGTTGCCATCACTGGGCTTCGAAGAAGCAGCAGTGCTCACTCATTCGCGCGAGACCGGAGCCCTGAAGCTTGCATGCGGTAAGGGTCTAGAGAGGCTGCCATGAACCTTCAAGTACCGTAAGTCTGCGACCTATTGCCTAAAGTCCTAAACCCTAAATCCTCGTTTATCTAGGTTCCTGAGTAGTGCCCTTTTGCCCATTTCAGTTTTAAGGTGGACAACCAAACAGTAGGAAAAAGATGGATCAAGGGCACCCTTACTATAAAGGGACTACTCAGGAACCTAGTTATTCTGCCATGATCCATAAAGCACCCGAACTCCGAGCCAAACCCCGACCCGATAAACCCTTGAAAAATTCCGACGAAGTCGAAAGGTCCATAGAAGCCATGAAATGTGTAGAGACCCCAATACCCCTTAATTAAGGAATATACCTTAAGTTGCAATATTCAGGCCTCTATAACTTAAGGTATATTCCTAAATTATGGGGTATTGGGTTCCCTGTGTGCAGTCTTGACACGTCCTCCTTTGCCAAAGCGCTTCGCCTGGCGTGCGAATGATCTTCAACCTGCCTCGCAGACAAGATTTCAATCCAACCAGCAGTCATGTCAGTTTTCGGGTTCGAACAGGGCGTTATAGGGATTTACGGTAGAAAGCAAAAAAAGAGTGGGAATTCGTGAAATCTCTGTGCTGTGACCGGCCGCAAAAACTGCGAGTCCAATCCGGAGCTCGGGAAGTGCTCGTGCTCTGACAGGGCCGTGCTTGGGCTGTGGGTTCCTTTGCGGTGTAGGATTTGAGGCTCAGGTTGGGTTTCAGGTATTCTTGGCTTACAGTTGCGGTTTAGGGTCTAGGGTTTGGGGTTTGGCTCTTGGCCTCTGGGTTTAGGATTTCGGTCTTCTCCTTTGTTCTACCCACCCGCTGTGACGATACCACAGGCAACCACCCCTTCAACCCATTTCCTCTGAAGCTTCAGGGCTTGCGGCGTCAATTATTCCCAGAAGTCTTCGTTTGCCCCAGTGCAGGTCGTCGACCTATTGTTTCTTGGTTAAACCATGTAGAACTTAGGCCATGACTAGGATATGCCATGATTTGATCTTTAACGGCGCTACAGCTGCAGTATCTCGATCTTAGGGCATCTGGGATCAGGGGTTAGGGTGCGAAGGCTCATGGTCAAGAGTCCGAAAAGCACGAGCCTGCGTTTAGATCAAGGTATTTTGAAATGCCCGCCCAAGCTGCCACTTCTCACAGTTCTTGAACCTTAATTTCGTGTGCCTCCAATCACCTGCTGGTTCAGGTATACAAACATATGTATGTATATATGTATATAGGGTTTCGGAACAAGCTTCAGCAACGACTGAAGCTATCGCCGGCAAACCCCAGTGCCGTCAGCTAGGCACGCACTGCGCCCGACGCCATAGGCCTGCAGCGACCAAGGAGGTCGCCAACTTGGCATCGACGGGCCCGCGCCGTCAGGTCTAGAGCCAGGCGGACGATCCACCGCTGCCGCAGAGAACAGCGTACACCACCTGCTCGGCTTCTGGCACTCCTCAGTGCTCACCACTCAACACCTCACTACCGTGAGCTGCAGATGGGACGAGGAAAGGAGCAATGGCCAGCGTGGCACGATGGATCCGAGTATGGAGGCTGGTCCTCTGCGTCTTGGCACAAGTACTATGGCAAGGGCAAGGACAATGGCTATGGAGGCTCAGCGAACAAAGGCAAGGAAAAGGGCAAACATGGAGCCCGGAATCCGAAAGAGATGGCCAAGGAGCCCGACTTCCCCTCCTTCGATGCTATGCCCGTGAGTCACATGGATGCCGGCCCTGCAGATCGTCGACTTCAGGGCGGCGCCAGGGAGCCGGGAAAGGCCGTCGACTTGGTAAAAGACGCCCAAAAGCTGGTCAACAACCTACGAAGGGCGGAGGCCAAGGTCCGACGTGGGGAGGAAGACCTGGCCCTGATCACAGAACAGTGGGATGTCTTCCAGGTGAAGTTCAAAAAGAACTTTCTCAAGGAGCGAGCCAAGTACTTGGCAGCGGTGGAGAAGAACAAAGTGGAGCAGGAACAGAACCTGCAGGCCCAGGAGGAGGCGCTTGTGGACCTCCAGGCGGTGATTGCGGGTGGCAATGTCAAGGACATGGTCAAGGAGGCAATCCCGACCGCGGAGGAGGAGCAGGCATGGAACGACCTCTTTCGAGAGGAACCGGAGGACGACGATATGGGTTTGGATATGCTCAGTGGTGCACTGAATGGACAGGGGGAACTCAAGAAGGCGGCTCGACAGAAGATGCTGAAGACCATCGCTGCAAAACGAGCAGCATTGAGAGCCGAGCCCGCCACCCCAACGAGAAGAAAGAAGGAGACAATGGCCTTCACGCCACCATCGGTGAGCAGGACAGTGGACGATCCGGCCAAGACCGGAGGAGGCGACACCAACACCTACAGCAGCACCGCATCGCCTGCCCATCGAGACCCGTACCAAACCTCGCCGACAACAGCGACCGCTCCCCTGCCGAATACCAGAGCCCGCTCAAGGTCTCACAACAATGGGCCGAGGTTGTCAATCAAGAAGCACCTCCATGGCCCGATCAAGATCCCCCGCCACGCCTCGTTGGCAAAAAAGCTCGAAGAGAAACGAGCATCGGCTCTGGCAGAACAGGATGCTACCAACAGGGCCGTCGAGATCGACGACGACGAGGACGAGGACGAGAACGACCTCCTCGCGGACCTCAAGGGTGCGGAGGAAGAGCAGATCGTCGAGTAGCACAGGACCTACAGCAACCCCCTGGGATGAGCGGCTTTTTTGGTCCGTCCGCTGATATGACCTGGGGTGGAGCCAGCCATTTTGGCAATGGCACGCCAACAAGTTTTGAGCACGAGGACGTGCTAGGTTGGAGCAGCGAAGGGTGGCACGGCCCTGCGGGAGGCCACGACCACAGATGTCAGAGTAAGATCTATGATTGCCTCGACTTTATGAACTACCTTTGGATGGAGGCCTCCGTGGCCTTTATTTCCGTCATGGGCCCCTTACAGTCTGCCATTGGTGGAGGAGGACTCACACTTTTGGCCATCTGGGGAGCCTCTTTGTGTATGATGCTGGCCCCTGTGAGATGTCGCAGACGCCGGCGACTATGTGGCCAAGTCCCGGAAAAAATCTGCATGGTGCTCTGTCTGACAAGCACTGTCAGTGGAGCGGAGGCAACCCCCAGGCTCAGCAGGGGACCTGGGACCTACCGTGGCATGAGAATGAGTGATGTGGAGCTATGGGCAGCTGGCCAGCAGACAATGCGTGAGCAGCTAGCTGCAGCTGAGGCCCGCTGGGTCTTGGAGCTCCCGGTAGAACACAACGCTGCAATGGCCAGACCTCCAAGATACGAGACACCGGCTGCACCGCCGGAGCCGGATCCAGACACCATGGAGATCGCGCGGATCCATGCCACTGCCTGGGTAGCAGTTCCTTATTATGTGGCGGAGGTTGTCGACTTTGAGCTGTGTATGCCCACCACGCTCCAGCAGATCACTGAGGCTGTCCAGCAGACCAGTGCCAGGGACGAGAACTACCGCATGGACTTCGCTCCCACAGTGCCCCAACTTGGCCGGGGATATGCGAGCTATGTTGCGGGCCCGGCTTGGCTCCAGGAGACAAACAAAGTGGTGATCCTGATTGATGCCACAGCTATCGATGGAGGCGTCTTCGCAGCCTACGCTGAGAATCCAGTGACGCGGGAAAACATTCTCATGCATATGGTGGAAGGATGGCCAGCCGGCCTCAATGCCTTCCTGGGTGGAAGCTCCCGCCCTATGCGAACAGGACAGGAGTATCAAGCACCTGCGGGCAGTGTGATCAAAATCCTTCGCCCAGGAATGGAGCCCAGATGGCAGGATGAGCTGCAACATAGATTGCAGGACCCGACCCGGTGGTGCTCTGAAGCGGCTCTGCCACATGCACTGGGCCGGCTTCATATGGTCTACCAGGCTGCGGACGACCAGGTCCTCGAGGAGATTGAATCGGACGACGACCGCCCCCTGGAAGTCTCTGCTGAAGAAGCCCTCCGCTATGAGCATGGTGACGTATGGGTTAAGGTCCCTTCGGAGAGATTGAATGACCTGGCCCACATGGGACGTCAGATTTGGGGACAAGTGGCCGTCTTGGATGGATGGAACCAATTCAGCCCGACCGCCCCAGTTATCTTCACCGACCTCAGAGGTCTTGCCCTCTTCCCGCAATGGACGCAGCTGGAGGGCCGGGTCTTCCGCCCTGTCGAGTTCTACGAAACCTTGGGGCTCCCACCACTACTGGGATGGACTCTGTTGGTGCAAGGCGGAGAACCTAGGGATGATGGGGAAAATATTGATGTGGCCAGTGGCGATGTCCTCACCCTTTACCTTCAAAAAGAGGACCAAGACGAGGATGAGGCAACCGACGGAGAGGATGGCGATACGGACGAGGACGACCCAGATGGTGAGTCTGGCCGTGAATCATCCAGTACCCACGACTGTCTACCCAGCTCGAGTGAGCTCGGGCCGCCGAGCCCAGGAGTGGAGGATGGCCGGCCGCGTGGGCCACCGCCACCGAGACCAGTAAATGAGCCCCCTGAAAGAAGCAGATCGCCACGGCGACGACAGGACACTGAGCAGGAACCACTGGCCAAGACCCTTAAGCCTACATGATTGTGTTGGTCACCCAGTCTTTGACCTGTCAAAGGTTACATTGCCACTGCCCCACCTTTGGCAGGCAGTGGCGCCACTGTTCCAGCCATGGTCGGGTAGCTGGATGTCGTGGGATCTACATGAAGTGGATCTTCATGAAGCTGCTGAGAAGGAGCTCGCGAATACGATAAGTGTGGAGGAGATGCTGGTCGAGCCTACAACAGCTCTGCCCGAGATCCATGTCTACACGGATGGCTCTGCGGACGAGAAGAATCGGGTCAGCGGCTACTCGGCGGTGATCCTGATGAAAATTGGAACAGCAGTTGCTGTATTCGGCATATTGGGAGGGCAACTCCTAGGCAACAGCTCCTCCCCTTGGCCGCTGCATGGACCTGCAGCCCTTACGGCGGAGCAGGTGGCGGTGGCTGCTGCACTGCTCTGGGTGGTGCAAGCTCGAACTATGCTGCCCTACCTAGATTGTTGTATCTATGTCGACTGCTTGGCGGCTGGAAGAGCGGCCAATGGGCAATGGGCTCCGGTGGACGACCTGTCAGAGAGGATCCACAACTTGGAGCTTATGATCAGGGAAACCCCTGGGGTAAGTGTCCGAATCGAACATGTTAAAGGGCATTCAGGAAATGGCTGGAACGAACTGGCTGATGGAGTGGCGAAGCGAGCTGCCCGCGGAGGAGACAGATTTGCAGAACCACCGACAATGGCATGTAAAGCCCTTGTGGAGGCCAACCTGGATTGGCTAAGCTTTGAGCTGGCTGCAAAAAATCACGGAGCCGTGGAGGTTGTGGATCGCTCCCTCTGTTGGTCGGAGCAGCCCTTTGCCCCTTTCCAATTACGACCTGAACAGCTTGTGCCTCTAACAGGGACAGGTCCTGGCCAGCAGGAACCTTCGACTGGGGACTTCCGAGTCAAGGTGTGCACCATGAATGTGCAAGGGCTGGCGGGCAACCTTCGCTACATGGAGGAACAGTTCGAGTCGGGATCCTACCAGGTGGTGATGTTGCAGGAAACCAAAATGCCAGGAGGACAGTGCCAGAGCCAGCGATACTTCCGGCTCGCATCTGATGCCCAACGCCATTGGGGCACGGCTGTGTGGCTCAGTAAGACTTGGGGAATGATGGAGATTGACGGTGTCCCGGTTCTGCCCAAGGAGGAGGATATCACCATCGTCTGCTCCTTGCCACGACTGCTAATCGTGGTAGCTCAGGTCAAGGAAGCCAAGATTGCCTTTGTGTCTGGACATTGTCCTCATGCAAACAAGCCTGAAGAAAGAGACTCCTTCCTCCAAGTCTTGGCCGCCCACCTGGCCAAGCTCAAGAAGGTCCAACTTTTGATTTGCGGCATTGACCTCAATGGGAGATTGCCGGTCGAATGCCCCCACGTGAGCGGAAGTCTGTACTACCAGGAGTCGGACGAAACTGGCGAAATGGCCGCACAGGTGCTGCAGGACAGCGGTGTCTGGGCACCATCAACATATGCCGATATCCACGTTGGGGACTCAGCGACCCATTGCCATCACACTGGTGTGGAGAGCTGTATCGATTACGTCCTCATTGGGGGACGTGCTCGGGTCCAGCTGGCCAGAAGCTCTGTGGACAGAGAAATCGACAATGGCAGTCCCAATGAAGATCACAGGACAGTGGCACTGGAGTTCGCCGGGACCCTTGCCAGCGGAATCGCCCGCGGCAGAATATGGAGGCCAAAGTATGACTTGGACAAGCTCAACAGCGCACATGGGCGAGAGATCATTGGGCACATGTGTTGTTCATTCCCACAGCCACCGTGGAGTATGCATCCTGACGAGCACTGCCACAGGCTTGAACAGCACATCACTGAGACACTGCAGGTGCACTTCCCAAAGCCCAAAAATCCAGGCCGAGCGTCCTACATTCCAGACCAAGTTTGGGAAATGCGGCGACAAAAGAACGACCTGCGATGGAAAACAAAAGGGAGGAGACAGCAGGGCATGACCCTCGCCAGAAAATGTCTCCTTTTTTGGCGACATGGCGGCCAGACAGGACCAGGACCCCACTGTCGGCGGCACCAAATCCTCTACGACGTTGTGGCGGCGGCCATCCGCTTCGCCACTGCGCGCATTCGCAGGTGTATTGCAACGGCCAAGGATCAGTTCCTACGCCACCTGGCTGCCCATGGTCCCCAAGATGTGGCAGCGATCCTGCAGCGGGCCAAAAAGGCAGGGATGGGGGCGAAGACCAGACAACTGGTGAGCAGGCAGCTCCCGAAGTTGATGGATCCGACTACGGGCCAGGAGACGCAATGCGCAGCAGACAGGGACAAGGTCTGGCTCAAGTTCTTTGGAGAACAAGAAGCTGGACAGATTCTCCCGACTGCCCGGTTTCTGCAAGAGGCTGCCTGGACGCAGAACAACCCCAGGGATGATTGGGATTGGCAACATTTGCCAAGCCTTCGAGAGATAGAAGGGGTACTGCGTGCCACGGCGCGTGGAAAGAGTGCTGGCATGGACGGCATCCCCAGTGACGCCTTGTGCGTACATCCAAGCGAGTTTGCGAGGATGATACAACCCCTCTACTTGAAATCGCTTCTCAATGGGCGACAACCCCTACAATGGAGAGGAGGCATCTTGTACGAAGCGTACAAAGGGGCCGGCGAACAGCATGCTGTAGCCAACCATCGGAGCTTGTATATTTCAAGTTTTCTGGGCAAAACCCTGCACAAGGTGATGCGAGCAAAGGTCAAGCAACAGCTCGATGACTTTCTCCACCCGCTGCACTGTGGCAGCCGGCAGGGTATGCCCGTCCTCTTCCCTTCTTTGTTCGTCATCGAGCACCTGAGGCGCTGTTCTCAGCGACGCCTCAGCGCATCAGTGCTTTTCGTCGACACTCGATCGGCGTACTACCGGTTGGTGAGGCAACTGGCCGTTGGAGATCTGAAGGTCGACCGAGCGGTGGAAGAGCTGTTCTACCGTTTCGGGTTGGATGGCTCAGATGTTGCGGACCTTCGTGATTTGATCCTTGAAGGAGGAATGTTAAACATGGCTGGGATTCCGGAGCCCATACGAGCGGCCGTTGATGACTTCCATCATGATTCCTGGTTCACGTCGCGGTACACGGATGCCACGGCGGTGTGCCGCTCCACTGCGGGCTCCCGACCAGGAGCGTCGTGGGCGGACACGGTTTTCGCAGTGATATATGCTCGCATCCTCTATCGAGTCCACGAGTACATGGAGGGTACATTAATTTCTCACTGCCGTGGGAGCAGGAGCAAGGAGTTTTTGCGACAAACCCAAGAGACAATTGGCAGGAGGCCTTTGATACAACTAGCGCCTATGCTTTGCTGGCGGACGACCCCATGGAGCTACTACGGCGCACAAGTAGGGTAGGGTCCTTGGTGGTCTCTGCTTTCCGTTCACACGGCCTGGACCCCAACCTCAAGCGGCAGAAGACCAGTGCCATGATCAGAGTGCGGGGACCCGGAGCGAGGAAGGCTAGGAGGGCCTACTTCGACTCCGGCCGCCCTGAACTGGAGCTGGCCGACTTGGGAGAAGCCATTCAGGTGGTCCAGACCTACAAGCACCTTGGCTGTATGGTGGACATGGAGGCAGGCCTCGGATCCGAAGCCCGATATCGAACGGCCCTTGCCACGGCTGCCTACGACAAGGCCAAGCATCTTCTCCTTCAAAACCAGGACCTCACACTCGCGACCCGATCTGCTCTCTTCCAAACGGCTGTGGTGGCGACCTACCACAATCTTTAGGTATGGATTGCCAAGGGCAAGCAATGGGAGCGCATGAGTGATGCCTTTTCAAGGCAGGTGCGACGCTTGCTTTGCCGTGAAGTCAAGGGGCCGGACATCTTCAAGGTACCACTCCCCCTTGCCCACTGGGCAACTGGATGCTGGCCTTTGGCCAGCTTTGCGAGGAGGAGTCGCATCTCGGCGCTGATTTCTCTGGCCCGTAAGGGCCCCCCCATCTTGTGGGCGATGCTGCAAAATGAGGATGAGTGGTGCGCACAAGCCCGGGACGATCTCCATTGGCTTGTAACCACAATCCAGGGTGAGTGGCCGGAGGTCAACGGAGCGGCGTGGCCACAATGGTGGCACCTACTTCGGTCAAGCCCACAGCTCGTTAAGCAGCGGACAAGGCGAGCCAACGAGATCGACTTCGGCATCTACAAGGAGCGAGCGGCGGTCGACGTCTGCAAATGGTACCTTTACAAAACACTCCCTGTTGAGGTGCCAAGAGAGGCCGCGACGGCAAGCTGGACCTGTGGCATATGTGACAAAAGCTACAAGAAGAAGTCGGCTCTGAGTGTACACTTCTTCAGTGTGCACGGCAGACAGGCTGAGTACCGATTCTTCATTCAAGGGACCTGCTGCCGAAGCTGCCAAAAGGACTTTCGAACGAGAGGCCGATTGGAGGATCACCTCCGCGCTACGCCCAAGTGTGTCCGGGCTTTGAAGCGACACTACCGCCCTTTGGAGACCGTGCCCCCTGGCTATGGGAGTCGTGGTCGACGCAAGCATGAGGCGGAGAACTACTCGCCGGCTCCGCCCACTCAAGGCAATGAGCCTGTGGAAGATGATGGCGACGAGGTGTGGAACCCGTGGCAGCGTCTTCTACATGAGGGATTGTGTGATGCTCTGCTTGGCGACCTCGAGCACATCGAGATTAGCGGGGTCATCGAAGGCCATGCCAGGCGGTACCCGCTCTACTTCGATGAGATCCAGGCGGTCTTTGACTACCTGATCTCGGAGATCAAGCTAGTCCACGAGGACCGCGACATTACGCAATGGACGGATGCCCAATTTGATGAAATCTGTGCAAGTATCTCCCGGCTGTGCACAGAGGGATTCCATGGAACTTCGAGGACTCAGCGAGAGTCCCAATGCCTGATGGGGATGGCTACGTTCCAAAAAGTGATCGAGAACTTCAACTGGTGTGAAGCCTACCAGTGCCTGAGGGACGACAACGGGACCCAAGAGCAGTCAACGTACAGACTTCCTCTTTGCTGGGAAACTGCGTGGCGAAGGAAGTGCAAAGACGAGCTCAGCGCAGTCGTGGTCAAAGACCCTCTTTCTCTGCTTCCGCAGGAGCTCAGGGACTTGTGGCGGGACCTCCAACAAGGAGGATGGCCTATACTAGTAGCCCCTGAAAGTTTCTGGAAGCACTCCCTGGCGGATCCTTTTACGCCATTCAGGGAGGTTTGTGCAGGCTCTAATTAAGCAGCGGACACCACTGAAAGCACCCAAATGCAAAAATATATGTATATGTATATGTATATGTATATGTATATGTATATGTATATGTATATGCATATGCATATGTATATGTATATGTATGTGTATATATATATATATTGTATGTGATATGAGATACTGTGGTTACATGCCATATGACATAATAAATCTGTTATAAGCGCTCTACCCAGTAGCGACGGTGGCATAGCCTACTATTTTGCAGGCTCTCGGATTATAGGTAGATCCTGAAGATGGTGGCGGTGGCCGCCTTGTCTGTGGTGGCATCATTCATCGTCGTGTGTCGTTCTAATTGGGGCCGAATTAATAGATCCTGACGTGCTAATTCTGCAACCCGAATGCCGAAGCCATCTATGACTAGTCTTGGTGGAATGCTACCCTAGAGTTGAGGAGCCGACGTCATAAGCCTCTGCGGTGCTAGGTTGGGTGTAGGGTTGCATCCTGAGGAACGGCGGCTTGGCGGGAAAGGAGACCAGGATCGAGAGTTTACCTGGAAAGCTCTCCTGACCCCCGAGATCCTGTGCCAGCGGATGGATGTAGATTTCAGCAAATTTTGGGGCACTTAAATCCTTGCCTCTAGCCCCTTGAACCTTGAATCCCCTTCACAAAGGCGCCCGCATGGCGGCTGGAGGGTCTCGGGCTCATAGCCTGCTTTGGTGGTGTTCTGCACATGGACACTGGCACGACACAGTGTCAAGAGGAGTAGCCGTTCAAAAAGATTCTCTCCGCAGGCCGTGCGTGAGGGTAAGGGAGCGGAAGTTGATCCATGAAAAGGTTAGGGGTCGACGGGTTTGGGGGTTTGGCGTTTGGGGTGTTTAGGGTTTAGGGGTTCAGGACAGGATTCAGTGGTTGGTGAAGGTCTTTCGTTCGAAGGAGGTCGGTTTGCATCATGCCTTTGCCGAGAGATTCGGTTTCGTCCTTGATTGTCGTGATTATTCTTCGCCCTGAACCAGTATGTACCCTACGTACCCTACGAGCCGCATTCTGATCACTGACTTCAGAGTTTAGAATTTAGCGTTTATGGCGGCCTTATTCGTTTTTTTTTGCAGTTCCTTGAGATTCTTCTTTTTGAACCATTTCAATGTACGTATACTCTAATTGTCTCCGGAAGCCATGCTAATGATGTCCAGAAGGCTGATGTGCCCTTAAATTCAGTACGCCGAACCCTACACCGTTAACCATAAACCCCTGAAAATCTTTGCTGATTGTCTTATCCTTTGGCGCTTTACAGGCCCACGCCGACATCTTAGTGACATCACGAGAAATATTTGACCTGATTCACCAGCTGCAGCCACAGAGATAGAAGCAAGGACATACAACCCCGTGCATCTTTGCCCCTGCGGCCCTGGTAGAAGCAATCACAAGCCTATATAAAGCCAACGTGGCGTCCCTTACAACAGCCTCATAGAGCCTCATCGACTTCCTTTAGACGCCTCAAAACACCCTATAGAACCTACGAAAATCTCTGAGTTTTCTGGTAGAAGCCCTCAACCCACACACTCGAAACCCTCTCTTGCATCAGCCTCTCCAGGTATCTTCCCAGAGAGCCCAATACCGGTTAACTAAGCAATATACAGTAAAGGGAACTCCAGAGAGTTGGAATATGGTTTCAGGGTAGGATACCCTGTAATTTACCATAGTAGAGGGTTTAGGATAATCATATTCCAACTTTCTGGCTTATACATTAAATCATAGTACAAAGCCGCTTCTAAGAGAAAGCCTAGTCCTTAATTAAGAGGTATTCGGGCTCTCTGGGTTTGCCATGTCGGCGCCCGAGCGATTCGGGCCCGCCGCCGCGGCGGCCGCGCTGCTTGCAGCCTGGCGCATCCTGGACCGAAATTCGAGGGCTTATGGCCGGACCCGAAGCACCTTAACCCCAAAGCCCTAATTAGGCCCCGAAATTTGAACTCAAGTTTTTCACGGTTTGGGGTTCAGAAGGGGCTTGCGGTAGTAGGGTGTAGGTTGTTAGGGTTTGGGGCGCAGGGAGTGAGCGCTTGGATGGCGGTTTCGTGGCATTTGGGGATGTTTTGAGTCGTGGGGGGATCTGTACTACCAGTGACTATCACGAAAGTCACTTCCTATCGTGAAGAATTTATGTCACGGTCCGCTTCCAGGCCGTGATGTCGGACATGGGTTTTGCTGCACAAGTGCTTCCGTTAGGAGTTCTATGATTTTTGGCTGACCGTCCAGGGTTGGATGGCTCTATTTCCACAAGTGCCTGTTTTTTGAGGGCACCCAAACTACAACCCAGTCCTAGTTTGCTGTTACTTACGCACAAAGCGCCGAAGCTACCTACTCGTATCTCCCCTCAGACAGGCTATCGCAATCTTCCCGCGCCAGAGCTGCGATGCGTCCCTTGGATGGAAGTTGTTGCTAGATGTGTACCCGCATAGCGTCCACTGTGCATGGACTGAACTACTGCCTGGAATCCCTCAACGCCATATTCTGGAGTCTCGTACGCTGTATTTGCATTCAACCCACCAGCTTTTTGCGAGTTGTCGCCACTGTCTTGGTACAACGGCGCACTACTCTGAAACTGTACCATCAAGTGCCAGGTCCTAAATGTGTGCAGTCGGAAGTCATGGACCGGTTTTGTTTGGATCGTGTAGCGGTTGTTCAAGTCAAGGCGTGTTTAGGGGTTGACGGAATAAATAAGTCATTCTGAACATTATTCTTCCTGCTATTCTCTCAGGGTTCCCTGATCTGCCTATATATGATTGATAATCGTAAACTTTCACATACCTCAAAACCTTAATTGGGATGTTTAGGGCCCTAAACCCTAAACCCTAAAGACCCTGCAGGCCTCTGGGTATCGAGTACAGGGTGGGTGCTAGACCAAACGTGGAGGTTCCTGGGCGGTCATAAGTGGAGTTTTAAGTCGGGTAGCTGGTATTGTGGGGTTTAGGGTTTAGGGTTTAGGGTAGCTGGTAGCTACAATCATAACTCCTATTGGGGGGCTGGTACCCCGACTTCTAACTGCCCATGCACCTCTAAATACACACATGAAAAACCCACCAAGGAATCCAACTTAGGGTTCATGTTTTGTGGGGTTTAGCGGAACCCTATAGTAAACCCCAAAAAAGTTGGAAACCGGATTAAGGCCAAATAGTGCTGGGATTCCCTATACATTGCTCTTGGGGATTGAGGCTATTGGGTTTCCGACTTTTTGGCTTCTACTGTAAGCCTAAACCCTGCAAACTCGAAGCTCTGGGTCCGCAGGACGACGCCGAGCTTCGGAAGCTTTTGGAGGATGACAGCACAGGCGGTAGGGGGTCTACACCAGCTCGTTTAAGGGATTTATCAGGGATCTATAGGGGTTCTTTTTAAGGGATTCATAAGGGTTCCGGAAGGGCTGCTTAAAGGGTATATGGGGTTCAGGGTTCCTTAAAGGGTTTCGGGTTCAGGATTCAAAGGTTCCTGAAAGGGTCTAGGGTTGAGGGTTTTCGGGTTCCTCATTGGGTTTACTTGGGGGTTCCTTGAAGGGTTATTTGAGGGCTTAGGGTTGCAAATGCAGTGTAGCGTGAAAGCCGCACAACCCCGAACCCGAAGTTTTCACGTAGAAGACTGGGTAATGACCAGAAGTATTCCTGAGGGTTCCTGGTTATATTCCCTAGTAGATCCTAGTAGTAGAGTAGGTAAGCTTTAACCTTTCTTGGGTAGTATAGTCCCTATCTAATCCCGAAAAAACCCAAAAAGGTCAACCTTTTAGTTCCCCATGATACCCGACAAGTAGGATTCCCTTTCACATATGCACCGAACGCCGGGCCCAACCCTTCTCTGATTTTTAAGACTCCTACCCAGAGGCTCCATAGTAGTTCCTTTTTGGGATTACCTTATAGGATTCTATGTATGAACCCCAAAAAGGAACTACTTTGGAGCCTTAGGGTACGTGATGCTTGAAGGATCTTGCCCTTTCGTCGGCGCAGTGCTCCTATAGCTACAATACAGTTCTCGGTCTCTAATTGCGATACCCTAAACCGCCAACCGCCAACTTTAAACCTTATGAACCTGCAGCCCAAGCTCCCTAAGTCGCAAGAATCTTTCAGCAAGGCTGTCGGTCTCGAGATGTCATTTGTGTAAGGCTTGGGATAGGGTATTTCTAGTGCCCCTGAAAGACAGTTCCTGGAGTCCGAGCATGGAAAACTTTCGTCCAGGTTTGGGTGTTTAGGGTCTGGTTTAAGGTCTACGGTGTTGAGGGTAAGGAGCGTAAAGTGGAAAAGAAGTGCGTATTTGTTATCACTGCCTCCGCAATCATCAGCAGAGACCTTTTCGTTCATCCTCCCGCCCACACTTCCTGTTGCAGCAGCAAGACTAGTAGTGGAACGGCTTCTTCCTGTAGTGATACTCTGGAGTTCCAAAACGACCCAAACTAGCTACAATTCTAGGTATCGGTCTTGGATAATTTCAATCTTCCCTTATTGTTTAATACAGACCCCTAGTTAGAAATAGTTTTCGAGACTCTTGAACTCGACACCTGGCATATGTGGGCCTGCGACCCCTCAGTCGGTAAGATTGGTACTCTTGGATTAATTAGTCCAGGACTCTGGAAGAGTCGCTTTCCCGCAAAACTCTTCACCTCTGAACTCCAACCCGCTAGCAACCCGAATACTTTGAACGACCTAAATCCCACTAACACTCAACCCTACAGTACCCCCCGTAACCTCATGACCCATGATACAGTAGAGTCGTGAAATACTCCTTCTCTCCCGGAGCCATAGTTCCAAATCAACCCACAACCTTACCTAAGGGCTTGAGTTTGTATGGCCATATTGTAACTAGTGCACGACATGCCCGAAACCCCTATGAAAATCAAGGCACCTATTATAAGCCCAAGACCACTAGACACAGGGAAGTCGAGACAATCCCCTGGAGAAAAATGATGGGATTTTGACACTGAAACCCTCTGCAACCCCAAGTCGTCAGGTTGAACATTCTCGGTGCTACCAGGAAATCCTTAAGAGCTGTTTAGTATTCGAGGGCAGTTGGGGGTCTAGGTACATCCTAAGTTGCGCTTTGGGTTTAGCTAAATGAATGGAATGGGGTTTTGGGGGTTTCCTCATTGTAGTTATAGTATGATATACCCCTAACCCTATTCTGAATGATTGAGGCCCTACATTACATCCCACGTTGCGCTTTGGGTGTAGCTAAACTCTATAGGCTCGAATGGCCAGATTTCTGTGTTGGGGCAGGTCGGTCGTTGCAGACGCCCTATTGGCCCCACTGGCTCCACTGCCACTGGGTCCCTTCGCAAGTACGGGGTTTAAGGTTTGATTTTTTTGGGGGGGGGGGTTTAGGGTTCAAGGTTTAGGGTTCAGGGGCAAAGGGGGCAAGTTGTTCAGATTACGATTACCGTGGTGGATTCACGCAGACGGTCTGTAGAAGTTGGTCGTCCATCAGCTTCGGAAGAGTTTGTCTAGTGTGCTATAAGAACAAAAGACACGAGACACTAAAGAATTTGGCCCCGAACGCCTGCATGCCTCTCCGGTGTGAACGCATGCGCCGGTTCAGGTCACACTGCAGCCGCGCGAAGCATCACAAACCGACAAGCCAGTAGGAAAGCAAGGACGCCAAAGTTGATCCAGTCCAGTGTTTCTATACATCGACGCCTAAGGCCAGACATCTAACTCACAGACAATTTTAGTACTTTGGGTTCTTTACGAGTAGAATAGGGTTCCTTACGGGTTCCTCTAACGGTTCTAATGCTTCTGGGCTTGAGGCGCCGTCATAATTAGAACACGGTCTTGGGGTTTAGTAGAGTGTGGTTAGTGATGCCACGCACACTTCAGTTTCATACAGGTCAGCAGTAGACGTTTTGATTCCGTCCAGCCCGTGCAATACTGATACAACAAGACATCAAGCAGCGATTCTAAGCCCTAAAGCCGCCCATACGAGACCAATGCCTTGAAACCATGTATAAAATATACACCCCTAAATTCGACACTGCATTTAGACCCTGAGCCCTGAGCCGGAGCCTCATGCAAGCTGCCGCCCCCTAAATCTTGCGATGCTTTCAGCTTGTGTCTGCCAGCCAGGTAGCGTCCACTGCCACCGCCGCCATCAAAGGCCGACATTAGTCTTCCGTCTTTCTACCCATCGGCTAGAAATGTTGGGCTGGCCAAGGAGCTTGACTAATTCCGTATCCCATCCATTGTAGTACCCTTATAGTACCCCTTACTTATTGTACCGCTTATAGTACTCGTACTGTTACGAATCCCTGGGCCTCAACTGTAAGTCCAAATTGATTAGGGCTGGCACTTCCCTTAAACCCAAACCTGAGCAAAGTCAGGCTTAGTACCAGGGTGTTGCAGGGTATACTTGGTGTCTGATATCCTTGCCGTGTCCGGCCCTGGTTTTCTATGGCAGGATTTCCGGTGTAAGTTTGGGATTTAGGGGTTTAGGGTTTAGGGTTTGCTCATTTGCGCCGCTATAGACTAGATGTGGTCCACGCTAGCGCCCGGCTTATTGCATCTGTCCCGGGCCTTACCGCGTGAAGCCGCCAGGTCACAAGTTCGAGAGCAGGGCCCAAGCGAAGTGTGACCGTATACCCAGATGGCAGTGTTGTCAAGGAAGCCCAAGCAAGACTATCCGAAGAAATCCCGTTCAAAACCCGCTGAAATGTTCGAGAAGATGATACGCATGCCCTGTAATCAAATCCACATCCAAGCCGGAGACAGCTCAGGGAGCTCAGGCCAGGCAAGTTTGGAAGCCTGCTAATGCCCAAGCGACCCGGGCCCGACTGGCCCTGCCAGCCCCAGATTTAGGAAGCTAGTACGGTACAGTATAGTATGCCACAGTATACTATGGTCGGTTATGCTATGTTATAGTGAGGTATAGTGGGTTATAGTGTATTCGAACATATTATAGTGGGTTCGTGTAGGTTATGGTATACTAGAGTGTGGTATCGTAAATTGTGATGTTTTTGTTGTGTATGAGAATAATGAGTTATCATAAGATACATTATGTTATTCTAGTAAATTAGCAAGTGGGGGTTTCCGCAGAATAGGGGACCCTAATATAGTATTCTAAATAGTAGATCCTTATTATGAGGCCCCCAAAAGAAGGTACCCCGAATTTTCGCAAACTCCAACGTCTCTTCCGAGCTATGAGCCGGCAGAAAGCAGGGTGAGCTGTAATGCGCAACTACCCTAAACCCTAAACCCTCAACAAGGGCCCTCAACCTCCAAACCCTGAAGTCTCAAAGCCCCTTTATGGGACACTAAACCTCTAACCTACTAAGGCCGTGAAAATCTGAGTATACGCCCCTGAGCCCTTAAACCCCAAAAGCCCAAATCCTTAAACCCGAAGCGCTAAACCCCTACAGCCCTAAACCCCTAAACTTTAAAACGGAGCCTTAAACCCCTGGACCCTAAACGCTAAAGTCCCGAAGCCCTAAATCCCCAAACTCGCTCGGATTGTCTGCTGACTGCTTGCATAAATCCCAAACCCCTAAACCCTGCCTAAGCCGCTACACCGCCAAACCATTAAATCCTGAGCCCGTAAACCCATAAACTCTAACCCCCCAAGCCCCTAAAGGCCCCCCAAAATCCTAAACCCCTAAGCCCCAATCTGTATAGACCCATAGACCCTCAACCCATACGCCCTAAACCCCTCAAGCTCAAAGCCGTAAAGCCCTGAAACCCTAAGCCCCAAAGCCCTAAAGTCCTACTTGGAGGTTCATGGGTAGTGAAAAGTGGAAACCCTAAAGTCCTCTTTCAGGATTATAGTGACACGACTTATAACACCCATGAACCTCCAAGTAGAGCCTGGAGTCCTAATCCCGATAGCCCCGCAGACCCTAAACCCATAAACCCCAAAGCCCCAAAGCCCTCAAGTCTTAGAGAGCACGAACGCGTAGGGGCTTCGGTCCTAAACCCTAAAGCTTAAACCCCAAGTAGTAGGATCCCTGAGCTCGCACCCGTGCAAGCAGGTCTGCCCATCCCCCGCAGCTTTCGGAGCTCTGCTTCTCGGTAGCAGCCTTTGGGCTTTTCTGGCGTCGCGGGCGAGGTATCTAGTCTTTGTCAAGCATACAGGCACAAACACACACACACACACATATATATATATATATATATATATATATATTTACATATGTATACTCATACTTATAAACACACATCATGTGTATATGTATATGTATGTACGTAATTTACTATGTGTGTGTATTTGTTTATATATATATACACACACACACATACAGGTGAAATATACATACACAGTTCATTACCATTGTGCCATTATCGTCTTTTCTCTGTCACTCCTTCATTTATAGGGCATATAACTTAGTTCAGGTGCATTGGGCTCCCTGTGCTAAGCACTAAAGAAGGACACTGCGCGGATCGGATTGTAACGGTTGTTAACGGTCGGTGTGCTTGCGGGTCTCTTGATTTGATTAGGGCGGCCTGTTTGCATTCGGACGATGCATGAAGCTCTGTGTAAACTTATCCATAAATTAAAAGCCTGACAGAAGCCTGTCCTTGAGATTACCCTTTAATGCCCAAAATGGCCTCTATCTACATTTAAGCATATCAGGGATCTCCGTGCCAATTGCTTAGACGGCGTATCCTTTCGTGAACCTGAAACAACAGTGAATATAGAGGCCTGAGCGATATATATATATATATATATACCTCCCTCTCTCTCTCTCTTTCTCTCTCTCTCTCTCTCTCTCTCTCTCTCTCTCTCTCTCTCTATTTCTGAATGTTCGTAAGAGTAAGGGTTCCTCATTATAACTCCACTATCTTATACTATCATTGGCCCTAAATTCCATTTTCGGCCCGTGCATCACGCTACTTGAGCAGGGGTTGCTGGGAAACCTGGATCATTCTACCACCAACTTACGTAAGACTGAATTACTTAGAATAGGCATCAGGAGCAACCTGGAAAGCATGTCTATCCAACCCATTCCAGATTTCTGTGTTGTGCCGCAGTCTTTGCCTTAGTTGATGCTATATAATATAGTGTGATAAGGGCTTCCTCCCTTTCAAGCCTACAGGACCGGAAATGGAAGCCACATCCCCGAACTGCAAAGCATCGCCAAGCGCAATGTCGCTCTACCAAATGTGAAGTGCAGCGTATGCGTTGCCGGCAGTTTGGAGCGGTTATGCGGATGGGCCCATCTGGATCCCAAAGGCTCCATGTACCCATATAGTAGGTACTAAGGCCGTAAAGTACCCATACAGTGACCCCTTTAAGGCCTAAGTACCTACTATATGGGTACATGGAGCCTTAATTAGGGGATCTGCAGAATGCAGTTGCGGGAGCTTTCCTATTCAACTTAGATCCGATGCCCATCCTGTCGAAGCCACTTAGCCAACCCGTACCCTTGACTGCTAAACCCCCAACCCCTAGCTTTAAGAGCGGGAAGGAGCCTTTGTCCCTTCAAGACCCTTTTATACCAACCCTTAGCCTTGAGCCTAAAGCCTTAGCCTCAAAAGCGCCCCGTTTATATACGCCGCCAAGCCGTTAACCCTGAACAGCCGTAGCCTTCAGAGCATGAAGGAAGAGGTGTACCCTAAACACTAAACTTTCCGCCTAAGCCCAAAACCCTGAATTTTTCAACAGGAAAACCCTAAACTCTAAGCTCAGAACAGCCTTACTTAGGCTTCAAACGTGCACTTAAACCCTTTAAGCCTGGCTTGGCCGGAAAAGCTCGAAGGAGGCGGTGTACCCTAAACCCGAAATGCTGATGCCCTAAACCGTATTCCCTGGACAGCCTTTCTTCTGGTTTTTTTACGCGCAAAGGAGGAGGTGTACCTGACGCTGGAGGATGGCGGAACGGTCTCCCTGGACTGGTGGCGCCTCGGTCTGGGGACGATCTTTAGGGATTTCGGGACTTAGCGGTTTAGGGTTTGCGGTTTTGGAGTTGGGGGCTTTGGGCCGGTTTTAGTTAGGGAGAGGTTTGGGTTGGACTAGTTCGATAAAGTAGGGCAGTGCCGCTAGGAAAGGCATTGTCTTGTTGTTGCTGTAGTCTACAAGTTCAATCACTGGTTGTTAGTTTTGTCATTACCTTCAACTGACAAAATATTGTCCGAAGCATTGTTACTTCCCTTGCCTGTTATAACTTATAACTGCCACTGCTTGTACAGGTGCAGTTTTCTTTGGCGCCTGCCTATCTGCCTGCCTGCCTTCCTCAGAACTATATTATACATACATACATATATATATATACACACGTATATACATATATATATATATATGTACGTATATATATATATATATATATGTGTATATATATATATATAACTATTTGTTATTGCTGGTGCTACTTGTGTATACTGAGGGAGTTGTCGCGCCTGCACACTGGTGCTACATGTGTAAGTGTTGCTACACGTGTCGGTCAACACTATCACGAACACTGCTTCCAATGCACACAGCAAGTGGACAACCCTCTTTGCAGGCGGCAACTGGCAAGACCCCCGTTGCCACGACATTGATCCGGGGTATTTCCTTAAGCACTATTATGCCATTAGCCTAAACTCCTACGCCCTCAACCTACATCCGCAGATCCCTTAAATCCTACTGCCGGCCCTTTTTCTTGAACCCTTTTGCATGAGTGCAGAAGCCTAGAGACACTAGAGCATTAGCCTTAACCGAGCAGGTTCAAGCCCTTCGAGCTCAGGGCATTTGAGTTGAGGGTTTTCCGGCATTACAGTAAAACCCATAAAGTTGGAAACCGGGTGAAGGCCAAATGGTGCTGGGATTCCCTACGCGCTATTCTTAAGGATTGAGGCTATTGGATTTCCAACCTTTGGGCTTCTACTGAGATCATACTGTAGGGGTTTGGCGTTCAGGGTCAGGTGTTTAGGGCTTTGGGGCTTTGAGGCTCGATCGTTTAGCAGTTCAGCGCTTTAGGATGGGAGCTCCGCCCTAGGTGGCACTGTGGGAACCTTGGCAATTTCCCTTCATGGTTCCTATACACGTACCTATTAGTTCCCCACTCCGAGCCAGAAGCCGCAAGCGTACCAAAGGGGCCTTATTAACTACCTATACTAGTTTGGTGATTCCTTATTATAGTCATAGTATGATGGGCCCCAAAACGCTATTCTATTTAATAAGGCCCCTGTACTTGGAGGTTCATGGGTAGTTATAAGTGGGGTTATAAGTAGGGTAACTATAGTTACAAGCCCTAGTAGGGGGCTTATAACCCTACTTGTAACTACCCATGAACCCCCAAGTAGAATCCTAAACCCTATACCCTTACAGGATCCCTATAGATCCCTTTAAAAGGAACCCTTAAAGGAACCCTTATAACTACCCATGAACCTCCAAGTAGTGACGAGTTGCGGACCAAGGAAGGGTGTGGCCCAGGGGCGTCCTGTCGCTCTGGTCACGGCCTCAGTTTTTCCACGGGCACCCTAAAGGGTCCATTGTCTAACATAGGGGCCTTAATAATTGGAATAGGGCTCCCTTAAAGGGTTCCTTTAAAGGGGTCTATAAGGGTTACTATGAGGTTTCTATGATATAGGGGCCTTAATAATTAAAATGCAGGTTTGGGGCCCTTTATACGATAGTTATACTAAGGAATTCCCCAACATAGTATAGGTAATTATTTAGGCCCCTATAGTATACCCAAACCGGGCTCACTAGTGCCCCAGTTGAGGCTGAAGCCGGATGCTTGTTTAAAGCGGCTTTTGGTGTTTGGGGGTTGTTCGGGTCGGGGCCTTACTGTTTCAGGCTTTTGGGTACCCTGAACCCTAAACCCGGCCACGACCCAAAAGATTGTAGCTAATGATCTGGTTTGTAGCGCTTCAACTTGCAGCTTTTTCAGAGAACGGCTTCCGCTACATATGGCTGAGGGTTCGTGAGGAGTTTGTTCCGTTCGTTGTGGAAGCTACTTGGATGTCTTAGGCTTCATGGACCGTTTGCGGCTTGGGGTCCGGGGCGAAGGAAATCCGGATTGGGTCTTCAGTTGCGTTCTGGATGAGCCATTCGTCGGTGTTGATGTAGCACCACCAGCACCACCACCACCACCGACGGGCACTCTGCTGCTGCCCATGCAATCTCCTTACATCCCAAATTCTGAAGCCTTGAAGCCACAAATACTGTTATATGTTCGTGAAGCCTGAATGTAAACTTTAAACCTCCCCAGTTCCATCTAGCTCTTATTCTTGTCCGTCTCATGCTTCGGAACCTGAAGCCAGTGGCCCAGGGTCTAGAGTTGGGGGTTTAGGTTTCGGGATGATGTGGTCTGTAGGGATCTTGGTATCTCGCAGAAGTGTTATGCGCGGTTTCCTGACAACAGTAGGGTCCTGAAGACTGAGCGAGCTCTGTAACTAGAGTCAGAGTTGTAGATACCTGAATTGAGAATATAAGCATTTGTAGCTAGAGTTACATTACTTATAACCTTACTCACTAAGTCTTGTGACCACTAAGTAGGCACCTAACAAGGTGCTACCGGGCATGGCGAACAGCAGCCGGAGCAGCGACCCCAGAGGAGGGAGCTTTCTGTGTTGCTGAGTCTCAGGTTTAGGGTGAAGGGTGTAGTCTCTCACGTCCGGGGTTGATGTGTCAGAGTCAGGTGGTTTCTATCCGGGGATGTCAACGAGTCAAGACATTTAAGACAGGGGAGTCCTCTCTTTGTTTGAGCGGTTGCGTCTGCACTGGAAGGACCAGGGGATTTGGTCAGTAGGTTATATACACTGCTACAATTAGACACTCATCCGAGGTTTTGTTTCTAGAACGATAGAATATACATAGACATAGAGGCCAGTAGTTAATTCCTACGGCCGTGCTTGTGCTCGGGGTTCTCAAACGTTACAGATGATCTCCGACACACGTCTGTCGGGCTGTACTGAGACGGATTGCATGGAAATACAGCTGGCGGAGGTAACTCTCCTAGGTAGTTTTGAGACCCTTAAAGGGGACCCTTCTTAGCCCTACTTCTGGCTCTCTTAAGCGGGTTCTTATTGATAGGGTCTATATCCCTCATGGGTCCTCAATCCTAACTTGGGCAGAGGACTCAATGAAGTCGTGGTCCTTGATTAATTCCCCTTGAGGAACCGACTTCTTTAGTTCGAGTTTATCGCCGGACCCGGCCCCGATAACGAACCATCAATCTCACCACCAGGGATTACATGCGAAATGCAGTGGTCAGGAACTCGCAACCCGAAACCTTGTATCTAGAAACCCCGTGCCAGACACGGGATCCTGCACCGCATATCCCCAGACCCAGGACCCCAACCGCTAGAAAGGTCTTTTTAGGTTTAGGGATTACTTGGAGCGCCAAGGCATTTACATTCGCTACACCATGGACCGCTTGTACCAGGCGCGGAAGTCTCCAGGACTGCCTGCAGCACATGTCTGAGGTTCCAAAGTCGCGAGATTGGGGTTTCAGGGTAGTAGACCTTACTTGGAGGTTCAGGGGTCGTTAGTTATTGGGGTTATAAGTAGGGTAGCTATAGCTATAAGCCCGACTAGGAGCCTCACAACCCTACTTATAACTACCCATGAGCCCCCAAGTAACCGAAGCATGCAAACATACCCTCGGTCCTAGCACGCTCAACCCTCAAGCGCTTCTCCCGGATACTCCAATGCCCCAAACCCTGAAACCCCAAACTCTATTGGCTCAGTAACTGAGTTGAGGGCTCGGAGGAAAGGAAAACGCCGGGGGCTTGCGCTTCGGGCTGAGCGTCTGAGGTTGCCAGTTCCGGTTAAACGGTTCTGGGTTTCGCGGGCATGGTTTAGAACAAATTTGCCGGACCCCACGGGTCCGAATACTCAAGCAACACGATATGCTTAGACCACAGGAAGCAGAAGGATTTTCTTGTGAATACTTGTTGTGGAGGATTTACTGGCAGAGTACCAGCCGCTCAGCTTCGGGCTTCCAAGGAAGAGCACGATGGCGCTGTTCTACCTGGGTCCCGATTACAAATCCCAGCCTAATAACGCAACGACCCCCACAGCTAGGGTCACTGCAAAATGGCCTTTCCGACCAGAAACCCATCCAGCCGGTGGGGCCTGGGGCTGACGCAGACACAAAGCTGCAGCGTGGCGAGGATGCAGCGCAGCACGCCTCCTAGAGGCTTCAACGAGCTCCGTCCCTCTAGGTGCCGGCCGCCCTGTCTGGCGAGTTGCGGAGGCTGCAGCACACCCGCTAGCTTGCTCTGCTGAAGATAGAACCCTTTTGATGTTGAGCGGCTTGTGCGTCGCTGGGACCTCAGTTCATCGCTTCCTTCACTGGCTGAAGCTGACATTTATTAACACCCAGGCAACTGGAACTCCATCGGCATCCATGTCAAGGATGAGCGTCGATCGGTCAGCATCAAGCCGCCTTTTTGGCACCGTTTCGAAGTCGTGTTGGAGCCCTTGCAGAACAAACCTCTCCACTTCCTCTTCCCCTTTTGCAGCACTCGACCCCAAACCTTACACTGCCCTAGGTTCTGAACCTAAAACCTAGACTACACCCCGAAACCATAAACCCCCTAGGCCCTAACCCCGAACCTTAAACCCTAGCGGCCCTAATCCCTAAATCCTTAAACTCTAAACCTTTAAGCCGTAAGCCCTTAAACTCTAAATCCTCTAAACCCTCAGCCCTAATCTCTGGAAGCCCTAACTTAAACCCTTATCCCCTAATCCCAGACTTTGGCCCTAGACCCCTACTTGGAGGGGCAGAGGGGACTTAGTAAGTAGGTCATAAATAGAGCTATAAGTACTCTAAATGGAGCTACCTCAATTATAACCCTACCTACAAACGACTTACTAAGTCCCCTGCCCCTCCAAGTAGACCCTAAACCCTAAACCCCATAGATCCCTTTAAGGAGCCCTTTCAGGAACCCTTACTAAGTCCTCTGCCCCTCCAAGTATGGCGAGGCGGGATTCCAGCCCGTCGCCATGAACTTCCGTGGCGTAGAGCACCTGGAGAGCCTCGATGCAGAGGGGATTTTAAATGTTTTGGGAAGTCTTGCTAGGTTTAGGGTTTTTAGCTGTTGGGTTGGAGTTCATGGGGTTTGAAGGGATTAGGGTTTTTGGGTTCAGGAGTTTCGGGTTTTGCGTTTAGGGTGTAGGGTTTGTTATGTTCAGGGGTTTTGGATGCTGGGTTTAGTATTAGTAATGTTGGTGGATATGCAGGTACTATAGGTTTTTTGATAGTGAAAGGGGGTGCTTTGTAAGAATTTCGGTGTCCAGAGTTTGCTAGGGGTTGCATATAGGACTAGGTGTTAAGGCTTTGCGGGGCAGGTATAAGATTTGTGGATTCAGAGTGAAGGTTGACTCAAGCACGGTGCCCGCTGGGTACTGCTTCTGATCTTTCATGAACCTTCCGTAAACTTCCGTTCGCCGGTCACGACCCATTCTCTTTCCGTTAGTGCGGGTTCGAACTAATAAAGCCCCTGTGCGATAGACCCCTCGTAGTAATCCCTATACTAGTAGCATGTAGATCCCTTAAAGGAACCTGCTGCGAGGCTCTTTGAGCTGAGCTGAAGGGAAAGCTCCAGGTGTGACTTCTTCCTTTAAGGGCTTTGGGCTTGGAGTTTATGCTTTAGGGTTCAACGTTTAGGTTTTAGGGTTCAATTGCTTGCTTTGGGGGTCGATTATTAAGGGCTTAGGGTTTTTAGTTCAAGGTTTAGGGTGTAGGTTTTAGGATGCGGGGGTTTAGTATTTAAGGTGGAGGGTTAAAGGTGTGGCGGGGCGTAGGGGCCGCCTTGGTGAAGAGATGAGCGAGGACGGCGGCTGACCTCATGGAAGACATGGCCAGGAAAGTGGCCAAGATGAGCACCGAGGACTTCGTCCAAGAAGACGTCTGGACTCTGAGGTCGGAGGGGGCTAGAGTCCTAAACCCTAAATCCTAAACCCTAGAGTCTAGGGCTCACGGGTTACAGCGGGCCTTGTCATGTTCGTAAGATCCACAATGGAGGGTGCCCCGGGATCCTTAAAGAATCGTGCGGAACCTCAGGGAGTACTAAGAGAATTGGGGATTACCAAGTCATATACTCCCTTGGAGCCCCATCTCCCAGGATCCCAATTACGGTTGTTTCGGGTTAGGGGATTTAAGGTCTTGGATTCGGGGATCAGGCTGTCTAGGGGTTTGCGAACTTAGAATCACCTCATTGCTCCAAGCATACCACACCCTGAAACTGTATAGACTCTGGTCAGACAGGATTTCTCTTCGGTATATCTTACAGCTTGGTAGGCATATTAGAGCTGTTTAGTTGAACTTTACATCCTGTTGCACATCGAATACCCTGAGTCATAATAGAAGGCAAGCCCTAAGCCCCAGACACCCCAAACGCTGAACCCTAATAGGGTCAGTGTTGGCTACAACCGGCAATCGTACTTCAACTACGTGTTCATGATCTTAAACCCTAAACCCTAATTCGAAACCCTAAACCCTAAATGCTAAGATCAGTTGGGGCTTTCCCTGACCATGTTGGATGGCCCTGCTCGTCCCAACTTCAGCGGAAAAATGGGAGCTTCAGAGAATTCGAGACCCCAGTAAAGACCCTACCTAGCAAACCAGTTCTTCTATTGACCCGCATCTACGAGACCTGGAATGTTCCAACTTTGCAGGAAGCCCTAAAGACAAGCGAATGAAAGGACCGGTTAGAAACCTATCCCAACCCTAGAAACAGAAACACTGCCAGAACCCTCGGGCCCGGAACAGCTAACCCTCAAAGCCATCAACAACTAGAATGTAACTGGAAACCCGTAACCCTTAAGCCCCATACCCCGAACTCAAAAACTCTAAACTTCTAAGACCCTGAACCTTGAACCCCAAGCCCTAAACCCCTTACCAACCCTTCTGCCTGAACCCTAAACCCAAAGCTGAGCCCTAAACCCCGAAGCCCTACACCTTAAACCCTCAGCCTTAAAGCCTAAAGCCTAAGCCCCGAACCCGAAACCCGCGGCCCGAAACCGTCTCTGGGATCCTTGCAAGCTTAGGATTACTTCGGCCAAGTTGGGCTGTGCAGACACCTGGCAGGAGACCATGTTTTTCTACAGGGTGTTTGCGAAACTTTTAGGGTTCGGGGGAATAGTATAGGGTTTGGGCCCCGGGTAAGGGGGTTGGGGGCTTTGCGGAGCTGTGCTGGGGCTGGGGTTGGCTGTGCTTGGGGCTGGGGGTTGGAATTGGGCCGCATTTCGAAACTGACGAAGATGGTCTAAAGAAAGGGATCTATAATTTGTGGTTTCCGACCTCCCTGCATCCTGAACGGTCCTTCACTTTACCAGGTTGGCCCTTATCTTAGCCTTTGAAAATGAGAATATATGATTTGTGCCATACCTTTTAGCCTCAGCTCCGGTACTATAGGGGCCTTAAAAATTTGAATGGGGTTTTGGGCTCCTTTATAGTATCACCTTAACAAGGAACCCTAAAGACCAATATTGGTAATTATTTAGGCCCCCATATTACTCGTAATTATAGATTGGAGCATACACTTGCACACTGCGCTGATTGCAATATACATGTATAATTTTCAGGGGACCTCCCTTGCCAAGCACGAGATCTTTGTCCCCAGCTTTCAATGAGTGCTGCCATGCAGTGCGCTTCTCAGAAAAGGCATGCCTCACTGCTGTACCGCTGCTACAGCTACACTACCACGACCACGACCAGTATTGAAATTATTATTGCCGCAACCACTGACACTAGAGCCACTACCACTCCTCCTCCTGCACCACCACCCTGGTTAGACGTTCAGGGTTTTCACGTACAGGCTAAACGGCTAAACCCTAAACTCTGCCCAATTTCAAGCTCAAGCACCCTTTGATGCTACACCCCCTGGACAGCTTTGATTATGTGGTGCAGCCGCTTAACAGCAAACTCGCGCTGTGAACCCGAAGTCGCTGGTGGAAGAAGAGGAGGCACGTCCCAAATTCATCATTACCCAAGCTTGCTATGCAGCGCATTCGTGGCAGCAGGTGTGTAGTGGTATGTGATTCAAATATTCAGAAATTAAAAGCCACCGCGTTGTAATGCTGCCAAACAAAGAAGCACCATACAAGTCATTGGGTGAGCAAGTGAGCGAGAGGGCCAGTGAGCAGGTGAGGATGAATAGACGACTTGAGGTACACCGACCCACATGAACGTCCACCCTTTTTATCCCCTCAGATCACCTCGAGCACGGGTGGGAGTGTGATCCGAGCTCACCCTTTCCTTCGGTTGGGTTTAGAGTCGTGTAGCAAGGTCCAACACCGCCAAGACACAAGCACGAGAACAGCTGGGGAGGCGGAAGGGGCAAAGTTCTACGAGTCGTCCAAGCACATGTGCTTAAATGAGCTGGGTGACGGGGCGTTTACACAATGGTTTAACTTGCAATACCCTTGGGGATTGCCAGATTTGTTGGAAGGCATAAGCGGGCGAGACTTATGTTGGGGGGGTGTGCGTTTGGGAAGATCTCTTAACGTGGAAATATGGTTCCTCTTGGATATCCTGAAATGGGCGTGGGACTGTGTGCGCGGAAGGATGCGGAAGGGTTTGCAGAAGCGATGTCTCTGCGGAAGGTCCCGCGGAAGGTCTGAAGATGAGCAGGCTTGTCGAGAAAAAAGCTCAACTTGCAAGATACGGTATTTACATTAACACACAGACAAGATCGGAAGCCTAAGGGACCATACAGCTTATAACCCAAAACCCAGTCAAGGCCTACCGAATGTTCTGTAAGTTCTGCTTATTGGGGGATCTTTGTCTACACTATGTCCGAAACTTCACAGACTGGCGACTGCTACAGTACTGCAACTGCTATTGTTGCTGCGGATGTTGCTGCACTCCTACTCCAAGCGCGGCCAGCAACATTACCACTATGGCTACACCGTCATCACGACCACTACCGGTACGAAGACTGCTAGTTCCGAAGCATTGTCGTTCGAGGCAAAGGTTGTGGGTGGGTACTGGCAATTCGCGGAAGGTGCGCCATGAAAAAAAGGAACGTTGCCGCGTTGCCTTCGCTTGCCGTCTCTGTTGCATCTGTGTTAAATCCTTCACCCTGAGCCCGACCGCCATAAAAGCAACCTTAAAGCCTGCTGCTCATGATGATCTGCTGCACTCCTGCAGCCGATTGATCATCGATTGACTGCTCTAGCCGACTCTAGCAATTCCACCCTATATCCGCATGTTTTCGTCCAGCCAGGTCCTAAGAAGTGTTCTTCGGTGCCATTGCATCGCGACTGAGGCTTCGTCTTCTGTCTCATAAGAGTGGGGAGCTCAGCGCGCCGCGACCGGCTTTGCCGTTGCAGCTGCGCTGGAAGGGGGTGGGGTGTCTTGTTACGTTGATCTCCTTGGAAGCCAGACAAGGTGACTTCCCGTCCTTGGCCCCGGATCGGCACTCAGTTTTCTTGCCAAGTGGGTAGGTGGGCGCTTATTCTCTGATAAGGAGAGGTTGAAGCAGGGTACCTACAGCGAAGGGGGGGGTGGGCGGTTGGGCATGCGATGGGGCAGAAATTGAAGCTGCGAGCGAGAGAAGGGGGCGAAGGCCTGGGGAAACCGGGCGGAATGCGAAACATTTCGGTGTTTTGCTTTTGTGGTATCGTTCATGCTTTTGTTTGGTCTCCTGCTTTGATTCCGTTTTTTTTTGCCTTGTGATTTTGTTTGGTCTGCTTTCCGCTTTCGGCTTGTCCAAGTTTTGGTTTGTCTGCTGCTTCCTGTTTTTGTTTGCCGCTACTTGTTTTCCTTTTTGCCTACTGCTGTTGCTGTCAGCGCTTCATCCTTCAGTTGATTGATTGATTGTTTGATGCCCTTGGGTTTGGCGTGCTAGAATTGCTGCAGCTCATGCGCTTGCGTTGCACCCTTGGTAAAGCTTGGTATTCATGCCTCGCACGAGCCGGTTGTTGATGGTACGTCTATTCGCTGTAAGCAATGCAAGCACAGCCAGCATGTCCACAGCTTTATCAGGCTGAGCAAATTTCGGTGCTGGTGCAGAGGCCGTAGGTAGGTTTAGTATGGTTTAGTGGTTTCTTGGCTATGCCATGTCTGTTGTCGGAAAACTCTATCGGAGGTAGGAAAGACGAAGAAGAGAGAGAGAGAGAGAGAGAGAGAGAGAGAGAGAGAGAAGGAAAGCAAGAAAGCAGAATCAGGAAGGAAAGAAACCACTGCCCCAACCCCCGCCCCCACTGAAGCCAAGCCAAGCCGAGCGCCATGCATCTGTTTATTCACACGGCGCAAGTAAATGAATCAGAGTATGGTATGTGTGTATATATATATATAGGAGACATTGACATACATGCAACATGTTAATATATATGTATATATATATATATATACAGACGTAAGCACGTATATGTACATGTACATATACATCCACATATGCACATATACACACACATATATATATATATATATATATATATATGTATGTATATGTATGCATATATATAGTTATGCTTTATTTATGTATTTATTTAGATATTTAGATACCTTGCCATGCACATATGCATATACAGCTAAATATACATGTATGTGGTACCCCCACCAATGCACCCGGTGCCTGTCTTCTAAAACTCTGCTTCAGAACTGCCTGGGTCACCAAACGGATGCAAACATATTCAAAGTGCAGCGCGTGCAGCGCAAGCCTGCTGCGAAGAAGCCGTCCAGCAAAGGTGCCTCGATCCGATGTGGTGGTGCAGGATTGACTAGAGCGCGCCGCGCCTAGATATTATGTATTCTCAGGGTTCCTTGTTATGAATATAGTACGTATACCCCATCATTAAGCCCTATATCACAAGGGTTCTACACGGGGCACGGCTTGAATTAGAAGAGTGTGTAGCGAAGATTCAGCAATGTGTGTTGCAGGGGTGTACAGATGGGTTATTGAGGTCCAAGGTTCGATCGGGAGAAGTGCCTCAAGTTTCCTAGGTAGTGAAAGGGAAACCCCTGAAAGGGGATCCTTCTTAATTTGTTTCTAGCTCTCTAGCTCTCTTAAAACACTAAAACTTTGCCCAACTCTGCATATGCACACTGGACAAGTCTTGCAGCTTGCTAGACCCGGCCACATGGAGGATGCAATTGCTACTGGTGCTGCGGCTGCTGCTGCTGCTGCTGCTGCTGTGGCTTACTGCTTCTTCTACTGCTACTGCTAATTGCTACTGCTACTGCTACTACAACTACTACTACTACTAGTACAACTACTACTACTACTACTACTACTACTACTACTACTACTACTACTACTACTACTACTACTACTACTACTACTATACTACTACTACTACTACTACTACTACTACTACTACTACTACTACTACTACTACTACTACTACTACTACTACTACTACTACTACTACTACTACTACTACTACTACTACTACTACTACTACTACTACTACTACTACTACTACTTCTACTACTACTACTACTACCACTACTACTACTACTACTACTGCGAGTCCGACAAGTGGGAGCCAAAACTACTACTACTACTACTACTACTACTACTACTACTACTTCTACTACTACTACTACTACCACTACTACTACTTCCGCTGCTACTACTACTACTACTACTACTACTACTACTACTACTACTTCTGTTCGTCGCGTTGCGAGGCAAGGCAGCGGGCGACATCTGGGGCCTGTGGAACCCGGCTGGCTTCCGCGCCCTGGCGAGAGAACGGGACGCTGCGCTGGTGTTGGGTGCTGTGTGTGCTGTTTGTGCTGTGTGTGCTGTGTGTGCTGTGTGTGCTGTGTGTGCTGTGTGTGCTGTGTGTTGTGTGTTGTGTGTTGGTGTGTTGGTGTGTTGGTGTGCGGGTGTGCGGGTGTGCGGGTGTGGGTGTGTGGGTGTGTGTGTGTGTGTGGTGTCTGTGTCTGCGTCTGCGTCTGCGTCTGCGTCTGTGTCTGTCTGCGCGTGTGCACCAAGGTCTTACACGCGGATTTCCGTCCTGCAAAACACTTCAGGGGTTAGCATGTTATATGGTGTATCAATGTATGGATCTGCCCACATGGTATGCTCTTCGGGCCTTGCCACAGACTGCACAGAAGGAGCCGCATCGTGGAAGCTCATGGCTCATGAACAGACAAGCACCCACACACTGCCCACTGCCACCCACACAGCACACACAGCACACACAGCACACACAGCACCCACAGCACGTGCAGCACATGCAGCACACGCAGCACACGCAGCACACGCAGCACACACAGCACACACAGCACACACAGCACACAGCACACACCCACACACCCACACACCCACACACCCTCAGATCGTGTGCAGCTTCATCCCCGGTACAGCGATGCTCTTCACGGCTTGCTTCCTTAGGTCAGTGAGACGGAGTTCAATTCGTTCCCTCGTGATGAAGAATCTAACCTTCCAGCTGATCGGTAAGCTTATACAATCGTGCATGCAGCAAACTGCAGCCGTCTCGTTTGTCGGCATTGTGGTGTACCAGGTTCCGGAGTCGGCAGGTGCCAGCTTGATGCCAAAGCATGTGTGCTCGGAACTTACGCGTGCCCTGTGTCTTCATGTTTCCATATGTTTCTATTCAAGCTAAGCTGCTCCGTCTGCGGCTCTGGAGGTATGGGCAGGCTCCCTTGACGGCGAAAAAGCACGTGCAACATCGCAAGGAGCCGTGTTTGGCTGCGCTCGACCGGATGTGCCAGGCTCCCGGATGGCAGGGAAGATGCAGTATGAGCGTCAGCGTCGTTTTGCTGGAAAGTCAAGGACCTCCCTCAGTGTCCTGGCGTCCCATGAAAGCTGCAGTCGCCGAAGCCTCAGTCAGAAGCCGACTCCGCTCTCGATCGATGCAGAGGACCAGCTCAACTTGGAAAAGGGTGTTTCCTACCTGCTCTTGACTAGGACGCTGAAGATGACATCGATCCGAAACAATTGGGTGCTCTTGCCATGCAGTTCCCGCAGGAGTTCCTTGCTGTTGCTTGCGCTCATGGCAAGGTGCCGATGTGGCTCGCCACGGGGAGGTGAACCGATGCCTCGAAAAGCGCCAGGCAACGGAGCTTGAAAAGTCTCGCCCGCTTGCTTGACTCTGGCCGTAGGCCTTCGCCTAAGACTTCCTGAGGTCACAAGCCCAGGGTTTTCACTTTGCCTCCTCCAGAGGCTGCCGGAGAGTGTCAAGGCATGAGACGTTGAGAGGTGTGATTCGGTGGCAGCTCTCTTTTCAGCCCGCTAGCTGGAGGTGCGAAGGTGCTTGAGGAGATGGATGCAGCAGGAAGGAGCAAAGATCTGGTTGAGTTGGCACGAAGCTTAATTTCCTTCAGTATATGTTAGCCAAGCTGATACCAACTGTATTCAGCTGGCAGTTCAAGCTGAGGTCAAGGTCCAGTCTCACAAAGAAAAGAGGCGCCGTGGGTTCTCTGTGGTTGCAACATGTATGAGTGAGCCATTCTGCAGGTGAGTTCTGCATCTGCGAGGTATTGCCAATGCGGTTCCAGTTGGCAAGGGCAAGAAGGGCTCACAGGACACGTGCTCGCACTAGCCGCCTGCAAGTTCTCCGCACGTGTTCGGGCCAGCAATGCAAGGCTACGACGAAGATGTCGATGTCCTCCTGAGAGACCTGATGAGTCGCGAGCACGTCGCGGCAGCCAAGGCACAGCTAATCTGCCAGAATACCACAGACAGGCGGCCTATATACCATGTTATGCGGGGTTTGCGGTCGGTGGGGGGAGGGAATCCCATACCTGAAATGTTTATGTATGGGTTCGAAGGCCACCGGATTCAATGTATCTAAACGTGTTGAATTCCCGGCCCGAGTTCAATGATTCAATTATGTAAGTTGAATAATTAATTGAAGTAATTTAAATCCGCGCCCACCCACCCCCGGGGAAACAAAATAATCAACAACTTTAATTCCCGGCCCGAACTTCCCGAACTAACTGATTCAAACATGCGGGGAGGCCTCCGGATTTATGTTATGTAAACTGTGTAAGTCCCGACGCGAAATATACAAAGAATTGCACACTCACGCTTCGAAGAGTTTATAAATCCACGCTGTGGAGGGCCGGGGCCTCCGGAGCCCCGGATCCCTGCCCAGGGTTTTAACTTACCTTTGGTTAGTAGGGAATGGAAGAATGGTAGTAATAGTAGTTATAATTGTGCCCCATTCCTCCATTCCCTACTAACCAAAGGTAAGTTAAGTGTCTTACGTTGGTTTAAAATCCCGCCCCCAGTGGCCCCAAAGGCTTTGCCGATCCACAGATGTTCCAGCAATATCCAACACATGATGGCATTGTGCCGCTGGTCTCGCCGCCGGCAGGAGATGTTGGTCCTCCGCGCGCTTCTCAGATAAGGTATGGCTCACTGCTGGGCGATCTTCATGGTACCTGAGATGGTCCTTGGCGGAGGAGGCGGCAGCTCACGGCCTTGCATCTGCGCCATGAACTTGTAGCATTCCTTGGCGTTGCGAGGTTTTACAAACATCCGATAGTGGAGGAAACAATGGGCTGCTGCCCCGGCATGATTACATAGTGCAACATGTGAAACTGTGTCAGCTGTCCACAATGTACAGCGGCCCAGCGAGCAAGTCCGGTGCCAACACATGTATCTACTGAACTCCACAAGAACTCTCGAGTAATGCCTCCTTGTGGATTCCACGGCCTTGTGCCACTTGCAGACTTTCAAGAATGTAGAACGTAATCCAGGCCTCTTTCGGCGTCTCTTGTCGAGAGATCCCAAAAGACGGCAGGGCGCGGGTCACGAAGGCTTCGCCAGTACAAGCGCAGTCAAGCTGCGCTGCAGACTTGCCATGAACAGGATATGCGAAGCTGAAGGCGCATCCTTTCTTCAAATCGGTGTGCACGTGCCTGAGCTATTCTGCTCCCTAATTGTTCTGCACCAAGATCCCGAAACCCAGGATAACATGATGGACTCAGAAAAGTTCGCTATCCGCAAAGGCTGGGAACAGCTGCTATGTACACTCAATGTTCCTGTTGTCATAAGTACGCAGTGAAGTAGGTATGTGCAGACTCGCCTTGTATGACCCCTCTTATCACTGTCCATCTCCAGTATAGTCAGCAGGTAAACCACACTGTGGATAGCGAAGCTGCTATGTCGTGAGCATGACCTTCCATACATCCCAGCGACGGAGAAGTATGCTGAGGACTGCAGGGTGCGTGTGGCTCCAGTTGTGGCTTGACTTTTTAAGGGCTCTCTTCTGTCTTTCAGCTTTAGACCGTTGTTAGCGAGCCTCCGCTAGGCGAGCGCTTTGGGTTCCTACTGCAAGTTTTCAACCCGCAACAGCGGCGTTGGCCTTGCCTGAATTCCCAGTCGCTCAATCGACCAGGATTAGAGCCAACCCACAAGCAGCTAATGCAAGCAGGAGACCGATGCAGAGGAGGCGGGGACTGTGATTATTTACACTGCGCAGCTGGCCCCGGCTCCTGCTCCTTACGCTGACGATTTGAGGAACTGCGGCTGTGGATTTCGGAGAAGTAGTGCTCGGGAAAGCTGGGGACAAAGATCTCGTGCTTGGCAAGGGAGATATAAGTGTTCACAGTTCAGACCATTGCGCACGGATGTGCTTGCCTGCTAGAGCGCTAGTGCCGCAGTCACATGCACCAACGATGTAATGCACACGTGCACGAAATACAACTCGAATGCTCACCACAAATCCAATATACAACTAAGGGACATCACATGATGATCTAGGGTGTATTCCGTAAATAAGGGGTATTTGGCTTTTGGTGTCGGGTTTAGGGCCTGAGGGATCCCGGCAAGCCAGCTACTGTCGTAGATTAGCTACTGTCTGTGCGGACGGTATGGTACCGGGTTTAACAGAATAGGTTTCGGTGCATTATCCTGACCATGGTATCCGAAGCCGTCGTGCCTCACTTGTCAACACCGTGCAACTGCGACACAGAACGCGAGCGAGAGTACCATATGTCAGGACTTACCCAAGATCATTGACAGTATCCAGGTGGGAGTTTCCGAAAGCTAGGGGTATCTTATTTTGGGGTCCTTATAACAAGGATCCTACAACTTAGAGTGCTAGACTAGGGTCCCCTATGTTCGGAAACCACCAGGTCGGGTTTGGCTTTAGCCTTTCGAGGTCGGGGGTTCGCCTGAAGCTCAAGTTGGGTTCGTGGGTAATTATAAGTGGAGTCATAGAGGTACTTATATTTATCTCCTATTAGGGGACTTATAGCCCCATTTATAACTACCCATGAACCTCCAACCACAAGAGCCTTTCGCTTGTAGGTCGGTCAGAATCCGTGCTTACTCGCTGGGTTTCGGGCTCTCGGATTTTGGGAACACGCGCATAAGCATTGATGCTTGTCTCAGAGCTACGGCTAGCTGCACAAAGACATAGCCCAGGTTCATGTCGCCTGGCAGTTGGGTGTAGTTATAGTATCATGGTCCCCAAAACTTTATTCTAATTGTTAAGGCCCCTGTAGTATCGTGCTCATTATCGGTTGCCTTGATCTGTCGCATGTCGGGATGTTCATCAAATTTTCTCTGAAGCTTCGGAGGTGACTGACGGCTGTATTGGGCTTGTGAGTTAGTTCTAACCCCGAAACCTGAAAAATTCCCCAAACCCCCCTGAACCCTAAATACAAGACCCTAGGACCCCACCCTAAAACCCAAGAGCCCTCAACCGTGAAACCTAAGCCCTTGTAGAACCGCTTCAGGAACTGTCAGGAACCCTTGTAGAATCTTCAATCAACCCGCCAATAACCCTTGCAGGGACCCTTAAGCAACCCTTATAAGCCACCGAAGCCCTGCAGGCCTATGTACATGGTTTTGGCTTTTCCAAGCCTCTGACTCTTGCTGGCCCTTTCAGCACGTCGAGACCCCAAACTCTGAAACAGAAGCAGCCGAACAGGCCTAGAAGCGGTCGTAACAAGAGAAGCACTACTATAGAATCTTAAATAACTACCAATAGTGTTCCTCAGGGCTCCGTACTGTAGTTATAGAATGACATCCCCAAACCCTATTCTTCTTATTCAGGCCCTATATTAGGGGCCCCAATTGGTATGATGGCAGGGCCCTTATCAGGATCAAACGCGGATTGTTAATCAGGCGACGCTAGTGCCCCCGATTGTCTTCCTCATGGAGGAAAGGCTTTAGGTTTAGGGTCTTCCAATCAGGGGTATGCATAATGCGAAAGCCCTCACCTTGGTCCTGCTGGAGACCAGGAGGCCTGCCAATGTATAGGTCGGAAGAGTTACAGGTGTTAGTCCTCGGGCTTTCTCGTGCTCATAAGTATGTTATCCCAAAAGCCGAGGCCCCTACAATATGACAACATCCAGCCAACGACCGATAACACATCTTCCTCTGAGACCCTGGATGCCCTAAGTTTTCGCCAGGACGCCTTCTGACTGACAAAGGAACCTATCGCAACACGCCACATCTCTAATCTGAAGCCAACATAAACTCAAGCTCGACAGGATCCTCACTAGATAGAGGTTTTCGGGTTTATAAAGTAACTCTAGCAAATCGGGTGATTAGGTTCAGAGTCTGGGGTTTAAGTAGAATCATTATTGTTTGGGTTGAAGTTGTTTACATCAAGTCTGGCCCCAGCTCAGCGAAGTGTACCAGAAATCTCCATCGCCTCAAATGCATTGTCCGGGCGGCGCGTCACTTCGCCATCAGCTCAAGTCAAGAAGCATTGAGCTCCATCCATGACATGACTCCAGCGGCGCCGCCAGCCAACACTGTCAACAGCTTGTGATTGGGACATATGTCTCACATGCACCGGCAAGGCCTAGCAAATGTCATGACACAGAACAAAGTGAATGTGCTCTCGGCTGTTGCAGCTAACACAGAATAAAGTCCAGGTGTTGTGGATAGATACATAAGGGATTCAGGGTTCCTGGTTTACAGTCGGGGGGGGGGGGGGGGGCGGGGGGGTCAGCCTCGTATCACTTCAAGATCAGCAGCCAATCGAAAGGCCACGTGTCCACAGCAGCCCATCTTTGCCATCGGCTTCTCAATGGGTGTCCCGGAGCGCAGTTGGGGTCTGTTCCGTATAGTTTGGGGATTTGACTTGACTTGCAAGGTGCATTGAACCACAGGCGGTTTCTTTTGTTCATTCAGGTGCGAAAGCACATAGGTTATAAGGCCCTTGTAAGTCTTGACGTTAGAGTCAGGCCTAAGGTCTATGGACGTTGTTAGCGCAGGTAATGTCGCCGAAAGCTCCCAGGCGTCAGCATACCGAGCCAAACTCTGAACCCAAAGCCCTAAACCTGTCGAAACCTTGAGCCTGAGATCCCTTCACTCGAAACCCTCATGTTTACATCGACCTGATTGCAAGAAAAAATTGGACGAACGGTCGACGACCCCTTGTGTCCTCAGTCCATGACGTGCCCTCGGTGGAGGGCACCTCGCTTGGTTTTGAAGGGCTGAAATCTGGATCACATGGACAGGATTCGAGCACAATGCGCAGATACAGCAAAGCTTCTTGGCGAGTTCCATTATTGCCGTGGAACCACCTTGCACTTCCACTCCCTCGTGATCCATCTGAATACCTAACCTATCTGTCTATCGATCTATCTACCCATCTACCTCTGTCTGTCTATCTACTCTACCTAATCAATCGAATCTATCTAGTTTCATCTCTCTAGCCTAAAGACTCTGTCTGTCTAGCTACCTGTCTATCTATCTATCTATCTGTCCATCTCTCTGTCTATCTGCCATCTTCACACATATATATATATATATATGTATGTATGTATGTATGTATGTAATGTATGTATGTATGTATGTATGTATGTACGTATGTACGTATGTATGTATGTATGCGTTGTTTGGCCTAACAGGGACTGCCGTTTGTAAACCTCAGTGCATGCAATCACATCACAGTTCGTCCTGCTAAGGGCCCATCTGCCTACATAAAGAACACACCCCAAACTCCGAAGCCCCAAACGGTAAAACCCCCAAAGGCCCCAAACCCAAGGCTACTTGGAGGTGCATGGATAATTATGAGAAAGAAGTATGGTAACCATAAGTATAACTCCTATACGGGGACTTATAAGCCCACTTATAACAACCCTTAACCTCCAAGTAGGTGGCACCATTCTGGCCAAGTACTTGGGCGAATTTGAGCACCGCTCTCGAATCGCTGCAGGCGTGCACTGGCTCAAAACCTGAAGGGTAGAACCCCCAAGGAGTTAAGCCCGAAGGTCTGTTACCCTAAACCCTAAGCTCTGTTATTCAAGAGTCCCTTCCCTGAGCCTAAAGGCCCCTAAGCCCTAAACCCTTCTCTGAACCTTAAACCTAACCCCTTGTGGACGATTCTTAAAATCCAGCTCTGCCCTATAACCAAAGCCCCGGGCTTGGTCCGTAAGCTAAGTGACTTCAGAGCCTTTCGGGGTTTGTGGTTTAGGGTTCGGGGCTTAGGGTCTTAGGGTTCAGGATGGCTCAGGGTGGAGCTCCAAGGAATTTTGAGACATACTCAAAACGTGCTTTTTTTTGTTCAAAAAGTGTGACTTTTTTGAGCAAGATTGTCTAGCGTTTGGGGTTTGGGGGTGTCGGTTTAGGTTTGGGACGGGCTCGCGCAGAATGGTTGATGAGGGGTTTATGAGGTCATGCCTGAGGATGAGCTGACATCAACGATCTTAGGTGTAAAAGCTCAGGTATCAAACTGAGATCTTTAGCATGCCAGGTTTGAGGGGGGATGTGGGCCTTGGTAAGGTTGTGGTTGTGACCACCCCGCCTCCGCCGCCATCATCACCGCAGCAGCAGCAGCAGCAGCAGCAGCACCACCACCACCACCACCACCACCACCACCACCACCACCACCACCACCACCACCACCACCACCACCACCACCACCACCACCACCACCACCACCACCGCCTCCAGTACCACCAGCGCCACCAGCGCCACCAGCGCCACCAGCGCCAGCACCAGCATCAGCGCCACTTTGACCACCCATGATCGCGGCGATTGCCGTCGGCATCGTCGTCCTCAATTGGCACTGTTACACGTACCACTGTCAGCATGATTGCCGCAATTAGAGAGATTTGCTAAGGCTTTGAGCGCTGAAGCATCAAGCAGTGATGTCACCTGTGACCGCCATGTGGGAACAACAGTTTCTGCCCCTGGGGCAGGTGAGTAAACTGAGCTGATAGAGAAACACAGGGTACATTTTTCTCGGAGCATCTAACCGGACACAAAATACAAAGTGGGATTTGGCCTTTGAGGTTGGGGTGTCGCAGTTCTCGAGTTCAAGGTTGGGGTTTAGGATCAGGGGTTTCGGGCTCAACTTTGCAACAGTAACAGAGTCCCATGTCACAGGTGTTATCGTATCCTCACCATTGGCGTATCCGGGACATCAGCTGGAGCTGGAGCAAAGGCACCCCAGCGCAGGGCCTTGGGGGCTCGGGTTTACGGGTGGTTTAGCGACCGAAATAATCCCGGAGATTTCGAACGACCTGTTGGGGCAGGGCAGGAGTTCTTTCAAGGTTTCGGTGTTTTGTGTTTAAGTTTAGGGCTCTTTCGGGCGTGTTGGCTTCAGGGACTTAAACCGAAAACCCTTAATTGTTCAAAATGTTTTTGGCAGCGGTCAATCTCGCAGGAGTGGCTGCTATGTTTGGCACCGTTATGAACGGACCCGAAAACGGACCGTAATTTGGACAACTGCCCATACCATTGAGCTTTACTGACTTACTGCTTCAGGCGTTAGGCTCGTGGGGGGGTTCAGGGTTTCACTTTTAGAAAATAGGGTTTAGGATGGCTTATAGGGCTTTAGGCTGTGAGGGCTGTGGGCCAGAGACCGATTACCCAGCCACTTCTGTGCGGCGGTAGGGTGGGATGTAGCGGTTTGAAGCCCTGCATGCTTGGGCGGGCATGCCGAGGGATGTAGGAGGCGGACGATTGGGGTGTGCACGCTTTAGGGGTTTAGGGTTCAGGGGCAGGCTTCAGGAGACTTGGCTAGGCTTTGAGGTGTGGGTTGCTGGTTATTCTCATCAGAAGCCCCCAAGCCCGCAACCCTAAACCCCCTACACCCACAACCCTAAACCCGAAATCGTAGTTATTGGTTTCCTTGAAGGGTTACACCTGAACCCTAAACCCGCTAAATCCTAAGCCGTTTACAGTCTTAGAATGCCCCGCAGGGGCTGAAACCCTTAAAGACTTCAAAGCCCCTGTGGCAACGCTTGAAAGACCCCTACCTGGACCCCCAAGGTATGTAGAATTATAACCTTTTGTAAGTTTTGGTCCATTATTCTACCTACTTTTGAGGGGTCTAGGTATGTCGAATAGCCCTACCCCTACAACCTACACGCCAGGAAGGTCTTGAGTTTTCTCATGGCCCAGCCGCTGAAGGCCAGGGCAGAAAGAGTCCGTCCGTCGGGGTTTAAGATTTAGGGTGTGTAGTGTTTAGGGTTTCAGGTTTCAGGTTTGGGGTTCAGGGTTCATAGGGTTTAGGTGGGATACCTGTGCGATGGGTTTTTGCATTGATGTTTCTGGAAGGGTTCTTGAGAGGATTCTAGAGTTCTAGAAAGGTTCTAGATGGCTTTTGACGGGTCTAGGGGCCATAGCAGTAGTAACAGATTTTGGTTTATTTTAGCATGTTCATGTACGGACCAGACGAGGATATTGTGGCTAACATGTTGACCCCTGTATTGCTCAAGCTGCCCTAAACTCCGAACTGTTGCGCCAGAAAACCTAAGCAGTGAAGCCCCTGAGCCCTCAACTCGAGAACTTCCGGTTCAGGGGCAAACAAAGGCACTTCCGGGTTATGTCCTTGACAGGGTTTAGGGTTCGGTTTAGGGTTTAGGGTTGTTTAGGGTTTAGGGGTTTAGGGGTTTAGGGTTTAGGGTTGTCTTGGTCTGGTTCAGGCCAGTCTTCAAAAACTTGGTAGTTGCAATAACAATACCAATAGTAACAGTCGTAATATTGGTGTATACGAATAGCACTGATAGTACGTGGGAATGTCATGCCGGTTTTTGGTGACCCGGAACCTGTGGAAGCCACCTTGCCAAACAGCAGCTGCTCGATTTCGGCAAGTGGCCAAATCAGATGAAGACCCCGACCTCCCGAGAGTACATTGAGGCTGACTTGCCGATAGTCTCCTTGGGATTTTTTTTGTTCATAACAAAAACCCAAGATAATATTAAACACTCTATTTATTATGGTTTTAAAGGGGTATATGGGTATATAGTTTCGTTCTCTTTTCCTACGAGGCTGCTCCATGAGCATCGAATGGAAGACCAGGAGCGGAGAATCCACACGACCGGTTTTGTGGTTCTTGACATTCCTGGCTTTCAGAATCCGAGGCTGTCAGCAATTGGCTTGAAGAAAGAAGCGCATGCGCACTCCTAGAAGACGATGCAGAAGAAACTGCTAGCCGCTGGATAGCATAGCGGGCCACAATGCCTTCCGTCCGAAACTTGGCGATAGCCTAGTCTTTGCTACAGAGGGACCCTTGCTGAACAGGCCTCGAAAGCCACAGGACTTCGCGAAGAAGTGTGGGCTCCTCGTTTGCGACGAACTCCTCGGAAGTGCCTTCTACCATGACATAGGGGCCTTGATAGAATATAGGGTTCCGTCAAAGGGCACCATTAATGGATATTATAGGGGTACTATAAGGCTGTAGTATAGGGGCCTTAATAATCACCTATACTGTCTTTTTGGGGGGTTCCTTGTTATAATATATTGTATACTTGGCCCCAAAACCGTATTGAAATTATCAAGGCCCTTCAGTATGGGTAGTTCTCTACATTCGGGTCCCTCTCTAGATCCCCCAAATAATACAGGACCCTTATAAAAGGAAGCCCTTATAAAATGAAGCCTTTAAGGAACCCTAAAAAGGGACCTTGATGTAGAGAACTACCCATACGCTTTTTGCGGCCCTCGGGGAGTTGGTCTTTGTCGCCCTGATATCTGCGACGATCAATCCGGCAGAGTTCTCCAAGCACGGCGGCTTGGAGTTTAGGGCCTACGTTACTCCAAAGAGCCTACTTTTTAAGGACTTAAATAGAGAACTCATGATAAGGAAGCCTAGAAAGGTAGGTTCTTGAGGGTCCGGCTATCGAGTAGGTTGGAATCATACACCCCTCCAAAGTTTCGAGCCTGCACCACTTCAAACTGAAGTCCCCATGTACCTACACAGAGTGGATATACCAACATGAAGCCCTCAGTCCTGAACACTCACTAAGGCCTCTACCCTCTAACTCAAAACCTTCTACAGTAAACAAGATTCTCCTGGGCCCAACCTCGTAGCCTTGTAGGAACCCCTTTAGGACTTCTTAACGGGTCCAAACCCTGAGCTCGACTTGCGAGAGGTCTGGCTCTGGAAGAGACTCAGCTGTCGGAGTGGCGGGTTCGTTTAGGGGTACTACAGGGGCGTAATCAGAATAGGGTTCCCTTCAAGAGTTCCTTTAAAGGGCTCCTTTAAAGGATCCTATAAGGGGCCATGATAAGGATTTAGTATAGGGGCCTTAATTGCGTGCCTATACTATCTTGGTGCTCCTATGAGAATTGTAGTATACTGGGCACCAAAACCCTATTGTAATTATTGAGGCCCCTGTATTGGGGCTTCGGGGTTTAGTTTAGGGTTCTGAGCCTGGGGCCCAGGCTTCAGGGTTAAAGGGGGATTGGGATGCAAAACGCGGAGCTGCAGGTTTATAGGGTTTTGGTAATGCTTTAGGTTTAGATGGGGTGTAGGACCTTGGTGATTTGCCTTTCCACCACCAGGTTTTATGTGTTGGTTTTGTTGTTGTTTTGCTTTTCTGTTTTTCTGGGTTTAAACATATATAGGAGAAACATTGATTGGAATAGGGTTTTGGGTCATTGTGTAGCATCTAAATAGGGACTATGAGGGGGATTACTACTAGGCATTGAGACCTCCACATTATCTCGCGTAAAGGGGAGCCCCAAAACCCTACACCCTAAACTCAGAATGCAGCGGTAGGATTCCGAGCCGCTCTTTATTATCCTGAGGGATTTGGGGCGTATGATCTTCAGGGCTTCGGGAAGGGGTGCACTGAAGACGCCTGAATCCATTCTTCCTAAGGCTTTGGGTTTAGGGGTCTGATACCTAGTCATACATAGCATTATAGAACCCAAATCCCTATTCTAAGTTTTTGGCCGCCCTGGATTACGTTAGCAGGGTTTCGGGCTTTTGAAAACGGGAAGGACTCAGGGGCTTGGGACTTAGGATTGGTGAAGCGCGGGACTCACCTGGATCTTCGAATGTAAGGTTGAGGGTTTAGGGTTTTTGGAAGTGTACCGCCGTTATCCTAACAGGAAACTCTTTGCAAGCCCGTGTCGCAACGTCGTCTGACATCGATGGTCGATGGTTTCATCACGGTGGAGAAACTGGTTGGGAAAGGAAGAGGAGGTCATTGACAGTTAATGTAGGGGCCTTAATCATTAGAAACGGTTTTTGGCAGTCCTTACTGTAACTATAATGTAATACACGCCCTCCCTCCACCGTGTTGGACATAGGGCTTCCGGATAGCCAATAGCCAGTCTACTGGAAGGTAAACGCGAGACTTCGCAAAAAAACCTTTCTAGAGACACAAGGTCCCATGGCACATTAGCACAGTATCAACACTCAGCCAAGCCAAGCCTGCAAGTCAGGGTTCAGGGTTTGCCTACAAGTTAGGGTTTACTGTTTCCAAGGTTAGGCCTACAGAGCGAAGCCCGAGCCATGCCGAGGAAGCGGGATCAGATTGCAAAGCTTTGGCCGAAATGCGACATGGGAGAGGCACGGCTGAACCTCTGCACAGGGTTTAGGGTTTAGGGACGCTTATTCCTTTTTGTCCACATGGTCTTGTCGGGTGTCATGGGGTTGTCTTGGTTTTGTTCAGGCTTTTGGGGTTCAGAGTGTAGGATTATTCCCTCAATTCTAAAGGGCATGTTGCTAAGGTAATTTAAGGGACATTGGTGACTTAGCACTAAACTTAACCCCGAATTGGCCCTGGATGGGTAACTTAAGTCCTCAAGCCCTGAAGCCATTTGCCCTAAACCAGAAGAACCAGAACACCTGAAACCGTAAACGCTAAACGCCCCAAAACTGTAATCCCGGAAGGCCACACACTGAAGCACCAACCCCAAACCCTTACAGGACCCCTTAAAGGACTGAAAGGAACCTCTCAAGGACCCCTTAAAGGGAACTCCAGAAAGTTGGAATATGGATTAATGGTAGGATCCCCTATAATTTACCTTAGAGGGGTTACGATAATGATATTCCAACTTTCTGGCTTTTACTGTAAGGGATTTCTGAAGGGAACCTTTGGAGGATTCCTTCAAGACCAAAAGTACCGGGGGGAGCCGTGATAAAAGGGGCCTTCATAGGGGTTCCTTTGAAGGGATCTATAAGGGCTGCTATAGGAGATCTATAAGGGTACTATAATATTAAAGTACCGGGGGGGAGCCCTGGGATGTCTTCGCCAGAGGACCCTGGGGCCCCTGGCCCGATGGGTTTCCCAGAGAGCCCAAAAGGGGCCCCTTAATTAAGGAATATGTAGGGTTCCTTTTAGGGATCTATAAGGGATCTATAGGCTTAGGATTTAGGGGATTATAGTACCTGACTTTGGTCAGGGCTTTGGGTTTCGGGGTTTAGGGTATGGTTAAGGTTTAGGGGTTTAGGAGTTCAGGCCTTCTAAACTCGATTTAGGATTTAGGGTCTGGGACCCTTAACCCTCTGAACATCTCCGAGCCGTAAACTAGCTGGGTGTTCCAAAGCTTTCTTCTGCGAGGCCTGCGTGCCTCTGTGGGTGAAGGGTTTCAGAAGTTTCGCTCTTCGGCGTTGCTGATGCAGAGTTTTGATTTTTAGGGTGCTGCTTTTAGGGTTGATGGTGTAGGCTCGGCACTCTGCGCTGATGCATGCTCTCATCTCGTCCTTACCGTGTGTTGGTCTATGAAGAGGTTTCATATATGTACCTGTCCAAATCATGGTCTTTTTGGGGAACCCCGGACAAATTCTACGCTTACTACGGCAAGTATATACGACTATGGGTTTGGGCCCTGAAACACCATTGGGATCTGGCTCTACCCGTGCAATTCGACTATGCATCTACCCTCTTGGCTGGGAAATACAGTACCTATAGTCTCCATTGTAGTTCTTATATAGGATCCTAAATATGCAATTACCTTTGGCTAGTAGGGAATGGAAGAACTGCAGTAATAGCAGTTATAATTCTACCCCATTCCTCCATTCCCTACTAACCAAAGGTGAGATTAGTTAGTCCCGAAACCCCTAAACCCTAAACCTTAAATCAACCCCTAAACCATGAGCCCCTAAACCCTAAACCCTAAACCCCCAAATCCCAAACCTTAAGCCATAGATCAACCTGAGGCCCCCAAAAGGCTCCTCCAACATCGAGGCCAATTTCCTAGATTATTTTGGGGATTCCTTATTATACTTGTAGTATAATTGCTATATTATTTTGGGGTTCCTTGTTATACTTGTAGTATAGTTCCTATATTCTTTTGGGGCTCCTTGATACTCTTGTAGTATACTGGGCCTTAATTATTTCCTACATTACTTTGAGGTTCCTTCTTATACTTGTAGTATAGTGGGCCCCAAAGCCCTATTTTAATTATTACCACCCCTATATTACACGGCGCCAATCATCGGACTCGGAGGCTCCAAAAGTGTCGTGCGTGGGGATGCAGAATGCGCAGCACCGCGGGATTCGGGGCTCCACATCCTAAACACCAGCCTAGGATGCTCAGTAGTACCCTTATTCCCTTTTTGTAGTCCTAGGTTCCGTATAAAGTTACCCAATACCAAAAAGAGAGGCCTCTTTATTTTTAGGTTACTGGGTATCCTAGCAGCTCTAGCACCCCTGTGATCTGCAACCCAGTCTGAAATCCGGGAGCCGACATTTCTACAACCGACGAGCGCCGGCAGGTCATGAAGAGCACTTCGCTTCTGCACGTTGTCGGCTACATGCTCGATGCTTGTTTGGGGTTTCAGTTTAGAAGTTTAGAGCCCAAATAACAAGGTTTACTTGAAGAGACAGAAGCTCGTCAAGCTCCTCAGCATCAGAAATATCATGGAGGGGTTTCCGACAATGGGATTAGGTTCTTCGGGGTTTCACTCTTCACTTCGAAGGTCCTTATGACCCACAAAAGTCGCCATTACGAGCCGAGAACTGCGGTTTCATACATCGATTCGGAGTCCCGGGCTTCAAGTATTCGGTTACGCGGAAGTGTAGTTGCCAGGGCGTTGGGTCGATGTGTGAGGTAGGTGGGCTAGGCTGATCTTGGGTTTAGTTTAGGCGTTATGGGGGTTGGTGGTTTAGAGGTTTGGGGTTTCAAGTTTTTGTGTTCAAGTTCGAGGATGAAGAGCTTAGGCTTACGGCTTACGATGTTGGATCTCAGGTTTTACTTAGCCAAGTTCCCCAGCAGTACCCTGTTGCCCTTTCATTTTAGAGTTAGAGCCGGGAACCTTGCTAAGCTTTGGGAAGGAAGCCAGGTTCATATTCGTGAGGGCGTTACACCGCGCGTTGGAGTTGTTGCACAATTTGCTTCTTGAGCCCAGACTTGAATTGGCAGACAATCCGGTAAGCTGAAGGTTCGAACTGGTCAGCTAAACCCTGCACCCTAAACCTGCCAGATCTGCCGAGGAGCACCAGGGGTACCACACACCGTCCGACTACTTCACGCTGCTCGGCCGGACTGGTTCTGAAGGTTTAGGATTTCTGGTTGAGGGCGGTATGCAGCCATATGCAAGCCTTGTGTGGAAACGCCGAAACGCCTATAAAGTAGCTATAAACGACCAGTGCAACCCACATAAACTCTACTAAAACCGCAGCTAACCAGCCCTTATGACATCCATCCACACCCATGCAGAAACCACAGAAAGTCCTTGTAGTACCGCAAAACCCTAAACAAGAAAAGCGCCAACACCGAGGCCCAAAAAAGCATCGACCCTAAAACGATTGACCCCTAAACCCCGAAGTAGAACTGAAAACCTACACCCCAAAGCGCCCGAGGCCAGACCTAAAACCCCAAAACCAACAAAATGTCCCTAAAAAGGCACAGACTGGCACAAACCCTTAAATACACCAAATAATTCTTTTCCCCCAAAGCGGCTGAGGCTGAACGATCCCGAGCCAGTGCTTGGCCGGATCAAGTGCCCAGTCCTCATCCTAGGCGCCAAAGATGTGCCCTGGTGGAACTATCAAAAAAGGCTAGGATTCCTTTGAAGGGTCCTTTAAGGGATACTATAAGGGATCTGTAAAGGATTTAAGGGGTAATTATGGGGCCCAAATAATCACCAACATTTTTGTTTTAATTTTTGGGGGTTCCTTATCTGGCTGTAGTATAGTGAGCCCCAAAATCTTGTTCTAATTATTTAGGCCCCTATAGTATTAAGAAGGCTTTGGGTTTTCGGTTTCGGGTTTAGGGCTTGAGGGCTTTAGGGCTTTGGGGCCAGAGTAGGCCTACGATGAGTTTGGGGGCCTTAACAGGGTTTGAAGCCGTCGTGTGTGATTGTTTATGGTGTGTTTACAGCTTTTTTTTACGTGGTTTCAGTAAGGGGTCTAATGGACGTGTTCGGCTTTTGCGGGGGTTCTACAGGTCCACACGGTCCGAGAACTCGTGTTTCGGCTAAGGCTAGCTCTTTGTCATAGTCAGTGTCTCACAAACAGTGTTACTCCGCACACATGCGCCTCCTGGGAATTAGGATCGAATCTAGATGTCTGACCGCAGATGTCCGTGAACAATATCTAGGAATACATAGTCCCTCTATGCTTCAGTCCCTCGATACAACACAATCTTCTTCTTGTTTGATCGGATATAGATACATACACATAATATATACATATATATATATATATAATGTGTGGAAACATATACACATGTCTTGGCACTTTTGAGCCTGATGGCTTCGGAAGTTCAAGCTTTACGTACCCATTTAACCCACCGTTTTTAAGGGCTCATATCAACAAGTTCTGAGAAGGAGCCCTGCAATGGTAGTGTCTCTAGGGGTCTATGTTTCGGGGTTGGGCTTTGTGTCTTTGGGGCTTTCAGGGGTTCGGCTTGCATTTGGGGTTCAGGCTGTTGATCAGAAGCTCTTGGAGCCTTTGAGGGTTTCTATGTGCCATGCGAGTCTTCATAGGGTATTCTCTCCGAGATGTTTATTACGGCTTCGGGACCCTACACCCTAAGCCCTTTACGAGAAGGGCTCGAGGAATTACTGGATATTTGTAAGGGACTGCACGCTCTAGCACAGGCTTTTTTTGGTCCTTTCTAGCTCCGAAGGAGATCAACGCGGCTTTTACGAATCTCTGATCTAGGGTTTCGGCGCTACGGCATGCTGCAATCTAAGGAGGGCGTTGTTTTTCGGAATCAGGGAGTATGGTCGTATATCCATGGATTGATGAAAATGCGAGAGAGTGAGCGCTTGTAGACTTGAGACCCTAGAAGCCGTGAACCCCAACGCCTGAAAACATTTATCCGCCTAAATCAAATCCCTGGTGATGTTTCTTAACGTTTCTTAGACTATACCCTTCAACCCTACATGTTCGCTACCGACGTACCCCGACGAAGGACCCGTTGATGTCCCCGGTGCCGCGCGAGACGATCGCCCAGAACTCCCGGTTGGTCCTTGCGGAAACAGAAGGCATGGGGGGGAAGCTTCGTTTCCCTTTCAGTGGCGTTTCACGGCGAGAGCAACGGCTTGGTGGCTTCGGCAGTTTACGCTTCGTCAAGTTCAGGAGCTAAGGGCTTTGGGTTTGGGGCTTGAGATCGCGGTATTGACTGGTTGGTACATACTGCAAGGTTCAGGTTTAGGGTTAGTGCGGTCTACGTAGTCCAATGCTCATAGGCTTAAAGGTTGGTTGCCGGCAGGGGTTGGGGGCTAAGTGCAGTTGGCATTGCATAGTTATTGTGGGTCTTAGAGTCTTAGAGTCCGTGTTGATATAACAGGATTTATGTAGACTTGCCCCTCCCCTCACGAGTGTGCTTTATCATAGCGCAAATGCCACATCAGAAGACCTCTGTGGCAGTCTGCCAGTTATAGCCACAAGCCTATACGGGGTTAGGAATTTATGTGCAGGGCCCAAGATTCTTACAGAGCCTTGGTTTGTCAGGTGTTTGGACGCATGGGTATGGTGTGGGCTAAGAGGGTGCTTCGCCCGAGTATTCAAAGCTTGGAATTAGGGTGCTGGATGGGTGGAAGTTTGTTGAACTCTCAACTCAAACCCGAGATTTCGAAGTCCTGTGTGGTTCATCGGATGGCCAGAAGACATACTTAGTCAGCAGTTATGCTTATAGCATCTGATAGCCCGTACAATGATACTTGAATATACACCAAACTCCTAGTTCAATATGTGGTATGCCCCCCAGCCACAAGAGCCCTTCGCATACCTGTTGCTTCCTTTGTCGACTTTGAAGGCCCCTGTATGACAACATGACCATGTGTCCCTTGTTGAATGCAGGTGGAGGCCACTTGGGTTGGGCGTCTGGACAGCAACAGATGTGCCCCGAATACCCAAATGCATAGGGCCCAAAGCAAGCACGCAAGCAACAACTAGAATAAGGATATCCAGACCCTAAACCCTAAATCCCCTTATAACGAAGCCCACGAGGTTAGGGATATATCTATGTAAAATGCACATGCTTATGTCATTTTCAGGGTCCCTTATACACGGGTCCGAAGAAGCAATATTGACCCCAGACCTCAGTGAAGAGGCCCTAAAACCCTAGAGATAACCGTCAACCTAGAAGACCCCTAAACGTAGAGGAACTAAGCTCACCGACGAAGCGGAAAACTGGACATGGCAGTGGAGATGGCTCGGGGACCACTGTGCACAAGGCTGCGTGTCAGGTCATCACAAGCATCCTAGGAACATCTGGGCACTGGAGCGGCGGGTGGACTGCATGACAAGCTCCAACCTGAAGCAGATCTCATGTCTTTTGGCGTCCTGGCTCAGTGCGACATGGTGAACCAGAAGGCTCCGGGCGTCCAACTTGTGTTTCGACAGGGATGGAAGGCCTAATTACGTCAACACCAGTGATGCTGACGTGAAGTTGACCTCGAGAGCCATCTCGGCCGCTTCTCCTGAGTTCTTCAAGAAAAGGCCAGGCTGGTGATTTGTCTTACCTTTGGTTAGTAGTGAATGGAAAAGTGGTAGTCATAGTAGTTATAGTCATTGTTGTACCTCATTCCTCCATTCCCTACTAACCAAAGGTAAGTTGTGGCAACTTCGAATGAAGCCAGGCCAATGAGGACTCGTATGTATGTTGGCATCCAGCGGTTCGTTGAGCCAATCCCCAACTTCGAGTTTAGCCAAACCGTGAGTTCGGGTACAAAAAACAGCTGAACCCCATAATACGGGTTTAGATTGAATTCGGGTTTAGTTAAGATTCAAGGTCAGTTTGAACTCGGGTTAATTGAACCGTAGATTCGGGTTTAGCCGAACCCGAAACCCCGGTGTAGCTAGACCCGAAATCCGGGTATATTCCTCATTTGCTATACTTTGGCCTTCAAGTAGTCCCTATATAGGGGCATTTTTGTTTGTATCCGGGGCTTGATAGAACGCCTAGAGCAGCCCCAAGCGATCTTAACCAAAACCCTAAGCTCTTCTGGCAATGCCAGAGGAACGCGAAGAACCCTCACAACATTCGAACCCTCAACCCTGAGCCCCACGAACCCCAAGAAGCTAGCCTTGTGGGTAACCCGAATTAGTTTGAAATTCAGCATCAAGAACCCTAAGCCCTAGATCCTAAGCTTCTAAATCCTGAGCCCTAAGCCCTACATCCTGAACCGTATAAACCCTAAACCCCAAAGCCCTAAATCCCAAACTCCCTAAACCCTAAACCCCTCAACCCTCAGCCCCTAACTAAATCCGAAACCTGGACCCCTAAACCCCTTCTTTTTGGGCGGCCCTATGCAACTCGCTCAGCAACATCTCCGCATGAACTCAAGTCTGTGAGAAAATGGAGTAGGAGTGTGCTTCCAGGAGTGTCTTGCACGTTGGCAACCTCGCTAGGCTACTCCAAGCTTGGCGGTAGATAAAGGTGGGGCTGTGACAAGGAGGGAGTTTAGCGGATGTGAAAAGCCAGTGCCACGTCACTAGATAAACCCCTAAACCCCAAAACCCTAAACCCCAAACACTTAAACCCTAAACCCCTAAACCCTGAAACCCGAAATCCGACGAGCCTCTTAGGCCGGCTGGGGCGCTTTCGGCCCGCAGATCTTCGGTGCCTCCTGGGCCGACAGCATCGCCACGCGCGGCATGGCCAAGGGACTTCCTTGGGTTCAGGGTTAAGGGGTTTAGGGGTAGGTTGAAGGGGTTTTGGGGTAGGTGTAGAGGTTTAGGGTTTGGGGTTTAGGGTCGTTGGTATAGCAACTAGGGTTATGGGTACAGTAACTAGGGTCACAGGGTTCCCTCAAGGACTCCTTCATGCGTTCTTATTCAGGGATCTGTATAGGTTCTAAATGGTTGAGGGTCTACTTACTGGATCATGGGACAGATAGTATTAACGGGTTTTACAAGGGCTTCATAAGGGTATAGGGGTTCGAAAAATCATGGGACTTAGTAACTGGAAAAATGCAGACGGCAGCTATACTTAGAGCTACATGTAAACTGCAAACCCATAAACGGTATCGGTAACTTACCCCAAAAGGGTCCCAGGTAGTGTTATGGGGGATACGAAACCATAATTAATAGTAACTCTACTATAAACATCCTAGGTACTTAGGACCTAGGACCTTTTGGGTACTTACTAAGTGCCATAATCCTCCAAAGGGCTTCCGTTGTTGTTTACGCTGAGGGTTTAGTTTCAAAGCTGCTACAGGGCTTTGAAGGCGTTTTTTTCTGGTTCCCAGGTGTATTATGGTGGTCTTGTAGGGGTAAAATAGGGTTCAGGGCATCCCCATATCATTGAGGTAGTTCCTACTGTAGAAACCGTACGTTCCACAATATAGGTGCTTAGGACCCTTTGGGCTTTAATTTAATTTGAGGCACCAAAATGTCACAGGCATGAAGCCGGGTTTAAAAGTTGAAGCCTCAAGTGGCCGTTTTACTCCTTGCTTAAGGCCCCCAAACATCGGCCTCAGGTTTCTTACCAGGTTCCTCGCTTCCATTTTTGAAAGCCCTACATAAGGTACCCCTAAACTACCTGCAACCCTTTCAGGCCCTTGAGCCCTAGCCCTTGAACATCCCTTAAGCCCGAGATCCTTCAGTCCTCTGAAATGGGAAGATCGCGTTCCGAAGCCCCACACGAAACCCTGAGCTCTAGAAGCCGTAGGCCCGGTTGAAAGCTCGAAAGCCGCCATGGAACCCTGAAAAAACCCAGACTCAAACCCGAGAGAACTATCCTGGAGACCTTATCGCACCCGTCTCGAAACCCATGACAGAACTTTGCAGATGGAGCCGCCCGCTGATTTATCCCAAACCCCAAACCCCAAGACTCCCCACCAAAGACATCCATCTCGAGAACCGAACGCCGAAGAAACGACAGAAATCTCCGAGGGTTTTGCAGCACTCTGAAACACTCCATAAAACCCGTAATAACACACCTCATAATCAGATCCTATACAGCCCCACAAAGCCTGAGCACCCGTCAAAAACCCGAAGAAAACCTGAAACCCGGAACCCTAAACCCTGAAACCCAGGCTTCCTCGCGCGCCAAGCCAAGCTCTCCGTCCCGGCGCCACGCTCCCGACTGTGAGGTGGGGTTTAGGGTTTAGGGTCTATAGGGTTTAGGGTTTAATTTAAGGTTTAGGATTTAGGTTTTAGGGTTTCGGGTGGCAGCTGGGTCTCAAACTCCAAGGGTGGGATGAAGGCAGGTGGGGGAACTCCCAACATAGTTAAGAGTCCTTATGTAAGGGATCCTTCATCCTACCTAACTAGGCCTCCTAGGGATGAGGGTTATCAGGTTTGGGGTTTAGGGCAGGGGCTTGAATAGTTACCAATATGTATTCCCTATAGGGCTTCTCAACTCTCAATCTAAGTAGTGTATGTAGATATATACTGTTATAGGTAACTATATCATATCCCAGCGCGCTATTGTACCTGTGGAGGCCGCTAGATTAAGGTTAAGTGTTGAGGTCTGAGGGTTTTATACTTTCAAAAGTTTCTTCGGGACGGGGGTTGCTTTTGAACAAGACTATAAAGCTTCAGGGCTTCAATCAGGGGTGTAAGGTTCATGAACGTATAAACGACAATGTTTAAGTCATTCTTGTATAGAAGTTGTACAGGGTTCGCATGGGCTTTGATAGGCCTCAGGCGTTTGTCATAGGGGCTGCACAGGATATATGTGCGCTGTCGATTTTCTACAGGGGTTTTGTTGAGTTCAAAATATTTGTTATGCAGGCTTATGTGTGTACATGTGTGTACATATACACATGCACATGACATGTTATCGTCGTCACAGTTCTCGAGAATATGGACATTTTCTATACAGGGCTTGTGTCTGCTTTTATATTGACGGCATGAAGTCACGACCATGGCCGCACGTGACCAGCCATAGTGCAGAGTCCCGAGTTTCTGCACCTTGCTGTGTGCATACACCCAAATGGCTTCAAGTACCTATATAAGAGAATGTAGGGTTTCTGTATTGGGAATTACTATTCTGATTTGAGACCGTGTCCTCCATAACAGTACCTAGGACTCTTTGGGACAAACCTTGCCACCTTTTCTCGTCCATCAACTTCGGGAGAGGCGAAAGAGCCCACGCTGTGCAGCAGCGGGTTAATGGTTGAAGGAGAAATCCGGACCCACACCAACCATCGCATGACCCCTCTCGCATAATCAGTGGAGAGTTGCGTTCCTAGCTGTATCATATAGACATCAGGGTAAAGTTGTTCGGGAGTCTAAGCTCCAAACCCTGATACGTGGGCCTTTGATGTAGAAAGCTAGCCAACTAAGTACATTTTTTGGTGGGTTGGAAGTCTACAGGTCTGCATTACTCCTAAACTGAGGTCTGACGCAAGTCTTAGCAGCAATAATTCCCGTAATGCAAATGGAACCTGTTGAGTAGGACTGGTATTTTAGACTGCGCCATCCTCTTTAGAGGATCAGTGGAAACATTCAGTACGGTTGAAAGTAAGGCAACCATACTTGTATCCAGTGAATCTTGGTAAAATCCCTCCAATTGATACCAAGACCAGGCGAAGGTTGTACTCAACTTGTTTAAGTATCCATGCAGACGAGCGGTTTGTTAACCGTGAACAATATCGTTGTTGTTTTGGTTGCTTGCTTGGGTAAGTTTCTTTGAGAAGAACCCCAATGTGCACACACAACCGCAAACGTTGTTCCCCAATGCTTTCGTCTCCTTCAGGTTTAGGATGCGCAGACCTTGTCCCCATAGGTTCTTCAAGCAGACAGGTGCGGCTGGTGGGCCATCTCTGAATTTGGCCACGCGCCAGGGCTTCGAAACGTCGCCCCAAGGTGCATGCAGAATTTTCGTAGTTCTCCGTGCTGGAGGCAGCCTCAGCGGTCCGAGTAGTCACCATACACAACCTAAGCCCTAAACCCCAGGCAACCCTGGTACACTGTCTTGTTGTGCTTGTGGGCTTCAGCCAGGGTAGTTCTCTGACTTCGATAGCATCTTTTGACTACAGGGGCATCTTTGGAGCAATCCTATGGGATTTCAGTTTATGGAACTCCTCATTCTTGAACAGACCCCACACCCTGTATATCGAATGTTCAAGAGGTCCTGAACCAAGTTCCGAAATCCTAAGCTTTAAACTCTACTGTAGACTCTATACCCTGTAGACCATTCAACTACCCTCTAATATTCCCCAAACACTCACTATTAAGGGCCATAAGGGCTCTATTAAAGGGCCCTTGGGGGTCCGGCCGGAGCAGGCAGGACAGGATACTTGAACCCTGAGGGCTGGCTACGTAGCCTTGTCTTTGCGCTTCTGGCGTTCATGGTGGGTGGTTGTGGATTCCGGGCCATGGGATCGTGGTGTTCAAGTTGCAGAGTCTTGCAGCTGTGGGGCTTAAGGTTTCCTCTGATGTAGTTTATATACTATACTATATAGAGCAGGAGCGTGCAAAAGCATTCTTCTCACGAAGGCAACCAGCGTCTGCGAGAAAAGCTCCACAGTGCCGAAGGGTACGCCCCAAACTCTGAACCTACTCTAGGGGCCTCAATAGTTACCAAAATTATTTTGGGGTCTCCTATTATAGAAACAACTATAGTATAAGGGACCACAAAACTGAATTCTAAAAAATTAAGGCCCCTGTATTAAACCCTAAACACTCAACCCCAAAGCCTAGCAGTTGGGTAGATTTCCACAAGTCAAGGTTACGTTTATGCTGGTGCTCTCCAAAAGCTATGCAAGTCCGTGTGAGCAGCTTATACACTGTATACAACCGGTGAATAGAAAACCCTTTACGACAGTCTTTCCATGAGTCTAAACCCTAAACCCCGCTGCTCCCGGACATCTATCCAAGCTGTATGACATTGTTCATAATGAAAGCTGAAACTACTGAGCAATTCAGTACGACAGTGTGTCTGCCCATGAGTGGAACCCCTTTATGTTGGGCCTTCTTTCCAAAAGCCCATCCAACATAAAGTGTCAAGACGCGTATTATCACGGTACGGGCATTGAAGCTCTGCGTTCTCACGGTTCGGGCATGGATGCTCTGCGGGAAGGGATGAGGTTGGACTGCAGGGTCGTTATCACGGTACGGGCATGGATCTGGCGAAAGGGATGTGCGTGAAGACCCTCGAGGGCCTATGGACACGGATCCTTGCAAGCTTAAATTCAGGAGCTGTGCGCAGGGGTCCTCTGTTGGCCGAGAAAGGCGAGGGTGCGCTCAAATGCCAGGCCGGAGGAGCGGTTTGTGATGCAAGACGCGGTGCGGGAGGAACCTGTGTGACTGCGCAACATGTCGTAACCCTCAGGCGGAAGGCTAAACTCCAAGCCAAGGGCCTCCTTTTGTTTTGGCCTTATACAAATGAAAACACTACAATCAAACCACTATACAGTCGAAGCCCTATAGACTACAGACCCTGAACGCTGCTCTTGGATCCTTCTCCACCGGAGTTTTTGGTGTTCCTGGTGGCCCTCAATCCCTAAACCGAAATCCCCTAACCCTGTTTATAAACCCTAAACCTCTGAACCCTAACCCCTAAGCCCTAACCCCTAAGCCCTAAAGCATCAGACCCTAAACCCCAAACCCCTGACCCCTAAACCCTAAGCCCTAAAGCATCAAACCCTAAACCCCAAACCCCTGAGCCCTAAACCCTAAGCTCTAAAACAGCAAACCCCAAACCCCAAAGCCCTAAGCCCTAAACCCTAAGCCTTAAAGAAAGAGCCATTGCACCTTGAAAAAAAAAAGCCCAACCCTCAACCCCAAACCTTTAAGCCCTAAACTCTGAGCCCTAAACATCAAACTCTAAACCCCACACCCTAAGCCCTACCCCTATAAACCCTAAACCCAAAGCCCTGAACCCTAAGCCCTAAGCCCTAAACCCTAAGCCCTGAGCCCTAAACCCTACCTGGGATTCCAACTTCTGCCGGCGCTTCTTGGGGCTCAGCTTTGGCGCTTTGGCGACTCCTTTGGGCTCGCGCTGTTTTGCGCTTGGCCTCTCGGCGGCTTACTAAAGGCCCTAGGGTTCCTTTAAGGGTCCCTTTAAAGGGATCTATAGGGGTTCTAGAAGGGTATAGTGTTTAGGATTCTGCTTGCAGGTTCATGGGTAATTAGAAGTCTAGAAGTAGGGTAACTATAGTTGTATCTCCTATTAGGGGCCCATGAACAATCAAGCAGACCCCTAAACCTAAACCTTATACCCTTATAGAATCCCTATATATATATATATATATATATATATATATATATAGATTCCTTCTAAAGGGACCCTTATAACTACCCACGAACCTCCAAGTAACATAGGGCTTTTCAAGGCTTCAGTCTTTTCCGGTGTATAGCCGCACCCCAGGCATCTCAGCTCAAGATCTCAACCCAACACTCCGCCCAGAATTCTGATCCCAAGATATCTTCTCCAACATCCCACCATAGCATGACAACGTAGCCGAAAGCCAGCTCTCAGTTCCAGCAGCAATATAAACAACATACCCTCGCCTTCGACCCTAAACTACAACATCACCAACAACGGCAGCAACAACAACAAGAGCAACCTAGGTGCCGCAGCACTGCAGCAGGCGAAGGGGTTCTAGCAGAGTTAGCTCGAGGGTATGGGGTTCACGGCTGTCCCCTGTGCCGTTGAAAACGGGGACTTCCAGCAGTAACACTGCTAGGCGCTGTCAGGATAATTCTGTTGTTCGAGGTTTGTGCTTCGAATGTGCGAGCTTTGGCACCGATCGGTGCAAAGCGAAGCACAAGCCAAGAGCGAAGCCAAGCCTTGATTTGTGTGTCAGCACCTTTTCATCTCGACTGATCCGTCAATGTAGCTCGCCGAGCAATGACAGAGACCAATTGCGAAAGCACCAACTATGTCGACGAATGTTGCGATCCAGAAGATTGACACAACATCGCTGTTGCGTTAGCGAGGGAGACCATTGAGAGCATGCCGAGCAGCACAATACGGCGAGTGGAATAGGAATCGTCGTGAGGGTTTGCAGTTGAAGGTTGTTGCAGGGGTTTAGGGCGACACAGGGTGTTCTTCCATGGTCACTTCCCGCCTCGGGATTCGGAAAGGGGTTGGAGGATTGGGTATACAGGGATGCTGAGTATGATGTCAGACTTGGTAGGCCTTTGGGTGATTACATAATTCCCACTGTATCGGGCTTAGGAAGCTCTTGACAACGAAAGTTTTTCAATCTCTAAATTAAAGGTCCAACCTGGAATGTGCACTTTGCTCAATGGAGGGGTATTGAGCTCCGGAGAGGCGTGGATTTACGGGGCTTGCATAACTCATGTTTGCTGGTGTAGTTTCTATATACAGGGTTTCAGAATGGGGCTTGTTACTATAGGGTTATCACTCAGGTTCTTGCTATAGGCTCTGGGGCTGTAAGGTGTTGGCTCAGAATCTTTTAATGGTTCACATCAGCAGTAGATGTTTAGGCGTCATAGGTTGTGAGTTGAGGGAGTTCATGGCTCAGGGGCACTCCACGGTGAGAATATTGGGTTTCTTAGGAAATTGGGAGCTTCGAGTGTAAAACCCTGCTATTTGGGCACTTGGACTTTTAGGGATCCATTATTACGCGTCCGCTGCTTCAACCACGATTCTTCACACCAGTACGTGTAAGTGCTACTGCTATAGTCCGCTATAAAACCTAACAGAACCCCGATAAATGGCCCGAGCCTGGGTGCCCACATGCATAAAGTGCTAAGGCCCATCATGTCGGCACTGTCGACACTGACATGCAGTGACCCGGTCTTCGAGGCGGCTTGCGCTCTGATAGGCTGTGTTGTTGTGGTTGACCCTAAACTCCTACACCTGAAACTCCTAAACTCCTAAACCCTAAGCCCTGTATCCTATGATGGAACCCTGTAGTACCCCAAAATAAAGGGAACCCGGGAATTATCTTGAATAAGGGTGCTGATCCTAAGGGCTGCATCAGATATTGATATTGGTACGTGCATAGGTATCGATGCAGACCATGTTAGGTGGAATATGTACATATACTGGAATATGTACATATACAGATGTGCGCATATACACATGCAGTTCTATGTGTGTGTGTGTGCGTATATATGTAAGGTTGTAAAGACTATACATATAGTCTACATACAATCGAGCAAGCGTCACACACTATACACATGCGGACGTTTGTGTCGCCATGTGTGGGCAATGGGTGCACGTACGTATGTATATAGATACATACACACGCACGTATGCATGTGTAAGGTAGGGGCCTTTATAATTAGAATAGGGTTTGGGGGCCTATTATACTATATAGTTATAATAAGGAACCACTAGAATAGATAAGGTAATTATTAAGGCCCCATAGCAAACACATCCACATGCACGGATGCCGAAATCCCAAAAGCCATGCAGCCTTCATCCGGACATTCTGCCCCCTGAGCCCGTCCAGATCCCGGAACTTTAAAGCCCTCGACCCGAAACTGCCGGAAACTGGCCCTAAATCCTTATAAAATCTCCAAAACTCATGCGCTGGACCCTGAAACGTACATTGGCTTTCCGATGTTGGCAGGCCCTCGGGCTAACTGAGGGCGGCGCTGGCGCCGTGCTTACAACTTGCCAGAGGGATTTGTTTAAGGCTACTTAGGGCTTGATAGATTATTATGGGGTTAATTAACTCGGTCGGTTAGAGTCTGGCTCGTATAGAGCTTCATAGCGTTTTATGGTGTGATTTCATGTAAGAATTACTATAGAGTTTAGGGGGCCTTCATGGTTCGGGGTGTGGGGTTTAGGGCTTGGGGTTCGGAATTTTCGCTCCAGGGTTTAGATTGAGGGCTCAAGAATGCCAAGCTTCTGGGTTTCGGAGTGCATGTTGCAATCTAGGGGCCCTAATAATCATGAGAATGGGGTTCCGGGGTGTATTATGCGATGGTTATAAAAAGGAACCCGACAACAAAGCATTGCAGGTACGTAGTGGATGTCTGCGTAGATATTAAACGTATTCGTAGTTCTTCAGGCTTCTGAATCGGGGCTCCAGGAGTTCGGCTTTCGGGTGTGAGGAGTTTGGGCTTAGATTTCGCAGGGTTCTAAAGTATGTTATGTGGTATTCGGCGTTGGGCTTTAGGAGATATTTTATGGGGTGGACAAGGGTATCGAGCAATTGTGGTATTTATTGCGCACTTCAAAACTTGCTTCTCTTAATCGAGGCACGTTTAGCACTCGCTCATTGTTTATGCTTTCTGATTCTTATGATGATTGAAGGAAAACATGTAGGGGTACAGGGCCCGCGGATGGACAAAGCGGAAGCAGTTCCTGAATACAGGGTATGTTGAATATGAGGGCCCCAGTATAGTACAGTGACGTAAATTTTCTCGGCGTAGATTACTTGCACAAGAACCATTCAGAGTACAATCCCAAGGTACGCAAGGATATGTTCCCGACCCTACAACATAGATCTCGAAGCAAACTCTTACACCCTAAAGCCTCGGCCGCAGGATTAAACCTCCACGGGTTGATGCCTTGCCTTAGAGGCATTCTTATGTATAGGGCATGAAGGTGTCGGGGAGTTTTCAAGCAAAGAAGGCATCTGAAATGTTTAATTAGGCTTCTGCTCCCAAGGACACCGAGGTTGGTTGCTCCATTTTGGGCCTTTGGATTTGCTCTTGTTTACGCCGAAATGTGCAGCTACCTGTCTGATAGCATGCAGATAGCTTGTTGTAAGTTCACGAAGGCTGCGTGCAATGGTAGTGTTAGCGCTCCCCCGAACCCTAAGCCCTAAATCCTGAGGTGACGCTAGTAAGAGCTTGGTTCGGGCGTGTCGAAGCGAAGTGCGCGGGATCTTTGCATCAGCCCTCAACCCTAACCCTAAACCCTAAACCCTAAACCCCTAAACCCCTAAACCCTAAACCTTGCAGAAACCCTAAATCTGAAACCCAAGCCCTAAACCGCGTCCTTCGAAGCTTTTGGCTGAAGCAAAAATCTGGGCGCTGACGTTATACGAGTGGCTTCGTACGCCACAGTGACCAGACCAGGCAGGCTTTAGGGTTTCGGGATCTAGGGTATAGGGGTTCGGGGTTTTGTGGCCTAGGGCTTTCTTCAACATGGCTTTCGGGGTTGCGTACGGCTTCCGGCTCGTAAACCCCAAACCCGGAACCCTAAAACCTAAACTACCAGGCTGTCCGGAGCGACTTGCGTTCCGTTAAATGAACGTATTCCCGTAAGGATTCTATTTGGGCTACTGACATGGCCTGAATGAATCATCAATACTACTGCGAAGGGCTCCTTGTTGCAACTGTGGTGGAGATTACCCCACAACCTTGTTCGGATTCTTCAGGCCTCTTTGCGGCCCTCGAGTTGTATCTTGAAAAAACCCTTCAATTGAATCCTTACCGGCACCCTGTTCGTACTGTTAAGGTCCTGTCATCACCCTAAGACCCTATATTAGCCCTACACACTACACCCTAGACCCGACACCCTACCTAGACCCGCCAACCACCCTTTCCTGTAGCCCCAAAATACCTCTCAATGAGAATCTCGGAGCCCTTTGAAAGGTATTTGGTGGGGGTCGTGAGGCCCTAAACCCTAAACCCCTGAACACCTAAACCCCAAACCCCTAAACCCCAAACCCTAAACATAAACACCTAGGGCCCTTTCCGGTAGTCTCAAACTTATCATAATTCCGTGTCCTGCCTTTCACAGGGAATACTCTTCGCATGAAAAGACTGGTTATCAAAAACCGCAGAAACTTGACATATTCCCTCTACGGTTGCTGAGGGGGTTCTTCGTCGATTTTCTTAAGTTTTCGGAATGCCATCGAAGTTTGCATGAGTCTGTTCAGCCCCCCTCGAACCCAACCTCAACCCTTGTTGCTGCAAACCCTGAGCAGTGTATCTTAGTCACTATTAGAGCTGGCTCGTCGAGAATCTTCCGAGGCTGGTGCTTCTTTTAAAGCTACCTAACAGAAGCCTATACCATGGCATTGCAGCGAATCTGCGTAAACAGAGCATGACGCAAACGCATGACGCAGAGATGACAGCAGACACGTGCCATGACACAGGGATTTGTCCGAGGCCGTTGTGGGCATGAGAGCATTCGCCGTCCGCTGGGGATGCGTCCCGGGACGTGCCCCGCATGGTCGCTACACTTCTGCTCCAATCTCCATTTTGCAGATTTGCAATTGGTTCTTCTGAACCTTGGTTCTCTGTGCACCGTGCCGTCAAGAAAGAAAACGGGGGTGCCAGGTAAAAGTTCTCTGCCAGAGGACTACAGGCACCCTTCCTGAATGATGTCCGAAAGCACCCTCTGTGCGATTTTCGCGAAGAAAATGGCCTTCATTGATGGCGATGATCTGTTTTTGCAGCCAACGCTGTTGTTAGGTTTTGCTGGGGTTTTGTCAGGCTTTGTTGGTTTTTGTCAGGCTTGCTTGGGTAGTTTTGTCAGATTTTCGTAAGGTTCTTGGTTGTCATCAACACATTTGAAGCAAACCCAAACAAAGAGCAAAGACACGCAAATATCTGAAAAGTCTTTCGTCCTCTTGGGCTTGCGGTTTGCCTTGGGTACTGCCCCCACTCGGTAACAGCTGCATAATCAGTTATATCACAATTTGAATGAGACCAAGATCAAATTATGACCTCTGATATAGACTAATGAAGACTGTTACAGTTGGATATTTGTTGTATAGTTGCTTGGGTTGCTGGTGAAAGTTCAATTGTTGCATATAGCTCTTAATATTACCCCTATAATACAGATTGTCAAACCAAGGAAGCAATAGGTAGGGTCTGCAGAGGGTTCAGGGTTTAGGGTTTTGGTTGAGGGTCTAGGTTTTGAGGTTGAAGGTTTTGGTTCTGAGAATTAGGCTCTGGGTTCTAGCGTTTGGGGTTAGTGCTTAAGGTATAGGAATGCTGTGGAGGAGGTTACAGGGTCGTGATAAGTAGAAATTGAAGAGAGGGGGCCACAATGCTCGCGGCTGAAGGGCATGGACACATCTCGTTTTACAGTTCTGGGTCAGAGTGTTAGAGAGGTGATGTAGAGATTCTGGGCTCCGAGCCTTTTAGAAGCCTTCTGTGATAGGGGCCTTATAGAATGATTCATTCGAACACGGCTTTTTGATGATGAAACTAGGGGCTACAAGGGGATGCTATGTCGCCTTCAAAGGATTCCCTTTAAAAGGGTACTATAGGGTTCTATACTAGGGTCCCCTTTAAAGGGTACTTTCGGGTTCTAGAATAGGGGTCTCTTCAGGGGAACCCGCCTGAGCCCAAAGCCCGGAGCCGGAAATCTCCTTCTCAGATCTTCCATGGCGATCGGCATTTCCGACAGCCCAGCCTACGTCAGCCTTTCCGGCACGGTTTGAAAGCAGGGCCCAGGTTCAGGGCTTCTTTGCAAGAGGGTGATTTATGGGGCTTTCAAAGGATCCATACGGGTTGTGTAGGGGAACCCTAAGATTTGGGGTTAAGGTGTTTCGCTGGAGTCGGAGTAGAGGCTTCAAACCAGGAGATTCAGGGCTTAGACCCCTGAGAATCAATGTGCCCATGTTGTTTAATCTACTTCGGCCTTCTAAGTATTTACTACAATGGAAATTACATGGAGCAGGGTATCCTGAAATTATTTCAACCTTGACCCGAAGTCCGCCAGTAGTACTCTTTGGCACCGGAATTGTGACAGAAACGAATACTGCCTCTTCTAGGGGGATACACTCAGAAAGCTGCATGGCTTCGCCACCCACAGGGGAACTAACTCCCTCAAGCGTACTAGACGAACCTTCTCCAGGCATGACGATGGACCCTCCGTTCCGGCTGTTTGGCGAAGAAAACCACTTCCCCTCGCAGCTGGATCTGCAGAAAGCCAAGGGTGCTTAGAATGGGGATTCGCGGGTCTGGTTCAATATCGGGGCCTAACAATTACCAGTACTATGGTAGAAAATGCACCAAAACCCTATTCTAATTACTAGTTATTAAGACCCCTATATTAGGAGTGTTGGTTGAAGGTTCCGGCTTTTGGGGTTTGAGGCTTCGACCCGACATCCTCATCCACCAGCTTCGGCAACCACTGTCACAATCTGAAGCTATAAACCCAACCCGTGGTAGCTGACTATGAGCGTCGGGAAATATTTAATCGTATCTTTTCGTAGTTATCTCATAGTTCCTTTGTGTTTATACGATAATGTACCCTAAAACACCATTTTATGTATTAAGGCTTCTGGACGACGTGAAGAACCCGAGACAATCAAGACGGCATTGAACTTTGGGTTTTAGAGAATCCGAAGCTTGATGGACAGTGTCGTTTAGGCTTTCTGTCGTATTAAATGCTCTTCCTTTCTGTGAGAGCCAAGGCCGTTGGGAATCGATTATTTCGATGGGTCGATGCCAAAGATGAGTGCCTGGCCGAAGGGATTTGGGTTCGTGTCTAGACCTTCATTCTTAAGCTCAAAGTCGCTCATCCAAATCCCTAAGCCCTGAGCCTTAAAGAGGCCCTGAAAGGAGCCCCTAAATGAGCCCTTAAATGAACCCTCAAATGAACCCTTAAGGAACCCTTAAATGCAACCTCGGGGACCATTACAGGGATCAGAGCTGCGTTGGATGTGGGCTGAAGTTTCCGTGCTCTGCGGTTTCATAGCGAAGGCCATCGGGTTTGGGTTTAAGCAGGGTTTAGGAAAGTTTAGGGCCTATAGGGGTTCGGATCCAGGTTCTGGGGGCCGTGAAGCTTGGGGGGTGTTGTTTGGGAACCATGTTGGTTTTCTTGTTATTGTAACATACCTGTTGAAAGGGGCTGAAAGGTGTAGAAGTTTTTGAGAATAGGGGTGACTGGTAACTAGTAGCGCGGAGCGGTGATTAATGCGTAGCAAGGAGAATAGTTTGTTTTCGTGTCACCCAGCACCCCACTCTGACAAGAAATATTCGAAGCGAGGAGACAACGACAAGGGCATCAGAAGCACCAGCAGTCAAAGGCATCATCACCATACTCGGCATGGTAGTTGATTTAAAGTATCCAAGTTTGCAGCCTAAACTTTGAAGCCCGGAACATCAATCCGTAGCACCACAAGATGAAATCCCACCATCAAACCCCAAACCCGTCGCAGAAACTCAAAACTGTAAAGTGGCGCCAGCTTTCTCGTACCCCAAACCCCAAACTCTCATAGAACCAAACCGTCGAAAGAATCCTTAAAGGAACCCCTAAACCTAAAGATCCCTAGGCCGCTAGTTGTCCTGGCCCCTGCATTCTATTTCAGGGTTCAGAGCCCAAGCCCTTCTACTAGGACCTGGAGTAGGCCCTTATTCCCTTTTTGTAGGGTTCAGGTCCCCTTATAAGCCCCTTTAAACCAAAAAGGGCACCCTTTTTGTTCCTAGGTTACTCTTGGGTCATGTCTAGGCACAGCCCACCTGACGTTGCCACGCATGGCTTTTCAGCTGGAGGCAGTGTCTCGGCTTGAAACCGCTGGAAGTGTGGGCTCCAGGGTTTAGGGTCTTTTTGGTTTTAGGGTTTAAGGTTTAAAGGGTTTAGAGTTTAGGGTTTAGAGTTTCGCTCCAGGGTTTAGGGTCTTTTTGGTTGTAGGGTTTAAGGTTTATAGGGTTTAGAGTTTAGGGTTTAGGGTTTCAGGTGACTTATTGACGTGTGTTTTAACCCGCTCTCCTGCTAGGTTTCAGCATATACCTACACCCTCACGTTTTGCGGTGCTTTTAGGACCTCATGTGCCAAGCCCAACCGCGATTACTGGATGCATAGGCTACTGAGCTTCTACGCTTCGGGGGGCCGGATTGCATACCGAAACCTATGCAAAGTACAGGATCAGGGTTTAAAGTTGGATCGTACGACTTTGACATGAGTTGCGGCTTGACCTAATCTGCCACAGCAGATTCCCAATCCCGACGCCCTTTTCCACGGGATCTCGCATCGAAAGACCAAGCTGTACATCGCAAGTCAAGCCCTAGAAGCCGAAAAACCGTAAATGTGTAATTATCATATACATACTGATTACTGTAGATCCCCAAACCCACTCTAGCCCCCCCCCCCCCCCGCACAAAAATAAAACACACGCACGCACACGCAGAGCATTCTGGCTCCATCTCCCCGAGGCCCGAAGCTTGAAACCCCAAGTCTCACAGCTCAAAAGAGCGCAAGACCCGTCTTTGGGCCCAAGAGCTTTCCATAAATGGGGCCTCAGAGCCCCAGGGGTACGAAGATCACGCCTTCGATCCAACCCTAAACCTGCAACCCTTCGGCCTTGGATTGGGGTGCTTAGACTGCACGGTTTAGGGCTTAGGGGCCAAAAAAAGCTAGATGATCCTAAACGTCACGAAGCCCTGCGACGCAAAGCCACAAATGAAGCTTCAGCCCGGAAAGCCCCACAGTGATCAGGGCTTTCCGACGCTTCAAGGGTTCAGGGCATTGGGCCTGGAGGTTTCGGAATTTTAGGGGTTTAGGGGTTTAGGAGTTCTGGGGTGTAGGGGTTTAGGTATTTAGGGTTTTGGAGTTTTGGGGTTTAGGGGTTTGGGTAGTTAGGAATTTAGGGTTTAGGAGTTTTTGGTTTGCAAACTAGGGTTCTGCGTTGCGAAGGATTAGATCCATGCAGCTCCGTTGAGTGGCTTCCTACGAAGTACCCTGATCCCGAATGCAAGATCCTGCAGGGCATGTGGATGGGGTACAGGGCTGAGGGTGTGATGTTCTAAGCTTGGGGTTTTGTGTTGTCTAGAACGTAGGGGTCGAGGGACTTTTCGGCATGGATGCCACCGTTGACACTGCCCGAGTTAAGATTTTGCTGAGTGGCTCCCAAGGTACCCGCTTCCTGCGCACCCGGGGGAATTGCGGCTGGCTCGAAAATTGTTCCAAGGGGTCCTAAGTACCTTCATTTTAGGGTTTCTTTGCTAGGAATTGAAACAAAATTTATGCCCCAGAACAGTATTGACTGGTCTATGGTTCAGGAAACCGACGCAGCAAGGCCAAAAACCGTGAGATTGCTCATCCCCCACAAAGCCCAGACCCCTAGAACGCTCATACCAGATTTGGTGTTTTTATACCAGATTTTGGGTGTTTATATCAGTTTGTTGGTTTGTATACCAGATGTTGGGTGTTTCCCCTAGATCGAAACGCTTCTCCCCGAATCCGACAACGGGCTCCAAGGGTGAGGTGAGTGTACGTGGGGTAATCCAGAATAAGAGCCCTTATATAAGGGATCCTTTAATGAATTAATCCTGCTTACCTTCATCCTACCGTATCCTACCTTCTGAGGCCTCCAAACCTTAAAGCCTCAACAATTTAGCCGGCAAGCACAGTGTAGCAGGCGCCTCACCAAGCTGGCTTTAAGGCGTATGATAATATTATATGAGGATTGGGAGGGGCTGGTGTACCTGCTTCTTCTAGCCACTACATGTTCCTTCTCGGTAGCTGAAAGGGGCCCCTCGACCACATCCGCTCAAGCTAGATTCCTAATTTCCACGGCCCAATTTCTGGTTCCTAGCCTCATGACTTGGGACTAAACCCTCAAGCCCAAAGCCCTGCACCTGACACCCAAGCCCAACTCGTTCCACACACCCGAAAGCCCTAAACCCTGTAAGCCCTAACCTTTCATCCCATTGAACCCAAGCTCTCCTAAGGTTCCGGGGTTTAGGGTTAAGGGACTCTTGGAGTGTGTAGCTTTAAAAGTAGTCTCCATAGTAGTTTTTTTGGTATCGTAGGATCCTAAAGGGTTTAAGAACGCATTTGGGATGTGTTTGGTCATGGCTGCTCGGCTTCGGATATGTACGGATCATTATGGGACCTAGCCACAAGCAACTAGGCTTTAGGCTTACCAGCGAAACGGCTCTTCGCAGCATAACGGACGTTTTCCTAGAGGACCGTGAGGGCCACCAAACCCTATTCTAAGCATTACGTCCAAAGTACCTATATAATATGGTAGAATGTAGGGTTTCTATAATCGGAATTACTACTATGATTTGGGGAAGTATCTCCGATAACAGTACCTAGGACCCAGACTTGAAATTGAAAGGTTCAGGGTTTAGGGTTTGGGGCATTTGTGCTGCCAGAAAAACCAAGATCACGCATACTCGAGATCCTGGAGAACTCTACATGGAAAGTCAGGGGTGGCAGTTATGGACCATCTTCCTGACAAGTACCAGGTTTTGGTACAATGCCTCGGCAAAGGCCAGAGTTTGGGAATAGATCGAGCCGCAGAATGGCCGGCCAGACGCAGACACAGTCGTTCTCGCACAGCCACTCTCGCAATCCAGCGCATTCCACATACTTCTATTTCTGCTCGACCGGCAAGCCGTTGCTGCCATCCGTGCGAGATACCGAATGCTCTGTCCTGCTCCATTGTTCCGTTTTGCCCGTTTGCCTCAGGATTCGGTCGTGACATCAAATCGATGCAGCCAGCGAGAACATAAAGATTGGGGAATTCACGAAAAGCTGGAAAACAGAGAGCCCTGCTTGTGGAGACACACGAACTTGCAAACCCCCAACACCCCACGATAGGTCAATAGGGGCTTAAAGAACCCGATCCCGATACCGAATCCCTGAACCCTAAGCGCCTAAACTTAGCAGCTGAGTAGGCAACCTTTAACAATTTGGGGTTTGTATAACTAACTTACCGTAATGGAAGGGGTTAACCTTGTTTTGGGCTTCCGTTTTTTGGGCTTGGGTGCTCAGCCTACTAAGAAAGTTGGTCGAGATCTCCAGGTCCAAGAGGAGGGGAAGAAGGGAACCAACGGAACCAAAGACCTGCTGAAGAGGCGCCGGAAGCTTTCTTTTTTTGTTTTTTTGTTTTTTTTTGGGGGGGTTGAGGGCTTCAAGGATTTTGGTGCCATTTTTGTGGGATTTCTTAAGGCTGAAGACGTCGGGGTTTGAAGGGGCTTGATGGGAAGATGTAGGGGGTTTTGTGGGAGTTGCTAGAGGCCGGCCGGTCTGGTTTCCCAGAGACTCCAATATCCCATAATTAAGGAATATTCCTTAAATCATAAACGGGATCCTACTATAATTTAAGGAATATTCCTTAGTTAAGGGATATTGGGCTCTCTGGTTTCATGGCCGGGCTTAGCAAACAGAGATGAGTCCGGTGTTTCTACAGGGTTGTATGGTCTTCTATGGGTTAGAAGCTGCCCCCACCCTGGAAAAAGTGACAAAAGGAATAGAATTAAAGGGCCCTAGTATATTCCTATTAGACCACTATTACAGGGTGGGGGCAGCTTCGAATCTATGGGGGGTTAGAGAATAAGAGGTTTCAATAGACATCAATTGAGGGTTCTAGGAGTTTCTGGACAAGGTTCATGGGCGTTTAGGCTTAGGGTTTGGTTAAGGGTCTAAGGGTTTAGGGGCTTAGAGGTTCTAGTGAACGACAGTCTGATGAATTAGGGTTCAGGTGCTCTTTGGCTTTAAGTTGAGTTGAGAGTCTTAGGTTTGAAGCGGTGTGCAGTTCAGGGCTTATGAGGCATTCGGATCCTTGGGTTGCATTTATCGAGTGATCCACGTCGTGGGTTTCTCCTCCAAGAAACTTTACGTTTGCGGGACTCAAGTTGAAGCGTCGACGCGTTTCAGGGTTTAGGGTTTGGGGGGTGGGGTTTCGCAGCTTTGGGCTCGTGGTTTATAAGGTATGAGGACCAGAGATTTCGAGAAGAGTATGCGTGCTGGATGTAGAGCTGCCGAAACAGTCAAGTTGAGGGTCCACGAACTGGTGTCAGACCTAAACCCTCAGTCCTAGTGCTAGTGTAGTCATTCGGGCCAGGTTGGAGGGTTTCGGGTGTGTAGACGCTGCTTTATTTAAATCGGGCGGGGGCGGCGGCAGAGTTTTGGGTTTAGGGTTCTGGGTGCTTTCAGGTTTACACGGCTTTCCTCACTGAAGAGGTGGGAGGTCGGTTAGCCGGGGGCCCCGCACCCCCATACCTGGATGATAGGTGCATGGACTCTAGAAGCCTAAGTTGTTAATTACAAACATACTGTTCCATAGGCTCAGTTGTACTTTTACATACCCCCAAACCCTATTCTGATTCTGCCAAGCTCCTTGCTAGAGCCGCCTAGTCCTTAAAGAGCCCTTTCAGCCACCTTACAGAAACCCCATTGTGCCTATCGGTGTTAGGCGTATTTTGGGCCAGAGTACTCAGCCCGCAGTTCGTTTTATATAACTTGCTAAACAAATACCAACACTGTGCTTCGGTGTTCCTTGTTTTGCGCGTGGTTTATTTACCACAACAATTTTGGTGTAGTATACCTCAGAGACCTAGTCTAATTCTAATCATGAAGGCCCCTGCATTACACACCTCCGCTAGGCCACCCTGGATAACGCGTTGTTTGGTGGTGCTTGAGGGTCCGCGACGCACTATATCGGTTCAGGGTCTAAGCCAGACTGAATCTATACTCATAGTGAAGAACCCGCCCCCCCCCCCAACAAAAAAAGAAAGCTATGCTAATTACGAAGGCCGCTACATCAGCACAAAGCTAGAGCTCCGGAGTCTTCGAACAAACCATAAAAGACCCTTATAGAAACCAGATACCCAGAGGGTCCATACATACTACCACTATGGAATCATGTCTTGAAAACCATTTTAGGGATGGTCTTTTGGGATCTACTTCCATAATATCATGGTAGTATGTATATATTTATATAATATATATATATATATATATATATATATATATATGTATATATGTATGGACCTTCTGGGATAGAAGCATTTATAGATCCCTTCAAGGACCCCTAAAGGGATCCTAACGTTGTGAACTACCTACCCATGTGTCGGAGGCAGCTGCAGAAGACACAGCTCTGTACATTTTGGAAGAGGCCGTCTGTGGAGGGTGGGGGTTTTAACAAGCCCCTGGACCCTCATTAATCCTTAAACCCTAAACTTTACTGCCCTCAACCCTAAGCCTTGGATCCTGAAACCCTAAGCTTTGGGGTTGAAGAGTTTGCGGCTTAGCAGCTTTGGCGTTGAGCGTTTAGGGTCTAGCAGATTTGGTCTTGAAGTGTTGGGGGTTCAGTTAGGGCCCGTGAAAGCCTCCATGCGACACTTGCAGATTTGTCCAGAATCAAAGCCCAAAGGGTCCTAGGTACTGTTCTGGGGGAGACTTTCTCAAACCGTAACAATGATTCAATCAGTATAGAATCTCTATTCTGTTTATTCCGTCCCCTTTCGGTATACTTGTTTGTGTCGAGAGCACCTGCTCGGGGTACCCGATCGGTGATGCAAATACAGGGGCCGTAGTAATTACCTAAACCAAGATCTTGGGGGTTCCTTATCATCATAGTTAAAGTATAGTATACCACAAAACCATATTCTAATTTTCACACTACGCCGCCCGCCTCGGCTTGCCGGAGACCAGCACTGCGACAGAAGTCATCGACTTGCTTCTGTAATGTGAAAGAGCAGAGCGGACGCAGAAGTGGGAGGGGGTAAAGGGACGAGGGGCAGCGGAAGGTCTGAAGAGAAGGGGGCCGGGGGCCAGGGCGGCAGACGGGGTGGCGGCAAAGCTGGGAGGGCCGAAACAGGTCAAAAAATCGTAGGAAAAGGGGGGTCGGGGGCGGGGCGCAAAAAACGGGTGCGTCCAATGTATTGAATGGAGATTAGGTGGAGGGTACCTCAGCTAGCCCCCAAGGCGCCTGGGCCTGTGGCCTCGGCGGAGCATTAAGGACCCTACATTACTCATTCCTTGCGCCCCCACATAAGCCGATTCGACCTTAAACCCTATACCCGAATCCGGAATTTCCTGAAACCCTTGCAGCTGAATTTTATCAACGCCCCAGGTAAGGGTTTGGGGTTTTGAGAGAAGCTTATGATTTGCAGGTACTCCGATCCTTAGAGAAAGAGGACCGTGTCCTGCTGGTTGAGCAAGCCAGGAATTGCTGCGCCAGGGGAACATCTTGCACCTTCGCCCACAGCGTGGAGGTCAGATTGCTAGATCCGTAAGCCGAACAGCTTCTCGTTTCTTTATTTTGTTTGGGCTAAACCCTAAACCCTAAACCCTAAACCCTAAACCGTTCTGCTTTGGGCTTTGTGTCAGCTGTCAGCTTTGTGGTTTTGGGGGTTGAACTGCTGTCAGTCATGGGTGAATAATACTCATAATATAGATATAGTAGGACCTTAGTAGTAGCCCTATTATGGACTCTTACTGTATGGGGTTCTGGTTTAGGGCTTTGGGGCTCCATCTGCCCACAAAGCCTGGGATCCCCAGAGTCTCGCAGTCTTACTATTTGGGTGGTTGTCAAAATTAGGGTCCCTTTTTGGGTCCTTAAGAAAAATACGGCACCTATTGTTTAGGGTACCCAAACAAGGGACCCTAATTTTGACAACCACCCAGTTGTCTGGGGAATACAACCCTGCAATATGTAGCAAGAGACCCAATAACCCCCCCCCCCGACAAACGATCCTTCAGACTTTAAAGGACCCTTCAGAAATCTTCTTAGCGTATCCATCAAGGAGATCCTTGTAAAAGGACACCCTTTGAGGGACCCGTCTAGTTAACGCATCCAGTATAGATCCCTTTAAGGGCTCTATAAGGTTTCCTTTTTGGGCTCCTGTAAGGGATGTATAGGGCCTAGGGTTTCCTTAAGGGGGCCCTGGTTCAGCTCTTTCGCAAACGAACCCTTCAACAGGAAGCGTGATAGTAACCCATATATATATATATATATACATACATATGTATATATATATATATACACATATGTATTTATACATATGTATATATATATATATATATATATACATACATATGTATATAAATATATAGACCCAGTTACAGTTTTATCGACCCATACGACCGTCAGGAGCCCCTGAGCCCTAAACCCCAGACGCTAAACCCAGTTGCTTACGCTACAGTGCTCATAAGACCGTCAGGAGCTAAAAGAGCTGCCAGACCTTCGACGAACTTCTCTGTGCAAGCAGCGGCTCCGATAGCAGTATTTTGGGGTTCCAGGGCTTCAGAGGTTTAGAGTTGAAGGATTGGACTATGTCGTATGATTAACACAATTGATTTTCAGGTTCCTTTCCTGCAAAGGTGGTTGCAGAAAACTATGAACCCATGAATCTTCAGGCAGGGCTGTAAGGTTTGTAGGGTTAGTGGTTTGGGGGTTTTGATTTCAGGACTCTGGACCAGCGGTTAGGGTTTCAGCGTGTAGGGTTTAAGGTTTTAGGGGTTTGAGGCTTTCGATTTCAGGGTTCAGGATGTGGAGGGTGGGGGCTTTCTTTCTTTAGAGAACTTTAGAGCTTTGGGGGGTTCGGCGGCGCAGGGCTTTCAGGGTGTAGGATGGGAACCGCCATCCAAAAAGTGTCTAATCGCGTACTTGGGTGGGTGTCGCTTGGCAAGTTTTTAGTGGGGTTTATGTGGGTGGTTGTCAAAATTATGACCTCTTTTTGGATCCTCATTATAATACGGCACCTATTATTCAGGGCACCCAAAAAAAGACCCTAATTTTGACAACCACCCACGCACTGAGAAAGCTTTGCATTTTTCCCCAATCCCAGGAAGCCCAAACCCTAAAGCCCGAAACTTGGAGGTTCATGCGTTGTTACAACTGGGGTTATAAGTAGGGTAACTATACTTATAACTCATATTAGGGGACTTATAAGCCCATTTATAACTACCCATGAACCTCCAAGTACCTGTCATCCCGAAACCCAAGCACGCTGAAATATGTTTGCAGGTGGTTGAAGGGACGCTGTCCTCAATCTGCAGACAGCTGCAGGCCTGGGGGGGGTGTAACCCAGAGAACCCAATACCCCTTAATTAAGGAATATTACCTTAAATTATAGAGGCCTGAATATTATGATTTAAGGTATTTTCCTTAATTAAGGGGTATTGGGATCTCTGGGAATTTAGGGCCCTCAGCAATTTGCATGGGGCGTGGTGGTATTTCAAACTGCAGCTGTTTGTATGGGAGCTTCTCTAGATCAGGGTCCCTTCTTACGTTCCCAAAACAGCACGACAACCTTTAAAAAGGACCCTGAAAAAGACCCTAATTTAGAGAACTACGCAAAGGTTCCTTGGGGGGCACTACCAGGGTTCAGGATTAGTAGGGTTGTCTGCCTCGAGGGCTCTTTTAGGGGTTTAGGGTTTGGGTTAGCGTATCAGGGTTTAGGGGTAGTAGCAAAGATCTTTGTGAAGTTACACAGTGCTGGACCTAGTACAGTAGAGTAGGTAACCTTTAACCTTTTTTGGGTGGTATAGTCCCTAGATAACCCCTAAGGTTAATCTAAAGTTCCCTATGATACCCGACAAGCATGAGGGTTAAGGAACTTAAATTTAAGTTACCATAAGAGGGATCTTTAAAGGTTGCTTAAAGGGATCTGTAAGGGTCCCTCTAAGGTATCTGTAAAGGTTGGTGTTAGGTCCAGGTTTGGTCTTCGGGGTGTCGGGCTGACGTGTTTGAGGGGACATGTTGCGGTGCACTCAGGGTTCAGATTGCAGTGTGGCCTACCTTTGGTTAGTAGGGAATGGAAGAATGGTAGTAATAGTAGTTATAATTGTACCCCATTCCTCCATTCCCTACTAACCAAAGGTAAGGTGGGTGCCGGTGGGTTGTGGTTAGGGACGTGCAGAGAGTTTGAGCCTTACTAAGTATTTGTGTAGGGGTCTGAACTTGGTAAATTAGTATACTCGCGTCTTCTAGCCCATCTATGCAGGTATCCCCAAAAGCCCAAACCCCAAGCCCTGAACCCTAAACTCTCAACCCATGAAGCCCGCCAGGTTTGCTCTCGAAAGCCTAGACACGCGTAATGTCCGCAAATTCTCGCCTCAATACCCTGCGAAGACCCTAAACATCTCCAAGCCCGAAGCGCCAACATGCACTATCCGAAAATACAGGGTTCTAAGCCTGTGGCCAAGAGGCCATGCAACATCAACGATACCACCATGTTAAGGTTTCCAGGCTAATTATCAACCGGAGATCCCACCATCACGCACAGTTTGTTCGTGACAGGTACGCGCATGGCCGCAGGGCTGCAGAAAGAGGTTGACATGTTCAGTTGTAGCAGAGCACATAACCTTTAACTTGTTGAGGTTCATATAGTCCATCCATAATGGAAAGGTTAGTCTTGTTTGGCCTACGTAGGGCACTCAGCCACGAAGACAAAACTTACCGCGGTCGTAAGCTATCAGTTTGCTAAGAGAGTGCTATTCACTAAGGAAGCTTTTACAAGGTTTTCGGTTCGGAGGGGTCGTGAGTGTATCAGGCCTCCAGGTGCAGTTCATTCTTTCAAAGGAGTTTTTTAGCGGAGATGCAGGTGACACCACCTGAGTTGTAAATTCATTCCGCCGGCGCAGATGGATGTGCGGAAACATTACTGGCGATGGACTGATTGGTGGAAGCAGTGTTCAACAAGACTACTTGGAGGTTCATGGGTAGTTATAAGTCATAAGTGGGCTCAGAAGTCCCCCAATAGGAGTTATATTTATAGTTACCCTAGCTATAACTCCACTTATTTGCATCCATGCACCTCCAAGTAATGGAGTTCTCCTCAGACTCCACTAACTACAGTGCTCTTGTTGCTAGAACTACTGCTGACAAACGATGACTTATAATTCGAGCCCAAGCACAGGCAGATTTTTGCAGGCCATGTAACGCCCGTATGACGGCTGTGTTGTCCCAAGTTTCGGGTACGGCTCCATGAGGAGAGGGGTGAGGGTCTCGGGGCGCGTTTAGTATACATGCGAGAAGCCATGATAATGCACACCCCCATACAAACACTGCGTCACGCACACCGGAAGCTTGCCGTAAACACAAATCCACCCCGAAATTCGGCCATATGCATTTGGGTGTAAACATGTTCGGATTGGCGAACAAACGGCTCAACTTAGGGTCCGAGTCTATCAGAACTTCGAATCGAGGGCTCTGCAAGCTTCAGGTGTAGGCCCCTAGCTTATCTCTGCTGTAGCCCTATATAACCTACCTTTCTAGGGCTGATAGTGACAGACTTGTATTATGAAGATGGATTCTTGGGGGTTTAGGTGAGCCCTGTAAGCCCCAACGGCCATGGGGTCCAAACCCAGAAGCCACCAAACCACAAGACCGCCCCTCCGCGAGGCGCTCTTATGGCTCCACTAAACCCATAAATCAAAACTTCAAAAACCTTAAACCCTGACCCTAAACCATAAATCTCATCCTGACCTTTGCTCAATTCGAAGCGGCCGAACTGCCAAGGTGAGGCATACCTACGTCGCACCTTCGAGGTGGTTTTGCTGTCAACCCCGAAGAGTCCTGTATAGGGGGATACTCTCCAAGGGTGATAATGATGACGATTCCTATTATGGAAACCCTGCTACATCCTGCCGTGTGGGGAAAGGCTATGGGGAATACTTTCTCGTATCATAGTACTGGTCCCTGGTATCGAAGCCCTGCATTCTGCAATGTGGGTGCTTCGGACCCCCGAACCCAGGGCCCAGGCACTCCGGCCCCCGGAAACCCAAACCCCTACATCTACATCCCCACATAGGCACCCCGGAACACTCCCTTCAAGGGAGCGCCAAGGCCCCCCCACAAAGGCTAGACACGGGGTGTATAAGAGCTTTGTAATGGTCCTAGAAAGGTTTCACAAGGGCTCTATAAGGGTCGGTCGGATTTTTCCCACTAGTTTCGCAGGGTTGTTAAGGGTGCAAAGTGTTTGATGAGCCATACGCGTTTAGGGTAGTTTATGTGGCTGCTGCTTGGGGAGAGTCTATGATATATGGGTAGTTGTCAGAATTATGGTCTCTTTTTGGGTAACCTAAATAATAGGTGCCGTATTATATTAGGGACCCAAAAAGGGAACCACCCATATGGTTAACTGGTTTGGTGCGTCCCCACAAAAAACTCAAACAAGGACCAGAAGAGCCTCCGGATCGTGGAGGTTTTAGGGTTTGGGGTGTTATCTTTGTAGGTACACCCTTTACCCCAAAGTAGGTATCATTTGTATACTTGGAGCCTTTGGAGATAGTGCCAACAGACTTGCAATCCCCCCTTCTGGACCCTAGAAAACCTTGAAAAAAAATTAAAGCCCGAAACAACAAACCTTAAACCCCGAAGCCCCAAACCTATTATGGACACTCGAAAAGCCCCTTAATCCCTAAACCCCTACACCCCCAAAGTTCTAAAGCCGAACCCAGAGATCCCAATACCCCTTAATTAAGGAATATACCTTAAACTATAGGGGCTTGAATATAAGGATTTAAGGTATATTCCTTAAATTAAGGGGTATTGGGATCTCTGGGAAGCCCCGGAGCCCTCCTTTTGCGCTGCCAGGAGTCCTCCAAAAGGCGGGGGGGCCCTCGCGGCCGACGTGATCCGACTCCGCAAGGCTTTGGGCGGGGTCTGCTACTTCTAGGGTGTAGGGTTTAGGGCTTTAGGGTTTAACTGGGGGTTTAGGGCTTTAGGGGTTAATTACGGGTTCAGGGTTTAGGGCTTTAGGGTTGAATTAGGGGTTCGGGGTTTAGGGTTTTTGGTGGGGTCTGATACCTAGTAGCTGAGTAGCTGAATAGGTAACCTTTAAGGGGTCCACCAAGGGTTCCTTAAAGGGGTCTATAAAGGGATGTATATGTAGGGGTTCTACGCGGGGCTCTTAGTAGCTGTATAGGGACCCTACAACACGTGGGGTCTGGTAGTTTAAGGTAGGGGTTTAAAGTTCACATTTCGTGCATTTTTGTGTGTAGTCTGAGTTCTGCGGTTTTGCAGTGCAGAAATTTGGGGTTGGGGGCTTAAACGTGGTTGAGAGCTTTGTGCGTTTTGGGATGTTAGAGTGAAAGATGCCGAGCTTTCTGGTTTACAGGGTAGGGTCTGTGCTTTGTGGAGTCCACGGGATGCGAAATGGGTGTAGACAGTTCAGGTCTCGTTGCTAAGGCTTATGTGTGCCCCCCCTGTCAACAAAAAACCTAGGCAAGCTTTTCAGGGTTCCGAAACGAGTTGCCACTATACAACTCCTTCAGAAAAGTATGTATCGGGGCTACAAGCAAGTAAGGTTTGGCATAATGTTTATGATGCTCCTGAAATTTGAAATACTCACGTTCGTCTTTCTCTCGTTATCCTTCTTCCGAGTGTATCCATGTCTCGTTGTGTTTCATCGGGTTCACACAAGAACTGCGTGCAAATGTAGTTGGAAGTTCTAGCTGAGATGAGCTTGCTGTTGCTGCTGGTGTTGCTGATGCTGGACATGGTGGTCTGTGGCAGCAGTTGTACCTGAAGCCACCTGTAGCCGCTGCTCACCGTCATCGTTGTCGTCTTCGGCTGTTTCTTCGTCGTCGATTTGGTAGTCTTGGTTTTGTGAGGCTGTTGCCTGGCTATTGCTGCTGCTGCTGCTACTGACAGCGCAGTGCAAGCACGTAGGCTAGTGGTTCAGGGTCGAGGCTGCAGATTTTGCGGCGCAGTTGCTCCCTCAATCACCATCTGGGGATTGTATAGCACGTCATAAAAAAAAACCACGGCCCTATCCCCGTATCAGCAGACAGATACATCATTGCTCTGAGTTCCCTGTTTCACTTCAGCGTGAGGCGTGCCGCTACCGAATCCTGTTCTGCATGGCTTGGGCCTGCTTTCCCTTTTTTGCAGGCTTCAGTTCCCAAAGGGCCCTAGGTACCTACTGTATTGTATAGTAAACTGTAGGTTTTTCTATATTAGGAATCACTAAATTATCATTTGAGAACATATCCCCCCTAAGCAGTACCTGAGACCATTTGAACTTTGCAAACCCCACGTTTCCGAATATCCGCGCCCATCTCGCAGATGACGTGATGCTCGCAATGCCGCCAGGTATTTCTGCCGCTCTGCTGAACCGATGACTTTAAGCTGTGCTCCAAAGCCAGCACCCTAAATGGCCCTATATATAAATTATATAAACCCCTAAATCTCTTCCTGTGGTTACGAGGTCATTCTCATTTGAGCCTGCAGCTATATATATATATATATATATATATACGTTTGCAAAGATGCCGAAGGAGTTCAAGAGAGCACTAGACAACCCCGAACCCCAGACTCTATAAACCCATTAAAACCAGCTGAGACCTTAGAATTGGAAAAACCGGCGACAATCCTCGGCGAGAGAGAGAGAGAGAGAGAGAGAGAGAGAGAGAGAGAGAGAGGGAGACGGAGAGAGAGAAAGAGAGGGATAGGGAGAGAGAGAGCGAGAGAGAGAGAGAGAGATCGTGTCTCGACCCTCAAGAGATCGATCGACTGAGGGTCCTACAAAGGCCTCATAAGGTTTTGTAGCTCTTGATGCATAGGGTTCTATAGGGCTTAGGTTTCAGGAGTCTAGGGTGCATGTGCCCAGTTGGTACATAAGTTGAGTTTTGGTTCCTGAAAACCTTGCTATACGACATGACCATATGGGAGTTTCCGAAAATTAGGGGTACCTTATTTTGGGGTCCTTATAATAAGGATCCTACTATTTCGGGTACCATATTAGGGTCCCCTAATTTCGGAGATTCCCTTTTTAGTATAGGGACCTCCGGCCCGCAGGCATCTCGTTGTGGTTATCTCGCTTCTTGGAACCGAGCATCGAATCCACCAGCCTTGCTAAAGCATCCTGGGATGTAGCTTTCCCAAAGGGTCCAAAGTGTCTCTATGGTAGAATCTAGGCTTTCTATACTAGGAAGTTCTATGACGCTTTGGGAAAGTACACCCCGCAAAAGTGCCGAGGACCTTTCGGGTTCAGATAGCACCATTTAGTGTTGAGGATAAGCCAATAGGTAGGAATAGTTCAATATCTGGAAAACCCTGAACCCTAAAGTTTTCCAAAGCCTTCGTTGTAATTGTTCTGGCCAGAGCAAACGCACGCCAAGCCCAATTCGATGTCCTCTCAGAAGGAGGAATCCAGGACTGGATAAATCCCGAATGCTTCAAAATCCGACAGCCCTAAACTTTATAACGTCTCAGCAAGCGCTTACAGACGGTTTGGGGTTCGACAGGCAGGTTTGCGGCTCGCAGTCTATATGCTGTAACTAATTGTACAAAACCTAAAAACTCGCCAAGACATTTCCCAGGCCCTCAACCCTAAACCCCTGAACCCCCAAACCCGAAGCACCTAAAGCCCCAAACCCTAAACCCTTAAACCCTCAACCCTCAACCCTAAGCCCTAAACCCCAAACCCTAAACCCCAAACCCTAAACCCTTAAACCCTCAACCCTAAACCCTCCTAAACCCTATGAAACCTGAAATCTCCCAGGTGGACCAAAGCTATGGATTGGTAGACATGGGGGCTTCTTACCAGTTCCGACTATGAGCCGCTAATCTTCAAAAAAAGAAGCCTTTTTTTTTTTAGAGGGGGGTAGGCTTTAAGATTTCGGGAGAAGAGTTTAGGCTGTAGGGCTTAGGGTTTCGGATTTGGGATTTAGAATTGAATTGGGGTTTTAGGGTTGAATATGGCTTAGTATAGCCTAATAGTTAGTGTGTGTGTGTGTGTGAGTGTGTGTGTGTGTGGGTGAGTGAGTGAGTGAGTGAGTGAGTGAGTGAGTGTGTGTGTGTGTGTGTGTGTGTGTGCGCGCTTTCAGGGTTTTGCAAAGCGCATCGGCAGATCAGTTTTATACAAGACTATGCCATAGCTCAGTCTAGTACTGTATCAAAGTTGACCATCCGTCATTGTACGGCTCCATACTGCTATGTTGCTTTGAGCCACGGCTTCATTTGGGACCGCAGCGATTGGAAAGAGACCGGAATAAGGGATAGACTAGAGCTGAGACGTGAGGGCTCAAAGCTTGGGAAACAGGGCTTAGGTTAGGCCGTTTTAAGGGTTTAAGGTTTTAGGGCTTATATAGGGCTTTTTGGGGCTTTAGGGTTTGGGGTTTTGAGGTTTACGGCTTCGGGGCTTAGAGTTTCAGGTTTAGGGTGTTCAGCTTCGAGCGTACAGTCGAATTTTCAAGGTGCAGGCTCCGGTTTCAGGCACACAGCACTGAACGCTAGTTTAGGGCAAGTGTAGGGTTTAATGATTTTTGGGGTTGAGGGCTAATTATGGGTTTAAAGTTGAGGGTTACAGCTTGCCGGTACCTAGGAGCCAATTGGCGAGTGACTCCTCATTCCAACCTCCAGAATACGAGACATAAGTCCCAACCCTGCCCCCTACACCCGCAAACTTTTACGGTAGACCTTGTCTCCCAAACCTGTAGTAGTTAAGTTCGTAATCTTTAACTTTTTGGGGCTCATACAATCCTACCATAATGGAACAGGATAAGCTGTCTTGAGCTGGGGTACTCAGCCCCATACCAAACTCTAAACCGTAAACCCTGAACCTAAAGCCCTACAGTAGAAGCCAGAAAGTTGGAATATCATTATCGTAACCCCGTTAAGGTAAATTATAGGGGATCCTACCATTAGTCCCTATTCCAACTTTCTGGAGTTCCCTTTGAACTTCTAAAGAAAATCTGAGCCCCAAATCTCATAAGCTGAGGAGCCTTGGCGAGGCGGGAGCATCTTGCCCACTACATGTTTCTAGGTGGCAGTGTGGGAAGTCTTTTAAATTGGGTTTAGGGTTTAGGGGTTTAGAGTTTAGGGCTCTTTATGCTTTCTATAGAGGTACCTATTCATAAGCATGTTTAAGGGCCCCTGAACTACAACCCAGGTTTTGTGAGAGGGGCAATCGGTGTACAGCCGTGCAAATTCTGAGGGGGGAGAACCCAGCCAAAACTCAGCCGAATCCACCTGAATCCGACATCACGTAGAAGAAGCAGTAGCAATAGTCTAATGGTCGCCGTCGTAGTAGTCGTATTCGTGCAGCATGTTTGCACTGCTAGATAAGCATATCCCCTTTAGCCCTTAGACGAAACGTACCCCAAATCCTTGTTCTACTTATGAGGGCCCCTAACCATCAAAAGCCGCTTTCGAGCCCTTTCTAAACTCCTCAAACAAACCCAGTAGAAACTCTATCGACTCCCAAGAAAGCCCTTGCGAGCCTTATAGACGCTTTTTTCACCAAGAGGGTACACCCTAAAGCCTAAACCCCATGACCTAAACCCATCGCATACAAAGGTCGCTTCAGCTTCTGCGAAAGGTTTTACTATGTTTGGTGCGGTGAATCCTAAACTGCGTAGCCTGTAGCCCGAACCCCCCATGTAGGGCTTAGGACTTACCGTGCGAACCCCTTTACCCTAAACTCAGAATTAGAGTTCAGGGGATTCTTGTGCATCGGCTGGGCTTTGGCTTGCGGCAGTCAATCTATGTCCAGTCCGCCGGGAACCCTCCACGGCTCTGAGCACTGTATGGGTTCTATGCGGGCAGCTTCATGAGGGTCTATGCGGTTTTACACGGGTTTCTATGTCTTTAGGGGCTCCAAAAGGGTTTTATCGGGCTTGCAAAGTGGTGTTTCTAGGCGTTCCTATGGGCTGCATTCGGTTTTGGGCGATTTTATGCAGGTTTGTACGGTGTTCTAAGGAATCCCGGAAGGCGCGTTGGCATTGCATTGCAGCCCGAGCACGTGGCACTTGTCAGGGGCCTTAACAGGTAGGATGAAAGGTAGGTGGGCTGATTTTGGGAGGTCGGCATACTAAGCAAGACTAGTAAGCGTATTTTTTGGCGACGTGTTCTGATGTACCTCAAGCCCAAATCAGAGCTTACCAGTAGCCACCCCAAACCCATTAATTAACTAGCAGCTCAGGACATCTTGTTTGCCCAGACCCCTATAGACCTGATTTGGGAACCTATGCTGCTAAAGGGAGCTCTCTAGGAACCCTAAAGGGGTGTACTTTTTGGATCCTCCCAGTCGCAATCGCTAAACCCGTGAACCCTGAAGGGTCTGGGTACAGGGTCTAACGATTGGGGTCTGGGTTTAGGATTTAGGACAACAGTTGAGGTTTGTGACGGGATTTCGGTGCTGCCAGAAATGGTGAGAGACTGCTGGTGCACCCTAGCTTGTTCCAGCCCCTTTGATGTGACATCATGGCGGCACAACCCATGAAGGTCGCATCACACCATAGCGGCATAAACCGCCAGCGCTGAACTAAACCGTGTGAGAGGGATTTAGACTCGAGTACCGTGGGGGCTCCCAGCGGACGTTATTTGAGCTTAAGAGCAATTCTCTGAGCCTACAAAGAGCAATTCGGCTCCAGAAACCCCCTCGGGACTACTCACAAGGAGTATGAGGAGGACTTGGGAAAAGCCAGAGTGTGAGGAAGCTAGCTTATCCGGTTTAGGGCATGCCCGCCCCGCAGGAGATGAGGCGTGTTATTTGCTTTGGCTTCCCAGGGTGCATATGCAGGCTGTGCGTGTTCAGATAAAGCTGTGAGCTGCGCTGTCATTCCAAAGTGGCACATGTGGCACTCTTTTTGCACTTGTTAAATACCATTATGTAAAACATTAAACTTCATAAACTTTCCTTTGGTTAGTAGGGAATGGAAGAATGGTAGTAGTAGTATTTATAATTGTACCCCATTCCTCCATTCCCTACGAACCAAAGGTAAGTAGACCCTGAGGGCAAGTACGCATGTGCAGAAAGATATGGGCGCCTCAGATAGCAACTCGTTTGTATTACCGACGGCTCAACTTCAGCGTCTGTGAACTCAGGCTTCCGCGTATTGTTAGTGTTACCCTAGAGTGCAGCAAAACATACTGTGAAAGCAAGTGCATTCAGGTACTGCTATACCTATGCTTTCATCCTTCATTGCAGCTTCGAGTTGCAATGTTGTTTTGTAGCAGCTTGAAACATGCCGGAATGCCAGAATAATGTTTCTATAGTCGGAGCAGACTAAACAACAAAGCGCCACAAAGCACGGCTTCGAGCTTTAGGCATGTATACTACAGCACTTCAAAAATGCAAGCGGCTGTGTGTATTGATCTGGGAAGTAGGGTTTAACAACTTGTGCTCTGCATTGGCTTGATTGTGTGTCCTGTACCATCTAAAGGTTGTGCCTTGCGATTTCCGCAGCGCGGCCACGGGCATACTTGGCAGATGAGCTCGGTGAAGCGTGCTGTGAGCAACTATAGTTGCGCAGAGGCCAACTTAGGGGGCGGTTGTCGGGTCTGGCGTTGTGGAGTGTTAGGATTGTGGGTTTAGGGTTTTAAAGCTTTAGAGCTGTATTTGTTTGTTGGTTTGGGCTGCAATGTGACCTGCCAACACAAAGCTATTGCACTGCAGTTAGCGACATTCTCATATACTCGCGGTATGTACGCTTAACTAAATTTACTAAATTTGTGTCCACTGTCACCGTCGCTCCCTCTCTCTCTCTCTCTCTCTCGCTCTCTCTCTTCCTCTCTCCCTTCCTCTATATCCCTCTGACTCTCTCTACCTACCAACTACATATTTCTAGGTTCGCAGATGTTATGCAATGTATAGATGTAGTTATGCAAGTTCTGTTATGTGTGTTTTGTATATCCATGTGGTGTATACATATGTATATAACTGTATGTGTATGTATATATATATACACATTCATGTATTTATACATCTTTTTGTATTATGTAGAACAACGTTCCACATGTATGTATACATACATATGTATATACTTATATATACACATATATATATATATCAACATCTGCGTCTTACATCCATGTACATACACGACACACATGGAGAGACACATACGATACCGATAATGTTCCGCCTATACATGCAGAACTTCAAGCATACGACAAAGATATCCTAAACCCTAAACCCTAAACCCTAAACCAAGTATCGGTTTTGGGGTTTAGGGGCCTCCTTTCGACTGCTGCGGCCCCCTGAGTTGAGTTCGGCAAGGAAGCGCCCATGCCGGCTGTCTTGTTCGGGCGAGATCCGAGTGATGTGTACGCTAGGACTCAGGGTTTAGGGTTTAAGGGTTATAGCAAGTGTAACTTAGGTAGCATGATTCTGTATCAACCTGACGTGTTGTGAAACAACTGCTCTGAATCATGGGCCATAGGGTTGGTTTAGGGTTGTTCAGCATTTAAAGGCCGTCTAGGCTAGCTCTCAACGCCTAATATCCGTATCCGCCTTCACGGATGTGGTGCCTAAACTGTACGGATAAACCCTGCTGATGTGGGCAGCCAACCTATTTCAACGACCCTATGCCCTAGAGAGGGAAGACTGGAACAAGTTCTTCAGCCCTTATGGAAGTGCCACAAATGCTTGACTAAAATCCGAAATCTCGGATTCTGCCCGTGTCAATCAGGACCAGGTGGCGCCTCAGTTTGCTTGATTTGCTTTCCTGGCCGTTCCCGCGACCCCGAACTCCCAAGCGAAGGGGCCTCCCCCGTAATAGCGAAGAATCAAAAAAGGCGAAAAAAGGGGCTCGACCCGGAAGTGCTCTGTCTAGCAGCTTACAAAGCCTTAAATCCTGAAAGCTATGAAAACACGACTTCAAGCTTGAAAACGAAAAGCCTTAAGCCTTTAGGATCTAAACCCTCAACTTCAAGCTCCTTAAGATAGACTTAAGGGTTTAAGGTCCGCAAGGTACGGGTTTTAGACTGGTCTTGAAGAGGTTTTATGGCGTTTCTTTGGTGTCTCACAGGGTTTGAAAAGGGGTCTTGGAAGGGTCTTGTCGGGCTTTACGAGGTTTTATGTAGCTGACTAATCTGTAGTGTTGTATACAGGCGTGTGCGCTTTCTATGGTTTTTATCAGGATTTTCCGTAGCAGTCTTCTTAGGTCTTTATACGGGTGTTACTGGGCTCCACAAAATCAGTTGTGCTGTTTCCTTGGAGTGTCTCAAGATGTTTATGTAACCGAAACCACCGCAGGGTTGTTTTTGTTCGATTCTTGTCGTATCGATGCTTGGAAAGTTTGCAATCAGGAGTACTGTTTGACCGGGGTTCCTTGACATATTAATGATAACAATCATCCATCAAAAGTCTAGTTGTGTCGTGTAGTAGCAATCAAAAGCTATAGAAGCATGCACGGTATGTTGCTACGTGTTCTTAAGTAGTCGCCCTGCCAGAGAAAGGTCGGAGTCATTAGTTGTAAGATTCCGCTACAGCACCTTCAATCCTGAAGCTTCATCCTTGACCAAAAACCCTAAACTCCAAACCCTAAAACATCCCCTAAAGCCTAAACCCCTAAACCCTAAAGCGTCCATCGGCTCGTCCCCTCCAGGGATGTCTCACTCGTAGCAGCAGTGAGAAAAAGAGCCCACACAAGCAAACAACAACAAAAAAAACCGTAATCCCTAAATCCTAAACCGGGAGCTCGTGGACGGGAGCCAGTAGTTGGCAACATGCTGGCGATTGGGATCTGTGTACCGGCAGGAAACCTCAGTAGCTGAGTAGCTAGCCTTCAAGCTTTTTGGGGTTCAAATAGTTTTGGGGTTTGGGGGCTTAGGGTTTAGGGCTATTTGTTCCATTATTGTAGGATTTGCTCTTACCAGAATGGAAAAGGTTACGGGACCGTTTACGGTTTTGTCGCTTGGGGTCGTGGGTTTAGTCTTTGGTCGGTTCAGCCGTGTTAGCAACTTTGGTCGGTTCAACCTTGTTAGCAAAGTGACATTCGGCATTGAAGTCTTGCTCCTGTCTCTACAGAGATAAACCATTATTGAGATATACATACATATGTGTATATATATATGTACATATGTATGTATGTGTGTATATATATATATATATTCGTTATATAAGACAAAATATGTACAACAGCGGAGTATAAAACAGCATAACAGAACACAAGAGAGATGATGGAGAGGGAGAGGGACGTGCACGCAAGCATTTGGAATGAACCAGCACGTCCACCGAGAGACAGGCAACGACCACCTGAGAGGGTGTGTGCGTGTGTGTGTGCGCGTGTGCGCGTCTGTCGAGGTGCAATGCATGCAGATCAACACATGCAGCTATAGTTATCTTGGTGTTCTACAAACAGATGTTAACATCATGGCATAGACTAAAAATGCAAACGTGTAAGTATATGTATGTGATTATGTATGTATGTCTATATACATATGTGCATTCTTTATGCGAGAAGATTTGTATATTCGTATAGACATGTAGTACGTTTGTTGATGCTCAGCTTTAGTCGTGTTTTTTGGGCATTCAGTCTGTTCAAGATAGTTGTGTGCTGACTTGTTTCAGTTCGTTGTCCTTTGCATGCAGACATCTCTGTTCCGCATACATACATGTGTGCCCAAGTCTATGGTGAATATATTTATGTTTCTAGGTGCTCGTGAATATGTCTGTTCGTGTATGACAAAGCTGTCACATTCCTCTGAATGGCAGAAGCCTGTCCCCAGCTCACCTTCCTAAACGGAATTTGCCGGAGAGGTTTGGGGTTAGGGCTTAGGGGTTGGGTTTGAGTTTACGGCCTAGGGTTTAGGGTCTATACTCCAGGACACATATAAATACACATTCACATTCTGCCCCCCGAATTTACAAGCTGCCAATTGCTCCGGTCCTTCGCCGATGGTTTCAACTCCTTTCAAGCGTCGGAAAGTTTCAGCAGGGAGTCTCGGAGACTCGGGTGCTGCTTCCATGACCTTGCCTGAAGGCTTCGGTTTTGAACTTCTCAGGCCTGGGTCTGGCACTTTATGGAAATTGCTTCAGGGTTTAGGGTTCAGGGTTTAGGGTTTAGGGTTCAGGGTTTAGGCTTTTTAGTAGAGTCTACATGCTTGTTCAGCATATTCGGGGATGGTCCGGGGATCTGAGGCATCGGGCATCTAGATGTTCGGTTTCTGGGTTCAGGATTCCGGCCAAAGCCTTAGAATTGACTCTTAACCTAGTAGCAGAGTACGTAACCTTTAAAGTTTCTGGTGGAATTTTTAGGCTTCAAAGTCACGGGCTATCCTTGCGGTGCGTGCACCCCTTCCAGATCCGATTAGTTGCCCGTCGGAAGCGATGTTTGGCTTTCACGGTTTGCGTTCGTTGTCAGCTTTTGTTTCTGCTACTCTTTTGGATTTGAATGAACAGTCGATTAGAGTTTGCAAGAGATCGTGTTCAAGGTCGTCTTTCGATCTCAACATTTACTCCACATCCGCCAGTCCAGCTGTCGCAGTGGGAGCAGTTTGTGTCGTGATGCGATGCGGGTGCAGACTTCTTTTTACTTGGTTATAGCATCCTAAATAGTAGCATCCTTAGGTACCCCTAATTTTCGGAAACACCCCTGTGCGATTTCAGTGGTGTTCCGCGATACGGTTTCAGGTTGTTTGGGGATGCAGCATGGGCAAGTCTTTGAAATAAGGTTCCTCCCTGGGCAAAACCCTGAGGGTCCGAAGGATCCAATAATTAGGTACTCTGTTTTAGGATAGTAGTTATGCAGGTTAGGATTCCGGAGAGTATATGATGATGAGGTACTTGGACCCTTGGGGAAAGGATTTTACAAGGGACCCTAAAGTAGAAAACTACCCATGTAGGGTTGTGGGGGGAAGGGTGTTTTTAGGAGGCTTCGTGCTTAGATGTTCTACGAGCTAGGTATTCCCTACCCTGACCCCCGAAAACGTACCTCTCAGGACCTCTATGGGGAAATCAGAATATGGAGCCTTAAAAAAGTACGTTTTTGCGGCTAAAGAAGCCCTAAACCTTAAACCCCCTCTATGAAAGCGGCACTGAGTCGTGGGACCTTCCTACTTGAAGGATCAGGGGACTCCGCAGGTCTAGCGTGCGTATGTTTGGCCCATCGCTCCAAAATAGTCCAGGCTTAGGGTTTACGTTTTTTTGCTTTTTCGTTTCATTAGGACTCAGCCCCCATCCCCACTAGTTCATGACTCGTCATGACCCCGCCAGCCACCAAAGCAATGCAATTTTTTGACATCCAGTCATCACTTGCTGGGCCCCCTGATCCTGCAACCTTGCGCATGGCCTCTGCACATGCTTGTGGTCAGCATCCCTTGAGGCTCGAGTCGGGTCGGGTTTAGGGTATCGTAAGGCTTCCTAGACTGGTTTCGAGAAGGATTTCAAGAAAACCCCAAACCCTATAAGGGGTACTACGAGGCTTCCTATAAGGATCCCTCAGAGGGTTCCTCTAGGGGTTCCCTTTTTGATTCCTACAAGAATTCTTAAATTCTTACAAAGGTCCTTCGAAACCTGAAGCTTGAAACCCCAAGTGCAGCCCCTATAGAAGCAATAGTCGCCCTCTCAGTGACCGTTCTGAACCCGTAAGCGAACACAAACCCTGAAAATCCGAAGCCTTTCCATCCTAAACCTAGTAGTAGAGTAGGCAACCTTTAACCTTTTTTGGATAGTAATTATAGTCCCTATATAATCCCTATATAATATAACCAAAAAGGTTAACCTTTAGTTCCCCATGATACCCGACAAGTAGGTCAACGCTATACATGAACCCTAAAGGAGCTCTAAAACGCAGCGGTTTTGTAGAGTTTGGCCCAGGGCTGGTAGCCGAATGGAGTTCCATTGGTTTGTCTGCAGTTTAGGGTTTGCAGCAGTTTGCAGGTTTTTGCTTATAAGGACGATATAAGGGTTTCGTACAGGGCATGTAGGCTTGCTTTGTGTAAGGGGCTTACAGGAGTTCTGCAGGGGTACGATCAGGGTTTTAAACGGGTGTTCTGAGGGCCTGATTATATGCTTTTCAGCACGGCTTAGGAGCGAGTAGTCTAAAATCTATACTCCCCTTTGCAGTCCCTGTTTTTGTGTACTGTAGCATACCCCCTAAACCCGATTCCACTGCTTAAGTCTAGGCCTATCATGGAACTGTAGCATTAGTGACCCTAAATCCTAGACCGGAGCGCTGTAGACCCCGCAGCCGAAATCCTGAGCCTTAGACAGTCAACCCTGAACGTAGCGCGAACGACCCTAAACCCTAAACCCTGAACCTTAATAAGACCTTAAACCCTAAACCCTAAACCTTAAGCCCTAAACCCTAGACGACCCTAACCCCGAGTCTGGCTCTGGAGCTTTTTTCGATGCCTCGTTCCGCCACCTTGTGGCTTGCCAACTTTTGGCATGATTTAGGGTGTGGCTTGGAGCCAAGGCATCTGCAGAAGGGTGTAACGTGGGGATCTGAATAATTCGAGTCTTGTCCCCCAACTAGACAAGATACTTTGATGTAATCTCCCGACACTAATATTTCCAATTATTACAGTTCTTCCAAGCAGGCAGCTTAGCATGAAGATGCTCGTCCTTCCCCGTCCTACATCCTGCCGGCAGCTCTGAAACTGAAAAGTTTATGGTTCTTGAACGCTACGTGCGGGGTAAACTTCAAAACAGCGAGGCAATTGGGACCCAGGTGAATCTGCAAGCCCATGCACAATTTGCCTTAATCCCTAAACCCCAAACAGTCCTGAAACCCTCAAAGTTCAAGCCCCAAAATCAAAACCCTAAACCCCAAACCCACACCCCTCAACCCCTCAACCCTAATCACATCCGCTACTGAAGCAACCGCTTGCTTCTGCGAGACTGCCACAGCTCTTCGCCAGATTTTAGATTAATTTGATGCTTTAACGAGCCCCAGAGACCATGTGCTTAACGGCGTCCTCAAGGGCTGTAACTGGTTTTATTAGGTTTTATACCTTTAAACTTAGCCTCTTCGAGTGCTTTGTTGGGGTTCTATCCTCTAAGGCTGTACATGGTTGCATTCGTGTACTATAGGGTGTACGATCGGGCTACATAGGGTTGGTGTAGCCATACAGCACATGCCCTGGCCTTATATTGTTACCATGATACTACAAATAATACTATAAGGGATACCGTAAGGGATATAATAAGGGATACTATAACGGATACTATAAGGGCAATGTAGGAACTTTGTTTTGTACGATATTCAGGTACATGGACCCTCAGGGGCGAATGGTCGTGCCATGCCAAGATGTGGAAGATTGGCCGGCGGAGTGCAACAGAAAGCCTTGGCAAGGAGCAGCTGAGATGTGTCCGACACGAATCGATCTGATTCTTATGGACAAAACTCCAATATTACGATTTATCATGGCATTAGATCCCCAATAGCTTCGTAAGGATGGTTTTCTGGGGCCATACTTCCAGAGCGGTAGTATACATACATACATATACATATATATATACATATATATATATATATGTATATGGTCCCGAACATCGGTATTTGGGGTATAATAGAGGGTGGTCGGGGGGTTGGGTGGACTTTCTGGGTTTTAGGTTTCGATTTCAAGGCCCCGCATCGCCTCAGGGCCTCAGCTGCCCAACCCTCGGCCCGTGCGCCTCCTCACCCCGAAACCCTCGACCCTTCTCTACTTGAAGGGTCATGGGACTTGGTAACTAGGGTTATAATTAGGGCAACTATACTTATAACTACTTATAACCCCAATTAAGGTACTTATAACCTTACTTACTAAGTCCCATGACCCTTCTCTACAACCTCCCGGCCTCAGTAGTGTCGGAAGGCTCATTAAGAGCCGCCCCTCGCTCCTTATGATCTTCACAATTTTTTACGGTCATGTACCACCCAAAAGGGGCAAAAATACTTATTCTCGTCATTCAGGTCACTGTATTAGCTTGAGCAGCAATGAACAAGATTTATTCTCGTCATTCAGGCCACTAGATTAGATTTATTAGCAATGAAAGTCACCCTAAACATGTCGAGTGGTCATAGGAATGAGAGCTGCCATTCAAAAGCTCCTTCTCAAAAGTGCTCTCTCAGCACTTCTGCTTGGCTCGCTTTTAAACACAGCACAGCTTCTTCGTTACCTCTGTGAAATGAGGGTCGTGCTGCGCGCGTCGTTAGGCCTTCCGGGGCCGATGGCTTTGTGATCACCTCGACAACAAGAGTATGTGGAATAATAGCCTTTTCTAGGTCTTGGACCATTATTTTACCTACTTTTGAGGGTCTAAGTAATGAGATTCAGTCGGTTTTGAGGTATTGGGAAGAGGCGTTTGATTCGGTGCTTATCTTTTTCACATTTCGCCCGAAGGACCTACAATGTTTGATGCCGAGGGACCGATCCGAACCCCAAGCCCTAAAACCCCAAACCTTCGACTCCCCAACCCTGATTCCGTAGACCTTGAACTGAACTTCTGCACCCAAGCCTACCCGAAACCGAGACATGAAGCCTAGGTTACTTGAGGTTAAGGTCGATCTTATACAAAATCGACCTGTTCAGGCTTTAACCAGGAGTTGGCTGAGCCTCCTTGCCATACTTGTCACTTAAACGATTTCTTTATTCGTTTGAAAAAAGATGCATCTAGCAGGAGATTGTCTGCGATAAATCCCCTGGTATGCAAATGTATCAGACCCTTACAAGCTATGATCAAGACGCTTTTCCACATGCCTTTGATGCGCCAGCCTCTTCTGCGTCTCTCGCTGTCAGGCCATGGGAGAAATAGACCCTTGCCCTGCAAGACCTGGTCTACATAATATACTTGGGGTAGGGTTTAGGGTTTAGGGTTCAGGGTTTCAGAAACTAAGAGTTCTGAAAGACTTGGCCTACAAAGGTTTTTTACGAAGTGTGGTTTATCAAAGCTTCTGGGTTCAGGCGTCATTTTAGCAAGGATTGTAGCCTAGTAGGGTCTGTACTGGGATGCCCTGCAGGGCCATAGGAGCTACAGTTGATACTGGATTGCTCGACGAACCTGCAGTCTGTGTCATAACACCTCCCTAAACTCTGAACCCTAAACCCTAAGCCCTAAACCGTTGAGCACCCTAAACCCTGTAATTGTGCCTCTCGTGGCCTTCCGCCTGAGTGCAGGAGCACAGTTCCGCCCGGATCGCGGTAGGATCTCCAGCAGCGACATACGGCCTAGGACCTAGAGTAGATTTGAGGGTTCATGTTCCAATATAAGCCCCTCCAAACCAAAATGGGCACCCTTTTTTTTCCTAGGCTACTCTTGGGTCTAGTGGCAGTGTCGTTTCTTCGATTATACAATCTCAGCCGTGTGGCTTTCTAGCTAAGCTTTGCATGTGGTGCGCCGATTCAGGGTTTGGCCGGGTGTTAGCCTAAACCCTTAACCCTTATTCTACCGCAACCCTTCACCTTAAACCCCATTCTCTGACGCTCAAGCTTAGGAGCTTTCCCTAAGGGTCCATGTAGCCCAAATAGTATATACTCTGGCCCCAAAGTACTTGTATAGGGACTACTTTAAGGCCTAATTATGCATATATACTATTTGGGCACATGGACCCTTAGGGTTATGCTGTTCGGTCTCCAGGCTCCATGTCAGTTCGATGTGTGCCTTGCTGTCACGTAGTTAATGATAGGATACTACGAATAATTACTACTCACAACACAAGTAGTAGTATGCCTACAAAGCCGAAAGCCCTGTCTGACTTCGCGAGAGTCAGCGCCTGCGATGATCCTCACGAGATCCGCGGCATCGGCAATGAACGATCTGAGGGAATCTGGGAAGGGAGCCAAAGGGGTTCCTTCAAGGTGTCCTGTAAGGGTTTCAGTAAATTTAAAGCTTCAGTGATATGACATAAGTAAGGCATTTAAAGGCTACAATGACCCAATGGTTGCGGTAAGAAGGTTGCGAAGGGAACTTCAGGGTGAGCGTTTAGTAAGGTTTAGGGTTTCGGGTCCAAGTCGTAGTAGGTGCACTCTACCGCAACTTTGAGTCGTTCTATATACGGGAAATTTCATGAAGCATCCCTATGCCGCACCTTGTACGAGTCTCGAAACCGCAAATCCGAAGGCTTAGATCCCAAACCCTAAACCCAAAATCCTAACCCCTAAACTCAAGGCATATGTAGACCGCCCACATACACTGTGGGAGTCACTTCATATAGTCACTACCCCAAAATGCAGGTTTGTGCATCCAACCCAAGGACTCGGGCTGTCCAGGCCGGTTCGAGCGGGGAGACCTGCCCGATTTTCACTGTTGGGTTCTCAAGGCTCTTCCCTGCAGGCCCCCCCGCAAAACAAGAAAGATAATTTTGGCTTGAGTTTAGACCTAAACCCGGAAAGGAATAGGCCTAATGAGTAACTTGGCCGCCTTATACGACGTGTGGGAGAGAAAGGAAAAGCCTTCCAAAGTCAGGCTTTCAAGCTCATCGCTGGGGACACCGCGATCTAGGCAGTCATCCAAGTAGCTTAAGCCCAATATATAGATACAGGTGTATGCAGGTGTGTATGTTTGTTATATGTGTGTTCATTGATTTTGTTTGACTTTATTCGTTATGTGTATTAAATATCAATTCGAGTTTATCGGTTTGTTTTTATTTACCTTTCCATGTATGTATGTGTGTTGTATATATGTATGCACACGTACAGATGAAGCCAAGACAAAACCATGATATAGCGGTGTAGAAACAAAGCCGAGCGACGACCCCGATTATGGCTCCCGCGTTGCTTACCCAGATTCTCTGCGCACGTTTGCGAGACACGAACGGCCTTCTCTCGTGCGGGCGGGCCGCATGCAGCATTTACATGAAAAAAGTGGAGCACCTCTGCCGGGGCTTGTCTGGGACTTTGTCTAGCTTGTGGTACTCATCTTACAACTTGGCACCCTTAACTAACCGAAGCCACAAGCCCGAGACCTGTAGCGCTTGACACAACCTGAATCGAAAAAGAGGGCAATGAGCTTCGAGCTTCATTGCGGCTAGCGAATCCCTGAACCTTCTCGGAACTTAACCTGAAGCCCAAAATGCCTGGAAACTAAATCTGCTATGTAAGTTTGAGGCCCACCATCCAGAGCTAAATCCGAGTCCAGTAAATCAAATGTTGAACGCCACCGAGTACGCCTACAAAAGAACACAGGCCCAATCAAGGTAACTTTCTCTGAAATGGTTCTTGGCTGGGACGCACGAGAACAGCCAGCGAAGAAAGCTGATTCCCAAAATGAACCAACACACACACACATCAAACCATAGATCCTTAAGAAGCTGGTCTTGCTAGAAAGCCTCCAGCAGTATCAAAACGCTCACTTGCCCAAGCAAGGCTTGGGGCTACACTCCGAAGCTCACGCCCTAAGCCCTTGAGCCCCCAAATAAGTTGCAAATGCCAAACGCGAAACCCTACAACCCCCAAACCCTGAACTACGGCCCCTAAACTCCAAACACTCAAAGCTTGAAACCCCGACCAACAGCCGAAACCGTAATAGTAATCAAGCCACCCGAAGAAGGGTCAGCCAACTCAACGAGTATATTGAAGGCAACATCATAAACCCTACATGTAGCCGAAAGCCCCTACTCTTTTAGGGTTCCTTATTGTGGTGTCTTTTTGTCGTTCCTTAACATTGAATTTTTGTCACATATAAACTCTGACCCTGCAAGCCAGGCCCTACACTGTAAACCCGAAGAAGTTACTATAGGACACTTAACAATTACCTATACTATTCGGGGACTCCTTATTATAGTTGTAGTATAATATACCCCCAAAACCGATTCTGATTATATGTTAAGGCCCCTGCATCATAGAACCCTCATAGTAACCCCTATAGACCCCATCAAGGGACCCTTTTACTGGAACTAGATTCCAATCATTAAGGCCCCTTTGTTAATCACTAAACCACGACGTCGATCTGAGGCCTTCGGGAGGCAATACCACGACCAGGCCCTTGGCTCAGGGACCCAAACAAGGACCATATGCTTGGAGGTTCATGGGTAATTAGCTATACAGGGTCCTTTAAGGGTCCCTTTAAGGGGATCTATAGGGATTCCATAAGGGTATAGGGTTTGGGGCCTGCTTGAATGTTCATGGATATTCTAAGTAGGGTTATAAGTCCCCTAATCGTACCACTATAGTTACGCTGCAAATAACAGCACCTATAACTACGTACCCATGAACCTCCAAGTAGGGACCCAAAAAGGACCATACATAGGGATACAAGGGTTGCAGGTGTTTAGAGGTTTTAGAGGGGGCTTTGGGCAGTCCAAGGGGTCGGGTAGGTCACCTAGTAGTCCCCATTTCCTTCTAGTCCTTCCTTGCGTGGGTAGTTATATGTGGGGTTATAAATAGGGCAACCATAGTTATTAGCCCTATTCGGGGACTTATTACCCTACTTATACCTACCCATGAACCTTCAAGTATGCTTGATTGGGGTAGTCTTGGGCTTGGGGTCTGGGATTTATTAAGGTCTTGGGTTTCGTGACTTTGTTCATTTGATGCTTGATTGGGGTAGTTTGGGGTTGGAGGTCTAGGATTGAAGGTTAGGGTTCCGTTACTTTGCTCACATGTGCAATGGGGTAGTTTCGAGGGTTTCGGTGTTTTGTTCATATGCTGAATTGGTGGAGTTGTGGGTGTGGGGCTTGCTTCTTTGTTCACCATTCTTAAATCTGGTGCGATAGGACTTATATACATTTGTTTGTTCGTCTTATTGAGGTTGTTGGGTTGCTTCTGATGGTTTCGTCAGGGATTGCCGTCTCTAAGGTTTATGAGAGCTTAGAGGGCACGGTGTTTAACGCTTGTTCTTAGGGGTTGCAGGGCGTTCTAGTGCGGGGTTTAGAACTGTGGTTTTGGTTTGGCGTAAGGGGGGCAGCATCCGCGTCTTGCAGGGTCCAAGGAAACGGGTGTGCGAAGTCCAAATCCATGCCACGCGTTTGGCAACCGCATACCTTGTCGACGCCGACCCAGCAATAATGTGGAGGGGGCTGAATTTGAAATTTTGAGAGGTTGCGAAGCACACCCTCTATAGTTTCTGTAGAACTCTATCTTAGTAGCTGAGTCGGTAACCTTGAACTTTTTGGGGTTCATATAGTCCAACCATAATGAAAGGTCAACATTTTCGGGCTTTGATACTCAGCCTCTGAGCCATGTAACCCCTAAACCCAAAGCCCTAATAGTATACTGCCCAAAGCCAAACAGGCTGCATGGATCAGGCCGAAGATGATCCCTTCACAACGACTAGACGCCAAAGGCTGAGCCCTAACTGTACAAAGCCTAGGTTCCTGAGTGGTATCCTTTTGCCCTTTAGTTTTGGGGTTTCCTTATCTAAACCAAGTAGTAGAAGGAAACAGGGTACGAAACAGGGTACCCTAATTATAAAGGAGCTACCCTAAACCCTTATAGATCCCTTTACAGGAACCCTTATAGACCCCTTGAAGGAACACCCCAAAGATCACTTCCTATTATAAAGGAGCTACTCCGGAACCTAGATGCTCAGGCTCAGAATGAACCTTTTGGTGTTGAGGCTTCAGGGTTTAGGTGTGCAGGTAGTCGTCGCAACTATACCCTTAGCCTGAAGCCCTAAACCCCCTGAGCCCTATAACCCTGCAGGCCCTATGCCTATGTCCCAAATCCCAAGCTTTAAACCCAAACCCCTAAAGCCTAAATCCGGAAACCCCATTTGTAAAAACCAGTCCGAAGCGCCAGGCGCAAGCCACGTGCCGTTTCCTGCGGCCTACCCACCGCTGCCAGCATGGCCCGCCCCAGTTGCCTGAATAGTAATGATTAGTAATGTAGGCACCTGATTAGGAAACCTTGGGCCTTTATTAGGGTTCCTTATAGGAATCCTATTATTTTGGGATTATAGGCCTAGGGTTTCTTAATCGGGATCCTACATCAGGTTACTACCTAGATCATCGCAACAACCCTCTTTCATACCCTGTATACCCACAATTCAGGGCCAGAGGGACTCTATTCAAGCGCCCTTGGGGGGTCCTAGTAACCGTATAGACAGGTAACCTTTGAACCTTCTTGGGGTACTATACTGTAACCCTCTATAATCCCAGAGGCTTAGCCGTAAACGAATATTGGCCGTGTAGGGCTTTAGGGCCTTTAGGGTAACCCTGGGTTTAAGGGTTCAAGGTTGTGGTTTTAATGTTTTGACACGAAAATTTCCCGCCTTAACTTAATAGTTGAGTTGTCTCCTCGGTTCCCAAACCCTAGAGGCCCTCGACCCCAAGACCCACAAGGCCCACAAGCCCCAACACCACACACAACAAAGGCAAGAAGGAAGCACTGCCCAAACCCGACACCCCGAATTCCCAAGCCCAACATCGCTAATCGGAAGGCCTAAGCCCCAAACCGCAGGTACCCTCCGTACCCGGCCGCCGCCCCTCTTTCTGGAGAGGCCCAGATGTCTCACGGCTTCGGATACTATCGCGCTTTTGTTTTGTACGGTTTACATACTATACAGGGTTTCGGAGTTTGAGATTGCAGGGTTCAGGGGCTAGCGCTCGGCAAATGCAACAACCAGGCATTCTGGAAGTGTGCGCTGTTACGAGCAATTAGTATCCGTTGTTTCTCCATGGTTGGCGGGTCTTTCGTAATTGTGTTTGCCTCGCCGGGTATGGCGTCCAAATGCTACTGTAGGTTTCTTCCAAGGGCAGTAGGGCTTTGGATAGCCCACCTTGCGAGGCTGACGATAGTCTCAATAATTCCAAAAACCGGGGTGCCTATGAAGCGCCGGGTTGCATAGTGTGAGACCTTTGTAGCTGCATTTTGCTGCTCCCTTGCGTTATCATTCTGTCCCACACCCAAAACCCCAAGCCCAAGACTCACAACCCTAAAACCGAAGCGCAAACGGGAATCCAAGACCCGCCACACACCCTGACCCATCTCCGGCCCCCGCGAAAAACGCCGAACCCAAGCCGTATATCCCAGACCCATACAGTCAGCCTATAGAACGATTAAGCACCTGACAATCCCTAACATGTCTGACTATTAACATAATTCACAGGCCCAATAACCTCCGTACAACAATCCCACAGACCTTCTAAAATCATTATAAGACTTGTACCACCAATAAAACCCTGAATAGAGCCGCAAACTCTGAACCCCCAACACTAAAAACTGACCCCCAAAGCAGACAACACCTGCTTCTTTCAGGCCGCGTCGCTGCTTCCGGAGCTTCCACCGGCTGATCTCAGGTTCTGGGGTTTCGGGCTTCAGGGTTTACGGTCTATAGGGTTTATGTAGGCTTTCGGGTCTGGAGTTCAGGGTATGTTTTTTCTTGGTAGGATCGTTCATGCTGTTTCTGTAGGCCTCCTTCAGGTTATTTGGTATGAAGATGTTTTGAGAAGGTTGTCGGGTTGTCTCTTCGGGGTGCTGCTGTTGACAAGGCAGCAGTCGACGAGTTGCACCCAACTCACACCTGTTGCTTCTTATATTTTTCCACCTTAAACCTTCGCCCTAGACCCGTAACCCTAACCCCTAAACCCTCAACACGGCCTTGAGCGGTAATGCCAAGGCAACCTTTATACCCAAAGGGTCCTAGGTACTGTTACGGGGTATACTTTCCCAATAGTAATTCCTAATATAGAAACCCTATTCTACATTCTACGATACAAGTACTTTGGACCCTGTGGGATAGGATTCTACAGGGTGTTAGGGGGCTTAGGGCTCAGGATTTAGGAATCGTTGTTTGGCTGAGGACTCAGTGTCTCCAGGTTGAGGATGTAAGGCTTCCGAGACTCCGGATTTGAGGTAAGGCTTCAGCTCCATTTTAGGTTTTGGGTTTAGGAGTTTAGGATCCGGGGGAGTGTTGGTGAAAGGAATTATCATAAGGAAAACCAATGGACCTTCGGGATGTTGGTGGTCCCTGGTGCTTCAAACCCTGGGACCTTCACAGCTCTGCACACCTCAACCCCGAAGCCCAGGTATCGATCTGAACCCGCTGAACCCGTACCTCTAAACTCCTAAGTTCCTAAGCCCCAAACTCTTAAACCCCAAAACATGGCAAAGGTCTTCTATAGTTTTTTGCCTCCAGACCTCAAGCTCCGACATCAGAAGAGCTCCTGAAGAAAAAGCAAGACCTTGGGTTTTAGGGCTCAGGGCTTTAAGGGTGTAGGGTTCAGGGCTTCGGCCCCAGGAATTAGGGGTACTCGGGCCCAAGAGCAGTCGCCGAGGGGCTGCAATCCTGGCCACGGCGAAGGCTCTGCTATGACGACACCACTTGAAGGTTCATGGGTAGGAATAAGTAGGCATATAAGTCCCCGAATAGGGCTTATAGCTATAGTTACCTATCACTCCACTCAGAGCTGCCCATGAACCTCCAAGTGTGGCGAAGATTGCCCAAGTAATTGGGCGCATTGAGGAGGCCATCTCGAGACCTGCTGATGAAAGCTGAGCTGCTACCGCGGTCGCTATCGCTGCCAGTTCGCGCCAAAGGGACGGGGCCGGAAAACAGCCAGTACGGCTTTTGGTCAATTTCGGTTCTCGAGGTTGTTCAATGCTGTAACATGAATTGCGGGCTTTGGTGTATGGCCAGCGGTCTATTTGATGAAAGTCTCCACACGCGGAGCATGAACACGCCAGAATGTTAAAAGACCAAGCCGAAGCCTCCAAAACCGTTTGGGTTTAGGGCTGAAGGAGGAACCTCTATAACCTACATATTTAATAACCCGTTCCGCCTCCACGCTGACCCGCTAAACCCTCAGCTAGCAGCTAACTCCTTCGGGTTTAGGTTAGGGTTGAATGCGTACTCACCATGGTTGAACCGGGTGTAGGGTTGTCGGTATAGAGTTTGGGGTCTCGGGTTTGGGGTTGAATGCATACTCACTGGACTAGTTGAAAACAAACTCCGACCTCACGCAGGCTGGATGAGGGCGCAGCCCTCGGATGAGCTAGGACTTTTTGCGCCAGCTTTCTGTTCAGATTCAGACCTAGACCCCCAACCGCCTTCTATGTTACCTCAATTCTCACTTCTAGGACCATATAAGGGCTCCATTAAAGGGCCCTCGGGGGGTTCCTGGGACTCCCGTTTAGCATTTCTGAGAAGCTTCGGGTTGAGGATGCAGCGCTGCAAAGGGATCAAACTGGAGTCCTTTGTACTACTACCTTAAACCTAAACCCTACAATCCCTGTTACAGGGGATACTTTCCCAAATCGTAGTAGCAACTCCTATGTTAAAACCCCTACATTCTACTATACAGGCACTTAGGGCCCTTCGAGTAAGCCTATAGGCCCTAAACCCTAAGCCGACACCCTCCCATCACCCATCCACGCACCCACACGCAGACGCGCACACACACACACACACACACACAGCAACACCAACACACACCCATATACAAAGACAAGTCCGCGCACGCATACAAACAACACACACACACACACGAACGATAACAAGCACGCGCACACGCACACGCACAACTCGCTGCATGCATTCACTCACACAAGCAGGCTGTGAACAGTGAACATGGTGCACTTCCTATCTTTCACAGAGTCAAGTACGGCGCATAGACGTTGACGTGGTAGCAACACCCGAACTCGAAGAGTAAATTCTGACCCCCTGGAGAAGCCCTTGACCCTTAATTTGGGGTTTGGGGTTTAGGGTTTAGGGACCTTGAATCCTAAAGCCCGCTCCCAGAACCTGCAACCCCGAACCCGAAGCCACAAGCAAGGTTTCAGCCCCAAAGCCTGAACATGTTGTAAGTAGGTTTCCGTGGTAGTGCCCTTTTGCCGGTTTAGGGTTTAGGGTTTAGGGTTTATAGGGTTTAGGGTTTTAGTTTAGGGTTTCCACATAAAACATGAGCATCAGGAAAAAAGGGTGTCCTCATTATGAAGGGGACGCTGGGGAACCTAGATACTGTAATTATCTATGGAGGAGCTGTTGTAAGGCCGTAGCAAAGCCTTGCGCAAGCCCTTTGACTAGCCCGTCTGGAACACTTTCTGAGCCCGTCTTTATACACCCTTCACTACCCTAATCCGTATTGTTCGCTAACCACTCACTCTACACACTAAATCGCAAACCCTGAAACCCCCTAAAACCCGAAATGCTACACCCTACACCGTAAACTCTGGCCCCTACAAACCTTAAGCGCTACCTTGTTGAGGTGGTGTTGGCGCGTGGCCGGCACCACCGGCGCGATCCCAAGTGCTCGGATGATAGACTCCAGTAGGGCTGTTGGATTTCGAGGCTAAGGGGCCCTAATATTAGGGACCCCAAAAGCACATAAGCATAAGCATGTTACCGGGACATCCGTACCTTAGTGGGCTTCATTGTAATGGGGCTTATATGGGATATCCCTATCCTAACTTTTTGCTTATGTGCTTTTTTGGGGGGGCCTTTACTAGTCAAGAGATTCGAACGATCTGCAGCCAATCGACGAACTCCAAAACCCTCAGCCCTGGCCCTGAACTTTTAACCTAAACCCTGAACCCTGTACAATATAGCCCTTATACCCTAACCCTAAACCCTGAACCTTATATAACCCCTAACCCTAACCCTACATCATAGCCCGTAGGTATATTCCCTATATAACCCAGTCCCTAACTCCTAAAACGTTATTACGGCTGTGAAGCACTGCTTTGAGGTTGGCTGGCCCGAAGCCCCGTGGTCGAGGCGTGGGAAGTTAGAGGTTAAAGGGAACTCCAGAAAGGTTGGAATATGGTTTCATGGTAGGATACCCTATAATTTACCATAGAAGGGTTAGGATAATCATATTCCAACTTTCTGGCTTCTGCCTTAAGGGTTTAGAGTATGAAGTTAGAGGATTAGGGTTTAGAGTATCTAGGGTTCAGGGTGTAGGGTTTGGGGTTTAGGGTGTCGGGCTGTACGGTTCAGGCTATAAAGTTCAGGTTCAGAGTATTATAGGGATGAGGGTTTTGGGTTTGATTCTGGTTTAAGGAATCGGGCTTAAGTGGATTTCTGAAACTCTGGAACATCGTGTTTTAGCTGGGTCTTGACAGGATTTTATCGGGTCTTATGTCTGTATGTCCAACATTCCGGATGGAGCACCCAGCAACCTTCCAACAACAATCGCATTCCTGGATGTGTGTGGACATATAGTCATACTCATATATACATATGTATATATCAGGCATAGTTAAAGTTGTATTTAACTTTGTATGTATGCTCGTTTACTTGGATCTGTCCGCCTCCCGCTATCTATCTTTGTGCATGTGTCTCTGTGTGCATGTATACATACATACATACATACACACTTACATATTTACACATTCACAGACACACATACACACATACACACACACACACACATACACATAGACACACATACACATGCGTACATACGTACACATACACATACACATGCACTTATACATATACTTATACTTGCACTTACACTACACACGTACATATACATCTACATCTACATGTACATGTACCTGTATTCATACATACATTCATACATTCATACATTTATGTACGATGGCAAGATGCACGTACGCACACACACACACACACGTGTGCATGTGTATATGTGTTTACGTGCATATGAGTGAAGGTACACACACACACACACATATATATATATATATATATATATATACATATACACACACACATATAGCTTGCATACATATGCATAATCTCTTCGATACATCATAATGATATACAATGTTCTATAGTGCCATACATCACGATATGGCAGAAAGTATCATATACTGTAGCATAGTACAACATGATTTGTATCTTGTCATATATACTAGTAATTATGCAACATGTAAAAGGTTAATACATACGTCACATGTGTATATATGTACAGCAAATGTTATTTTGAGATCGAGACATGCATCGGTGGACTGATCACTATCGACTTCACGGGTGAACCCTTGTTCAAGGGGTAGCGGTGGGCTCGCCACACAACCTGACAAGACGAGGCATGGACTTTGTTCGGGGGGCTTACCTGGATTTAGAACATAGTAACTTTATCGGGTAGCCGACATCATGGTTAGAATCCTGTGAAAATATAGTACCAGGTAACCAAAACAGGTACTGCATTCCAGGGTCTGGGTAGGGTTTAATGGTGTATGAGGTCTTCGCACCTGGATTCCAATATTAAACTGTTAGCCGTTAGGCATGTCATGGACCCCAAAAGCCGAACTCCACACTTAGCCCAAAGTAGGCTATGCTCCGTTCGTACAAGGTACAACCTACAGGTATGTATTCGCCGCACCAAGTCACACCCCAAGATCCAGGCTGCCGCCAATGAGTGGCCAGAAGCTAGGCGCTTCTGCTCAACCTCTGTAGCTAGGTTATTGCGTAGGGTTTCTTCGTGTGTTTCCCTCCAACGTTGTTTTGAAGGTCATTGCCGTCATTTCCATGCCTTTTGTTGGGCAGTCTAGGGTTCAGGCAGGAGGTGCGAGGGTTCAGCGTTTACTTAGGGTTTCGGACCTACACCGTTCATAGAAACGCGGAGTTGTCAACTCCTCGGTGGATGTGTAGACGAAACTCTGCTCCTACAAAAGTCGCAGCAGAGTTCTTCTGCCTCGACATAGGGCGTTCGGAGAGACCTCAAGACCGTTTGAGTTTTAGAACTTCTTGTAGCTTGTAGCAGGGACCTGAATGTGATGTAATACTTATGGAACCAGTTCTGCTTTTCGGTATTCGGAGTAAGTTCGACCATTGCACTGCAGACGCAAACAGCTGTAGCTTGCTCTTCAAGTTAGGCCTTAGACGTTCGTGAATGGTTGCGCAATGTTGAGGCGTTTCCCTTGTAAGAAGCCTGCAGAAGCTCCGATGAACCGTATGCTTTCCTTGCTTCCCTGTTTAAGGAACCTTTCAAGCCTTACCAGAATGAGCTTACTCCTTGTCTACGGCCACTAACGCCCCGGAGAATGCGACAATTCCAGGTTTAAGGTTAAGGGTTTTGGTTTAGAGTTTAATGGTTTAATGTGGAGGAGCTAACCCTAAACCCTATACTTCCCGTGTTCAGGTGGCAATCGGGGCTTTCTTGGTTTGCTTTGAAGCTTCGAGTTCAGAGGACTCTGCAGGACGTTTCCAACCATGTCATCAGGCGCTAAGAAGAAGTTAGGTCCAGGGTTTAGACCCTTCAGGCTTGAGGGTTTCGGGTCGAGAATGTAGGGTACGAGTCAGGGTGAAAGGTTTCATCATACCAAGTAGGAAACATTTGGGGCCCGGAAAATGCTCCCCGGGTATTTAAAGCCCTGGGAGATAACGCTTTTGCTTTCTTTTGCAGTTCTGTTGAGTGTCTATGTAGAAGGCTCCTTAGTATTGGGGAACTGTTTCTTCGGTGGGGAGACTAATCATGCAGATTCTGCTGACATCCGGTCTTGCTTGTGGCAGGGGATGTGGACACTGCCGAGCCCTTCGGCGAAGGCCTTCACGGGTCTGCCGGAGTCATCCCGCTACCCTTGGGAATAGGGTTGCTCTAGTACCGTTTCTTGGTTTAAGGTTTAATGGGGTACAGAGAGAGTCCTACATGGGTCCGCTTCTATGTACTGCGTAATGGCATGCAACAGAGGTTGAGCTAGCCAGCTCTTCCACCAGTTCGCTGTAGTTACAGCGTTAACTCTATCCCCTTATAGTCCCTGTGACGATGGACACTCTTGGTTCCTGTTCTCGTGAGATCAACGCCGGGCAGAGACGGAGTGATAGTGATGGCTCGAACGACAGATCTACACCCTCGCTCCGTGTACCTCAAACACCTCCCGTCACTTTTGATAACAAGCACCAGAAATGTCAAAACCTTAAAGCCTAGGTAGATCCTTACCATCAGAATGGTTGCACTGTTTCTTGGTGCAGGCGCGCCTCCATCGCCGGACCCTGACAGGGTTGCGGAGTTCGCTGGGGGTTTAAATCGGAATTGACTGTTTCAGTGTTTTCGGCTTAAGTTGCTCGATTTCACTTCCAAGGCTGTGCAGGGTTGCAGAGGCTTGTGTGTGCGGTTTGGTGGGGTGCAAAATTTCATGCTGCTGGGCAGTGACTGCAAAGGCCAAGACAAAACGGACATGCAAAGTAAAGGCAGAAGGCCCGAAATGGTTTGAGGAATCGGGAGGTGAAGATCCTGAGGGAGGTCCAATATAGGTAGGGGCCTCAATAGTTACCTTTACTATTTTGTGGCTTCCTTATTATAATGGTAGTATAATAGACCAAAAAACCTTATTCTAATTATTGAAGCCCCTACATTAGAGAAGTGGATGAATACGACGCATGACAAGCGAGGCGCCGCGTTGGAGACCCTGCCCAAGACCACAGATGGAAGCGCAACACTAAGCCCTAAACCCTAAACCCAGTGGTGCAGGCAGACCCACAAAGGATCAAGACGAGGATTGGGACAGATGTCCCACGCGAAAACCGGAGCGGTGAGAAAGGAAGAAGGCCAGGTGTGATGATACCTCCCAAACCCGGAGGCCTAAAGGGGTCAAAGGGGAGGTTCTTGAAGGTTCATGGGTAGTGATAAGGATTCATCTAAGGGTCCCCTTAAAGGGATCTATAGGGATTCTATGAGGGTATAGGCGGTGTAGGGTTTAGGGCCTTCTTGGAGGTTCATGGGTAGTTAATTAAAAGTGAGGTTCAAGTAGGGTAGCTATGGTTACAACCCCTATTAGGGGGACTTATAGCCCCGTTTATAACTACCCATGAACCTCCAAGTAGTCGACGGATCAGGGACTGACATGACATACCCCCCCAAACCCCTTGCTGATGATGAAGGCCCCTGAATTCCTCGCAACCCTGTGGACCCTGACGGGAGCTCTTGTAAGGAACCTTACGCAGCGGGTCCAAAGTACCTATTTATCAGAATGTGGGGTTTCTATTCCAATTATGATTTGGGGAAGGCATCTGCCTTAACAGTACATAGGACTCTTTGGGTTTGAAACGTTTGTTCCAAGACGCTCCACTATCCTCTAATATACCCCAACGCCCACTATCAACGACCATAAGGTCTCTATGAAAGTGCAGTTGAGTCGTCCTGGTGAGTTCGATGCCCTAAACCCTATAAACCCTATAACCCCCCAAAACCCTATGAACCCTAAACCACATAAATCCTATAAGCCCTTTTCTCTATAAACCCTGACCCTTTAAACCCTAAACCCTAGCAACCCTAAACCCTACTTGGAAGTTCATGGTTAGTGATAAGTAGGGTTTTTTCGTCCCCCAGTAGGAGTCAGAACTATAGTTACCCTACTTATAACCCCACTTATAACTACCCATGAACCTCCAAGTAAACCTTATAAGCACTAAACCCTATAAATCCTAAACGTCCTAAACCCTATACATCCTCAACCCTGGACCCTAAGCCCTAAATCCCATAGAGCCTAAGCCCTAAACCCCAAACTAAACCGTTCCCGGCTAGTTACCGATGCATCCCTATAGATCCCTTTAAAGGGACCTTTTAAAGGAACCCTACAACAACCCTAAACCCCAAACCCTAAATCCTAAACCCAAAACCCTAAACCCGAAACCCTAAAGCCCTAAACCGTAAAACCCTAAAACCCTAAACCCTAAACCCCTAGGGGTAAAGGAACCCTATAACTGTAGATCCCTTTAAAGGGGCTTTAAAGGAGCCCTATAGATCCCTTTAAACCCCAAACTAAAACCGTTCGACCGGCTAGTTCGATGCATGGAGCCTGCTGAGGCCTTTGAGTGGCTCTGCTCGGAAGGCCCTTCTTAGGGGTTTTAGGGGTTTTAGGGGTTTTAGGGTTTTAGGGTTTAGGGGTTTAGGGTTTAGGGGTTTAGGGTTTTAGGGGTTTTAGGGGTTTAGGGTTTTAGGGGTTTTAGGGTTTAGGGTTTAGGGTTTTAGGGTTTTAGGGTTTAGGGTTTTAGGGTTTAGGGTTTTAGGGTTTAGGGTTTAGGGTTTTAGGGTTTTAGGGTTTTAGGGTTTAGGGTTTAGGGTTTCGGGTTTTAGGGTTTAGGGTTTGGATTTAGGGTTTCGGGTTGAGGATTTAGGGTTTTAGGGCTGGGTAAAGGAACCCTATAACTGTAGATCCCTTTAAAGGGGCTTTAAAGGAGCCCTATAGATCCCTTTAAACCCCAAACTAAAACCGTTCGACCGGCTAGTTCGATGCATGGAGCCTGCTGAGGCCTTTGAGTGGCTCTGCTCGGAAGGCCCTTCTTAGGGGTTTTAGGGGTTTTAGGGGTTTTAGGGTTTTAGGGTTTAGGGGTTTAGGGTTTAGGGGTTTAGGGTTTTAGGGGTTTTAGGGGTTTAGGGTTTTAGGGGTTTTAGGGTTTAGGGTTTAGGGTTTTAGGGTTTTAGGGTTTTAGGGTTTAGGGTTTTAGGGTTTAGGGTTTTAGGGTTTAGGGTTTAGGGTTTTAGGGCTTTAGGGTTTTAGGGTTTAGGGTTTAGGGTTTCGGGTTTTAGGGTTTAGGGTTTGGATTTAGGGTTTCGGGTTGAGGATTTAGGGTTTTAGGGCTTAGGGTTTCGGGTTTTAGGGTTTAGGGTTTAGGGTTTGGGTTTTAGGGTTTCGGGTTTAGAATTCAGGGTTTAGGCTTAGACCCCTACCTATAACTACCCATGAACCTCCAAGTAGGGTTCAGGTTCATGGCTTAGTGTTTGGGGCTTACGGCTTTTTGTGTTTATGGCTCAGGGCTGAGGGCTTAAACATGGGCTTTAGCGTTTAGGCTCACTAAAAACTTAGGGTTCAGGGCTTTGGGCTAGGCTCAGGGCTGATGATTGGTGGCTTTAGGGCTCAGGTCTTGGAGTTTAGGTTCAGGTTTTGGGGTTTAGGACTTGGGGCTTATGGGTTCAGGGCTCATGGGTTTAGGGTTTAGGTTCAGGGGCTCGGGTTTGGCGCTCAGGGTTCTTTTCCCTGCTTGAAGCCTCAAAAGTTCTACCGTTTTAGAGTTCCTTATGTTGAGTTGCTGTTATCTTGTCTTAAACAGGCAGGGTTGGGGCGGGGTTCGGTAAAGCTTACATGCTAGACCCATCCCTAAGCCCTACTAAAACAGAAATTTGGAAGTTGTGTGTTTCATTAAGGCTTGGTATATGCAAAACCGAGACAACTACAGTAGAAACCCAACAGCATGGGGAATCCTCGCACTATTCGGCCTCAGTCCGGTTTCCAACTTTATGGGGTTTACTATATATCATAGAACCCTCATAGTAGCCTTCATGGACCCCTTTTAAAGGGACCCTTTGGGAACCCTACACCCATTATTCACTGTAGGTAAATAGGAAGGGCTGGGCCAACTCAAGCCCCGATACTCGTGGCGTGCGGGGTGCCTGCGCAGGGTTGAGGGTCACTTGCCCCGACATCTCGTTTGCACAAGTTCATCGTGAGTCTCGTGTGCTGAGTTTGATGTGCAATTAGTCTATTGGTTTCGGACTCTTACTCTGAAACTCAACAGAATGATGATATAGAATTTTCCAATCCGATATGTTGCCTGGCAAGCCAAATGGTTGAAAACAGTCCGCTTCCCGGACAAGAAGTGCTACGTCGTTTCGGGTGGCAACTGCCTCGAGGGAGTAGTCGCCGTATGGCGGTGCCCGTGCCAGTGCGCCGGGACATGGAGGTCTGGCCGGTGGTCGCCCTGCGAGATGATGTCGGGCCAGTCCCGAACGACAGCATCATCATATCGCGGCATGGCTACGCCAACAGCCATATGGCGGGAGGGGACTTTGACGGAGACCTGGCCATGATGTCCTAGTTACTGCAAGAAGGAGCTGGTCTGGCCGTGCATGTGGTGCATCCTGAACACAGCGCAGACACCCCAAAACCCTTAAAATCACAAACCCAAAACCGTAAACACTGAACCAGTTGTGCTTAATACCGAACGTCGGGGTCCCCCGCGAACCCAACAGCCTCTGGCCCTTGCATTAGGCTTCTGACCGGAAGCTTTCGGCACAATGGAAGCAGGATCAAGCAGATCTCGGTCCACTTCACGGTTTGTAATTAATTGAGGACCTTCGTATGTCGGTTGTGTTATTTTTCGCTTGCAATGGTTTCTGAAATTGCTACATCACAATCGTTCTAACGGCATCAACTTTTTTCGTTCAACGAGTTGCGGGACCCGTGTATATAGCCTCAAGGACCCAATCCCGGAATCGTGGTCATAAGATTAGAATTTGTGGTCTGAGTGAACCCTTCGATATGCGCCTTTACAACACCAACTGGCAAGGCGAATACTTACAATCATAAACTGATGCCGCCGAAATCCGTTCGGAACCGCACCCTTCCCCGCCCCTTGCAAACAGGGCCGAATGGTCATCCAACAAGACGAGAAGAACCAAAGCAAACAAGACACACCTCCAAAGAAGCACGAAACCCCTCAACCCTAAACCCGACAGAACCCTAGCAGATTCCTGAAAACCCCTAACAACCCTTAAAATACCTAAAACCTTAAACCCTTGATTCCCCGGCCGCCCCCACCCTCTTCGGGATCCCCTGAAGCTGCAATCCCAAAGAGCGCGGAGGGCCGGATCGAGCTGAACCTGGCTGAGCGGCACGCGCCTGAAAGGGGTTTTCGCGTTAGGGTTTTATCTCGGTTCTAAAGGTATCAAGAGCGCGTGTATACACACACAGATACATATATATATATATATATAATACAAACTTAGTTGTGTATATGCATTTTGTACAAAGGCAAAAGGAGCTACTGTATCAAGAGTTCGTGTATACACACAAATGCGTATGTGTATATATATATATATATATATATATGTTGTACATATGCATACTCTCTGTCTTTCTCTGTATCTCTCTCTCTCTCTCTCTCCGTATATATCTGTATATACACATACATATGCATATATACATATATTATATATAGATGTACATATGTATGTACGTATGTACGTATGTAGGGTTTGGGATCGAACGGCCCACCAGCGGGTCCGTATTGCCTTTAACCCCAGTGCGCAGGGGCGCACGTTTCGCAATAGCCTCCCGACGGCCACTGCACTCTCCAGCTTGGCACCGCCGGCTCCGTGCTAAGCGCTCGCGAGCAAGAGCGAGGCTTCATCGCCTTCGACAACAAGGCCTTCGTCCCCTGGACAGGGACCTACAACTGCTCCAAGAGCACCACTCGGCCCCTAGGTATAGGTCGGCCGGCATATCCTATCACATCCACTGTGATATGGGTGGAAAGAAGTCATGGAAGGCAGACGACTGGCAGCCGCAGGAGTGGTCCTCATATACCTCGTCGCGACCGCCGTGGAAAGTGTGGCATGGAGCCTACCCCTCGGCTTCCCCGAAAGGCAGACCACGCTACGACCAGATGCCGTTACCAGACGATGGCGGTCAGTGGAAAGGCCGGGGCAAGGCCAATGCATGGACGGAGCCTACCACTGGTGGAGACGAGATGAAGGATGTCCAGCGTGCCTTAACGATTGCCAAGAAGGCGGACCAGAAGGTGAGGAAGCTCAAAGAGGACAACCAACGCAAAAAGGAGCAGTGGAAGATCTACGAGAAGGAACACCGCGAGGAGTACGTGAAAGAGCGGGCTCGCTACGAAGCTGCGCTACAGAAGATCGACTCGGACATCGCGGAGGCCACCCAGCAAGGACACACTGCTGCACAGGCGGTCAGAGACATTGTCAATGGCCGGAAGCCGGCAGCTTCGATAGCTCCTCCCACGGAGGCGGAGGCTGCGTGGGAGACTCTGATCAACTCACACGATCCTGCGGAAATGCAGGAAGGCTTCCTGCAAGATGCTCTGAGGGCCATGGATGGTGTACAGCAGCGAACGAAGGAGGGCCCGACGGAAGCCGGCAGAATGATGACGCCGGAAGTTGCCGCGCGTCTCCTGCAGGCCACCATGGCCTGTCTACCTCCCGGGCTGAGCCTCCACGAGGTTATGACTGGTACTGGTGGTGCAGTTCCCCCGCCGACCGGGGACCCGGGTGCAAACGCAGGTCACAAAGACCATCCACCGACGCCGTACCCACCGTCACCCTCTGCGGCCAGACCGGAGTTTGGTGCTACCTTTTCTGCACCTACACCTACAGCGAGCCCTGGTACACGAGCGAAGGGCCCAAGACAGCCTGTGAAGGGCGCCACCCTACAGCCGGTCCACACCGGTACTGGCTCAAGCGGCCTGGCAGACAAGTTGGAGGCGCGCAGGCAGGCCATGCAGCCTTTCGGCATTCCCTCCACGGGCGATCAGACCGAATCCAAGCCCGAGACCAATGCGGGGAATATGGCGGTGTCTTCGGACGAGGAGAATATAGCGATCCGACGAGGAACAGACAAGCTGGACGGCATGGGATAGTTATCTCCTCGGCGAACAGCGGATACTGCGACACCTGCCTGAGACCCTTGTGTGACATGTCACCCTGTAGAGATATGTCCAGCGATCGGTGTCATCGGAAATGTGAGTCACGCCGTCTAGAGGGACGAAGCCTGCAAGTGTCTGTCTGGGTGACACCTGCAGTGCGAGCTTCCTGTGGATCGGTTGGACTCACTGATTACGGTGACATGGATTACTTTGGACATATCTGGTCTCACCCTGTAGCTTGCAGACGCCCCGCTGTCTCGGATCCCGTTGATCCCGTTGTCTTTCTGACACCCGCTGCCTCCCCACGTCCTGCTGACGACATGGCACATTTGTCTCTTGTGACCTGTTGTCTGACCAGGCGACCCTTCTGTTTCGATCCACAGGCGCACTGGGTTTGTGTGTCCGGTGGACGGAACCATCGTCCTCCGCCTTTTGCCCCACCCTTCTTTGGGGGGTTTATTGCCAATGTCCCTGGCTCTACCATGTCGGGCCTCGGCTTCCTTTCTCCAATCTCGGTTGCAGTTCGGGGTTTTTGGTCAATAGTGTGTGCGCCCAAAAGGTACATCGGTGGCTCTGGGGTACCTGCCACACTTGATCTCCCCCCTTTCCAGGTTATGGAGGCACATCCAGCCAATTGGCTCCTCCATCTTCTCTCCTCATATCCCTTGGGGACGGCCGTGTGCAGAGCGAGAGCGCCAAAAAGATACATCGGTGGCTCTGGGGTATCTGCCTCGCTTTGTAGTCCTGGACAGCATTGCCCCAGGATTGATCAGTCAGGTTTTTGTTGCCCGCCCCACGTTTTGGCGGGGTCCCCACCTGCCGCATCGGGCTGTGAACATCTTAGTTCTCCACCCCTTTTTGGTTTAGTCCCCAGGGTGAGCCTTGACGATAAATTAGACCCACTGATATATCCATCTGCTGCGTGGTGTCACTACTTCCGGCACGTCCTGCGCGCCTTTGGCACGGCCTGCTCAGATATCCTGCTTGTGCTGCTGCTGCGCTTACTGTGCCTCCCTGCAATCCCCCGCAGATATCGACATCGACTACGAGTCGATCACACCAGCGACCCTGTGCTTGTTCTTGCACGGGCTGTGTCCGTCGGATGCTGCAGCACTCCGCCTCTGCATTGGCGACCTACACGGACACACAAGTGCCGACCCAATGTCGGCTGGGTCAGCAGCCTTTTGCTGAAAATCGGCCTCTGGCTACTCTGCTGGCAGCTTCCCGTCCCGATACGGGCCGCGCCAGAGGCTTCCGATCCACCTGGACCCTTTGCCTCCCTTGCAGAGGACCTTCCGATACCTCCGGTCCCCCCTTCAGCACCTGCTGCACCCATAGCCGTGACACATGTCACACCAGACCTACCTACAGCTGCAGCCACAGGCCTTAGTGAGCCACATCCACTCAATGAGGACGCAAGCTTGGTTGCGTCTGGTGCTATTCCCCTGCATTGCCTAGTTTTCGCTCCATGTTACAGGACTGAGCACCTTATTATGCAAGTTGCAGAGGATTTAAATGTGGGACAGTTGTGCGCCAGGATTGCCGCCACCTCCTCCCAGGTACACAGGCTTGCACCGATCCAGGTACACCCCGCAGATCCTCAACCTGGCGAAGGTTACGCCTCCTTCGTGCTTGCACCTAAGTGGACTAGTGCAGCAGGCTCCCGGGTCATTTTGCTTGACTTTTCCAGGATCGGAGGTCCTACGTATGCCAAGTGCGTCGATGAGTGCATAGGGTACGACGAATTAGCATCTGAAGCACTGACACAGACGTCTGACACATGGCATGTGTTCGCGCCACGCACCTTCGACCCCATCCCACCGGGACAGACAATAAGACCGAGCTCAGGGGATGTTTACTGCTTTGTCCCTCGGGACACTTACCCCCATCGAGGCCCGGATCTCTGTACTCTCCTGTCCAGGCCTGCCTCATGGGACCGTGAGCCCAATCACATCTTGCTGGAACGCCCCACATCGGCATGGCTTATCGTAATGCCACAGGGTGTACAGTCGTTCAAGCATTACGGGCAGTTTGATCTGCCCCTAAGGCAGGCCATCGCTGACTTCATGCTCCGCAACCTTGAACATGTCTGCTTTGGGCATCCCACAGATGCCCTCAATGACGTCGTCTGGCATGGTCTCCTATACGAGAAAGTCGCAGCCGCCGACTTTCGGTCGGAAAGCATCCCGCCAGGCCCTAACCTCGGCAACTTTATATTTGTCGATGCAAGACAGGCCAATCGTGGCCTAGGCTTTCTCTTCGAAGGCGACGGGTACTGCGAAACCCAAGCTGCAGTGCGCTGGCTTGGAGTCCGCGCTCCAAGGGGGTTTAGAACTTACGCGGAGCATCCTAGGCTAGAGCACTTAGGGTTGCCGATAGAGGATGGACGTGTACTGGCCATCGGTCTCGAAGACCTGCCAGAGGGCGCTGCTCAACCCATAGCGGATGAGCCTTCAGGCAGCACCGACCAGGCCTTCTCGGGGCCTTTAAGCTCTAATGTTGGCCCCCCGCCCGACGCCTTTGAGATGCATGTTGGGTTTTTGGTCCTTACACCCAGATTTGCACCGGAGACATATGAGATCAGCCTGGACATTCCCTGCACAGTGCAGAAAGCTTGCGATTTGCTGCAAGCTATGCGGCAAAGTCGACTTGCACTTGGCTACGAACACCTCGTTGCTGTCCGGCCACAACCCACCGCCTCCTTTTGCACATTCCTCGCATTGCCGCTCTGGGCCTCTACCAGGGTATGTATTGTGCTGGATGCCCGTGGGATAGACGGTCGCATCTTCGCACTTGAGGTCGAATCAGGCCTACGTCCAAAGTCTATCCTTGTGCAAGCAAGTTTTCGGCCAGATTTAGGGTTCAGGGTCCTACATAATGATCGGGTCTATCATGACAACGAACCCGTTCCCCTTTCCAAAGGCGATGTTGTCTTTGTGCTCCGGGGGGATGGCACCTTTCCGGTAGCTGCCACACTGCCAGAGATGCTGCGCCGTACCACTGGGTGGACGCTACCTGTACCAGATTTTGCTGGGGCACTCGTTAACCCCGCATATCTCCTTACAGATGCGTGGAACACTGTTGTTGATATGCCTTCGGCGGCCGCCAACTCGCTCCAGGCTGCTCACTGCTTCATCGCTGCGTTTCTGCAAAGTGAGGTTTACCGGCTGCATTTACAGCCTGCCAGACCTCCTATACCCAACTACAGCTTCCAAGGAATTTCCTGCCGCAAGGTCCTACTCCTCACTGAGCGGATCAACACCATTCCAGTTCCTCCGGGAAGGCCTGTACCCATAGCGGTGCCATACATTTTGGATTTACGTGGCCTCCTTAGGGACTTTGTTTGGCGAATTTCCGACTCGGGCAGAATAGACCTAAGGACCCTTATGGGAGAATACGAACCGGCACCCTCCGGCTTTTTCATTTCGATTGAGGGAGGGCAACCGATACAAGAAGGAGAGCACACATTCCTCCACGTTGAGGCTGGTCAGGTTCTAGTCATCCAATATTTAGAGGACCACCTTGGAGAACCCGAGGACGGCCCACCCTCTGGCCATCCTCCAAGGCCAGATACTTCTGATGAGACAGACTCCAGCAACTCTGACACATCGGATGCCCCTCCTGACCCGCCAGCACCTCCTCCAACGATCGGGTCTCGCAATCGCAAGCGCAGACTGGGCTCGGACCCCCACACCAGGTCCCTCAGTGGTCACGGGCTTTGCACCTTCTTTGCCATTGGAGGCATTGCCAGCAGTTTGCCTCACTGCACGGAAGGACATGTCCACCGCCCCCTCGGGGAACGCGGGCCTCAGGATCTCTTCCTTAGTTGGTTCGAGATGCTGTTCGTTGCGTACTGTGCTGCACATTTGTGCCGGCGAGTCCTTGTCACAACCTTCTCGAAGCCCCAAGCGAGTGCCCCCCTCCCGCGTACAGCCAAGTTCCTCAGTGAACCTGTCGCCACGACAGAGGGCCAGCGACAATGTCTTGCAGCACTCCGGTACCTTGCTCCTAGGCTAGGTCAACCATGGCGGTACGTCCCAGCTTGGGATGCCCTATACATCCGAGGAGACAGCGACTCTGAAGCCTGGAGCGAGGTAGAGGACGATCTCCAAGAGGTAATTTTTGTAGTCCTGACCCCCGGCTACGCTAATGAAGAGGTCCATACCCTGATACAGTTTCCTGCCACCCTCGCAGAGGTTGTTGAATCAGTCCAACAACAACGTGTCGTCACCAGACGACACTGGTCGACACTGCTGACGCCTGCAGACCCTCAACCCTGCTTGGGCACAGGTGTCCTCATCTCACTTGCTCCATGGCAGCGACATGACTGCATCATTTGCGTCAACTGTGCACATTTCGATGGGAGACTTTATGCTGCCCCTGCCCCGCCCTATGCCACCAGGGGCCGGCTTCTGTCCATTGCCAACATTTCTCATAACTTGGGCATTGACGTTTTCGTAGGGGATGATAGACAACCACTACCAGAGGATGCGGTCATACACCTCTGGTCTGGATTGACAGTTACGTTTGCCCCGCCCGGGGTTGTGCTGCCTCTGCCGCGCTTCCTGACTCAGTCCCTTGGATCCCGGCATGCATGGAGCGCGATTTCTACTGTACCCTCCCCCCCAGAAGATCTCGTCTATTGTCTTGTGCACAGGGGTGAGTGCATTCTGCATCATCCTGATGCCCGCCATCCCACGCAATACAGAGCACACATTGCGGCCGCCGTAGGTGTCCGCACAGCGGAGATCCGCCTCTTCCCAGCAAGGCCTGCTGCGCAGGATGCAACACTGGATGGTTTGCCTTGCCGTGCCGTCTTAGCCGTATGCGAAGCCAATCACTTCGTACCGGAGCCATGGACCGGTATCCTACTTGACCTTCGTGCACTTGCTGCCGGATGGCACACGGCATATGCCTTCAATAATCGACTCTCCTGCACCACTTTGAAGGAGGATCTCCTTGAGGAGGTCCCCATCGGGTGGAAATTGCGCCTTTGGCAACAGGATGATAATGTCGACATAATTGAGGTTTATTCGGGGCAGGTGATAGTTGCGTACCTTGTCCCCACAGATACCCACGGAGACCCGGCACCCGCTCTGACTACCAATGCGGTGCCACTTGAGGACGATGCAGCACCTACCGGGTCTATTGATGCGCCAGCCTCCAGTGGAGGTCCTCCGGCGCCGCAGCCTGCGTCAGCTGCCGGGCCAGTGTCCCACGGCCCCACGGCAACCGGTCAGCCTAGTAGCCCAGCTTCTGTCACCGAGATCAGCAATGCCGACCCACCACACACCGAGCAGGCCATGACATACTTTGACGGATGTTTTGTCATTCTTGGCCAGGATTATGCACCTGAGTTAGTCCGTGCACGCCTCCCTGTAGGCATCGAACCGGCAGAGGCTCTCACTGCCATCAATGCTGCCAGAGACCCTTTCCCGCGGCTTTGCCTTCCAATCGTGCATACTGCTCATCCCCAACCTCTGGCCGGGATTGGTGTTCTCCTGGCTCTTCCCATCTGGGTCCCTGATGGTGCAGTTGTCATCTTTGACCTCAGCCAGGTCAACGGCGCCATGTATGCCATCCAACTCCCTCGAGTTGTGAGGCGGGAGGGCCTTCTCCAGGCAGCGGGGCTCACTGGAGACCCACCTATTGAAATCTTTCTTCGCGACCTTCCCTGGCCATTACCGCCCAGAGCTGACTACGATCTGCTACATGGTGACGTAGTCATATTCCTCCCCGTCACCCAGGGACACCTAGCCACTGCTTCGCTCAGAGACTTGCTAGCCACCCCAACAGGTTGGCAAACCGAGTGGGCACCGAACATGCCCTTCAGAGACACAGTGTGGCTGATTGCGCCGCAAGCGCATTGGACCTATAATATACCATCCGGACGTCGACCGCATTTCCGTACTGACGTCGCACATCTGCTGCACACTACCGCAGATGACATATCTTTTACCGCCCCGGACGTCCCCATCCGGGACCACTCTCATCTTGGGGTTTTGTCTCTTAATGTACTTGCGGTTCAAGATAACGTCAGGGACAGCTCTGTGCCACAAGGGCAGGCACAGTTGTGCTTCATCGATGCCAGACCCATGCTCTGCCCCATTACATGGCTACTTGTCACAGAGCGTACCCTTGACTCGGCACGACTCCGTGATAGATTTCGAGATAGATGCCCTCAGGGCTTTGTCATCTGCCGCCTAGACCCTCAGACTGGTCCTAGCCCTCTCGCAGGGACATACCACATCAGCCAAGGTGAAACCCTTGTGCTCTCATTTCTCCCTGATAGTGCCTTTGCAGCCGTTGCGGTTCCCCCTCCCGCTGGAGAGCATCCTCCTGGACCTTCCCGACCCTCGGCAGACCCCGAGCCTCCAGGCCCCAATGCCGAAGAAGGGGCCAGGTCATCCGGCGCGTCTCAGCCTAGCCCCCGCACCGCCACTAACTCTACCGAGACGGGCGGATTGAGGAGACAGACCCCGATAGCGGGGAGATGCTCCCACATCATCCCTGCCCCCTGGCGCTCGTTTTGCGTCCACCCGCGGGGTTGTACTAAGGGGTTCTGTGCTGACCCCTCCGACGGGGGTACAACAGCTGCAACTAAAACGCGTATGCGAGTTACCGCGCTTTTTCTCAAGGCACTTGGATGCGGTCTCATAATTTCTTGTCTTGCCCAGACAGATGGGTTCCACTGCAGGGACAACCAGGGGCCCCAGCCTCGTGTCAGTCCGGCCTGGACCGACGTTACGACACACCTGCGACATGCCACCTGGAGCTTCTCACTGACCATTGCCCTTGCCAGCCTTTTCAGGCGGTCGCGGCTTAATGTAGTCATAGGAGTTCTTGCCATTGCGTGCCACCTTTCCGTCAATGAGGCTGTGCAATTAAGGTCTGCCCTGCCAAACGCAGATGGTCCTCTCGATGCGCTAAACCATGTATGCACCGGGCCAGCGACCAATACCATCACGAGACCAATACCAACCCCCAGTCGGGCTGGTTGCACTCCCCTACATACTGCCGATCGAGACATCAAGTGGACGACGGTCTTTAGTTCTGACGCCCTAGCTCGAGGGCACCCGTCCGACACCTCTGCACTCTCGGCGGTACATGCAAGCACCACCCTGCACCGTGTCAGCTTGCCCGGAGTCGACCGCCCCTTAACAACCGGCCCTCCTCGCCATGAGGATGATCGCGACACAGATGGCCTCACAGTTGAGCCCACTTTGCTGGAGCAGGCCCTGCTCGACTCCAACTACTACCCATTCTTTCTTGCAGCTACGCTACTTGAGACGCTAATCGAGTACGAATCCGACCAGCAACCTATCGAGGTTCAGCCTTTCCGCCACTCCCGGGCCACTCCAGCCGTTGGCTGCACAGGACAAGGAACTCAGGTTCTGCGTCTTTCCGACCACCTCCCATCAGGTCGCGCCTTTGATCTCACCGAAGTACAGATGCTGCTGGATTGCTCCCTTGATGACGTTGCTCCGCTGCTCCATGTCGGATACTGGACCCTCGCAACATTACCAGTCCTTGATGTTTCCAGTGATGTCCTACACTGGCTAAAGGGTTGGGATACTAGGTGCACAGCGCTCTCATACAGCGACATCCAGCAGGTCGACATCTATACAGATGGCTCATATGATGGTCACCACTCGGCATGGGCGTTCCATGCATGTGTCTACACGCGCGGACACAGATTTCACCTAGGCTGGCAAGGTGGTCGTCTTACCAAGGACCCCTCCCATCCAGGGTACCTCGGGGAGTATACCGAGGGGGCTTTCTCCGCCGAGATTGTAGCACTATTTTGGGCCACATGCTGGTGTCTTCAACTACCAGCCTGTGCGGCCGTCGACGTCTATTCTGATTGCACTTCTGCCATTTCCATCGTCTCGGGAACCGGGGGTGCCTTTGAGGATACCTCACTTTCTGGCAAGTGTCGTGCCGCCGCGCAGCTTTTGCGCTCCACGTGTGACCGTCACTTCCAGATACACCACTCCCGCTCCCACGTAGGGAACCCAGGCAATGAGGTTGCGGACTGCCTCGCCAAGCAGGCCTGCGCTGGTTTTGGAGTGACGGCAGACGACGTTCTTTCTACTCTTTCCTGCCTGGCCCGGCGTAAGTCCTTCCCCTGGCTCTGGCTGGTTGCGGAGGCCACGATCAGACCTGATGCTTGGCCGGAGTTTCGGGGTAGCTCCTTAGTTTCCCAGCCCTGCACACTAGCCCCTATGCCGACCCCTGCAGAGTGTGATGCCTTCTTTGGCATCTCCCCAGATCTCTCCTGTACAGATGGCCCACGCCAGACTAAGGGTACAATTGCTGCACATCTCCTCACGGTAAATGTGCAAACCCTTTACCCACAGGACCAGCCCGGAGGCGATGCGGATACCCAGCACGACGGGTTTGTTGGTAGGACCCGTTTCCTCCGCGATCAACTGCAGGCCGAAGGAGTGTGTGTTGCTGCGCTTCAAGAAACTAGGTCACGTGCAAGTGAAACGTATGTGTCTGCTAGCCATGTAAGGTTTACCAGTGCCAAAGCTGAAGACGGCTCCTGTGGGGTCGAAATATGGTTTAGTCGGGACTCCCCCTTCCTCACCGAACCAGATGGACACCCGGTCTATTTTCAGCCCGGTGCCTTCTTGGCGGTGCACTGGACCCCCAGGATTCTAGCTGTCCGCTATACCCATCAATCCTTAAGGATCCTATTTGTGTGCATCCACGCACCACACAGTGCTAGCCCTGACCGGAACACATGGTGGCAGACTTTGTTCCAACTACTAAGGCGCATTGCTCAGGACGCCCTTCTGGTAGTGCTCGGGGATTATAACCTGCATATGCACCGAAGCCACGCAGGAGCAATTGGGGATCTTGTTTGGGGGACTCATAATCCTGATCCACCCATTGATTTCTACCGCCTCATTGACCATTTTTCTCTGTGGATCCCCAGCACGTTTGAGTGTTGCCACCCCGGCGAAACCACCACATGGCATCCTCCTGCAGGCGCTGGCACCGCCAGGCTTGATTACATTGCCATCCCATCCTCATGGGATGTCGCAGCCGGTTCCAGTGAGGTCAACCCCCGCCTTGATTGGGGTCAATGCCGCGCTGATCACATTGCCCTTCAGCTATGGGCACAAGGATCCTTCACCGTCGGTCATACCACCAGACCCAAACATTTCCGGCTAGACACTGCGGCCATGCGGACCCCTGAAGGCCGCGCAACCCTCAGCCAGATATGTGAGGGTGTTCCATTGCAGCCGTGGGCGATGGACGTCCACCGCCATGCCCAAGCGTTGGATCAATACTTTCGCCATAGCCTTGCAGCCGCCTTCCCCGTCCGCCGCACACCATGCCGGCATGAATATTTCAGCGCCTCCACTTGGCAACTGCGCGGCAAACGTGAGTGGCTGCGGAAGCGTGTTAAGGCGGCATCCCGTATGCTCTACCAATGGCGATTACGGTCAGCCACTAGAGCCTGGCGCGATGGAAGATGCATCCTTGATTCCCTACTCGCTGGCTGGTCCTCTGTCCTATGGGCTCTCAAGGACCTCCCTAGCTTTCTTGCCGAACTCCGGCAATCGAGTCAGCAACTCCGAGTTGCCATCCGACAGGACCACCACCAGCATATTTGCACCGTCGCCAAGGCTTCAGAGGACTCTTCCACCCAGTCCATTGTAAAAAGGCTACGCACCCTCACCGGCGGCCCTAAGCGGAAGCAGCGTGAGAGGACGCCTCTTCCTGCTGTGGAACGCCAGGATGGGACCCTTGCTGCCACTGATGAGGAGGCCCGACAGTGCTGGCTAGAACACTTCGCTTCAATCGAGGCTGGATCCCAAAGCTCGCCATGTGAGATTGTCAGGGAGTGTCTGCACCGCCAGGCCGGCAAAAGTCTTGATGACTACACCGTCACACACCTTGACGCCCCCACTCTGGGCGACCTCGAATGGGCTTTGCGCTCTACCGCCACCGATCGAGCATACGGCCTGGACGGGCTTCCAGGAGAACTCCTGCACTACTGCGCGCCCCTCCTTGCCCGGCCCGTTTTTCAGCTACAGCTGAAATCCCTGCTCACGTTGGCGGAGCCCATCCAGCACAAGGGTGGAGTTCTCCACTGCGTTTATAAACGCAAAGGACCCAAACAACAGTGCTCTTCTTACCGCGGGATACTTGTGTCCTCAGTTGTTAGTAAATCCCTGCACAAACTGCTGCGACGCAAATGCGTCCCTGCACTGTGCAATGCCGCCTCGCCTCTTCAAGTTGGCGGCTTGCCTGGTCACCCGGTCACGTTGCCTGCCCATGCTACACGCCTCTACCAATCTGCCTGCCTTCAAAGGGGCCATTGCCACAGCATCCTGTTCTTGGATTTACAGGAAGCGTTTTATCGAATAGTTCGGCCTGGTGACCGGAGGTCCGCTTACCGAGGATGCACTCGCAAGGGCTTGCCAGGCGGTCAGCCTGCCACCCGGCGTTTACCACGACATTCAGCGCCATCTTCAGAAGCCGGCGCTGTCTCTGTCGGCTGGGGCCAGCCAATGGACAACACAGGCCCTCGAGGAGACTCTCCATGGGACTTGGTTCAAGTTTCCGAGCGACGCCGCCATCGTTTCAACAGCCATAGGCTCGAGACCGGGAGACTCCCTATCAGATCTTGTCTTCAGCCTGCTCTTTGCCCAGGTTTTACGACACGTGCGTGCATCGCTACAGGACTGTGGCCTCATCCCCGAGATTCCGTGGCATGTTGACATGCTTGGCAGGCTCACACCGTTGAATCGAGCACCCACAGACACTATTGCTGTGCTTGATGCAACTTGGATGGACGATCTATCCCTGCTTCTCCAAGCACCGGACTCGCACACACTTGTGCAGCGCCTCCGTCTGGGTGCCTCTACCCTGCTAGACACCTGCTTGGAGCACGCTCTGCTACCGAACCTTAAACGCGGCAAAACCGAAGCACTTGTCCACCTCCGTGCCAAAGGAGCGCGCCATGTCAAACGCCAGCTCTTTGATGAATTTGCTGGCGCACTCCCCTTGAATTGCCGGCTTTGGCCTGAGGCCAAACTGCGTTTGACGGCGACCTACAAACATCTAGGCGGAGTGTTGCACCACCGCGGAAGTCTACTACGGGAAGTGCAGGCGCGCATCGCACAAGCCTGGACGGCCTTCAATAGCCGTAAGAAACAAATCTTCGGCTCCCCTCGCGTTGACCGGCGAGAGAAAGCCCTCCTGTTTGACAGCTTGGTCGCAACCACCATGTTCTATGGCTCAGGAACCTGGCCGGAACCCTCGGAGGAGTGTGTGCAGAAGCTGACAGGGGCCCTTCGTAGCATGGCTTGCCAAATGCTTCGGCCGATGTACTCGTGCACGGAGGCCTGGCACCTCGGTACATCACATGTGCTTGCCTTAGTCGGGCTCCCCAGTGCCAACACCTATCTCCACGTCCATAGGCTCAGATACCTGCTGTCGTGCATTACCCTCCACGTGCCAGAGCTCTGGGCCCTGGCCCATTGGGAGTGCAAATGGCTTCAGAGTGTGTCCGAGTCCGTGCAATGGTTATGGGACAATACGGCTCCGGAGCATCAGCACTCCACCTGGGAACAGGCATGGGATAACTGGCGTCAAGAGGCTGCTGATCATCCAGGCAGGTGGAAATCCCGCATACGCAGAGCTCAGGCTCACGCAGTTATACGAGAGCGCTGGCAGGCTGCACGTCTGTGGCATCAGGGTCGGATGCTCCGACAGCTGCAGGGAGCTGGAGCCTCGCTCCCTTTATGCGATGATTTCTCTGAAGGGCCCAGAGAATGCTGCGCAGTATGTGGCAAGCACTTCAAGGACTATAGGGCGTGGTCAGTGCATGCCTTCTCCACCCACGGCCGCACGGACGAGATGCGGCGACTCGCGCCTGGCACCCAATGCCCCGTTTGTCTCAAACACTTCACTTCGGCTGTGAAGTTGAGCCGCCATCTCGGGTACAGCAGCGCATGCCGCAACCGCCTACTGTCCTCGAATTCTAGACATGACCCTGAGCCTGGAATTGGCAACCGCAGGGCCCATGATGATGGGGTGGATTTGACGCCCGTCCTCCAGGCATCTGGACCACTGCCTTGCCCCCTCCAGGTTGTAGTTGAGGAGGAAACCGCCAGGCCATCGGCGGAAATCCTCGATTGCCTTGCCCTCCTTGACCATGATGGATTGGTCCCCAGCCTAACGGAGGACGAGGTGTGGGACCGGCTCCGAGCCGCCTTCTCCTGTGTGTGTCTACAGGCCTCACGGCTGCGCATTACGGCCACCGTTTGGCAGCAGTTGCTTGATCATCCAGCGCAGCGTACCGACATGCAGACCCTCGCCATTCTCCGCGAGGCCGCACGCAAGCTTTGCTCCGTTGATCTCGTCACCTGGTTGGTTCCTGCCCCTTCTGCCGACCGGCCCAACACCGACACGTACAAACACAGTGGCCTTTACCTAGATCTTTTGGATTTCACCCGTCTCCGATGGGCTCCGCCCTCTCAGGCCAGCACTGATACCATTTGGGTTCGTGTTGGGCCCCTTCCTGCCGACTTTAACATGCCGGTACCTGCCGCCCGCTGTCTGTGTTATGAACACCATGACACGCTGCAGGAGCTCAGGGACGGCCAAGTCGTTGACTTCTTGGCATACCCGGACCCGACTTGCTTCTATTGTCTGTCTGTCCTGGGCTTGCCGCTGACGGAGCCCGACAACGCCAACCGGGCTGCCCAATCCCTCACCTCCCAGCTGCCTGGCTTTGAGCTCGCTTGTGAGCTCATCCGAACTGCTGTGAGCCATTGGATTTGTGGCATTCCCTCCCGGCTCGTTGTCCCGTCTCCGCTACCAATGTCTGCCTTCCCTCTGCAGCGTCTCCCTGGTCTTGTCAGAAGCGAGTCATCGGGATTCCTGATGGTGGGCAACTGGTAGCCTCTCTTTCAGTTTCACTTAATTAGGTGCAGCCAAAGGGCCGCGTCACATCGACCCTCCGCCCCAAACAGCAGAAACAGCAGATGTACGTATGTATGTATGTATAGATGGGCATGTACACAAAGATGTGTATGTATATGTGTGTACACATGTGCGTGTGGAGATATGCGACTATGTCGGTATGTGTGTATGTATGTATGCAGGTAGGTATGTATGTGTCTGTGAATATGTATGTATGAATGCATGTATATATGTCTGCAGGTATGCATGTAGGTAGGTAGCCAGGTAGGTGTGTGTGTGTGTGTGTGTGTCTTTATGTCTGTATGTATGCATGCATGTATGTGTATGCGTGTGTATGTGCTTGTTTGTGTATGTGTGTGTTGTATGTAGGGGCTCTATCAGAGGTTTCCCGTGTAGTTTTTGTTTCTTGGTTTTGGGGTTCGGAGTTTAGGGCTTTATCAGAGTTCTAAATGCGGGTACAGAAGGCTTTAAGAGGGTTTAATAAACGGTTGTGTTTTTCAACATGTTAGTGTCCGGGTAACAATGAGGGTTTGCCAAGGTCACAGGGGGAAGACTTGATGGTCGGGGGGGGGGTGGGCGAGACCCTCTGAACGGCTTTTGGAGCTTGTTAGGATGTCCACAGCTTTATGCTTGCAGTAAGGTTTCTATGGGGGTTTGTTAGGCGCTTTGTATAGTTTTTGTGCCAGTACGGGTCCTATGGCTCTCAGCCTTGATCCAGAACTCCTATGATTCTTACGAGCCTATGATCTACGACATAGCTATATGACTGCAATACCAGTGCCAGAGTGCTTACAATTACTGTGATCCTAGTTTTCGGAAACTCCCAATATGCGCAGGGGCCTGAACCATTACCTAGTAGTCGAGTAGGTAACCTTTGACCATTTTCTGGTGTATTATAATCCCAATATATTCCCAAAGGTTAACCTTTAGTTCCCAAGGGTACTGGACACGTAGGATTAAAACGCTACAAACCCACAACCCTAAGCTCCTGATGTTCTACAGGCCTCATTTGTAACCCCCGTATTGTCCAATTCCTAAGCCTTAACTAGTTAACAGGCCCACCTCAACCCCCCAACCCCAAGCCCTGAACCCCAAACCTTAAACCTCAAACCCCAAACTCCAAACCCTAAACCCTAAACCGAACCTCTGTACACATTCCTAAAGTGGAAAGCTTTCGAAAGGACCAGCGCTCCTCCGATCGATGCCGCGAGCGCACGGAGCTTACGATGCCCTGAAGCCTTCAAGTGCGAGCTTGTAGGTATATATATATATATATATATACACATATATATACATATATAACTTATGGATGTGTACAAAAAAGCTTACTCCATATGTCTATATGCATATATGTCTATACTAACAATACATGCTCGTGTCTGAACAGATAAACAAGTGTGTGTATACATACATACATACATACATACATATGTACCGTATTTTTACATATACATATTGTACAATAATATACTATATACTATATATTATATACTATATACTATATACTCTATACTATATACTATATACTATATACTATATACTATAAATATATATATATATATATACACACATGTATGGTTTAGGGTTTTAAGGCTTCAATCTTGAGGAGAGGTGCAAAAGGCACTTTCGGTTGGGCAAGTTAGGCCCGAAGACCCCCAAACCCCCCGAACTCAAGACTACTTAGAGGCATGAACTGAACTGGTATCCCTGTATAGGGTCCTGTATTAGCACACTATGAATTGCTCGATACCCTTGTCTAATCTGTAAGACCTTCAGACCCCCATGTGAACAATCCTGTGTGTGGCTCTGGTTCTCTGACGGGCTTCTGAAGTAGTACTGAGCACGGCAGGCGTTTTCGATTGTTCATTGATGCCCATGAACACTGAACGCTGAGGTTTAGGCTTTCGTTGGTATTTCTCTCTGGTTTGTTCGCTGCTGCTGGGGCTTTGCCTGGCTTTGCTAGGGTTGTTTCGAGTTTGGGGTTCAGGGAAACCTAGTACCCTTAACCCAGAACACTACCAGAACAAAATACAAGATGATCATACTGTCTCGAATGCATTGCCGTCTGATCGGGACAGTACCCTGCGAACGATTGTCTTTCTACTGACTTCCGTTAGGAGTCTTTTGTCCTAAACCCCAAACCATCTTTCCATCTCTGTCCCAAACTACCAACTCTCTGCCCTCTGCGGCACTGCAAAAGCCAAACAGCACATGTTTTTGAAAAGCCACTACGAATCCTAAAGAACCCTGATAAGACCCCTAGTAACAAGTCCGAATACCGGCTCATGAACACCCGCCAACCCCTTTGCAGACTTTTCAGCCCTTCAAAACAGAGCATAGGCCGAAAGGCACCCTGTAGCCCCCGAAGCCTCAATCCACAACCCCAAACCCTCAAAAACCTTTAGCCCTCCAAAAACCCTCAATCAAAAATAGAACCCCAAACCCTTGACCCCCCCCCCCCCCCCCCCCCCCCGGCCCCCAACCAAAAAGTGCGCCAAAAAGCTTTGCAACTGGCCGAGGCCTTAGGTACGGCTCTGAGCCAACTGGTGCTCACGCCGCCTCCCAGGTCGATACAGTTGGGTTACAATGCGGAGTTTGGTGTCCAGGGGTTAGGGTTTTAGGGTTTAGGGTTCAGAGGTTTTAGGGTTTTAGGGTTCGTTTTAGCGCTGAGGGCTTTAGGTTTTGGGGGCTTAGGCGACTTTGGCATCACTTTCTGTCAAAAGCAGTTGTGTTTTGTAGGTCTAGGTTGCGTTGCTTTCATATTTGTATTTGAGTGCTTGATATGTGTGAAAGACTTTTCTAGAAGCCAGTCGAAGGGGCTTGTTGGGGTTGACATGTTTTTAGATGTTGCATCTTCCTTGCGATGGTCTAGCTTATAGTTGTCTAGCCTGCAGTTCGTGTGGGTTCTTGGCTTAATTTAATGTCGGTCTTGTTCAAGGAACAGGGTTCGGATTTGGTGCCATGGAATTGGGTTCGGCGTTCAGGGCGGGGGAGAGTCTTCATCCTAAATGGTTGTAGGCATTTCCTGGGCGGATACTTACACCAAGCACAATGAGGCACGTCGGGCACTTCGGGAATATGTGCATATATGAACTGATGTGTTTGTTTGTCTGTCTCTGTGTCTGTCTGTCTGCCTGTCTGCCTGCCTGCCTGCTCGTCTTTCTGTACGTATGTGCATACATGTGCACTATATAATATGTATGTATGTATATATATATATATATACAGAGTGTGCATATATATATATATATATATATATGTATATATACTCTATATACATATATATATATACATATATATATATATATATATATATACATATATATATATACAGACATACACATACATCCAGACATACTTGCATGCATGCATGCATATACCATATATGTATATGTATATGTGTATATACTGTTATGTATAGGTGCATCTGAATGTGTTCATTTGCTTATCAGTTTATAGTTCGGTATACAGGGTCGGGTTTGCCTTCAGAGTGGTGGTGAAAGCACGCCATACCGGTCTCTTTGGGAATACGGGGTCATGCCTACTTTGCTGTAGGGATTGGGGCTAATTATACGTTGACAGCCGATCAGATGTCTACAGTACCTACAAGAACGAGGTACTACGTCTAGGGTCTATAGGAAGCGCCTAAATGCCAGAACCCTAAAGCCCTAAACCTGAAGACTTCAAACCCGAAGCCGTAAAACTCTGCAGCCTTTAAGCCTTAAGCAACCCCTAAGACTCTAAATTCGAAACTCTAAACCCTCAGCCCTAAAACCCTTAAACCCTGGACCCAAAAATCCAAAACCTAAAACCATACAGCCCTAACTTGTCCTGCCTGGCTCAAGTGGGAGGTCATCCTTTCGCGCGGACGCTCCTGTCTTCGTGCCGGGTATGGGTACCCCAGGCGCAGAACCGTGCGTCGACTTTGGGCCCGCTTTGAACTAGCTTGTTGTCAGGCCCCTACAACAAACTGCATATCAGGCAGTGTTTCAGACGAGCATGCAAAAAGTTGTTTATGGTAGTTTAAGGCAGAGTTTTAGGATTGGGTCTAGGGCTCATAGGGCTTAAGGCTTGCTTAGAGTTCCAGGGTTTAGCTTTGATACGCACTGCCACCATTGTACGGATTGACCAACGTGTGTTCACGACACCCTGATGTCGAGTGGAGCCCATCCGTAGGAGTCGGAGAAGTTGGAGGAAAGACAACTACTAGGATCCAGAGTAGGCCCTTATTCCCTTTTTTAGGGCTTAGGTTCCCTTATAACCCCCTTTAAACCAAAAAGGGCACCCTTTTTATTCCTAGGTTACTCTTAGGTCTAGACTACAAAGGCTCGACATGATGCAGGTAGCGAATGTTAACGGAGCCCCACCTATAACCGCAGAACCGTCAACATATTGACGCTCCCAAGTTATGTAGGCTAGATAGGGTTAGCATCCTGGGAATCCCAAACGAAGCAAAACTATTTCCGAAATCAAAGAATTGCAAGGGTCACTGGGCTCTTCGCGTGGCAGTTGCCGCAATGCTTCCTTGTATGCTCAATCCTCAAACCCTGTCCCAGCCCATCAATATCCCCATTCACGAGTTACAAGGCCGGGTTTGGTACTTAGTGTGATCCATAGGCACTCCTGACGCATTTTTTCTGTAGCCTCTCCACCCCAAAACTCTAGCTACTCGGACAGATTTTCTACTTTGAGAAAGCCTATATTCCCCTCAGAACAATACAAAGCCGTTAAACTTGATGAGACCCCATGCCCTGGGTCCACCAGATTGGTTTAGATACCTTTCAATACCTGTCCGTCGACTAGATAGGTAGAGCTCTAAACCAGGGTCCCCTTTTGCAGCTCGAAAAGCATACATCGCTCTTTCACTGCAGTTTGGGACCGTTGGGCTTTAGAGACAGAGTCTGATACGCTTAGGGCGCAGGGTTTTTCCTTTCTAATGGTACCCGAAATAAACCCTAACAAGTAAATAAACCTGACAACCCGAAACCCGCAGCTGCAAACCCCAAACCGTAAATCCTCAAACCCTACATCTTTCAAGCCCTGCAGCCCTAAACCCCAGTCCCGAAACCCAACACCCTAAAAACCCTTAACCCAAAACCGTAATCCCTAAAGCCCAAAACCCTAAAAGCCCGAAACCCCAATCTCGAATCCCAACGCCGTAAATCCTGAAACCCAAAACCCGAAAACCGTGAGTCGCAAGCCCGGAAACCGTCCCAGGCGCGCTGGACTTCGACACGCCAGTGAAGGCCGGGCCTCGGGTTTTTGTATAGGTGGGTTTTATGGGTTTAAACAAATTCGAGGGTACTATAAGGGACCCTTCAAAGCGACCTATCTGAGGGTACTACCCGGGTTGAGGGTTCAGTGTTTGGGGCTTCGGGTTGTTAAGGGTTTTTCGTTAGGGCTTTGTGGAGTTGGCCTGGGGCCTTAGCTTAGCTCTATAAATGGTCTTAGGTTTTGGGGTGCTTTCGGCTTAGGGGTTTCGGGGTTCAGGCGTTTCAGTTTCGAGGTTTTGCGGTTTTAGGGTTTAGGGTTTAGGGGCTTTGAGTTGGCAGGTTTCAAAGTTTCGGGATTTCGGGGTTCAGGCTTCACCGGAGGGGTGTTCAAGGTACTTACAAGCACCTTCGTATGTCTGGTCATCGTACAGGCAAGGCTTTGCGCGTTTCAAAAGTCTGTGGTATTCTTTAGGTTACGCTATGGGCAAGAAAGGGTCTAGGGAAGAGATTCGGGATGAGGGCTCAGCAGCTCAGGGCGCTCAGGTGTTTAGTGTTCAGGGTTTCGGCATACGGACATTTGTAGGGCTTGGCGCTTTCAGGGGTCCGGTTGTATCCAGGAGGGGCTCAATGCTTACTTCTACACCGCTAAAACACTTTAAACTTCACAGTGCAGCTTATGTAGGCGTGCGCTCCCTGCAACACGGCCTTTCACCCAGGAGCAGGGGTTCAGTATGTCGATTGCCGTGTCGCTCCCGGTATCAACAGAATCGCAGGTTCTGGCTTCCCTGACTGCAGCCCCCCAAAGAAACCTCTAAAAGGCCCTCAGCCCTATAGAGACCCCTCAACCCCTCAACGCCTCAACCCCGAACCCGTATCCCGAAACCTTAAACCTTTAACCCTATAAACCCCAAAACCCCCGAAACCCCTAACCCTAAGACCTTGAAGCCTAAAACTTTGTCGTCAACAGCCTGCAAGCATACACCCCCAACCCCATGCATCCTCCCCGCAGGTCGGTGAGGAAGAAGACTTCGTCGAAATGCGATCACGCATGTGCTCTGGGTAGTAAGGTTAGATGGGCAGTGATCGTTATCAGGATCCCGTTTAGGCTCCTCTTGATACTGGTGCGGTACTGGTCTTTTTTGGAACCCAACAGGGACCTTAATTTAGAAAACTAACCCATGTAAGGGTCCTATAACGATACGAAGGGTTCTAAAAGGGTCTGAGGGGTTCTATGAGGGTCACACATGGGACCCCAGAAATTCCGATGTTTGGGGCAGTGTCGATCGAGGCATCAGGGTTGACTTGCGCCCACGTTTCGGTCTTGGGTTTGCTACCGCATTTCCCTGTGGCCTGAAACCATAAACCCTTAAACCCTAAACCCTAAACCCTTAAACCCTAAACCCTAAACCCCTAAACCCTAAACCGTGGCCTGAAACCATAAACCCAAAGCCTGGACGTGCCCTGCATTGCAGTGTCTTGTTGTTCTGGTGGTTGCCTTTCTGTGTCTCAAAAAGGTTCCAACTGTAAACTTCGCTAACCTTCTTAGGCGCCTTAATTAGAATCTGGTTTGGTGGAAAATTAGTATTCTCGTACCAAGAAACAAAACCGCGACTAGAATGGGTTTTCGTGGCACATGTTGGTGTGCTTCATAATATAGGAACCTGATGAAGAAACCTTGGGCCTTTATTTTATTAGGGCTCCTTCTATGGATCCTAGTTTTTCGTGGTTCTCGGCCCAGGGTTTCTTAATCAGGTTCCTACATAAGCAAGGACCCCTAGGAACTACTGTTGGCACTAAATCCGGCCTCTTCTTCAGCAGCCCCGAAGGCTCTTGTCCGAAACCCGAAAAACCGAAGCCCGCCTTTTAGAAAGAAGTGTGGCTGGTTCCGGGTGGACCAGGACCCGATTTAGTTTAGGGTTTAGGGGTTAGGGTGTACCAGGAACCCCCAAGAGCCCTTATGGTTCTCAATAGTGGGTATTTGGACATTACTTGAGGGTAGTTTGGGGGATCTAGGTGCGGTACAGTTCGAGCAAGGCGTCTGTCGGGTGTAGGGTTCAGGGCTTAGGGTTTAGGGTTATAGGATTCAGGGGCTTAGGGTCCAGGGCTATGGTCTCGGAGCAGTTGTCAGAGCCGTTGTCGTCGAAGCAAAGGGATGCTTGCGACCGTGGTGCCGCCATGGAGAGTCGCCCCGATTCCTAAGGGACCCTCCAGGGTCCTGATGGCTGCAATCAGCTTGGCAGCTCGGCATGATCATGTCTTCGAGTGCTAAGTCTGTCTGGCCTCATGCCCACTGCGGAGATTGACAGAGTGGTGAGCACGCATGCAACACATCGCGCCAGGCCAAGCACAGGAGTGGCGAGCAGATGATGACAAGGAGCTCGCAGCTCGTGGTCTATGCGTCGGCGAAGCTTGCGTCGACAAAAGCGTCAAGAATGGGCAATGTGTGGTGCTGAAATTGAAGCTCAGCTGGTGAGGACGAGAATTCAGCTGCCGAGATGCGAACGCCCTGCAACGGCTAGATGTCAAGTTGATTACACGCATTCCTTACACCCGGCAGATCCTGCAACCAACGTATACATCCCTTTTCAATCCCGTTGCGCAGCCCACACAGCTGGAAAGCTTGCCATATGGCACCCTTTATAATAAACAAGACTCCCTGGGTGCCATGAAGGTTGCGGGTTCGACAGCTCCTGGCCGACGAGGAGGCACTTCCGATCGACTACAGTGTGGTTGTTTTTTGGGGACACCTAGAGTCTCCATTGTAGTTCCTTTTCTTGGTTAAACCATCTTGAAACTAAGGATCCTATAGGGTAACCCAAAAAAGAGCTACAATGGAGACTAAGGTACATTGTGCTTGCTTTTTTTTTTTGAGGGTCGGGCCTAGGTGTTGGGGTTTTACTGAGACCTACGTCACTTACCGCGTGAGTTTTGCTTTTTCTTGTTCCCGAGTGCTGGCAATCTGTAGCCTGGCCCATGTACCCCTGTAATTTGAAGAATGGGTACTTTCGAAAACAGAGAAGGATCTCCTTGAGATTCATATAGGGGCCTTAAGAATAATCTATGCTATGTTGGGGGTTCCTTTTTATAGTTATAGTATACAATGGGCCCCAAAACCCTATTCTAATAATTAAGGCCCCTATATTATGATTGGCAGCATCTCCATTGACTCGTAAACTGGCTTCTGTAGGGACCTATGTGGTGAGTCGGCATTATTGGCTTCTCCTCTCGTCCTGACGCACCATGCAATTCACTGACAGATGAACGTCCCCAAAGCCTTGAAATCTAAACTTTAAGCCTACATAACACTACGCCCGAAAATAAGTTTACGAAGACACCCCTCCTGACTCCTGGTCCCCATTTTTGTAGATGCAGTTTTATACTGTATACACAACCTTCGTCTGAATATTGACGGCTCTGTAATGAAATCCAAGCGCTTTCATCATGATGAAGGCTTGTACCACAGACCCTGCGACAGTTGTAGACCAGCAGAGCAGAACCAGTTGAACTTAAATGTATCGTCACCCCCCCCCCCCCACCAGACGCCCCGAGCCCTGAACCCTGATAGAATAATCCCTATAGGAGCCTTAAAGGAGCACCGAATCCTGTCCTAATCGGTTTTGGATCCAGGAGGTGTCCTTCATCGGAGGCACAGCGATTTTGTTTACAGGGGCAGGGTTTGGGGTTTAGGGTACCGTGGATTGTGGGAGTCCTTCTATACATCCATTGGTATACGCCTCCTTGCCCTGCTCCATTATCAAGGCTCCACTGCGGGTTTGAATTGTTATTTAGCTTCCGTCCGGGGGCCATGCTTTGCAGGCTTTTGGGCCCAAACAGAGCCTGAAACTTTGAAATCCTGGAGCCCACACCCCGACAACTCGCCCATGATGAAGGGATTTTGGAGTGCCTGGCTGAGCCCGAACAACCAGTAAAATTATGTCCCGATAATCCCAAGAACGCTACAAAGTCAAAAGGCCCCAAGCCACTGTTCTCCTTGCATTAGTCCTGATTCAGAGACTCTGGATCCAGAAGTAGTTTCATGAGGAAGGGTTTACGATAAACGTTTCGACTCTACAGCGGATAGCTGCGCTTGATCTGCTGGAGACATGGTTACACCTCGAACTGTGGAGCATCCTTCAATCTCCCAACGCGTCTCAATTCCCCCGATCCCGAACACCTCAAATTCCTAAAAGAACTGGGAACCCAGCAAGGGAACCCTGTAATAAGGAACCCTGAAATTGAACACTAAACCCTAAAACCTCGAACGGAACCCGTCTAGAACCCTTTTGAAGGAACCCTAAGCCCTAAACCCCGAGGCCTAGCCTCACCCTAACCTGGAACCCTGAACCCTGAACCCTAAACGTAAACCCTTTAAAGGAGCCCTAACAACAGCGCCGTCGCAGGGAAGATGGGGAGTGACAGCCCAATCAGGCTAAGCACTGCCAAGCGTTTGCAGGCAGTGGCCTTCGGGTGCCAAGAAAGGCTTTGGGTTCCCTTAAACGGATCTTTTTAAGGGCTCCTTTGAGGGATCTAAAAGGGCTTCCCTTGAACGGATATTTAAGGGATCTGTAAGGGTTTTTCGGGTTGAGGGCTTTGGTGGGGCTCAGGGCTTTAGGTCGTAGAAGGGCTCGTAGAGGGGCTACTGAAGGGATTACTATAAGGGTTCCTCTGTGAGAGCCGGGTTCTACAAGGTGTTCTTTCTCCCCCGGGTTTCATGCGGTTGTTATTCAAGGTCTTCTGTGGCTTTCAGGGTGTCTATCCATGATTCCTTGCAGGGTTTCTAAGAAGGCTTTGTACAAGGGTTCTTTGGAAGCTCTGTAAGGCTTATGATGAGGGCTTAGGGATTAAAGAGCTTTGGAATGGCGGATTCGTGGAATTGTAGGGTTTTGTGTTGGTCTATACAGGTTGTGTAATGGTTATTCTGAAAGAGCTTCTTCTGATTATGATTTAGATTGTGTCGGCTCGTTACAATGTTGCAAGTTGGCATTTTTCTATGGACTTGATTCTCCCTAAGTATTTGCGTTTAGGAGTTGGTGTTGAGGGAATCTTCATGTCCGTGTCTTTGAGGGTTAAACGCTTTTGGAACTTTTGGGGGTTGAAGTCCTAGGTTCAGTCTTGGGATAATCTAGGGTTGGGGATAATTATTACTACTGTTCCTTAGGCTGGCTTTCGCGCTTGTGAACAGAAAAAGGTTCTCGAGGACATGGCTCGTTGCTCGAGGGGCTGGGCTGGCCGGTAAAGGAGCACTTGGAGATGCCTCTGCACGTTTCCTCAGCGATTTTCGCAGAGACATCGAGAAGGCGCATGCGACTCGCATGGAGACCAGCTGCCGTTTGGGTGACGTTAACCGCTCGTGTGGCGCATGTAGCCAGTCCAGCAAGAAGACGACGGGGAGGACGGAGAAAGCATATACAAGTCTCGCGAACGGGCTTGTTCAAGTCCTTGACAAAGATGCTTGCGAGCGAGGATCTCATGCCGCTCATCCAGGAGCGGTAAGCCACATCTTCTACTTCTGCTAGGTTACTGTTGACCCCCAGTCCCAGGAGCATGCGACGGAAACGTGGGTACGACTAGAATATGCCCCCACACCCTATCTCATCATCAATCTCTTCTACGCGCAAAGCCCAATAACCCCCTATGGAAACCCGTATAGAGCCTTTTCACGAGCCCTGTATTGGAGCAACTACTTTTTGCCTTGGACATCAATTGGTGTCTAGGACCAGAGAGGGTGAGTTTCCAGGTTTAGGTTTAGGTTTCAAATTTCAGGGTTTAGGGTTCACGCTTTCGGGTGTAGGGTTTAGAGTTTAGGGTTCCGGGTCCTGGCGTGCTTGGTGTCTTCGCCGAGCTGATAAGTGCTAGCTTACTACATACTACAGTCATGCAGAGACGAAAGCATGAAACACAAAGCCACAACCCAAACCCTATCCCTCCAAGGACCTCATAGTTAGGGCCCTAGACCCCTTAAGGACCCCATAATAAGGTCCCTGGAGGGACAGGCAAACTGCTACAGCTCAGGGTTGCGCCACCTAGGCTACCAGCTACCAGACGTAAGTTGCATGTGGCCTGAAAGGGAGGGCGGCACCCTTTGCATGATTTAGTATTTAGGAAGTTGCTCTGGACTTGGTGTAGGTGTAAGTATCATGAGAGCTTGATCCTTCATCTAGCAGCCGGCAGAAGGGACGTGATTCCGAAAAGTACACTCAGAACTTCAGAACGTCGCTGCATAGCAAGTAGTCAGATGAAGGTGACCTGGCTGTGTTAAGTTAGGACGGTGAGGACTCCTTTCATGTTTTCTGTGATCCGTACAGCCTCATAATAAGTATCCTTTTCGTGAGGGTATACACTCTGCACCCGATTATGATAGGATCAGAACACAAGCAACCCGTACTTTGAACCCGATACAAACAGCAGGATCTTTTCTATGAGGATCTCCCCGAAAAGAATTCCCCTAAACCCCCATGCACAGCGTTAGTAATTAAACGATTCATACTCACTGTAATGAAGAGCCCAAGAAGCCCACCCTACACCTTGAACCGAAGACCCAAAGAAGGCCAACTTCCACGAAGACAAGGCCCTCGCAGGTGCGAGAAGTACTTGCAACCGCGGTCCACTTTGAGGGTTTAGGGGTTAAGCTTTAGGGGTCAGGAATTGCGGGTTCAGTTTGGGGTTTTGTGTTTCCTAAAGTTTACGGCTTGCGGAAAATTGGATTCGCGGTGATCCTCAAGTTGCTTCTCAGGATTGTCAGCTTGCTTCGTGCTTGTGCGGTAGAACTGCACATGTCGAGGATATCCTAAACCCTGTAGCAGAGTACATATCGAGGATACCTGGCAAGAGTACAGCCCTTTCCTCGAGAACTTCCCCAAGTGTCGCAAAGTGTAAAAACTGCCTTGGTGGCAGCAGGTCACTTTGGGTTTAAGAGTTAGCGGGATTAGGGGTCAAGGTCTAGGGCTTCGGCGTTCAGTGCATACTTGTATGAGTTTAGGCTGTTATGGAGGTTTAGTTGTTGGGTTTCGGACGTTTTAATGTCAATTGCAGGATCATTGGAGTTTTTGGCCAGGAAGCTGTGGTTGGGGGATGCGCCTCCTTAACTGGAGTTACCCAGTGGGCAGCCTGATCCCCAAACACCCTAAACCCCTAAACCCCGAAACCCCGAAACCTGAAACCTTCCACCCAATCCAGATAAAGTATTTTAACATCCATGTAAGCCCTTCCACGGCCCACTGCAGCACCCCGGACGGAGACCAGAATCCATGGTTAAAGGGAGCTTGCCGTTCAGTAGGTCTGCCATTCATTCAACCCTAAGCCCTATGAGAGCTGCACCCTAGACGTATCGGGCTGAAGCTCCCAGGGTCTTTCTACTTGTGGGAGTTTCCGAAAATAGGGGGTACATTATTTTGGGGTCCTTATAAGAAGGATCCCACTATTTAGGGTACTAGATTAGGGTTCCCTATTTTCGGAAACTCCTTTCTAGGTATCTTGCAGATCTATCTTGACTTGTCACAGGGGATGTCTGGTTTATACAAAGTTCGGGGTCGAATGAAGGGGGCCTGAGTGGTTAGTGTGGGGTTCTTTCCTTTGAATTTTTGGGGCCCTTACAAGCTTGGTTTTCGGGCTTCGGACTTCGGGGTCGCTGGTTTTGGACGCTGGAGGTCTCTTGGGGCGCTAAACTAACCCCGAACCGCAAAACACACGAATGCCCTAAAGCCAAAACAAAGCCCTACATCGTACGAACGAATATGCTCCGGCTTTTTGAACTCCTTGTCAAACCTCAAGCCCGAGATTCTTCACTTGTCCGGGTGCTGCGACCTTAAACCCTGAACCCTATGGCCCTACTCCCTACTCCCTCAACCCGAGACCTGAACCCTAAACCTACTTAGAACTTCAACCAGACCACAAGCCCGAACCCTTCAAAGAGCTACGTAGAACCCTTCCTCGGAAACCCTACAAGCTCACGCGGTCGCTTCTCTTTCGGCTCCTTAGCGCGGGTTTCCAAAACCTTGACCACAGAGTTGTCCTCATCGCTGGGTCGAGCGGGAATCGGAAGTAGCCATGGCACAGCAGGCCGCGGGTTAAACAGGAAAAAGGGTCCCTTTAAAGGGGATGTATAAGGGTTCTATGAGGGATGTATTGTGTATGGGCCTTAACAATTAGAATAGGGTCTTGGGGGGAGTACATTATACCATACTTACAAGAAGGAGCCACCAGATAATATTGGCAATATTACCAGGTCTCCCCCAGTGCCCTTTTAGAGAGCACTTATGGTCCTTAATCGTGGGCATTTGCGGTATAGTCGAGGGTAGTTGGAGGGTCTAGGTGGGATTTGAGGGTCTAGAGTTTTAGGTTCCCGAAACTGCGAGCTGGCATGAGGATTGTTTGAAGTTTGGGTTTTCATTAGTCATTTAGGATCTTTTCGGTTTGAAGGGTAGAGGAATTCGGGGCTGGGATGGTCCTCGATAGTTCAGGAGTTTTTAATCCTATTGAGGGAGCGTATGGGGTTTTAGGCTTAGTAGATGAGTAGCTAACCTTTAACCTGTTGGGGATCATATAATCCTACCCGAGTTGAAAAGGTTAATCTTCTTTGGGCTAGGGTATTCAGCCTCTAAGTAGGGGCTTGAGTTTAATGTTTGGTGTTCAGGAAATGGACTCCTAACCCAAAGAGTCCTTCGCCCCTTTTTCGTAGAATGTGTAGGGTGGCGAAACTCGGAATCCTTATTGTGATTTGGACAAGTACTTATCCCTCCATGACAGTACATACCTCGGACCCTTTGTGAAATCTTGAGGCCTTTGAAGACAGGAGCTTTGTTACATTCGTCTGCAGGGCTATTTGGGGGGGCCTTTTGCACTTTCACAGGCTTGGGAGTGTGAGTGGGCATGCCTACCTGGCTGCCAGCGACATTAAAAAAGCAGTGTATATGGGGCCGCCCTTACTTAGGAGAAAGTGCTCTCACAGGTCCCTGACTCTGTGTTTGAAGTCAGTCACGGGGCTTCACACCCAGACATGCGAGGTCGACAACACCCTCTCGGCCCTGCATAACCCCAAACCCTAAACCCGTAAACCCCCAAACCGCTAAAGGCTAAACGACTGAACCCCTCAACCCCTAACCCTAGAGCATTAATCCTCTTAAACACCCTAAACCCTAAGCCCCCAAGCCGGGGGATGCCATGCTTGTAGGCCGCTTGTCCTGGGTGACTTCTGCTTCCGGACATGACACTGGCTCTGCTAATTATCACTACCCTGACATCCAGGAATCTGCCGTTAGCCTACTGTTTCCGTTGCACCGCAGACAATCGCCATGAGCCCGAGGCCCGATACTCAAGCCAGAAAGGTTAATGGCACAGACAAGAAGCCGAAAAAAACAGAAGCACATCCTGAATCGTAAACCCGACCAGATGCCGCAACGCCCTAGGGCAAGCCCTCAAACTTATCGAGAACCACCTCGCCATCGTTTTAACCCCCCGGTGCCTTGGGAGGTGCAAATGAGCGATTTCGAAATGCAGTGCGCTGAGCTCCTGTTTCGGGTTGTGATGGGCCGGTGGGCCGGCTTTAGGAGTGTCGGACCTTGGCTTTTGGGGGCGTAGGCATCGTAGGGCTTGGGGTTTGGGTGGGGCTCGTACTTGTGCGGTGAAAGGTTCAGGGTTTGTAGCCTCGGGCCTAGGGCTTTAGTTTCGTGGCTTTGGGCCTTAAGGGCTTAGGGTGTGATTACATGGCAATGGTGCTGCAGGGCCGAAGGAATATTGAAAACCCTACTAAACTCTGAACTTAGGTTAGTTTCTTTGTTCAAGTCGAGGCTTCAGGGCCAGGATTTCGGTTTCAGACCCGGAAACCCTAAACCCGAATGCCGAAAGATACTACTGTCTATGGAATTCGGGCCCGTCGTTGACAAGGATACTCTTGGAGATTTAGGCTTTGGTTTCGGGCTTTTGCTGAGGACTTCAGGCGTAGTGTTCGGGGCGTTGGGGCTTTGGCTGCGTGGCCGACTCCTCTAAACCCTGAACCCTAAAGCGCAAAACGCAGGTTGCCGAGGTTATTGCTCCCAGGCAGTCCTCACTTCGAAACTTACCTTGAGTAGTAGGGAATGGAGGAATGAGGTACAATTATAACTTCTATTACTGCCATTCTTGCACTCCCTACTAACCAAAGGTAAGCTAAACCCCATCCGCAACTAAACCCTGATCTCCCGTCGCAAAGTCCTGAGCACTGCCGAACATCATCCACTAATCCTGCATCCTTTGCAAGCTTATAAACCCTAATCTGGACGCTCCGACACCTCAAACTCTCAAAGCTTAGACCCTGAAAGCTACCAAGTATAGATTGTCCAAATCCTGAAACACAACGCTAAAGCCTATTTTTGCGGCTCTAAACCCTAAGTTCTTATCCCCCCGCCACTTGTCGAGACTACAGATAAAACAAGGCTCCGCACCCTCGGGTGCGGATCCTTCGGCCGAGTGAAGTTCTCGAAGTACAAGCCGGACAGGTTTAGGGTGTACAGGCTAGGGTTTTAGGGATAAAGTAGTGTTCTTTGTGAGTATAGCATTCAAGCCGGACCGAATTCAAGGTGCCTATGTTTTAAGGGTTTAGGTTTTTGGCTTTAGGGTTCCTGGTTAGTGTGTAATTGTTATTCAGTGGTGGTCCTTGCCATACATAGAGTAGAAAATAATGCACCAAACGGCCGCTCTATGTATGAAATACGTAAAATGACTATAAGACTATAATGTAAAAGCTTCGGGTTTTAGTGTGCCGGGCTGTATGGAGCATTTACAGGACCTTTATGAAACTCTTTAAACAGTTCTATCCGGGTTTGGGCTTGGTGGTAAAGTGATTGTGGATTTTGGAATTTATTAGGTGTTTGGAGTTTAGGGTTTGAGGTTTAGAGTTTAGTGACTTTGTTGTTTCGGGGGGTTGGGGTTCGCTTCTCCTCTTAGGGATTCGCTCTTTCCGTGTTTACTAGCAATTTTCTGTTCTTGCATCTGATTGTGTGGTTATGATTGGCATAAGGCGGCTATGGCTAGTACAGAGTGCCTATGTGGACGATCATACCGCAGTTCCTTGCTTTAGTCATCTCGTTTTTGTGCTGAAGGTCTTATCGCAGAGGTCTTGACCATCGGCCCTTTTAGTGCCCTAACTGAGTTCTACCGGCGGTACAATGGGCTTCGGCATTTGAAGGATCAAGGATCATGGACTTGGGTTTTAGAAGGTTACAGGCACGGCATCCCCAGTTAGAGTACTTTGCAACCCCACCTATACCTATGAGACTCTCACGTAGTATTGTTTTGGTGGAGCCAGTTCTATATTTAGGATCCCGTAAGATACCCCGAAAAAAGGATCTACAATGGAAACTACAGGTAGGAATCGGACAAACTGACTATGAATGATGCCTACTGCCTCCAGGACGGGAAGTTCTATGCCGTGAAGTTCATGAAGAAGCATGAGATTATCAAGCTCAAGCAGGCCTGAAACCAGTCCTCTTGGCGTTCTTCTGGTTGGCTCTTTGGACGGGTTTCTGAATGAACTATAATAAGGAGGCCAAAAGTTTAACTTTTAGGGGGGGTTCAGAACACAGCCAAGTCCTCTTGACATCGGTGGTTAGGGTCGGAAACCGTGGTGTTCAGCCTTGAAGCGGGCTTCTTGCTGACTCAGCGATTCGGTTTAGTGCGTAGGGGATTTAGGGCCAGGGTGCCATACTGCACTATCGTAGATCGTAGACTTCCCCTATAAAACCCTTGAAGTCACCCGTCTAGGATCTCGAACAAGAACCCGTGAAAGAATTCTTGTAGCAACACTTATACGACCCCTTTGCCCAGCCCTGAAACCCAAAGCCGGAAAGTTTCACCCCCGGCGCCCCGCCCCAAAGCACCTTCCGATTCTGCTGCACCAAGCAAGCAGCTTACGAGAATACTTTGGCTGTAAAGTTTTGCAGGGTGTTGCAAGGTTTGGCACGGTTTATGGTGGTTCATAGTGGTTCTGTGGGATTCTGTGGGGTTTAGGAGTCGTTGTATGGGGGAGTAGGAATCGTTGGCAATGGTATCCCCTCGTAGTCCCAACAATACCTGTAAATATACCTCAATGTACCTCCGGCTATTCAGGCCCCTGTATTTCCGCGCGCAGCGCATGAATAACGTAAGGGTTCCCACTCGGGTTCTGGTTTACGGAATAACTAAACTAAGTAAACCTTTGCGTGGACCCCATGCTGTGTCTGACATTTTGGATTCCAAACAGATAGTTAGCCTGTGCTTGACTTGAAGAACCAGTTAGATCCTGCACAGTCCATCGTCAAGCCCGCAGGTGGATCACATCAACAACGAGAAGCGATTGATGGCCCAGATCGCGCACCCATTCATCGTCAACATGATGGGCTACACAAAGGCCGAACTCTAAATACGCAAACCGAAACCCTAAACCGAACCCTCAACACTTGAGGCTAGGAGTTCTTAGCATTCGAGCCTAGTGTTCAGCTTTCAACGTCTATCTGTAGCCCCAAATCGTAGCAAATGGCAGGTTATGGCCCCATCACCACTCAGCATATAACCCCTACAACAGCAGGTAGTTACATCCACAGGTGGGGTTCCCAATTCAAGACTGTTTCGATTAATAAAGTCTTGCAGACGGATCTTCAGTCGACATCAGCAGTCCGTGAGCTGTAGGAGTCAGGGCTTAGGGTTGCAGGTTAGTTACTAGGATGCCCAGTAGTACCCTTATTCCTTTTTTGTAGTCCTAGGTTCCTTATAAAGTTACCCAAAACCAAAAAGAGAGGCCTTTTTATTCTTAGGTTACTGGGTATCCCAGGCTAGAGGCTTAGGGGTGTCGGGTTCAGGGTTTGGGTTTACCGGCGCAGGCTTGGGGCATGTACCAGATGTTGCGATTGGAAGCAGGATGTGCCGAACAGTGGTTTTCTTGGACATCCAGCTAGAGGGCTAATTTAAAGAGCGATGGATCTGACATTGAAATCTTGCGCTACTGATTCGACGGGCATATGCACACTCTGTGGATGAAGATGGGTCAGTGCAGCACTAGCGCTGGACAAGGTTCTGACAGTGGTAGTATGGCACTAGGGTATTCGCACCAGTATGTGCAGTGCAGTAGGGATGACGGCAGGACTAGACATGGTCGTCATCATAGTCGCATTAGCCAATATATCTCTTGCGATTCTCCTGAGTGCCTTATTACATATCCAAAAGCTCGAAACCCTCAGAGGAAGAATCTCGCAGGGGGTTGCATCTCCATTGAAGCGGTTTGTGCACTGTGTACGGCTGGGCTTCGGAGGGCTGGTCCATGACATAAAATCCCGCGCACCAATGAGAGATCACTAGTGGACATTCCGGTTGGAGAGGTTGTCTGGGCGACTATCTATATCTATAATTAAATATCTGTATATATATATATATATATATGGGAGAATGTACATGGTTTCTGGATCCATGGGGTACAAAACCCTAATTTAGATCTAATGATTTGCATCTGACCAGGTCCATGCCAAACTCTCCTCTCATTTCGGCTGCAGGTTCTTTCTTGACTGTTTCAAGTTTCCTTGCTCGGGGTAGTGCTAGGTTTTCCTGACATCTCAGGACCAGCGATATGATTCTGTGTCACGGCTTTCAGCTTATCAGCGCGATAATTGTAGCTCAGGCTAACCTTGCCTTTTTCACGTAGTGACCTGGTGACAGGACGAGCACTTCGTCTACATCGCCAGGGCCCCAGCGAGTAGCCGTAGCCCAACTCGCCCACAGGCTGATCCTTCGTTGCTTCTGCACATGCGGCATGCAACCCTAAACGCTATAGCCTGACACTTCCGGAACCCTAAGCCTCGAACCCCTGTGCCACCAACTTACGAATCATGAGACCATGCATGCTCGATAAGCGTCCCCTGTTTGTTAAACCCTCAACTCTACGATGAGCCCTGAACCCTAAACCCTGAACTTTACTTGTGAAACCGGAAGGTATAGGTGCTCAACCCAAAGCCCCAAACCCGATTCCCTAAGTGCTGAGCCCCATCGTACCGGTTCTGGATATTTTCACTGACTATAGTAGAACCTGCCGGGTTCGACGAGTCGAGGTCATGGAGTGCATCAGCGGAGGGGAGCTCTTCACCCACCTTCGACGGGCGCGGAGGGGGACAGTGTGGTTCAAGTTCGGGGATATGTAGGATACTTTAAGTTTTCATTCCTACATCTTCTGAAGGGCTCGGAGTTTAGGGCTCACATGTCGTCTATGGCGGTGAGTTAGGGTTTACTGTAGGCTGGGGGTGTGCTTCTTGTGGATTTATGTGGGGTGGGGCCCAATACCCATAGACCGGTCTAGGTTCAAATTTCACTCCATAGCCCTGAAAGATACAGCTATACCTTAAACGGCAATGTTGCGGATCTCAACGGGAGGATGGGTAATGGACCCAGGAGGTGCAAACTTCAAAACAAGATCTACCGAGAAGCAAGGCAGACAGAAAGCATGACCCGCTCCATAAATAGCCACTGTTGCACTGGTTCTGTCTTGCACCTGTAATACTTCGTGCCTGATATAGATTCTACACTCTACTGTTATTCTCCTCTCAACTCTTGAAGTTGATATTCTCGAGATAAAAGTAGATTTGGCTTCATACCTTCCAGAAGCCGTTGCAGCAGTTGGCCAGCCATAGATCTCTTGGAGCGGCCTACACCCTCAAACTCCTAAACCTTCAATCCCTGAATCGAGCCCTGAAGCCCTGGACATCGGACTCCGGGCCGGGAGGTAGCCAATAGCCGTAGCCGCTAACAAATGTAGAGGCATAGATAATTGCCAATACTGTTTGGGGGGCCTCCTGATTGTTACTAGTTACAGTTTCATTTGCCCCAAAACCCTATTGTTAAGGCCCACATATTCTGCAGTCTACTTTCAAGCACAATGTAGCATGAATAGGCGTTTAGGGTTTTCCTTTGCCATGTTGCGGGTTCAGTTTTCATTTATTCAATTCAGGAGTTTTTTTGCTCTGTTTTATAGTCTAAACTCTACACCCTCTCTCTGACTGTGCAGGCACGCAAGTTCACGGACGAACAGAGCAAGTTCTATGGGCTGCAGGTGGGGCTCAGATCACTGTGGTTGTATGTACGTGCATTCTTGTCGGTCTTTATTGCGTATGTTTGTTGATGTTTCTCATGATCATGAGTTCCACGTATTGTTTTATGATGTTTCATGGGTGTTATGATTTACAATGTTCATGCTTTCATCTTGTGATCATCGAACATAAGCAAGTGTTTAAAGATGTTGCAACTACTGTCTCCACTATGGGTCCATGGGACCTTTAGTGGACATTCTCTGGTCTCTTGAGGAGGTTAGCTTGGGTTATACTCTGCTTTTAGTGTTCAGGCTCGATACGGAGGTCGAGTAACAAGTAAGCAATAGTAAGCATGTAACCATGCCACAATACACCTCAACCTGGGATTTTAGTGATGCGGGATTCAAGATGTTGGTTTCAGGGCCGGCTACTGGTTCGCTTTCGTGCTTGGTTAGGGGGCCTTCGCGTTCATGATAATATCACGAAGAAAATAAAACGATAACAAAACATAACGAAATGGCAATGCATTTTTCGTGGTAAAACGATAAGAAGAAAATAAAACGATAACAACACTCAGGGATAAGGATTTTTACTCGGAGTTATTATTCAACCCAATATGGTTGCTGTAATAGAAACTATATGGTCCTAGATGGTCATTGCTTTATATGGTTCACAAATCTGGGCTATTATCTCACGGTGTCAGGGTTGGTATACGGGTCTGTAAATTTGGGGGTGACCTTACGGCCTTACGGGTTCGCACAGTTGCTCAGAGTTGCTACACGGGCTACTGCCAAGGGCTAGCATGAGCGCACGTTTAGAGGCTATGCTGCAGCCTTCCATGTGACTATCCCCAGAACCCTACTGAAACCGCGGCACTTCTCGCATATACCTTTCGGACTTTTGCTGCGGGGTGGCTGTTTCGGCCGGAGTAGTTCAGGATCTAAGCTAGGACTTTGGTGTGCAGGTGCAAGTTGTCTATTTCCCTGGGCCGGCCCAGGGTACACTGTACCCTTCCGTTCTAAAAGTGAGGCCGAGTTTGGACCGACTCTCCTGTCTGGGTAGGGCTTTGGGACATTTTATATTTTCCCTTATTGGGCTTAAGAGGATCTTACTTACTAATATTTTTCAAAGGCTTTAAAAACCCCACCTAGCTGTGTGTGGAAGGTCGGTTAAATTATGCATCCCTCTTGCAACTAAGCAAGTAGATCGCCCAGTCATCAAACCTTCCCCTCAAGCCCCTGGATTTTGCGGCCAATATAATGTCGATGGCAGCGAGACATGGGGTGAAGCCCACATGTAGATGCAACTTCAAACAGCAACATGGTACATAAGCTTGCAACCTGACACTCGGAGGTAGCAACCTAAGTCATAGAGACAGCTCAGCCCGATGCCAAGAAAGAAGTAGGGCCTAGCCAGGGCTGGGGTAATAGTCACTACGGCTGGTCAGGGTTTCCTTTTGGGATGTTTTCGGGATGCTACGAAAACATCAGGTGAACCCTTTCAGGTTTATGATTAAGATTTAGCCGCAAGCGAGCTAGTGAGCTGGGCCAGGTCGCGGCAGCATTTGCGCACATCCACAGCACCGGTCTTAGCTATCAATCTATGTACCTGTAGCTGCGGATCCCTCTCTAGGCGTATGCAATCTAAGTTGGAATTTCAGGGGGTTCAGGGAGGTTGCCCACCTGGCGCAGTTAAGATGTAGGTTGAGTGCTGAGAGTAAGGATGTTGCGTTAAGCAGTCATTAGCACAGTTACCTTCTCCATGCCATGTCAGCCCCATGACCTTTCAACGAAGATACCAAAACCTCATATGTGCTCATGTTTTCACAAAGTGGGTCTGGTAACCCCTGTTCTGCGTCTGTTTATCGAATGCCCTCTTGGAGCGAAAGCTTACCGTTCTTTCTCAAACAGGGCCCCACACACTGTGGCCCTGTGTTTCTCCCTTGTAGCCACTTCGGATTCTGACTTTTGGTCGTTGCGGTGGGTGATCTCATGACATGACATGACATATCCCTAAACCAGGTACCAACAGGCCCCCACTTCAGGGACCAATTCTACGTTGCATTACCAACGCCTACCTTTTTCTGTCGTTGTAAGGTTTAGGGGTTGACCACCAGCACCTTACAACATGTAATCATGGTGGTTTTACATCCCATCCTATGCTTCGGCAACCTCTGCATGCAGTCCTACACCCGGAAATCCTGAAAACGTAGACCCTGCGTGTCGGTTTTGAGTTTAGGGTTCAGGTAGGGTTTCGAGCTTTGGTTCTTGACGTTCAGGCTTTAGGGTAAGGTTCAGGGTTTAGTGTCTGGACACCTAGATCCTGCATCCCTCAACCCGAAAGCCTGTACCCGGAGCTAAATCCACCGCCAAAGCAGAGCCACGAGCCAAAACTCGTCACCCTGCACCTCAAACCCTAAAACCCGAAAGCCATAAACCCCATAAGCACTATAAACATGTGTAACCCGTACTCTGTGAAGGCAAGAGTATCATTCAACCCTAAACCCCTAAACCCTATACCCCTGAACCCTAAACCCCTCAGCCCAAAGCCCTCCGCAACAGGCAGGAGTATCTCTAAACCCTAAAAGGCAAGACTATTGCTAAACCCTAACCTCCAAAAAACCTAACCCCTAAGCCCTCAACAAACCCTATAAACCCCTCAACCCTAAGCCTTCTGCAAAGGCACTCGGTTTTAGGATATTAGATATGTAGGTTAGGATTTCGGAGAGTCTCTGATAATGAGGTACTTGGACCCTTTGGGTAAACCCTGAAAGGCAAGACTATAAAACCCTATACCCTTATAGAATCCCTATAGATCCCTTTAAAGGGACCCTAAACCCTCAAACCCTAACCCCTAAACCCTAAACCCTATACCCCCGAACCCCCTAAACCCTAACCCCCAGGATCCTTATTATAAGGTACCCCCAATTTTCGGAAAGCCCCATCTCTAAACCCCAAAAGGCAAGAATATCCATGTTTTAAGCCTTCTGCAAAGGATAGGGCTTCATATTATGATTTAAGGTATGTTCCTTAATTAAGGGCTATGGGGCTCTCTGGGTCTAAACCCCAAAAGGCAAGAATATCAGGTACTTGGGGTTTAGATCTCTGAACCCCAAGTCTATACCCTTATAGAATCCCTATAGATCCCTTTAAAGGGACCCTAAACCCCCAGAAAGCCCCATCTCTAAACCCTATACCCTAACGAATCCTAAACTTCTCTAAACCCCGAACCCCTAAACCCTAAACCCACAAAAAGCAAGAATATCATTCAACCCTAAACCCCAAACCCCTAAACCCTAATATAGAATCCCTATAGATCCCCTAAACCCTAAACCCCAAAAGCCAATTTTCGGAAAGCCCCATCTCTAAACCCCAAGTCTATACCCTTATAGAATCCCTATAGATCCCTTTAAAGGGACCCTAAACCCCCAGAAAGCCCCATCTCTAAACCCTATACCCTAACGAATCCTAAACTTCTCTAAACCCCGAACCCCTAAACCCTAAACCCACAAAAGGCAAGAATATCATTCAACCCTAAACCCCTAACCCCTAAACCCTAATATAGAATCCCTATAGATCCCCTAAACCCTAAACCCCAAAAGCCAATTTTCGGAAAGCCCCATCTCTAAACCCCAAGTCTATACCCTTATAGAATCCCTATAGATCCCTTTAAAGGGACCCTAAACCCCCAGAAAGCCCCATCTCTAAACCCTATACCCTAACGAATCCTAAACTTCTCTAAACCCCGAACCCCTAAACCCTAAACCCACAAAAGGCAAGAATATCATTCAACCCTAAACCCCTAACCCCTAAACCCTAATATAGAATCCCTATAGATCCCCTAAACCCTAAACCCCAAAAGCCAATTTTCGGAAAGCCCCATCTCTAAACCCCAAGTCTATACCCTTATAGAATCCCTATAGATCCCTTTAAAGGGACCCTAAACCCCCAGAAAGCCCCATCTCTAAACCCTATACCCTAACGAATCCTAAACTTCTCTAAACCCCGAACCCCTAAACCCTAAACCCACAAAAGGCAAGAATATCATTCAACCCTAAACCCCTAACCCCTAAACCCTAATATAGAATCCCTATAGATCCCCTAAACCCTAAACCCCAAAAGCCAATTTTCGGAAAGCCCCATCTCTAAACCCCAAGTCTATACCCTTATAGAATCCCTATAGATCCCTTTAAAGGGACCCTAAACCCCCAGAAAGCCCCATCTCTAAACCCTATACCCTAACGAATCCTAAACTTCTCTAAACCCCGAACCCCTAAACCCTAAACCCACAAAAGGCAAGAATATCATTCAACCCTAAACCCCTAACCCCTAAACCCTAATATAGAATCCCTATAGATCCCCTAAACCCTAAACCCCAAAAGCCAATTTTCGGAAAGCCCCATCTCTAAACCCCAAGTCTATACCCTTATAGAATCCCTATAGATCCCTTTAAAGGGACCCTAAACCCCCAGAAAGCCCCATCTCTAAACCCTATACCCTAACGAATCCTAAACTTCTCTAAACCCCGAACCCCTAAACCCTAAACCCACAAAAGGCAAGAATATCATTCAACCCTAAACCCCTAACCCCTAAACCCTAATATAGAATCCCTATAGATCCCCTAAACCCTAAACCCCAAAAGCCAATTTTCGGAAAGCCCCATCTCTAAACCCCAAGTCTATACCCTTATAGAATCCCTATAGATCCCTTTAAAGGGACCCTAAACCCCCAGAAAGCCCCATCTCTAAACCCTATACCCTAACGAATCCTAAACTTCTCTAAACCCCGAACCCCTAAACCCTAAACCCACAAAAGGCAAGAATATCATTCAACCCTAAACCCCTAACCCCTAAACCCTAATATAGAATCCCTATAGATCCCCTAAACCCTAAACCCCAAAAGCCAATTTTCGGAAAGCCCCATCTCTAAACCCCAAGTCTATACCCTTATAGAATCCCTATAGATCCCTTTAAAGGGACCCTAAACCCCCAGAAAGCCCCATCTCTAAACCCTATACCCTAACGAATCCTAAACTTCTCTAAACCCCGAACCCCTAAACCCTATAGAATCCTTTTAAAGGGACCCCTAAAGGGACGTATCTCTAAGCCCCAAAAGGCTCTAACCCTAAACCCTAAACCCTAAATCCTAACCTAAACCCTAAACCCTATACTTCTAAACCCTATACCTTCAGCCCTAAACCCCTAAAAAGGCAAGAATATCATTCAACCCTAAACCCCTAACCCCTAATATAGAATCCCTATAGATCCCCTAAAACCCTATACCCTTATAGAATCCCTATAGATCCCTTGTAGTCCTTATTCTTAGGTTACTGGGTATCCTAGATCCCTAAACCTTAAAAGGCAAGAATATCATAGTAGTTCCTTTTTGGGAATACCTTATAGGGGACGTATCTCTAAGCCCAAAAGGCAAGAATATCATCCATCGCGACCTGAAGCCGGAAAACATCCTGCTGAGCTCGGGGCTCCCAGGGTCTTTTGGGATCTTCTGGGGGGTTTTAGGGGGGGGTTTAGGGGGATTTAGGGTTTAGGTGATTTTTGGGGGGATTTAGGGGGTTTAGGGTTTTAGGGGGGTTTATGGGGTTTAGGGTTTAGGTGATTTTTGGGGGGATTTAGGGGGTTTAGGGTTTTAGGGGGGGGTTTAGGGGGATTTAGGGTTTAGGTGATTTTTGGGGGGATTTAGGGGGTTTAGGGTTTTAGGGGGGTTTGGGGGGATTTCGGGGGCTTTAGGGGATTTAGGGGATTCAGGGGGATTTAGGGGTTTGGGGGGATTTAGGGGATGGGGTGATTTGGGGGTTTTGGGGGTTTCGGAGGGTAGGGATGTCGAGGTTTAGGGGTTTAAGGGTTGAGTCGGGGAGGTCAAGAGGTCTAGAGTTTAGGGATTTCGGAAGCTTGTGTTGCGGCGAGGCTTGTTTTGTTGTGGCGTTTTTAGAGCTTGCGGAATGTCCGGAAGTTCTGCTAAGGCTTCATTATTCTGGGGTGCAGTTTGTCTTTGGGGTGTTCAGGGTTGTGGGGCTCCGATGCTTTATGGTTTAGTCTACTTTAGGGGTGGCAGGGGCAGTTACGGAGTTGGTGGTTTCGGGTTTAGAGTGAGAATGCGGGATGCTAGGAACTTCAGTTATTGAGAAAACCTCGCTTCTCCTGGGGGCGTAACGGTGATGTTGGAGCTGGCCGAAGTCTGCACCATACGTTTCCGTTAAACTCAGCCTTAGCGCAAGAAACTCTGAACGTGAGGGTTGAGGATTTGTTCGTCAAGCACACTCCGTTGCCGTCGTCATAGTAGTAGACGTCGTCGTTATCGTCCTCGCCGTCGTAGAAGTAGAAGTAGCAGCAGCTGTAGAAGTAGTAGTGGGAGTAGTAGTAGTAGTAGTAGTAGTAGTAGTAGTAGTAGTAGTAGTAGTAGTAGTAGTAGCAGTGGTGAGGAGTAGGAGTAGGAGTAGGAGTAGGAGTAGGAGTAGGAGTAGCAGCAGCAGCGGCAGCGGCAGCGGCAGCGGCAGCGGCAGCGGCAGCGGCAGCGGCAGCGGCAGCGGCAGCGGCAGCAGTAATCTTTGCGGCAGTCACGGCAGAAGCCTGTTTGGGTCATTGACGCCGTCCTTTCAGGAATGGCCATGATATCTTTTAGTGTCCACAAAGGCCCGGTCCAATATCTTCCAACTTCATAGAGAAGTCCGAGTAACCAGTCATAGGGGTCCCTTGTAGTCAGATGGTAGTAAACTTACCACGAATGACACATGCTACGGTTCCTTGTACCCCCGAAGCCTCATTCTAACTGGCACCAGTTCATTCAACCCTAAACCCTATACCCTCCCCCTACCACCTCTACAAAACAAATCAACAACCAACCCCCCCAAACCTGTACCAGCCCTTAAACCGCAAACCCGTACGAGTGCAGACGGAAAAGGGCACTTTAAAAATAACCGTGCCAGTTCCCCAGGCCCCAACGGCTACTCCAAGCTCACTGATTTCGGCTTCGCGAAGATTGTGGAGCCAGGCGCTTCGGTTGCTCTCATGGGCTATGGTAAAACTTGAGAAACTTTATGACAGTACAGAACAACATAAAAGAGCATGTTCTACTGTAGTACATGTTCTAGTATAATCATATTGCTACGGTAAAAAACCTGGGAAGATGGTGTAAGATTGGATAACATATCATGGTGTATGTTCGAGTATGTGTATAATGATATGGTAAAACTTGAGAAATCGGATAATCTAACAGACTATGAACGATGGGTAGAATATGGTATACCAATGCTCGAGTATGGTTTATCGTAGTATTGGTTTGGTAGAGTAGAGCATAATGGATACTACAGCATGTTGGTTAGTTGTTTTCCACTGAGGTTTTTAAGTTTCGGCTCCGGAGCTTTTGGGTTCAAGAGACTGGGTTTCTGGGAGCTTCGGGTTCGGGGGCTTTGGGGTTTTGGGTTCAAGGTCTAGGGGTTTAGGGTTTAGAGGATTGGGGTTTATGGGGTTTAGGCGGTTTAGGGCCTTAGGGTTTTAGGGCTTTAGGGTTCAGTGGCTTACAAGGGCTGTAGCATTTACGGTTTAGGGGTTTAGGGTTTAGGAGTTTTTGGGTTTAGAGGGAATACGTGTTTTAGCGTTTGGGGCTTGGTAGCGCAGTAAGGTGTGGGACTTCGGCTTCGCTGCAGGTTTTCGCATTTAAGGTCTCGCCGGGTTCTGAAACATTGCGTCGACCCTAACCCCAAACCGGGTTGTGGTGGTAGCCAGCAGCCCTGGTCGTTCGAGTTAGCTTAGAGAACGGTGTCTATTCCTTCATTAGGGACCTTACCCAGAGGCCCCATAGTAGTTCCTGTCTGGGATTACCTCATAGGATTCCATATACGAACCCCAAAAAGGAACTACTTTGGAGCCTTTGGGTATATATGGTACCCGTCCAACAGCATGCGCACTTACGGGATCTTGGCTTCTCAAAGTGTACCTTCTCTGAGTTGCATGTGACGGCCTTCGAATTATGTGGGGATATGGTGTCTCAGCTACAGGGGCTCTGGTTTGGGTTAAGGGCGGGTTAATCCTTAAGGTTTGGGTCCTAGGGTCAAGAGCTTTCCAAATTCTCAGGGCTTCAGCCAATGATCAAGGGGTCAAAACTTGCTAGATTCCGGACTTTTAGGGTCTAGCAGTTTTGACTGCTGTCACCTGTGGTTAAGGAAGCGGTCAAAACTTCTATTCTGTAGAGTTTTCGGGTCAGGGTGGTTGTTGCGGTCTTTGCCTGACCCTGAGCCTGGAATCCATTATACTTTCATTATAATAAAGGGGCTCCCAGAATAGTATAATTATTTAAGCCCCTCTAGTCTCTAGTAGAATTCGGGCTTCGGATGGCCATGCTTGAGTAGCACACTTCGTTTTTTGTGAACTCAAATCTACGCGTTTGTGGCTTTCTTTTCACGAAAGCAAGAAATCTGGACCCCAGCGAAAGCCCGAGAAGGTTATTGTAACTTGCTTTGTTGGATCGACTCAAAGCTCTGTGCCCCCTTGCCCCCGTCTATGGCCGGCCAAGACCCGCACGGCTTGCGTCAGGCACCCGCACCTACACTCTCTGCGGCACCCCGGAATACATCGCACCAGAGGTTTTGCTCAACAAGGCCACGCTGGGATGTTGGGCCGTTTTGCAGGGATTCGTCGAAGTATCTTTTGTGGATATCCGATTTCATGATTGTGGGTCCAGGTGCGGCGTAAGACCGGAAAAAGCCCACTAGACCCCGAGAGGAAGCGCTAGCTTTGTGCAATTTCCTTTTCAGGCTTGTAGGGTTTGGGATTTGAAACCCTATAAACCCTAGACCCTGAACCGCATGGTTTGGAGGTTTCAACTCCAGGGTGGATCCCAGGGGTGTGTTCTTCAATCTAGGCTTTGCGGCGACAGGCTATAGGGCCCATTTTACAGCTTGGGTCGTTAGTATGCAGAATAGGCGCCTGGATAGTCGACAACGCTATGCCTTGGTTACTTCTTCTAATCATTCCTAATCACAGCATGGCCACAGGGTTTGGGCTTAGGCACTACACTGGTCTCTCTAGCCTGCATTTCGTAGGCCCTCACCCTGAAGCCTTACCCGCCACAAGAATGTCCCAGCTTCAACCCCGAAAGTGAGCCCCAGAAGGTTGGAACATGGACTTGGGATGATTTGTGCCGGGATTTCTTATACTGCACCTCAGGGCATCAGGACAATCCTACAGAACTCTCACCAATAAAGCAGATTCTGAATACCCGACTACTGCTGCTGCTGCTGCTGCTGCTGCTGCTTATATTGTCGGTATTATTTTCCGTATTTATTCTTATCGGTACTATTACCATTTTTGCTAACTATGATTTGTATTATTACTACTCCACACGACCACCACCACCACCACCACCACTACCACTACCTCTGACTCTGCCTCTGCCGCTACCTCTGCCACTACCACCACCACCAGTGGCCCCTAAACCGAAAACCTATGGTACGGCACTGCCGGCCCCTAAACCCTCAAGCTCCAATCCTCTACGAGTCCCGCACCCCTGAACACCCCATACTGCCTAGACCCTCCGTCTACCCTCTGTTTCACCTTAAACACCCATTCCTTAAAATTGGGACCATCTACACTAAACGCTAAACCCTAAACGTGGGTAGGTATAAGTAGAGTTATCAGGGCAACAGTTATGATTACCCTACTTCTGCCCCCCCCCCCGGCCCCCCAAGCCTAATGCCCGACCCCAAAGACTATATGCTGTCGGACACAACAGGGCCACGGCAAGCCGGTCGACTGGTGGACCCTGGGCACCTTGGCTTACATCTCTTGGAGTTTCAGGGGGTACATATAGGGGTCAAGATGATCACCGGTACTGTTTTTGGGGTTCCTTACTATACTTATGGTGTAATATACCACCGAAAAATTCGGGGCCCCAAAACCTTAGTCTAAGTATCGAGACCCCTCTTCTTACGGTCCTGAATCTCTCGAGCAGGATTGTGGGGTATAGTGCGGATAAGTAGGAACCCCATGGCATGCTAGAGCTTCCGAGGTTTCAGAGGTTCGGGGGTCAGGGGTTGAGGGGCTTGAGGGTTTAGGGGGCTTGCGGTGTTCAGGGTTTGGTCCGGGTTAAGGGTGTTTTAGTTTTCAGGGTTCAGCGCTCGGGGGATGGGGTGCATACTGGTGGTCGGAAGTCTGTCAATGGGATTTGGGAAGTTGACTATGCAGGGTTCGGGGGCTTCGGGATATGGGAGTTTGGGGCTTCCAGGAATCAAGAGATGGTGAATGCAAGCTTGTAGACATTTCGTCGAGCGTACTCTGGCTCCAACGGTTCTTACATAGATCGGGAGCCGAAGGTTTGTGAAAGACCACGTCCTTCCGGCTCGCTCCGGTTCTTGCTCCCTCAGTTGTCGTTGTTGCGGGAGCAAGTCAGGCCGAAAAATGCGTGAGTGGTGTTTGGATGTGGTGTTTTTTGTGTTTCAGGGTGTCAACATTGGGTATCACGGCATTTTGTCGAGTGCCAGGGGTGACAGCCGGTTACTGAATTTGGCAACACGAAACAGAGATGAGGCATGCTTCTATTGCTTGCACGGGACCAGGGGCGACCTCTTATCTTCACCCCTCCTCACCATACACCTTCAAGCACCTCAGAAGTGGGGTACGAAACAGATGCTGCTTCTCTCCGCGGCTCATCCGCAAAGGTGATTTTGTCACTCAGTAGACTTTCAAAGCCCAGACCCTCGAGCAGAAATCCTAAAGCCCAACTTCGTAACTCCCTCAGCCCTCAACTCAAAGGCCGCAAAGCTCCTTGACGACCAGGCTCTCAACCGAAGCCCTAAAGAAACTCCAAAACTAGGCCCCAAGCCTTTTCAACCTATTGCAAAACCCTATAAAGCCCCAACCCCTAGTCAAGTCGACAATCACAGGAATCCTGATCTACGAGATGATCTGCGGTCAGCCACCCTTCTGCGACGAGGATGGTATGGGCAATTCCGCTCAAAACGGCGTACTCCATTATTGGCGGTATCGTTGCCATCATTGTCACTAACTGTTATGATATGTCTGGTGTGCATTCTCTGCTATTCCTATCAATAAAATACTAGTGTTAGCATCAGTCTTGCTGTGATGCAAAATCAGTACTGTGGATCAGTCATGTTTAGCTGTTACTGTCTTTGTTCTTCTTCTTCTTGCTCCAACTATTCAAACATCACATGATGTAGGGCCCCTAGAAAATAGTGGAGCCCTGAAAGAATCCAAATAAGCAATCCCACTGTAACCATTTAAGGCCACTTTTACATTCAAGATGTGGTGAGTGTATGGAGGTCTCCGTGGGGCTCGACCTGGTATTTGGTACTGTGCTATCTAGTCACACAGCTTAGCATAGTTATCATGTGTATGTATGTACATGTAGAATTAATGCCTTTAAACAGAGACTTTTCACTCTCAAGTAAGTAGGTCGATCCATCCATCGGGTCCATCCATCCATGCTTTCATCTGTCCATCCGTCCATCCATCTGTCCATCCGTCGGTCCATGGGAAATGCCCCCTGCAAAAGAGGCCCACATGCTTCAAATACTTGTAAGCATGTCCGAACCATCCACCATCCATCAATCCATCCACGCCTTCCTTCATTCATCCCTCCACGCATCTGCGCATCCATCCATACGTTAACCAATTGCTCGATCCCATATCCGTCAGCAGCGTCTGCCTGGACCCTGAGCACAGTCTGTTTCTGGATCGCGTCTTCAGGCGTAGCTGGAGCCACAGGCAACCTTCAACCCTACACCCCCACAAACCTCGCAGTCACAACCCCACACCCTCAACCCTTAAGCTCGTAGAGTCCCCTTCTTTAAACTTTACAGTATGAGAGGCCAGGGAGCCCTTACACACGGCTCTGAGCATGTATGAACGTGTTTATCTTTTTTGGTTTTCTACGGTTGAACTAATTGTAAGAAGTGGCTTTTCGCTCGCTGTGGTCAAAAAAGCTCTTACATGCCCCTATCCCAACCACCAAACAGCAAGGGTACGCCTGGCTTGTGCACCGACTGTGTTTACCTTTGGTTAGTAGGGAATGGAGGAATCGGGTACAATTATAACTACTATTACTACCATTCTTCCATTCCCTACTAACCAAAGGAAACCCAAGACCAGCGCAGGACCCAATGGGCATCTATCAGAAGATTTTGGCGGGCAAGGCGCGACTTAAGGTGTGAGGCTTCGGGCTTAGGATTTAGTGCTCGGGACGCCTGAGCGCGAACACAGATTAGGGTTCCTGAACCCTAAAGCCCAACCGATCAGGGCCAGTACGGTTGCTGGTTCATGCAGAACTTTAAGCAGTAGGATCCTGAACCCTCATGTAGAACCCTAAACAGTAGGATCCTGGTGGTGAAGTTAAGGTCAGTGAGCCCAAATGGTCCTAAGTACCTATATTGGGAATACTGACCCGAACCATAAGATACTACAGTACAGTATACCCCGTTCCCCATCCGAGGCCAAGGATTCAAGGGGTAAGCCTAAGCCATACGCCGCCAGTTTGCGGACCTAGTACTACGGCCCGGATTACCTGACAGTATCCCCTCTTTGTCTCAGAGTCCCTGCACTCTATACTCTATACCTGACCTGCTTAATGGAATGACTGCACGGCCCATTTCTACAAGGCCGTAGACACTACATCCTAAACCTCTCTAAGCACCCTCTCAAAACCTTTATAGAACCCTTGAACCCTTAAACCCTGAACCGCACCCCAAACCCAGCCTCCATGAGATCCGGCTTTCAGCCCCATGGACCCGATATAAAGCTTCAAAACGGGTATTGCGACTGTGGGGCGACTTATACGGGTACAATGCGAAAATGCGCAAGCAAGTCGAGCCCGTAAAGGCTAGAAGTTCGACAGGGTCGTCGGTTTCTTGTTCCTTGCTGTTGAGGTTATATCTCCTTCCTGTTGTGGGGGTTCGGGCATACCATCCAGACCCGCCAACTTCAGTGGGATCGGGTGTCCTCCATGATTGGGGGTGCTTGTATTTTCCGTATCGCAGAGGTATACTTCTGAAGACCTTCCGGGAGCAGCGCAAATTCGACTCTAGCCCGTAAGTTGTCTTCAACACGAATTTGGGTCTAGGGTTTAGGGCTTTGCTTTTCCGAGAGCCACAGTGATTAACTTCTGCCGTGGCTCCTCGCAGTACCAGTTTGTCTCCCTAAACCCTAAACCCTATTTGAGCCCAAACCCCGAAAGGCGGGTGCCTCGCAGTACCTACCCTAAGGCTTCATAGTAGTTCCTTTTTGGGATTACTTCAAAAGCATTCTATACATTAACCCCCCAAAAGGAACTACTATGGGGCCTTAGGGTATCTGAATAGGACTTCCCAAGAACCGAAGGCCGGCGGCCCGAGGCCCGCAAATCTTTAGGCTTTGCCAGGGACCCCCAAGTACCCGGTTCCTTTAAGGGGATCCTTAAAAAGGGTTCTATAAGGGATCTATAACAAGGTACTAGGAAAAAGGAGGTCTTAATAATTACCTATACTATTTGCATAATATAATGGGCACCAAAAAATCCTATTCGAATTATACCCTTACCCGTTAAAGTTAAAAGGGCTCTGATATTTCTCAATAAGAGGTAATAAGGGGCTACAACAAAGGGTAGTTGGGGGGTCTAGGCAGGGTTTACCCTCTGTCTCAGGTGTACTTCCCGAAGTATTTCGACAAGAATGCAAAGGCATTGGCCGCGACCTTTGTGGGCCATTGCGGTGGGCTTTACTTCGCGTTTAGTTGAAGCATGATGAGATTGAGTAGGTAGCTTGTACATCGAGTTACACAGTGTACTTATACATATAAGAGCAGCCATACTGGCTTTACTTTACTGGCTTTACCTACCAGTTAATTATTGCCAACCTGCACGTTTTGGCCCGCATGGTGTTGCTCAGCCTTGACATTGGCTACTATCGAATTATTGAGTATAGGTTTTGAGTTATTGTTTTTGTTGAAAGAAAAATACATATAGAGAGAAAGAGAGAGAGAGAGAGAGAGAGAGAGAGAGAGAGAGAGAGAGAGAGAGAGAGAGAGAGAAAGAGAGAGAGAGAGAGAGAGAGAGAGAGAGAGAAAGAGAAAGAGAGAGAGAGAGAGAGAGAGAAAAACAAAAAACAAAGAGATAGAGCATAGGGCTTAGGGCTCGACCCCGACTTTCTGAGGACGCAAGGGTTCATGGCGTTCCAGAAATCCCCAAAGCATATCCCCGACCCGTGCGCATGCCTCTGCTAACCCACAATCCTTACGAAGCCGGGCCTTTGTGCTGCAAGGGTCGCAAGACCCTATTTTCAGTATTCAGGCCTTCATAGTATACTAGACCCTTAACCCTAAACCTAAGCCCCTAAGACTTTAGATGTTAGACTTGAAGACCCTGAAATCCAAATCCTACCAATCCCTAAGGCCCTAGACCCTATTGCTCAAAGCCTCTTGGGACCGCAGATGTGGGTTCTCTTTGTCAAGCCCAGGTCAAGAAGCTCCTGGTCGCTGACCTCAGCAAGCGGTATGGCAATCTGAAGGAGTTCGGGTCTCTACGGTAATGTAGTCTTTGGGATTGCGGTTTGTGGAGGGGATGAGTGATGACGAGTGATATTCCGTGAAGTTTGCTAGGCTCTTGTCGACCCGCTGTTAGCATCCGGTCGGTCCGTAGGGCCTCGTAAACCCCTGACGTGCGCCGCAGGACGGCTCTGCCGACATCGTGAAGCACACCTGGTGACCCGGGTATGGTTTCAGATTTGGGGGTTTCCGAAAGTTAGGGGTACCTTACTTTGGGGCCCTTATAATAAGGATCCTACCATTTAGGGTACTATATTGAGGTCCCCTATTTTCGGAAACTCCCATTTTGGGGAGCCTAAACTCGGCTCGAAACCCGAAGCACTGCGCCCTGAACCCTGACCCAGTAGTCGAGTAGACAACCTTTAACCTTTTTTGGGTAGTATAGTCCCTATATAACCAAAAAGGTTAACCTTTAGTTCCCCATGATACCCGATAAGTAGGCTGAACCTCAACCCCCAAAAGCACATGGATGGTTGTCAAAATTATGGTCCCTTTTTGGGGTACCCTAAATATTATTCTAATAAGGACCCAAAAAAAGGACCCTAATATTGACAACCACCCACATGTAAGTTATAGGATTAGTAAGGCCCCTATATTATAGTACCCTTATAGATCCCTTATAGTAACCCTTATAGACCCCCTTTAAAGGAACCCTTTAAGGGAGCCCTACCACTCACATCTCTTCTGCCACGCTCAGAAGCCTAGGCCCCAGCCCTGAAGTTGGGCCCGCAATCCCCGAACTCGGCCTTGAGAACTGAAAAAGGGGGGGGTTCTCCACAAAACAGTGGGCCCAAAAGGAGATACTGTTGATGATATAAGTCCTGTAGTACCTTAATAAGGACTCTAAACTATGGGAATAATGGCATATTCCTCATTATGGGTAAAACGCAGGATTTATATCATCAACAGTAGCACTGTATTCATTACCGCAGCTGTGGACCTTTCATATTACAAGTCTGAGCCTCCGCAGTACAGCATCCCAGGTTTAGTACATACGAGCTTCCAAAGTTGGAGACGTACGAGGCGCGCATCCTCTGATTGCCTCATCAGGGGACATGGGGGGTTTCCGAAAGTAGGTGACCCCAATACAGTACCCTAGCTAGTAGGATCCTTATTATAAGGACCCAAAATAAGGTACCCCTAATGTTCGGAAGCTCCCACATGCTAGGCAGCTTAGGGTTGCGGATTTCACAGGGTTGGAATACAACGTGCCAGAAAGTATACGTGTGAGGTTTGGTTTGCGGGGAGCTGAGATTTGTGGCTCCGGCATTCAAGGCTGGGGATATGGGCGTAGGGGTTTAGGGTTCAGGGTTATGAATTTGAGGCCTGTTAGGTTTTAGGGTTTAGGCTTTTAAGTTTAGGATGCAGGGTATCGCGTTGCCAATTATCCGGATAGGTTTAGGTTTGGCGGCTACTGCCCAGGTGCAGGCCCAGCACAACACTTGCTCATGCCCCCTTAAGGCTGAAAACAATGCAGCAGCCCTGCATGAGAAGAGTCTCCTGGCCGAAAAGCCCCGAACCTGTAAAGCTTCAACCCTAAACCCCTGGACCCTGAACTACAAAGAGGCCCTCCTGTTTGGGATTACCTCATAAGATTCTAAATATGAACCCCAAAAAGGAAATACTTTGGGGCCTTAGGGTAGCGGTCCACTGAGCCCCGGCATGGCAGACCTGAGTCCCGAGGCTAGGACCCGGAGTAGGCCCTTATTCCCTTTTTTAGGGTTTAGGTTCCCTTATAACCCCCTTTAAACCAAAAAGGGCACCCTTTTTATTCCTAGGTTACTCTTAGGTCTAGGAGGCTTGAGGTTGCAAGTAATTGCTTGCAAGACTGGTACCACACACTGTACCCCAAACACAGTGCTTTGTGTTTGGGGTTACTTGGAGGTTCATGGGTAGTTATAAGTGGGGCTATACGTCCCCTGATAGGAGTTATAAGTATAGTTATCCTACTTATAAATCCACTGACAACTACCCATGAACCTCCAAGTACCTTACGGGTATGCGCATAGCTGCAGTATAGGTTCACACTTCGGCCGCAAGGTCCCTATACTAATCTGTTCCCACCTCTGGAAGCATAAAAAATGCTCATCCCTGACATGAACCTCGAAGGTTTACTAGCATTGGGCTCACGGCATTAAGGCCATCAATGAACCCTACACTGGCCCTTCCTAAACCCCCAAAACTGGCCCTAAACGAAGTCTCTTCGCGCCAGTACCCTGCGCCCTACAAGCCGACGATGAAGGTGGCTCGGAAGCGTCAGGTAGCCATATTATGTCATATTTGCCCATAGGCCCCATAGTGGTTCCTTTTTGAAGTTCATATGTAGAACTCTATAAGGCAATCCCAACCAGGAACTACTATGGGGTCTTAGGGTGTACTATCTCATGCATCATTTTTCTATGAGTATGACATAGGTTCAGCGTTCACTCCCAAGAACATCCACTGAGTATCATACAGCACCCTTAGGTCCTAAACCCTCAACCCAAATACCCAAAACCCTACACCCCAGAAGCAATAGCCCTGACGTCTAAACCTTTGGCGTCTCAGATCTTCTAGCTTTGATGGCCGTGTTTCGGGGACTCCTATGTGGGAGTACACCACCCAGCTTCATCTCACCGTCGGAGCCCTTTGAAGATGTTCTGAGCGTGTTCCTCGCATCACGGGTCAACATCGTCCATATTTGTGGCTTTTCGTTCCCCAAAAAAGATCCAAAGTCCTATAAAAAAGAGTCCTTGGCAGTATGGTAGTATTTTGTAGGGTTTGGGGCTACGATCTGGCGTGCAGAGTTTGAGAGTCTTGTTTGGGGTTCGAGGAACGGCTTTCGGCCGTGGAACGGTTGTAGAACAGAGGCGCCTGACGAATTACCAGTATCGTTCCTGAGGATTCCTTCAGGTTCCTTAGTATAAGTATGCTATGATATGCACCAAAACCCTCAGCCAATTATTAAGGCCCCTGGAATACGAAGTTGGGGGGACCTCTGAGCATCAGGGCTCCGAAGGGGGTGAGGGGTTACACCAGAAAGTACAGGTTAGGATCTCGTCTTATACCATGGGAGTTAGGATTAGGGGGGACCCTCGGGGATATACACCCTCTCAATAAGGTCCGTGTTAAGAGAGCCAGGAGTAGGGTTCAGAAGGGGTACCCTTCATGGGGTCTCCCTCATCATGCTACACATACCAACAGTGAAAGGGTAAAAGGAGGGACCCTTAATAAGGACCCCTAGGTATATGCCCATATAATATAGCTATGATTTACCCATTATATGGCCCATTGTAGGGCAGGGGTCCCCATTAAGGGTCTCTCCTTCTCCCCTTTGAAACAGCTAACACTCAGCAAGCGGGGAGCCGGGTCGGCTGCGGGGCTTTAGCGAACCTCAAAACTCTAAAGCCCTAGACATTACAGGGCTCCAGAAGGCTAAACCCCTAAAGATAGGGACTACCGAAGAATCTCTAAGGTTTCAGTCGGTGGCTGCAGGATGCAAAATGTATCGGCATTTAGGGTTCCAGAGCTCAGAGTTTCAATCCGAGTCTAGGGTTGCGGGCTTATGGTTGGGAGTTCAGGGTTTGGCGTTAAGTTTTTAGGGTCCAGGGCTTAGGGGGCTTTAATTTGCTCGGAGGTTGCTGCCTCTAGGTTTAGGCTTCGCGTTCCGGGAACCCTGAGCCCAAGATCCCAACGCCTTAAAGAGAAACCCCGAGGGCCTAAGCCCTGGTCGGAGGGGGTTGATATAGAGGTGCCTTTTCTTTTTTTTTGCCGTGTTTCTGGGCTCTTAGTGTTTTTTTCTCTGAAGGGGTCGCTTGTCGTCTTGTCGTCTGGTCGGCAGGATGACCAAGACACCTCCAACTTCGAGGCAAGTCGGGTACGGGCATGAACCTGTCAGCTTAGTGCGCAGAAGCATTTCGCATTGAGAGCAAAGAGTGCAGGGACTTCTGGGTTGAGGGTTTAGGGTGTGAGTAGGGGTTTTGGGGTTTAGGGCTTACGGGTTCTGGGCCTAGGGTGTTCAGTAGTCTAGGTTGCGGGGCTGCCTTTCTTGATTCTTGATGCCGGCACGGATTAACTTGCAAACCTCAACCCTAAACCCTGAACCTTAGGCTCTAAACCCTTAACCCTAATACTGCAGCCCCTTGAGGATTCGAAACCCTCAGCCTGTAAACTGCAAAAGACCTCCCAACTGTACAAACCCTGAGCCGTAAGCCCTGAACCCCCAAAAGTCCTAGACCTTAAACCCTACTTTTCAACCTGTACCTTACCCCTACCCCTTGGATCCCAGTGCTTACGCCCCACTGCCTATCCAACACCTACACTGCTATGCCTCAAGGACGTGGGGAGCTGCGAGCCGATAAGAAAAAAGGGGCCCTGGACTACATGTGGTACTCGCAAGAAAGTCTGTCCCTGGCTCCAACACTGCGTGGTAATACACTTACAAGCCAGAGAGCGAAAAGCTGCGAGCATGTCCTGCGCATGCTTTCATTTCCGACGGCGAGGGCATTGCCCACACGCGTACTTCATTCGCCAGCATTTGCAGCTTGAAACTTGGCTGACGCCTGTGCTGCCTCGCCATGAAGATGCGCCCCATGACTGGAACTCGGGGGTTCCTCCGTTCGTGTGCTGCGCGAAAATGCCTGTTGACATGTGTGTGTGTGTGTGTGCACGGGGTCCGAACCCTAAACACCTAAACCCTGAACTCTCTTGATTTTTGGGTTCTCTGACTTGAAGTAAGTCGCAGGTGAGATAATTGAGGGATTTTTTGCAGGTCTCTCGATGTCAACCAAGTGTAACCGTCTTCGTGCTTTAGAAAGCCCCTGCCCCAAACCTTAAACCGAAAACATGGAAGCTTGATCCCTAGACCCCTAAAGCCTTAACCCATAAGGCGTCTATAATTGACCCCGTATTCCTTGAAATTCCTTCCCCTGCACCACCCTTACCCTGCCCCGAAACGCTGGATCCCAACACTTACACCCCAACTGCCAGGAGATTCCGAACACCCTGAACCCTAAACCCTAAACCCCCAAAACGCCAGGGCCTCAAAGGAGTCAATACAGGAACATGCCAGGAGATTCCCAACTTAAAGGATCGTGGGACTTAGTAAGTAGGTTATAATTGGGGCTATAAGTCCCCTAAGTGGGGTTATCCTAGTTATCACCTGCTTGTAACTTTACTTACTAAGTCCCATGAGCCTTAAAGAACTGCCAGGAGATTCCCGACTCCAAAGAGTTGCCGCCGAAGGTCGGCGCTGCGCAGGACAGGGGCCGTTATTGGAGGGCAGCCTTCAAGCTGGAACTTCCAGGGTGGGTTTTGGACTTAGGGTTTAGGATTTAGAATTTAGGGTCTTTACGGTGTAGAGTTTAGGGTTTAGAGTTTAGGGTTTCGAGTTTAGGGTTTATAGAGTTTAGGGTTCAGAGTTTGGGGTTTAAGGAGCGCGGGAAATTGGAGTGGGTGTTTTTTTGGATTAGTTGGGTTTAGTAGATCGAGGTTGATATAGGGGAATCGGGTTTAGGGTTTAGGGATAGAGTTTCATGGAGGGCTTTTCAGGGCGGGAAGTTTAACTGGCTTTTTACGGGTGGTGTATACTTGGCTTTGGTACCCATGCGCTGGGCACAACCAGCTATCCTAATCCCCAAGAACAGGGTCCAAATCGAGTTGTCGCATATAACTGTCTATCTATATATGTACCTATCTATCCCATATTGTATTTATCTATCTATAGTCTGTGCAATACGTATATGCCTCAGGAGCCATTAGTATGCGACGTCCTCTTGTAGTCTCCACTATACAGCTAAGTGATATTCTCCCGCAAAACCCCCTAAACCCTAAACACTACAACCCTAAAGCCGAAAACCCTGAACCCTGTGAGTCCAATGCCTAATCTGCGGCCCCTATATTAGTCCACTTTTCGAGACCGAAGATTCGGTGGAACATGGAACGCCCTTGAACCCGAGCCTTATCTCAGTCTTGGAGTAGGTACCCTTGCACCTTGTTTGTGGTATTATCATGATCCGTCCCTAGAATCGGATGATTCTGCGTTAGGTCTAGAACAGAAGCTGTTTCATGCACTTTGAATGTTGAACTGCGAACCCTAAGCCCGATAACCTCAACCTTAAACCCTAAAGCAGCAATCCTCCGAGCCCGAATCCCCGGAATCCGAAACCCACAGTCACTCCGAACCCTAAAGTACAGGATCCTGAGCAGAACGACCTTAGTTAGCGTAACCCTAAACCCTAAACCCTAAACCCCTAAACCCTAAACCCTAAACCTACCCTTTTGTCCTTTTTGTTGTGGGGCTCCCTGACTAATCCCAACTAGTAGGAAAGAGGGTACCCTTTTTATTTATCAAGGAGCTACTCAGGAACCTAGAAGCCCGATAAACCCTAAACCCTTATAGATCCCTTTAAAGGAACCCGTACCTTAACCCCATATAACCTACCCGTTTAGGGACTCATATAAAGAAATCATATTAGGGCGCCCTAAAAAGGTAGGTTCCTTAGGGTCAAGGTATAGATCCCTTTAAGGAACACCCAAGAGATCACTTCTTATTTGCGCAGGACCCGTTCGTGGACTGGTGAGTGGGGTCCTGAGACCTGCTCCGGGGTTCTTTTTGGGGGGTTGAGGGGTTTAGGGGTTTAGGGGATTGGGGTTTACCGTTTAGGGGTTTAGGGGCTTTTGGGTTTAGGGGTGGAGGGTTTAAGATGGTTTAGGGGTTAGGGGTTTAGGGCTCAGCGGTTTAAGGGTTAGGGGTTTAGGGGTTTGGGGGTTAGGGTTCAGGGTGTTCCTCGGGAATCAGGTTTTGGAGACCAATAAGTTTCTTGTATGGATTGCTGTGTAAGCCCGACATGCAAACGGAAACTATTTCCTGTAGCAGGGAGGAGCAGAACCGACCGAACACAATCAGCAGCAAGAGCCCTGAAGAAAAAAGCTGAACCCTAAATCCTAAGCCCTCAACCCTGAACGCTGAATCTTACGTAGACCTCCACAAAAGCGAACTACCCTCTGTTGTAGCTCAAGCACCATCTGTTCAGGGCCATAAGGGCTTTACTCCTCTCACTACCTACGGTTGATGATATGAAAGGCCCTCCTAAACCCTAAACCCTAAACTTTAGGCCCTAAACATACTACTGGTAAAGGGTACCTAGGAGGTCGTGGTCCATCTTTCACCTTAGATCTGAATGCTTTAGAGAGCCCCCTGCGGTTCAGGGTCTAGGGTGTACCTTGAACTACCAAAACCTACGTTTTGTAATTTTTGGGTGGGGTTCAGGGTTCAGGGTGTACCTTGAACTACCAAGACCTACGATGGGTATTTTTTTGAGTGGGGTTCAGGGTTTAGGGTTTAGGGTGCCACGCTCAGGTAAGCTGCGGCACACCACAGCTGAGAAACCAGCTCAGTAAAACTAATGCTCGGCCCTTCGTTTTGACCTCGGCTCCCGGACGCACAAGCAAGTGGGAGTTCAGTTTAGGGTTTTGGGTGTACGTAGTTAAGACGTGAGACTCTGAGGTAAAATAACCTGCAATGTTGTTGGACGTTGTTGGTGTACTCTAGTCCCTATGCAAAACAAAAGACCTTTAGTTTTTCGAGGATACTAGACAAGTGAGGAGAGCTTAATTTGTATAGGGCCGTTGCCAATCAGGAGAAGCTCGTTGGGGTATGTTTCTCGTAGAACTAGATACTGCAAGGGCAATATGATTCCTCAGACCTCCACAGTCATCGTTGAGTATTGGCGCAATATCTTTTCTGTAGAGACTCTGTGCATGGGAATGGGAGTATTCAGACCATGCACCGGTTCAGGAGTACAGCACTTGCTCTTGGAAGATGCTAGCTGGCCCTGCATTTGTTAATTTTGTTGCGGGTGTTCCTTTTCCCGACCGTGGTTTCTGTAGGCATGGCCTCTAGAGCTGTGTTCTATGTTTTCAGATGTCATCGTTACTTTGAGTATAGGGACCTAAGTAATTAATATTGTATCCTACCCAAAACCTAACTGGTCCCTAGACCAAAAGATCTGTGCCTAATTGTTTTGCGACCTAACGCATCTGAAGATGAGCAGGTGGTTTGGGTCCAAACAAGAGGCCAATGCAAGGTCAACCAGAAGAAGGCTAAGCCGTTTGTATTGGGTTTTATACAGTATGTATAACTTGGCTGGTTTTTACCCAGGAATTCCGAAGTTTTGTTGGGTACTGTAGTTGCCGTAAAGTAGATACTCGCTGCCTTCATGGCCCAGAAGGAAACCACGGCGAAGACTAGCGCAATTCATCCTGTTTCCGGGCACTTCACCCTAAACCCTAAAGCAGGTATCCCGAATTACACCAGGAGCCCAGGAAGCCTTTTATTTCGAACCCTTAATATATCCCTTACACAAGGAGCTTAGGGAGTTGCAGAGGTCCGCTTCTCCAGAGGTCCGCTCTTTGCACCTCTGGGTGAAGGGTCGCGGGAGCTTTTGCAACGTGTGGCGGCTCTTGGGGGCCTCTGGGGTTTTAGTCTCTTTACACAAGGCTTTACAGGGAACTCCAGAAAGGTTGGAATATGGTTTCAGGGTAGGATACCCTATAATTTATTTACCATAAAGGGTTTAGGATAATCATATTCCAACTTTCTGGCTTTTACTTTATTATGGTTTATAGGGTTTCGGTGGGGTGGACCGGGAACGCCGGAAGGATTAGTTTTGAGGGCTACTAATCCAACCATGCAGGTCCATGAACCTCTGTAGTATGTAATTCGGCCTGAACGGGGATTCTGTAAATCAGCTAATTTACGGGATTGTCGTGGCGGGCGCGGACACTCTTTCATGTGGTACACGGACCCTATCATAGCCCCAAACACTGGCACCCAAACCCGTCATATACTTTTCCCCGCATCAAGAGAAACTAGACAACGACATCAAAACGAGGTAGTACTTCGGCTTCCTCATACTAATGTATAGTATACAGTATGATACTGTCCCCAAACCACCGTCCAACTGTATTATTCCCCAGACTTCATAATAGGCAGAAAATAAGAATCACCCCAAAGGCCACTTCGTCTAATTCTACCTATCGAACACCAGATCCTCACCAGATCAGGTTTTAGGGCTTGAGGTCGAGGGTTCAGGGTTTAAGGGTTTAGGAGTTTAGAGTTTATGGCTTAGAACCCCGCAGAATCACGATCAGAAAGCCAACTGCAACGACTCAAACCCCCTAAACCTAAGCTCGAAACGCCCATTCAGCACACGACGCTACCTCCAGTTGTCACATCGGTCAACCCTAAGCTGCAAACCCCCTGCAGGCCATGACATGGCAGTTACATTCTATCACCGCAAAACCCGGAACCCTAAACCCTAAACCTTAAACCCTATGAACTCTAAGACTCCAAGCCCGAAACTCTAAACCTTAAATTCGAAACCCCGAAACCCTAGACTCTAAACCCAACTCAGGCCCACGAAGGTATCCCTGCAGTTTTGGAATCCCAGAGCTTTCCACCACTGCAATGCTCCGGCGCCTGTCTTTGCTTTCAGATGTTTCATGATCGCAGAGATCTGCTCGTTGTGCTTCCCTTGGGCCTTTTTTGTTGAGCGTAGCAGCGCATTTGTAAGAATTAAGTCGTAGAGCCTTAGGCTATAGCACCCCCACCCTGATGTTGGAGACCTTAGCAGCCGAACCAACTAGTGTTGCCTTAACAAAAAATCATCAAGTAGATGCTTGGCTCATCTTCGGCCGGCTACCAGGCACTTAGTAAACTCAGACTGAATGTGTGCAAAGAACGAGGCAATCCTTGTACTTTGGGCCTTGAATAAGAACCTATGGCCGGCAAAGCCTCATCTCACTCACTCACAGGCTCTGAGGTGTCCAGACTGTCCATGTCTTGCAGTGGCAGCGTAGAGACAACGCTACACTCACACCTCCGCTACGAAGCCTCATCATCTACGAACAGTAACATCAACCAGCACCCAGAGGGTCCATATACACTGCCATGGTGGAATGAATTAGGTCCCCGAAACCATAATAGGGGTGGTCTTTTGGGACCTGGTTCCACAATGGCAGTGTATATGGACCCTCAGTCACGCTTCTGCCCCCCTTCGCCTGAGCCGTCGTTGGTGGCTGGGGCGGGGCCTGCCGCTTGTTGCGGCAGCGCGCTTGCTGCGGCAGGTTCTGCCTCCACGTCTGACGGCTCGTAGTCGGGCACGTTTGCGTTGGCTAGCTCCTCGGTGGGGCTAGCGTCCGGGAGCCTGCCCCTTCCACTAGGAGGGCCTCGTCGTCGGGCCGCGGCTCGTCGTTGAAGAGCCAGGGCTCACCGGGCGGTTCTAGCCGCTCCACTTCCTCGGCCAGAGGGATTGGCACCATCATCGGCTCGCTGCGCTCTGCTGGCGCTGCGCGGCCAAATCTGGGGTTCCAAGGCAGGCCGCACGCTGGGCCATGAAGCCTGACTTCCTGGTCCTGGTGGACGACGACATGGCGCAAGGAGGTTTTACGCAAATGAAGTTTAGCACCTTTCTAGACCGTCATTAAAGGCAAAACCCCGAAGCCACGTGTCGAGCGCAGATTTTGCCAAATTACTTGCACCTCATGTTTTCCAGAAATCGCTCAAGGCAAACACTCCCAAAGTGATGTACCGAGCGCAGATGTTGCCAAGCTACCTTTGCCTCTTAACTCAAAGCTTTTCCCGAACATTATCCATGGCCAATTCCCAAAGACAGCATGCCGAGGGTAGATGTTGCCATGTTACCAAGCTACGGAGCTTACAAAGCAGGAAGCCTCCACCTGCCCTCCAATTGACTGGATCTGCTCCACCCGCGGCGCTGGGAAGCCCCCGACAAGCCTGTTTCGGAACCCCCCTCCCCCCCCCCCCTGCCGTCCAATTGATTGCGTCCGTGGCGTTGGTATCCCGGATCTGTCCAGCAGTCTTGTGACCACCCCAAAATGCCCACCCGCCGGCATTTCCGAAACACGAAATTGACCTGGCCCTAACATCTACAGTCAAGCTGTTATTCATAAGTATAGGGCCAAGGGTTAGACGCCCGGACACACCTACTTCCCAAGCCCCGTAGCCTCGCCAATCATCGCACACTGGCCCAACACTCACCAATGGTTTTTGCATGTGCCAAAAGATCATTTAGCTGATTGGCTCATCTTCTGTTGCCATGCATGTCCATGCATGTCCCAACTCATTCTAGCACTCACCGAGGATTTTTCCTCGGATCGAATATGGGCTTGGGTCCTGAGCCCCGAATTGGGGGTATGTAGCCAGTTTTGCGTTTGGGACCTCTCGGGACGAGGCAATAAGATGCGTTTGGGGAATCTTTGGGGGTTGCGTTGTAGAATCGCTAGCTAGCCGCTACGCTAGAATTCGCGTTTGTCCGTGTTTGAGCAACTACCTGGGAACGATTGGCTTGACCCCAAAGTGTTTTTTTTCCGAGAGTTATTAGACATTGGGTCAAAGAGCTGCGGAGTTTCCACGTCCCGATTCCCCAAGTTTGGAAGTCTCCAAACCGCAATCCGGCGCCCTGTGCCCGAACGCTTTCTCCATATCATATAGTTCCAGATTTGCTTTGAAACCTTCCCTTCGATGATCACAAAGGCAACCTAGCGTCCTGAGCCCAATGCGTTGAGAAGCACCAGCAGCTGCGACGACCTTCAACGGGAATTGCTGAGACGGGGCTGTTGAGGAGCTCGGAAACCCTAAACCCCAAACCCCAACATCCAAATTTGAGCAGCTATTTTGGTGGTTCCTGATTATAAGTATAGTATAACGGGCTCCTATAAACCCTATTCCTAGACTCAAGATGTCCTCCATGGCAGACTGTAAGATCTCCTCCATGGCAAACTGTCTCCAGCCCCGTTCGTGTAGTGGATGCTTAATGGAACCTATGCGCGACGCGGGCCTCTGACGCCGAAGTTCAAGTCATAGCCAGGAGAAAATTCTTAAGGTTTGGCTTGAGGGTTTAGGAATGATAAGGGTTACATGGGTTTAAGTATGGGGGTTGGGTAGGGTTTAGGATTTGGGTAAGAAGAATATCCCACGTTGAAGCCCCGGAAGGTTGGGATTAGGCTTACGTTCATGTGCCTTGGCGCCCCTGCTCAGGGCTTAGGCTTGGGGCTTCACAGTGTGCCCGAAACCCCGAACCCCGTGAGCACATGGACCCTCAACCTCAGTTCTCTTTTGGGTTTCCCTGAGGTGACCAGGCTTTGAGTTGAATGAAACTGTTTGGCACAATTTTATTGCACTCCAGCATACACGATGTTCTCTGCATTTATATATATATATATATATATATATGTACAGATGTATGTGGAATTTGGCGTTGCAGCCAGAGAATCGTTTCTGGGAGTGGTAGCAGTATCAATCACATAGTCCCTCCTGCTACCTCCACCGGCTGGACTCCGCTGCGTCGTTGGCTTCCACCCTCGCACTGTCGAAGACGTAGTCTCTGGGGCGCGACTGCAGTGTCATGTAGAAGCCTGAATAATTGGTACACAAACGGTATTCCTTCGAGTTCCCGACTATAAACCACTGTAAGATATACATCAAAACCATCCGAAACCCTATTCTACGTAATCTCCCTACAGTATGTTGGGGCGACGAACCGGCTCGGGCGAGTTTAAGGTTAGAGGTTGAGGGTTCATAATTGAAACCTGAAGCGGCCTGTTTGGAACACGGTATAGGGTTTAGGGTTCAGGGAATTCCTTGCAGCGTGAATCTGTTTGGCCCTGGGACGCCTCCAGTCCCGGAAGGACACGGGCCCTACAGACGAACTTTATTGTAAGTTGTAAGTTTATGCACACATAGACTTGGATAGCGTATCCCCCCAATAGTCCGTACATAACTGTATCATAACAAAATCGCAACGCGCAGTTCTCGTGGTTTACCATTGCTTCGGCCCCGTTTACTGCCATGTTCGTTGTACACCCAATTTGGTATTTCAGAAGCTAGAAATCTGTGATTTGATGCCTCAGCCCTGAAAAGCATTGTCCCCATATCCCTTCGCAAGTGGGTGTCAATTCATTATGGCCCTAAGAAACTTGGTAGTCATACGGTTGATGATAAAAATCCTGCATTACCTTAAAGACCCTAAGCCCCTAAGCTATGGGAATGGAGTAATGGTCTATTCCTTATTATGAGTAATGCAGGCTGTGTATCATCGACCCTACTAGGGTTCCAAAATGCTCGTTCTGGTGTTGGCTGGCTCCTTGCGGGGGACATAGGCTCTGGGTTTGGGCTGGGGCAGCTCTGAGTTCAAGAACTTAGCGTAGTTCTGGATAGTGATGTCGGGAGAATTCTGAAAGCCCGGTTCTTTTGGAAGATCTCCTGCATAGTTAGATATTACGATGTGGTAGATGAAACCCCATAGCCTTATTCACAATACTTGTTCAGGCCCCTGTGTTCAACCTTACTGGGCAGAGAGAGCATAGCTCTAATCGCCCCAGCTGCTGTTTGGATGGTTGTGGCACAGGCACCAGTGCCTGAAATGGCACGGTGCCGCGAACTCTGCATGCCGCAGACAGACAGAGGCTGGCACCCCGATGCCCTCGGCACTAAGGGGCGCACTTCAGGATTCTACGGTGTGAGGGGGAAAGGGTGGGGAGTGTTAGCATTTAGGGTTTTTGCATTTCTTGTTTATGCTTTCGCTGCAGCAGCCTAAGCTGGGAGCCCAGGCAACCTTGACCCAACCCAGAAGCGCAGTGGGTGAAGATCAGGTTTACGGTTGGCTTGAAAGTATAAGGCTTAGGATTTGGAGTCTAGGGTTTGGTTCAAGGTGTCTCTTTCTGGACGTCACCCCAGCATAAAGGGCCATAGGGCCATGGGGGCTCTATTGAAGTGCATTTGGGGCGGGGCGGGGGGGAGGTTAGTTAGGGGGGTCCAGGGCTTAGACGGGCTTAGGGTCAAAGCCCTCGGGATCCTTTAAGACACCCAGAAGCTGCCCATGCCAGGGTTACGGTTTAAGGTTTATCTTACCTTTGGTTAGCAGGGAATGGAGGAATGGGGTACAATTCGAACTACGATTACTACCATTCTTGCATGCCCTACCAGAGGTAAGTTACAGGCCCATGGTTTATGTTGACACCGAAGACCCTGCCTTGTTAAGGATGTATATAAGGACCTCAGAATAGAACCAGACAAATAGTAGTTGTTTTTGTGGTTTGTGGGGAGCGAACCCTAAAAAGGTAGATTCTAGGGATCTTGCAATATGAAAGCCACACAAAAAAGGTTGGGTTTTCAGGTGCGTAGTAAGGAAGCCCGGAAAAGGGAGGCTTTCTAAGGTTCAGGTAGATAGGGCCTAAACTGGTTTGCCGATGTTTAGCGGGATGAACACGGTCTTTGCTGACTGCGCAAGTGTCTAACAGCATGCGTCTCGAGCCTCTTCTGAGGGTGATCGGCGATTCACGATTCCTACTGAAACGAGTTGTCGGCTGAGTATAGAAGCCTACACAATTACCTAGGTTCTTCCTTAGGCCTCGTCAGTATAACTATAGTAGGCCCTAAACCCTATTCTAGTTAATTAAGCACCCTTGATTAGAGTTGAGGTTGAAGTCCGAAGAGAATCTGCTGGACGGGTCAGGACACTTCGTGAAACGGTTTAGGGTCGGTTCAGAGATTATGGTCTAGGGGTTAGGGTTGTCGAACAGGTCATTTGCACAAAAATTACAAGGTTTCCATCCTTACATTCCGCTTAAAGATATGCAAGAATATAGCCCCAAGGACTTTCTTCTAATCATCAAGGCCCCCCGTATCAGATTCTCTGTCTTACAGTAAAGGCGGCTCTCTACTGATCGGTTGCTGAGCCTTTGGGATGATACAGTAGAACCCAAAAAGTTGGAAGCCCCATAGCCTCAATCCTTAAGAGTAATGTAAAGGGAATCCCAGCACTATTTGGCCTTAATCGGTTTTCAACTTTATATGGTTTACTGTAACTATTGTTGGTCAAGTCTTGCAGCAGACGGAAATTTGGAGCATCATTGTCCTGATCGGTTTAGGGTCAGGTTCCAACTTTCTGCTGTCCACTATGTGGTGTGAGTTAAATTAAAGGTTTCGGGCTCAGGGTTTTGGGGGGTCAGAGGTTTAGTTGTTTAGGCGTGTCGGGCTGAAGCTAACAGGTTCTTGTGCTAACTGTTCGTATTATGCTGAGGCTTCGAGGAGGTGTCGCATTTTCCGAAGCCCGTATTTTTGTTCCACTCAACATGTATTGACCTGTTGTCAGGGAGTGGTTGGCTTTCTTAGCTGGCCCAGGTTCTAGAATTGTGTCTATCTGTCTATAAGGATCAACAGATATAGATAGGTAGGTAAATAGGAGGAAAGATAGTTAGACAGGTATATGTACAGATAGTTAGATATGTACACACAGACAAACGGCGTTAAGCACCAAGAGGACTTGCTTGCCTTAGATGCATCAAGACGCGAATCTGCCCGATGGAGCACTTCTCACTTGGTCTTCCTTTGTTGGATGTGGACACTGGTCTCTTCTGTCGCTATGTCACCATATTGCCAAGCCCTAGAAACCCTAAACCAGAAAAACCTACACACCCAAATCCTAGATCCTCACCCTCTTGCTGTATGTCTCCCTAGACACTGCTCGGAGGAATCAAAAAGCGGACATATATTAGACACTTTCGCTTTGGAGTGTTATGGTTTAGGGTTCCTGGGTTTCGCCATTGGAGGGCTAAGGTCTAGGTGTCGTGTTTTCGGTGTTCTCGGGCTTACTTTTAGTGGGTCAAGGCTGTCGGTGTTTGGAGGTTTTAGGGTTTACGGATCTACACGATGTTGCTGTTGCATCCGCCGCTTTGGGTTGTGTAGGGTCTCGTGCTGGCTCCATCATGAACGGGATTAGAGTTTTACGGGTGTGAGGGTTTGCGGATCTACACGATGTTGCATCCAACAACTACAATGTCACCAGATGTCCAAATTACGGCCCCTTTGTTCTGGCTACTGGCCCTCCGGGGTATCCAGTTCAAAAGCCGATCGTGCACAAGCAAACAACGCACAGATCTGCGTGTACTCGTAAATATGAGATATATATATATATATATAAACACATACATATGTATCTATGTTGTCCCAAGTAATCGTACATGTTACATAAGTGTTACGAAGCATGAACAAACAGGGGCCCTAATTTTGTCAACTGCCGAAATCTTTCCTCATTCTGGACGCCTTGGAAGGCACGGCAACATGCCGGGGCTTACGTCACAAGGTATAATGCTGAGCGGGAGGAGATTTCCTTATTAGCCTCAGCCTGTTGGGTTCTATTTATGAGTGTGTATAATATATATATATATATATATATATATACAAGCACCCATATGTAATTCCGCTGTAATGAACACGTGAACTTCAATAAGCTGCTTGCAAGTTGGCACAGCTGCTATGGACTTTGAAACCACTCTGAACCCCAAGTCCCAAATACGTCCCAGATCTTCACTGACCGACCGCTCGAAAGCCATCTCGATGGTCTATTGTTTAATATAGGGGCCTGAATAATTGGAATAGGGCTCCCTTAAAGGGTTCCTTTAAAAGGGGTCTATAAGGGTTACTATGAGGGTTCTATGATATAGGGGCCTTAATAATTAGAATAGGGTTTCGGGGCCCATTATATTATAATTTTGAATAAGGAACTCCCAAAACAGTGTTGGTAATTATTTAGGCTCCTACATTAGGGTCTGGGCGCAGCAGTTCTGCTTTCTGGCACCCGTAGCCTTAGCAATAGCACCCAGCAGCCGATCAGATTCAGGACAACAGCGACAGTAGAGCATCAAAGCACTTGATGTCAGAACCCTCAGCCCTAGCCCTAAACTGCACGATAGACAACCTCAACTCAAGAAACCCCCCAAACGCCTCCGCGCCCGCGACGCACTTCCCAGAAGCACGAGTTCACAAGAAAGCGCCGAGCACCAACAAGCGAGAAAAGGAGCTCGTGGCATTGTAGAAGCCTAGATTTGCCTATATGTATATTCCTCCGGATTGGCTTGTTCTTCACTAATTGTACAGCCTTATTCGGATGTCGAAGGCCCTTATGGAAGCAATCAGTAGCATTCCTGAAAGGGGCCCGGGCTGCCCGAGAATATGCGATCATCAACCCTGGGGAATGATACGGTTGATAGTACAAATCCTGCATTCCCCATAATAAGGAATATACCATAATTCCCATAGCTTAGGGTCATTAAGGTAATGCATATCATCAACAGTATTGTCCCTGTCTCCCACTGAATCGCAGCCCAGTATACAACCCTAAAGAGTAGCATCCTTCTGGCAAGGACCCCGCAAAGACAGCACTCTTGCACTCCGAAAACCCCCATGCAGGTAATGTCCGACATGCACTAGAATATTACTGCAACATGACTGTTACATTATGCGAATAATTTTAGTATCAAAAAGAATTACTATGAAATTTCAGAAATATGCGATATCATCTTGGGGTGTGGGTGGTTTAGGGTTCTCACCCTGCCGTAGCACACCCAATACGTCCCCTGACGTTACTTTGTATTTATATACACTGCATCTCTCTCTCTCTCTCTCTCGATTTAGGCTTTGGAATCAGCAGAACTGGGTTTTGAATCTATGAAGAATCTTAGCCCTATTTCAGGGAATACGCTGAAGTCTGTGTAAGGATTTGTTTCTAGCATATCCTGTAAAATTATTATGCAGGACCTTGTCGCACCAAGAAACTTGTAAACACTGAAAGTTGTAGGAGCACTGGTACAAAAACGCACAAGAGTTAAAGTCATTGGAAAACTTCGCGTAGTTGCGATTTCAAGCATGATGAACCCATAGAGGCAGACAAAACCCTAAGCCTTAAACTCTGAATCCTCAACCCTTAATCCTACACACTAGACCCTAAATCCTTAAACCCTGAACCCTAAGCCCTACATTCCACACCACTCTGCCCTTAGGAATGCCTGAAGACCGAACCCCTGAACCCTCAATCTTTGGGTTTCGGGGTTAGAGTTCAGGTTTTTGGGTTTAGGGACCATTTAAGCGAAGCAACCTACTTGCAGGCTCATGGGTAGTTGTAAGTGGATATAAGTAGGGTAATCATACTTAGAACTCCTATCAGGGGGGTTATAAGCCTATATGTATATATATATATATATATTTATTTATTTATTTATATATATATATATATATATATAACTACCCATGAACCTCAAAGTAGAATCTTAAATCCTATACCCCTATAGAATCCCTATAAAGGGTCCCTGAAAAGGAACCCTTATAACTACCCAAAACCCCCCCCCCGCCCCGCCCTACAATGCACAGGCGCTTTTTCGACGGACTTTCCGGTCCCGGCCAGGGCCTTGAACCTTCATCCGCAGGGGTTTAGGGGTTTAGGGTTTAGGGGTTCATGGGTCTAGGGGTTTAGGGTTCAGGTGTAGGGGTTTAGGGGTTTAGGGGTTCTGGGGTTTAGGGTTTAGGCAGGATTTGAATAAAAGAGGCGCCTTAAGAGTTAGAATGGGGTCGTTGTAGTATGTTTATGTGGGAACCCTAAGGGGATATTCTGCCATTGGGTGGTATTATATACTACTTCGGCTTCCTTATACCCATGTTCAAGATGCCTATATTGAGCTGAAGTTCAAAGCTTGATTTCGGGCTTCAGGGCTTTAAAGCCAACATCCCCCTCACCCCTCCTGAACCGTAAGCGAGCCGAGAACTGAAATGACGTTGCACGGAGCTACGCAACCGCAAACATGCCCAAAACTACAATGACCATATATACCCTGTGTAGGGGAGCTTCTGAAAACAGGGGCGAAAAACATGGACCCGGAATAGCAGTGGATCTTTGCAATAATTGGCACAGTTTGCTATAGATCTTCCATCAAACATATGTACAACCCTACAAATCGGACCTTAAATTCCTTTCGTAGAATCCCTCCGCTAAACCCTGAACCCCAAAACCCTAAGTTCTAAACCCGAACCCTGAACCCTAAAGCCCCCTAAACCACTTCCTAGGCCAGCCGGCCCACTGCGCACATAGCGGCTTGGCGGCTTCCCGGGGAAGAGTGGGTTGGCGGGCACGAGGGGCGTTAGAAGTTAAGGTTCAGGGCCGAGGGTTAATTAAGGCTCTGTTAAAGGGTTCTCTAACCCTAGGCTTCTAGGGACCTTAGTATTGGGTCCTTGAGGGGTCTAGGGCCCTAACTATAAGGTCCTTGGAAGCATAGGGTAAGGATGGCTATAAAGGTTATATCAGCGGCCATTAGGGTTTAGAGTCTCGCAGCCTTCAGCCCAGTCAGTTGGTTGAAAGCTGTTTTTGAGGATATTGCCTGGTTGTATTGGATTGTAAGCAGTGTTTGATAGGGCCCAGGTTTTCTGTTGTAGAATTCTCATGGTAGTCCTGCCCATAACACAGGTTCTTTTAGTCTTTTAGATTCCGGATTTGCCAAGGCTTTTGGGAAACAGGGTTTGGGGGTTTTATGGGGTTTTAGGATGTAGGGTACGAAGGTTCTGCGGTTCGGGCTTTGGGCTTTGCATGGCGACCGCATTAGAGCATGTCGGGCCAAAACATGATTTCGCATGACTTCGCAAGTTGACAGCTCCATTCAGCTCGTTTCAAGCCCCCAGGGTGCATGTACTCAACTAGTACATACATTGGCCCCAAAGTACCTCTGTAGGGACTACTTTAAGGCCAAAGTATATACTGTTTGGATACATGGACCCTTAGGAAATCAAGGCCGTGCTTCTTCGTAAAACCCAAAAAACATAAAGCGCTACAGCCTACATTTCTAAAACACGCGACACCTTCAAGCCCTAGACTACCCCAAACCATCCTCAACCCCTAAACCCTGAACCCCTAAACCCTAAGCCCTGAAACCCCAAACCCAAATCCTTCAAGTCCTAAGCTGTTCCGCTGTGGACCAAGGGCTCCGACCCCATCCTCGCAGCACTTAATGTAGGCGGGCCCCGGCTTCTTCGGAGGGGGAGGGGGGGGTTGGTGAAGGGTTAGGGGTTTAGGGCTAAAGGCACTAGGGTTTCAATATTTATGATTTATGTGATTTAGGGTAAGAGTTGAGGGCTTTGCGGCTTCAAGGTTCTATGTGGTTTGGAGTTTAGGCCAGGGAGACGGCTTCAGTTCATGCATGTGAAGAGGAGAAAGGTCTAGTTCGGAGCTCGGACATGAAAACACGTGCTTACGTAAAACACTGTGAAAATGAGCCTGTAGGGGGCCCTTCTGGGTTTAGGGTTTAGGGTTTTACTTCTGCTACTATGAGCAGTAGTGAGTTAGCTCACTAGTAACCTGTCCATTTTGTGGATTGTGGCTTCAGTGTTTCGGTTGCCATCGTTGTTATGACTGAGGGCCTAGGTCCGAGGTTGGGCTGGCTTGTTTTCTGCGGCTACCAGTTTGTGATTCACAGCCTTAATTTCGAATTAGAATAAAGATTGGGGTGTTTGAGACTATGGGTAGAAGAAAGAGCCCGATGAATGCTCTATAGCCAGGGGTCGGAGCTATCAGTATATAAGTAATGCCGTTCGTTCGGGTTCCCCGGTATATAGCCTTTTGATACAGTCCCTACCTGTCAGGACATAGACTTGACAACTCTTGGAGCAAAAGCTTTCCCGAAGCCGTCCCTGCCAAGCAAGATGCCCGCTAGCTTTAGCTGCCACCCGTCGCAGTCGGTGCAGCGATATGCACTGCCAGACATCGACTTGAGCGTATGAGAAGCGAATATACAAGCTTGATCAACTACTCAATCGCTATTACGATTCTTGCGGGCTCCTGAATCACTATACTATGATGCGCCTAGACTCACGGTTTCGTGCATGCTACAAGGTGCAGACTTCGATTTCGTCAGAATGATGGTATTAATCATTCAGAATTCGATATTGGCCGAAAGATTTAGAAGGGGGACTCAAGATTTCGGGCAACAATATTCAGCATCGCTCCAGCGACTTGTTCAGTTCTTGGGGCCTTTGTCTACTATAAAGCATAGACATATCCCCAAGGAAGCCGAAGCCCTACCCGAAACCTGAACCCTAATGGCCTCAATCCCTAAGAAGCCCAGTAGAGCCCTCGATTGAAATCCCGACAGCCCCCCTGAAAGATGCCTGAAAGAACCCTTAGCTCATCTTAATGCTCAAGCCCGAAAATCTTAAACTCCAAATACCTGAGCCGCAGAGCGTAGCTCCAGGTCTGGCATAAGAGAGCCCAAGGTAGCCAAACAGACGAATAGCACTGGAGCTTATCTCGAGGTCCTAGAGATCGACTCAGTCTTCAGCACCCGACCAAGATGCTGTTTGTATGCTTGAAGCCTTAGGTGGCTTAAACCTTGAACCTTGAACCCTAAACCGTTACCGTAAACTACCAAACCCTACTTTTCTGTAGGCTCTTATTCTACACCCTAATATGGAAAATATAGGGACCCTACGAAAAAGTAGGTTTTGGGAGGTTAAGGTAACCCTAAACCCTAAACCCTCAACCGGTAACCCTAAACCCTCTAGCGGCCCGATCATGGCGCAGGAATGAATCACAGGCCCAAAAGCCCTGCCAAGGACGGCCTGCGGGTTCCGGAAGTACGGGTTTTGGCATCACGGCGTAGGGAGTAGTAGTAGTAGTAGTAGTAGTAGTAGTAGTAGTAGTAGTAGTAGTAGTAGTAGTAGTAGTAGTAGCTGTTGTTGTTGTAGTAGTAGCAGTTTTAGCAGAAGTAGTAGAAGCAGTCGTAGAGGGACTCTGGCAAGTTGGAAGATAGGAAAAGGATGGTTTATCATGGGATCTCCCATGCTTTATCGTCAGGGTCTCAGGATTCCAATGCTCCAACTTTCTGGCTTCCACCCAGAATAAACCCCAACCTTAAACGCCACTCAGTGTGGGGATTGGGAGGGTTTTGGGTTTTGGATTTGGGCCGTTGTGGGGTCCAGGATTGGGGAGACCACCGGCCTCAATAGTAGCATAGTTGAGCCTAGGGTTTCTAGGGCTTTGGGACTACCTTGCGTATACACTACTTACTACATTCCCTGATCCTTCCAGCAGAGGCTGAGATGGGCTGTTCTTGGTTAGGGTTATAGGTGTTAATATGTGTTAATGGTTGCAGAATTATGTTTGACATGGGGTTTGGGTTCAGAGGCTTATAGCCTTCAGGGTATAGAGGTTTCTCAATTTCGGCTACCACTTCAGTGTCGGGTCCAGAACCCAGGGTGGCTTGAAATACGGAGTTATCGGCCAAACCTTAAACGCTAAACATGTTTAGGGTTGAAGAGGATGGAAGGGATGTGTACAACGGCCTTAGTAATTAGAATAGCAGTCGTCCAAAGAGTTCCTATGAAGGGGGTCAACATATAGGGAGCTTCCGAAAAGATGGGACCCTAGTAGAGTGCCCTAAATAGCAGGATGCCTATTAAAAGGATCCCAATATGAGGTACCCCTAGTTTTCGGAAAACCAAAACCTTTGTAGAGCCTGTTAAAGTAACCCTTATAGTACCCTTACAGTAACCACTTCAAGGAACCCTTGTAGGTAGCCCTAATTTTCGGAAACTCTGTCCCCGATTTTCCGTCGAGCAGGTGCCGTTGACCCCCGGGCCGCAGCCGCCGAGGCAGCCGGCGCCGGTCCTAGAGGGACGATTTGGGAGACCTTATTTTGGGAACCTTATAATAAGGGTTCTACTATTTAGGGTGCTATATTAGGGTCCCTTATTTAGTTTCGGAAACTCCCATTTGATCCGCATGATGATCACTTAGAAGCTGAGCAAGCCAATGTACAATCAGATACCGTTTGTATACATCTATGTCTGGATGTGTATCCATACATTTTTTACATTCGCAGACATTATTCCCTTGGTCTCCGTATTATCAGCATAGAATAATACCGTACTCCCAAGCCCACTTTTATTACTGAGGCCCCTTTGTTTTAATTGTATCGGGTCTGTGTAATTAGCCCCACCGCATGTAGGAGATCACTCCTTCTTGAGTAGATTATCTTACCGTTGGTTGGTAGGGAATGGAGGAATCTATAGGGGATCTATAGGGGTTTAGGGTTCCTTTAAAGGGATCTTTAGCTTCGGTTAGTAGGAAATGGAGGAATGTGGTACAATTATAAAAAGCTATTACTACCATTCTTCCATTCCCTACTAACCAAAGGTAGGTTGTCTGAAATCTTAGCCGGCTTCGCGCCCCGGAGCTTAGCAGTTAGGATGATGACGACTGTGACTGAAAAAGGGCTCGTTTTTGTTTTCCAAGAGTAAGGGATTCCACTTTCGCCTAATTCCCCCCCTTCCAACCGCGCTCAAGACGTGTCGTCGTACGGTGCAGCAGGTCAGGCATGACGGCATGACGGCTAGATTTGAAATCCTAGCTTCTTCGTTGGAGAGTTTTGGAGATGTAGGGTCAAAGCCCAAGACGTAGCGAATCCAGAACACGAAACTCGAATGTGGTTGTGTTCCCTAAATCCTATGAGCCCTCGATTGAACTGTAAACCGCTCCAAAACCGTAAGCTTGTTTAGCTTAGCCCTTATCCACAGCCCAAAATCGTGGGTAATCCACAACGAAATTCTTCAATATGTAGTGCCAAGCTCCAAGCCTTGAAACCCTGTCGTCTTCTACCCGAAGGCTCCATAGTAGTTCCTTTTCGGGATTACCTCATAAGATTCTTTTTCTAGTTTAATGCAGGGGCATGCATGTTTGGAATAGGTTTTTTGGGGGTACGGTATGGTATAATACAATACCATTTCAGTACGGAGCTTTGAGGGGTAGCATTGGCGGCTAATTTTACGCCTGGAGACTGAAACCCCTAGAACCTGGACCCGAAGGCCTTCTATAGTAACCCTTTCAGCAACCGTTACAGGAGCTCCTATCGTATAGAAGCCCTTATAGCAACCCTTACACAAGCCCCTATCGTAACAAAACTATTGTAGAACCCTCAATTGTGAACCCAGCAATTTGGAACATGGATTTGGGATGAATAGTGCTGGCATGTCCTATACTTTGCCTGAAGGGCATGAGGATAATCAAATGTCCCAACTTTCTGGCTTCTACTATATAGAACCCTTCAAGGCAACCCTTATGGTGAGCCTTAGAGGAGACCATGTGGGAGTTTCCGAATACAAGGATACATTATTTGGGTTCCCTATAATAAGGATCCTACTACTTAGGGTACTATATTAGGGTCCTCTATTTCGGAAAGTCCCATATCATGAAGCCCAGGCCAGTACCTCGAGGCAGCGTTCGCAGGGCTTTGCGGCTCGAGATCGGGGTTTGAAGCCAACCGACACTTACAGGGTTTAGGGTGCAGGGTTTGGGGTTTAGGGTTTGTTAGGGGTTTGGGTTTGGGGTTCAGGGTTCAGGGTTTTGTGTGTGTGTGTGTGTGTGTGTGTGTGTGTGTCCAACTCTGTTTCCAAGAGACGTGAGTGAGTTAGGCAGCAGGGGGCCGGTGCTCTCCCTGGGGGTCACCGGCCAACGAAGACACCCCCAGGGAGGGGTGCAAACGTACCTGCAAATCAGTAACCCTAGAGCAAGATTCGTACGAGCTTCTGATTGCATGTTCTGACTTTCCCTTGCAGCTTCTGACTTTCCCTGACAGCTGCTGACTTTCCCTGACAGTATGCACCGACAGATCAGACCTGCGACACGATGTGTCAAGTGTGCTTCACAACGGCATTCCCTATGGGCGCCGTGTCTCCCAGAGGTAGCTCTGGCGCTGACTTTCCCGATTGACTGTATAAGCATTGGATGACTTTCCCTGATTCTATATCCGTGCTTGCAAGCTGACTTTCTCAGTGAGTCTTTCCCAAATGCCTTTGCCGAAACCTGAATGCTGACTTTCCCACTGACTTTCTATGATCTGATTGACTTTCCCGAATCTGACTTCACCGCTGACTTGTCGCAGGTCTTCGGCTGCAAGTTGAGTACATGAGCTGTACTTTTGGTAGTTGCTGATCAGTTTGCAAGTGCTGCAGTTTGAGACTTCGTTCAGCTTTGGCACCAGGTGTTACCTTGGTCAGTGACTCTGCGATCGGCAAGAGCAGTGCAAGTGAGTGCGTGTCGTCGTGCAAGTATTGTGCAAGTGTAAGTTTGGCAAACGTTTTTCTTCTGTGGTCAATGCGTGCATGCCTACATGCGTTCGGAGTGCGCATCTCGCTGCTTTACTGCATCGCAAGTGTCGTGCTAGTGCAAGCTTGAAAACGTTTTTCTTCCTTGGTGAGTGAGTGCATGCCTACATGCTTTCGGAGTGCGCATCTCTCTGCCTTACTGCATCGCTTGCTTGTAGCGTTTTGTTTGAACAGAAGCGAAGCTGGTGGAACGAGCTGTGGTTTCTGGTGGCCCGGTGGAGCATTGGAGCTGCTGGTGGTGGAGCTTTGGTTTCTGGTGGTCTGGTGGCGATCTGGACAAGTGAGTGCGCATTGTCATGCAAGTGCTGTGCAAGTGATTGCATCGTCATGCATGTGCTATGTACGTGAGTGCTTCCTGTCAGTAAGTTCGAAAGAGCAATGAGCCCGGGAGGGCTTGTGTGTGTCCACCCCTGTTTCGAAGGGTAGGTAAATCTGAGTAAAATGAGCAGGGGGCACTCGTCCGACTTTTCGTCAGACTTTGCAGTGTCCGACCAAGCTGGAGTGATTGGTTCAGTACATGGTTTTGCTTGCTTGTGCGACTCGTACACTGCAGTTTCGCGACATGAGTGCGGTTTGCATATGTTGCAATGCGTAAACTCTGCAGTTTCGTGACATGAGTGCGGTTTGCATATGTTGGAATGCGTAGACTCTGCAGTTTCGTGACAGGAGTGCGGCTCGCCTATGTTGGAATGCGTAGACTTCAGTTTCGTGTCATCGGTGCAGTTCGCGTATGTTGGAACGCGTAGACTCTGCAGTTTCGTGACACATGAGTGCGGTTCGCCGATGTTGGAATGCGTAGACTCTGCAGTTTCGTGACATGAGTGCAGTTCTCCGATGTTGGAATGCGTAGACTCTGCAGTTTCGTGACATGAGTGCGGTTCGCCGATGTTGGAATGCGTAGACTCTGCAGATTTGCGACATGAGTGTGGTTTGCTTATGTTGGAATGCGTAGACTCTCTGACATGAGTGTGGTTCGCCTATGGTGGAGCGCATAGACTCTGCAGTTTCGTAGACTATCTGCTTTGAGACGCTGCTGGAAATGATTTTTCCGTGCAGCAAGTGTGAGCGCATACTCGTTTTGTAATGGCAGACGAGGTCATTGATTGCAGTCTCCTGTGCATGGACTTTCTGTAGAGTGATGGTGGATGCCCAATTGCTTTGCATCCTCGGTTTTGAACAATAACAAAGCCCAGCACGATGCTGTATATTGGCTCTACAAGCGTCTCAGACTCTGCAGTTTCGTGACATGAGTGCGGCTCGCCAATGTTGGAATGCGTAGACTTCAGTTTTGTGTCATCAGTGCGGTTCGCCTATGTTGGAATGCGTAGACTCTGCAGTTTCGTGACATATGAGTGCGGTTTGCCGATGTTGGAATGCGTAGACTCTGCAGTTTCGTGACATGAGTGCGGTTCGCCGATGTTGGAACGCGTAGTCTCTGCAGACTGGTGACATGAGTGTGGTTTGCCTATGTTGGAATGCGTAGGGCGTAGACTCTCTGACATGAGTGTGGTTCGCCTATGTTGGAATGCGTAGATTCTGCAGTTTCGTGACATGAGTGCGGTTCGCCGATGTTGGAATGCGTAGAGTCTGCAGTTTCGTGACGTGAGTGCGGTTCGCCGATGTTGGAATGCGTAGACTCTGCAGATTTGTGACATGAGTGCGGTTTGCTTATGTTGGAATGCGTAGACTCTCTGACATGAGTGTGGTTCGCCTATGTTGGAACGCATAGACTCTGCAGTCTCGTAGACTTTCTGCAGTTGCAAAGAAGAGTCTGTTTGCCAGTGCTGCTGCAAGTGTATTGCAAGGGATGTGCAAGGAACGCGCAAGTGATGTGCAAGGGATGTGCAAGGGTTATGCAAGTGATCTGCTGGCAGCATGTGTTGTGAATGTTTGCAGACACTGTTTTGATTCATGTCCTCAAGGCACTCTCCAGGTCTAAAAAGACTTGTAACGTACAGGTAGCTTCAAATTATGTCGGTGTCCAGCTTTGAGAGCGATGCTGTCTCTGTATCGGACGTGCACTCGTCCGACTTCTCGTCAGACTTTGCAGTGTCGGACCAAGAACATGACCGACGTGCAGCAAGGGACGTGCAAGTGATGTGCAGGGGATATGCAAGTGATGTGCAAGGGACGTCCGCGGAATACGCTTTGGTTTCTGGTGGTCTGGTGGCGATCTGGGTAAGTGAGTGCATATTGTCATGCACTTTCTCCGTCATTTCTTCGAGCCTGTCTCTGCAACTCTTCTTGTTCGCAGTCGTCTAATCAAATCATTTGATGACAACGACGACAACAATCCATAGACTCTGACTCTGCAGCTTTGTGACATGAGTGCGGTTCGCCTATGTTGGAATGCGTAGACCTTTCGGTTTTGTGACTTTAGTGCGGTTCGCCTATGTTGGAACGCAGTCAGTGTCGTGACATGAGTGCGGTTCGCCCATGTTGGAATGCGTAAACTTCAGTTTCGTGACATGAGTGCGGTTCGCCTAGGTTGGAATGCGTAGACCTTTCGGTTCCGTGACTTTAGTGCGGTTTGCCTATGTTGGAATGCGTAGATTCTCTGGCATGAGTGTGGTTCGCCTGTGTTGGAATGCATAGACTCTGCAGTGTCGTCAGTATTACTGATTGCCTGCAATGCTTCAACAGCAACACATGAGCGCTTGCACCTGTTCAGCTTTGCTTAGCAAGTGTCTGAGATGAAGTCCGAGTGCCTGTTGTGAGAATTAGTGAGCCCGATAGGGCTTGTGTGTGTCCAGCGACCTGGGTGTCTGCGTACACAGCTGGCGTGCCCCTAGTTTGTGTTGTGTGGACAAAACCAGGTTTTTCTCAGGTTCAGGTGACAAACTATAAATGCTCCTTGTTTTTGCATGGTTGCCCCAATCTGCATGACTTCAGAGGTGATCTTGCAAGCGCTTTCAGTCATCTGTCTTGCAATGGGCCTGGAGACCTGTAACCTAGAGTGACAGCTTGCGCGCTTTCAGTCATCTGTCTTGCAATGAGCCTGGAGACCCGTAACCTAGAGTGACGGTTTGTATGCTTTCAGTCATCTGTCTTGCGATGCGCCTGGAGTTCCGTAACCTAGAACTTGAAATCTCTGAGCTGACTTATCAAGCTGGCTTCTCGAGCTGACTTGAGACCTGTGACACATTGTGTCAAGTGAGTGCTACCGTCATGCACAGTCTGTGACATCCAGCTATGTTCCAGTGGCACGTCCGGTGAAGGAGTCTGCGACATGTTCCAGTGGCATGTGCGTCATGCACAGTTTGTGATATTCAGCTAGGTTCCAGTGGCATGTGCGTCATGCGCAGTGTGTGACGTTCAGCTATGTTCCAGTGGCATGTGCCATGAATGAGTCTGCTATGTGCCAGTTGCATGTGCATCTAACTGACGCGTGACATGAGTGCGGTTTGCCTATGTTGGAATGCGTAGACTTCAGTTTCGTGACATGAGTGCGGTTCGCCTATGTTGGAATGCGTAGACTCCGCAGTTTTGTGACATGAGTGCGGGTTGCTTGTATTGGAATGCATAGACTCTCTGACATGAATGTGGTTCGCCTATGTTGGCATGCGTAGACTCTGCGGTTTCGTAGATTTTCCGCTTTCAGACGCTGGCATTTGTATGTCAACCGGTGTTTCGAGCGGCTACAATGTGCCCGGCAGGGCTTGTGTGTGTCCAACCCTGTTTCAACGGGTATGCAAATCTGAATCGAACGAGCAGGGGCGAGGGCCTGTTGTCTGGCTTCAGTATTTTAGAGAGTGTTTCTGAAGAGCATGTGCCGTGAATGAGTCTGTGACATGTTCCAGGGCATGTGCGACATGTTCCAGTGGCATGTGCAGTGAATGAGTCTGTGACACTCAACTGTTCCGGTGGCGACATGTTCCAGTGGCATGTACATCATGCAAAGTTTTTGACATTCAGCTATGTTCCAGTGACACGTGCGGTGAATGAGCCTGTGACATGTTCAGTGGAATGTGCGCTGACTGAGAATGATTTGTCAAGTGAGCTGTGGCAACTTCATGCTATTGGTTCACAGCATAAAAATCGGTGAGTGAGTGCATGCCTACATGCTGTCGGAGTGCGCATCTCCCTGCCTTACTGCGTTGCAAGCGCGTTCTTCAAGTGTGCTATGTTCATGTCGCTGAGGAACGCTATCGTTGTAAGCGAATCTCCCAAGGACAAGACGTTTTGATGAAAAAATCGGTGAGAAAAACAGCGCGCGACGACCATCAACACTCCACGGAGCCTTTCGGGGCTTGTGTGTGTCCAACTCTGTTTCCAAGAGACGTGAGTGAGTTAGGCAGCAGGGGGCCGGTGCTCTCCCTGGGGGTCACCGGCCAACGAAGACACCCCCAGGGAGGGGTGCAAACGTACCTGCAAATCAGTAACCCTAGAGCAAGATTCGTACGAGCTTCTGATTGCATGTTCTGACTTTCCCTTGCAGCTTCTGACTTTCCCTGACAGCTGCTGACTTTCCCTGACAGTATGCACCGACAGATCAGACCTGCGACACGATGTGTCAAGTGTGTGTATTGCTTTAGAAAGTTTCATGGTGTTTTAGTTTGGAGGTCAGTTCAGGGCTTGAATGACGGTGTGGATTCACCATGCCCTGTCCGAATTCCTCCAGCAATCCCTGCAGAAGCCCAGAGACGCCAAACCACTCCCCAAAATGGTTACCTCGCAGAAGCCGACACGGAACGGTCTCAAAATCCTAGCAAGCTCTCTAGACAGAAATCTTTATGATTTAAAACTCTTAATACTGACCTTATAACTACTGTTACTACCGTTCTTCCATTCCCTACTAACCCAAGGTAGAATACAGGGTTCTGAACAGTTGTTGGTCAACTCAAGCTATTGCGACCTCGAAATCAGTAGAAGCCGTAGAGAGCCCTGAAAGTGTCCTGTAAAGAACCCTGATAGTACCCTTGTGCGATCCTTGTAGCACTCTTTGCTGATCCTTCCCAGTTTTCTGAGACGCCACAGACGCAGGCCGCTGGAGTCCTCTTCTCCCGTGAAGGCTCCATCTCAGTTGAGGGTTTAGGGGACAAGGTGCTTCGGGTTTAGGGGAAGTTTAGGGTTTAGGGGAGAAGGTGTAGCAACAAAATGAAACAGGGGCTCTTCTCTGCACAGCTTCGAGGTTGAGAGTTTCGGTATCGATGTATCGGACTTAGAGTGTAGAGACTAGGGGCTGAGGATCAGGGGGCTCTTCAGGAGGGACTCTGTAAGTACTTGTGGTGCTAGATCATGTGGGGTTCAGGTACTACAGGGGCTTAAACAATTCCCTGTACTATTTTAGGGGGTTCCTTATCACGAGTATAGCATCTGTAATTCAGTATAAGGGGCCCCAAAGCCCTATTCTCATTATCCACTCCCCTATGTTGGTTTTCAGTGTGTAGGAGCAAGGTCTTGCCACAAGTTGGGGCCTTACAGGGTTTCTATACGGGCTGTTTGAAAGTTTGACAGTTGAGGGTTCAGGTGAATGATCAGGGTTCAGGGGTCATTGGGTCTCGGTGTTGAATGGCCAGGGGGTCCGCAGGTAGAGGCCGTGCAGGGATTCTGATGTAGATTTCAGGGTAATGCCCTGCCCGCCGACACATGTAAACCCTAAACCCTTCATGTACAGCCGCGAACTTTGTATCCATAGAGGGGAGCATGTGGACGTTGGTGGGTGCAGAAGGGGGTAGTAGTACCACGTGTGCTATGTACGCATGCTACAGCCACCCACACACATGTGTGTATATATATATATATATATATATATATATATATATATATATATATATATATATAATTTGTGTACATATATACATATATATATGCATAGAGAAAGTCATCTCGCCTTCGTCTCGCCTTCGCCTTCGCCATGTCCGAGTTCGGTGAGCCGGTGTTTAGTTCGAGCGAGGTTTTGGAAGAACAGGAGAGACAGTATCAGGAGGAGGCAGCCTTGTGGCAAGCAAGACTCGCAGCAACAAGCCATTGAGTCCCGGTTTTCTCTAGGCTTTATGGCTCATTGGGTTGATAACCAATTTCGCAAGGTCCCTTGAGCCAGAAGGTTTGCATCCTAAAAGCCCTTATTTCATCCTGTAGCGCCTTGTTCCAACCTCGTCCTCCGAATCCCCACCTTCCCCTCCTGCTTCAATCCTCAATCACATTTCTTCAGAAGACCGAAATCCAAAGTTCACTACATCCTTCCACCTGCCACCGCCCCCCAATCCTAACTCATGAGGAAGCCAAAGCTTCTTGATCCTTGGCCATGATCATTTTGAGCAGGCTCCCTCGCCTCCAGCCTTCGTCGTTGAGCCGATGCCTGGCCGGAATTCAGGGGCGCATCAGGGTTTAGGCTTAGTAGTTGAGTGGATACACTTTACACTTGTTGGGGATAATATTGCCCACGATAGAACTGAAAGTGTACACCATTTGGGGGCTTATGAACTCAGCAACTAAGTAGGGGTGTATCAAGTTGCCCAGGGTTTGTGTAACATTTTAGGGCTCCGGGTTCAGGATTTAGGGTTTGGGATGCAGGGTTGAGTGTACTGACCCCAGAAAGGCTTGAAGAAGGTCTGCAGGGATTAATTCAATAAGATCCGGAGCGCAGCAGGGTAAAAATAGTTGTTACACCTATTAGGGGACTCATAACCCTACTTATAACTACCCATGAACCTCCAAGTAGAATCCTAAACCCTATACCCTTATAGTATCCCTATAGATCCCTTTAAAGGGACCCTTAAAGGAACCCTTATAACTACCCATGAACCTCCAAGTACTGGGTCTTGGAGTTTCTTTTTGTTGTTCTATGCCCGCAGCTTCCTGAGCCCAAAACCACTCCTGTCCGGATTTCAGGAGTTGCGGTTGATTCCGTGCTGTAACCCCAAGGGTCCAAGTACCTAAACATCATATACTCTCCCAAATCCTACCCTACATAACCCGAATACCTAATTATTGGGTCATTTGGACCCTTAGGGTAAGGGTTGTGTCACCGAAGGGGGGGGGGGGGTGCGGGGGAGCGGGGGGATATTCTCGTGACCAGGATTTGAAGCATGAGGGTTTAAGAGTCTTAGGCATGCGCAACAAAATGCTTGTTGGATGACCAGTCGCTAGCGCTGGCCAAGGGTTTAGCTGTTGCATGGGCTCTCATGAGAGTTCATGCTTCAGATGTACGGGAGCCCAAGTTGGCCACATTATGTGAGATGCGCTTGATTGGAGTGAAGTGGTGTCTTCCTCTCGTTTCTCGGGATGAATACTGGTTTTCACCACACCGGCGAGTCTGCTATGGCTGACGTGCAGCGGGATAGCTACCAAGACTCGAAGGTCATGGGCTCAGCTTTTGCCATGTATACCTGGCTTGCAGTCGCGCTTTCGTCAGATCCCGCAGCCTACTCTCTGGTTGCGACCAGTCTGCACGAGCTCACAATACTTGGAGGTTCATGGTTAGTTATAAGTTTAGAAGTCTCCTGATAGGAGCTATAACCATCGTTACCCTACTTATAACCCCACTTATAACTACCCATGAACCTCCAAGTATCCTATGTTCAAGCAAGCATGTCGGACGGAAAGACTCCGCTGCGCGTCAGCGCGGAGTACTGCATCAAGTGCAAGCTCCTGACGGCTCAAGGACGGGGCATGGTGAATGATCTTCTCGACCTGGACCCTAAGGAACCTGCCGTTCTAGGGTTCCCGAATATGATTTCTTTATAGAAGTCCTTAAAGGGTAGGTTACGTGGGGATAAGAGAGACATTGTGTTTCGGGAACCTCTTACGCCCGCTTCCGGACTCTCCCGGCATGCAGAAGCGGTTCGCATCATCAAGGTAAGAACCGTGCTCTCTTCATGAAGCGAAATCTAGTAAAGCGTAGATTCCCGAATCCCACGACGATCCGAAGCGGGTTTTGCCCATACCTTTCATTAAACCTTTACTGAACCCGTTTCCGAGCCATTTACAGGAGTCCTAACAGAAGCCTTATGTGGATAGGGCTCTTTAAACCAGGGTCCCGAAAATAATGCGACGCCCTTGTGAACAGGACCCCAAATTTAGAGAACTTCGCATAACCCTAAGCTCTCAACCCTACACCCTCAAATTTCTTGAAACAGGGCCCTAAACGGGACCCGAGGTAAGAGAACTACCCACAGCCCCAAGCCCGATCCCCTAGACCCTAGAAGGGACCCGAAGGGAGAAAGCTACCTCCGCCGAGGTCCTCCTTCGCGCGTGGGCCCATGCCGGCAGGCCATCTCTATGCTCTTGTAGCCCTCGGCCTAGTAGTCTTCGTGGTCGTTTTCGTATAACTATTTTTTGTTACTACTAATTACTACTACTACTACTACTACTACTACTACCACTACTTCTTCTTCTACTACTTCTACTAGTTCTACTACTTCTACTACGTACTACTACCTCCCAAAGTAGTTCCTTTTGGGGGTTCATGTTTAGAGTCTTATGAGGCAATCCCAAAAAGGAACTACTATCGGGCCGCTGGGTAGGGATTAGATGAGGGGTTTACGGGGTGTAGGGCGTAGGGATTAATTTGGGCTTCCTTCAGAGGATCTAAAAGGTTTCTGTAGGGATGTATTGGGGTTCAGGGTTTGGGGTTTAGGGGTTTAGGGCTTGGACTTCGGCTATGGTCTGAGAGGGTTCACAGTTTGAAGCTTGAGGTTTAAGAGGGGTTTAGGGGTTTGATAAGAGTTTCGGGTTAAGAGGTTTAGGGCTTCAAAGGCTTGCAGGTTTAGGGCTTTGTGTAGGTTGTCATTCAGAAGGCCCCGAAGACGGCAAAGATGCAAGGATCCTATATATGGGTAGTTGTCTCAAAATTATGGCCCTTTTTTGGGCAAAATTAGGTGCCGTATTTATTAAGGATCCAGAAAGGGAGCATAATATTGACAACCACCCATGTATGGTTGGCATACACAGGCATTGAGCCCTAGCATCCTCAGTCATGATCATGTAGAGATCAATTACCTAGAAGCTCCATAGTAGCTCCTTTTTGGGGTTCATACTTAGAATCCTATAAGGTAATCCTCAAAAGGAACTACTATGGAGCCTTAGGGTATGTATCTCCACACAAAAAATACCCCCAAAACCTGATTCCAACTAAGGCCCCGCGTCACGCTGCGTTTTCCCGGGTCTTGAGTTGAGGGTTCGGGGTGTGGTGTTTCATGTTGTGGGTATGCTTCGGATTTCGGGTTCAGCCCTCATGCCCTGTGGCTCCGAACACCCCAAAAGCTTTAAAACGGGTTTAGGGCAGGTTTAGTATAGCAAGCCACCCAAATACCAACCGATTTTGCCCTCAGCCTAAACCCAGTGGCCGAAGTACGGCGTCCTTTGAACTCGTAGGGCAAGGGGACTCAATGGAACAGAGTCGGGAGGGGGGGGGGTTATGGTTAGTACAACTATTGCTGCACAAGAACATTGGGGAATAAGATTGTGAACTCAGGCTTCCATTCTATTCTTAGTAGTCTTGTTTTATTATCATTCTTCTCCTTCTTCTTACGACTACTCGTTCAGTATCGTAAGTCTCAGAGTATGTTTTACGAAAAGTCGTTGTTGTGTAGTCATAGTTCTTCTTATGGTTAGTACTGTCATTCTTACCATGGTTAACTGCTAATAACTACCATTACTCGCTTTTGTGTTCGTATTCGTAGTAGTCTTCGTGGTCGCTTTCGTATTTTTCTTGTTACTACTACTGCTACTACTACTACCACTACCACTGCTACTACTACTACTACTACTACCACTACTACTGCTATACTACCATTCTTCTTATTATTCTTATCAGAGGCCCCTTCCCTTCGTCTCCATGACGCCGCTTGCAGGTCAGGTCACAGCTTCAAAGGGCAAAGGCGGCGGAAAGGGTGACGCACGCCGTGCCTTGGCTTGTTTAGGGTTTAGGTTTTAGGCAGAGGTTCGGGGTTTGTTCCATCTAGCTCCTTTGCTTTGGTGTAACCAGTCGGATCCTACAAGGTCACCAAGGAGACTATGGGTAGGGCTTCCGTAGCGTCTAGCGATTTAAGGCTTGAGGGTTTAGGGTCGGGGGATTTCGGGTTATAGGGTTTTGTTACGTAGCCCAAGTCTCAGGGTTCATGAGATTCGGATCTGAGGATCATAGGGCCTAGTCGTTCAAATTTCCCAAACTTATTTCTCAGCAGCTAAGCCAAGCCGGTAAGCTTTACGGACCCTCAGCCAACCTGGTAGGCGTGTCTTGAATATGTGTGTGTGTGTATTTATATCCAAAAAACTTTATATGATATGTGCATAAGTATATACACACTGTTACGTGTATACGTTCCATCTACAAAGCATAGAAATGTAGGCATGTAAAAGGCTTCTTGGAGATGTAGCAGCGGTTAACCAAGTCATCAGCCAGGATATAGTACATGGTGTGTAGCTTTAACCTAGACCGAATCCCTACACCCTAAACTGAAGACAGCAAAAAGATCAGAATATCTGAGTCCTCACAGTTAAGGGTTAGGGGTCTAGGGTCGGGAGTTTGGGGGACGGGTTTCCCGAACTGAACCATGGCACCCAAAGCACTTGTTTCTTGGAATGCGATGGACAGCAGTCTATAAAGATGTTAGTTTTGGGGGGTCTGAAAGTAGGTGCTGGTGCTTGGTTTAGGGTCTAGTGGAGCGACTTAGAACGGGCAACGTGATCTTTTGCGCAGAACCCACGAAGCCTACATCTAGGAGGGACGAACCAGAAACTAGAACAAATACGATACTCGCACCAAGACAGACACGACCTGAGTCTGGCTACACGGGAAAACTAAACGGCACAGAAGCACAAGGCGCCCTTGCCTGCAGGTTTTACGTGTTTAGGGCTGCAAGGATTTAGGGTTCAGGGTTCAGGGTTTAAGGATGTCGGATGATTTTGGGCCGTAGGCTCTTTTCATGTAAAGGAGAATTATGGAAACCTTAACCCTCAAGCGTAAACCCTCAACCCACGGGTCCCCTAATCCCTAAACCGGAACCCCTAAACGCCCTAAACCGACGCCCAGGTGTGAAGAGCCAAGTGTCTGACGACAAAGCGCAAGGTCATGGTCCCGGCAACCCAGCAAGCGTTGCCTGGGGGTTAAGGATTTAGGTCTTAGGTTTTTTTGAAGGTACAATGACAGACCCAAACTCGGTGACAAGGTTGGGACAATCTTGCAGGTCTCACCAGGTGGACATTGGCTCTGTAGCCAGCAGAATTCTCGAGGTCGAGTCTGTACCTTCGGAGGGATACTGAAATTTTCGATCGTTACGAGTTCTACAAAGGAGCTACATGCCGACAAACTACATGGCTAAGACGGCGCTAGTACCAGTAGTCGCTGTCTTACTGGTAGGAGGAGGACGGGGAGGGGGAGGAGGAGGAGGAGGAGGACCTTCTGTGGTTTGCATGCTTTTGTCAGTTGGCAAGTTGCAAGTTTCTTGGCTTGCATTGGCACTTTTCAACGCAAGGGCGAAAGTTCAAGGGTGTTTGTTTAGCCGATGTGCTCGACAACAAAGACTAAGCAACGCTGCACGAGCAGCCTGAGATGGAAGCGATGTAGGGGCTTCGATGATTAGACTATGGATGTTCTGAATCCCAAAGCAGTACTAATTAGTATGCACTTAGGCCCTATATTACATGTGAACAGCTTGGAGCTCAAAAATGGCGTTTCTACACTCTTGCTGAGGGAAAGCCCCGTTGCTGAACGCCTTTTAAGAGACACTTGCTGCAGAGGCACCCTTAGTAAACAAATAGTAACGAAGGAACCATATCCTTGAAACCCTGGGCCCTACATCCGAAATCTTAAACCTTAAACCCTTACCTGTATAAAACCCTTTGCAGCACCCTTCTTACGAGGAGCCCTACCCAAACCCCAACAGGATGTGTAATACTACGCTTTCATAAATTTTGTGACTTTCTTATACCTACTTTTAGGGAAAGGATGTATAATACTAGGCTTTTAGGGATTTGGGGCAATTATTATACCTACTTTTCGGGAAAAGATATATAATACTGGGCTTTTTTAGATTTTGGGCCATTATTATACCTACTCTTTGGAGACTAGATAGGCTTTTATCGACTTTGGGCCAGGATTCTACCTACTTTTGGGGGTCGAGGTAGCTCTCAACGAGGTCAGCGCGCCTCCCGCCGGCCGGAGGCAAGGCGCTGAGGCGATCGCCGCCAGGGCCATGCCGCAAAGGATGATGCAGGTTTCGGGATTATAGGTTTAGGGTTTAGGGTTTAGGGCTTAGGGCTTAGGGTTTAGGGCTTAGGGTTTAGGGTTTAGGGGTTTCGGGATTAGGGCCTCAGGGCTTTTAAGGTTTATGGTTATAGGTTTAGGGTTTTAGGGTTTAGTTTTGGGGCTTCACAGAACACTTCCATAAAGTCTCCCTACTGAGGGTTTTTGTAAGCCGTTCTGTGTTTTATAGTGGGTCTGGACTTAAAGCCGTAGTTTAGCGGGTTCCGAACTTAGGACTCTAGTCTAGGGCTTTTCGAGGCTGATTGTTCTCTGGGTGCCGAAGACTTTGAACAGGCTTTAATCGGGTCATTTTTGAGATATCTATAAGGGTTCTATGAGGGTTTCACTAGGTGGCAACTTGGGAAACTTGAAAATTTCCCTGTTGGTCTTATTGAAGTACCTGTTCACAAAGACTTGTGGGCACCCCAAAGTTTATTTGGGGTTCGTAGAAGGGTTCTATGCATTCTATGCGGGATTCTATAAAGGGCTTGTCTGCCGCTTCGGGTCTGCATGGCATCTGTGCTGGGGTTAAGATGTGGGCGACAGAAAACTGGCTGCTCAGCCAGCTGAGTTTGACAGAATTCTCAGAGGGAAGGGTCATGCTATGTTATACATACAGGTTAGAGTAAGAGTTCATTATGACCTAAACTCAGCCCGAAACCCTAAACTATAACCCCAACTACGCCACACGTATTGCCCTACACTTGTCGCTCTGCTTGCCAAGTGCAACGAACCTCTGAGTCCCGCTTCCGGGTATGTGTAGGATTGGGGGTTTGAGGCTTGGGGTTGAGGATTTTGGGTTTAGAGGTTCAAGACTTTAGCTGAGTTTTCGTTTAGACTTTAGGGTTCGGGCTTTTGATATAGTTTTAGCCTTAAATACTACAAGGGTATTTCAGGGCGTGTGTACATACTATATGGGCACATGGACCCCTATGGTACTGCCTTGTAGTCCCTTATGTATTTCTGGATCTCAGGGCCTAGGGTTTTGCACCCAGGTTGTTCTCCAGAAACTCCCAGGCCCATCTCAACACCCAGAGAACCCAATACCCCGTAGTTAAGGAATGTACTTTGAGTTATAGATGCCTTAATGTTTTGATTTAAGGTATATTCCTGAATTAAGGGGTTTTGGGATCTCTGGGTATCTACACCCTCAACTCCTATGCCGCACGATGCTCATCCCTGACTCACGTGTAGTTGGACCCTGTGAGTTATGCCTGGGCTCCTGGACAAGGCTTCGCCGCGCTTACCCTAACACTCCACATAGCATACAGTAGGCATAATTTTGCGGATCTTCACGGAGGCTACGAACGACCAGAAGTAAGGATCATTAATAGCCTTAATACCCCTAAAATAAGTGTTTTACCGATTCTCGGAGTTTACAGGTTTCGGAGATTTCCCACAGCGTATCGAGCCACATCCCAGCGCGGCCTGTGAAATGGGGGAAGGCATGGAGAGGATCAGAAATGCAGAAGCAATGATGATTTGGCACCTTCAAGTTTGAGGGTTCTGTCGGGCTTTATGAGATGCTGTGGGAAGTAGATTAACACTGGAAGCCCGCAGCCCTAAATCTCGAAACCCTTGCCCAAAACGCAAAAGCCCTAAACTGCCAAAGCGCTACACTCCCATGTGCTGTTGATAGAACCCCCAAAAAATCCTAAAGCCTAATGGAGGCTGTATTGCACCCTTACCCATAAAGAAAAGTTGAAGGCTAAACTGCTAAACGGATCCCATGAAGGAACTCTAGGGATACTTTGAATTCATGGGAGCCTTGCAGGACCTTTGAAGGAACACCCGCAGGATGCTTTGGAGGCTTCCTTGTGTAGGGTTTAGGGTTCAAGGACCCTGAACCATCCCTGAACACCAAGACCAAGCTCTCCACTCTGATTCCCTCCGATGCCAAAGCGGCCATTGCCCGGCGAGGGCAACACCGACTTTGCCCCGGCTGGATAAGATCATAGTTGCGGTACTCATAAGAAGGAGCCTGAAAACAGCGAGGTGGTTTAGGGCTCAGGTAGTTTTTATTTTTGAATATTTAGACGACCACGGGGCGGCTTGGTATAAACCCCAAGATCAGTCTTTATTCGGCGTTTGTAAGCGTTCTACAAGATCTTCGTTGCAGGGCCTGAAACAAACTCCTCTGCACGAGGGGTCAAGCGGCTGCTTAAGTAGGTCTTGTCCTGTCCTGTCATACCTACGATTGCCAGCACAGACGCTGAATACAGGAAACATCGAACTCGTAGTTGCAACCTACTTACCAGTCCTATCTCTGGGAAGGTGCTATTGTTAGAACTTCAACCCCGAAATAGGTATTTACCGTTTACATGCTTGGAGACCTAGGGTATGATTGTGGGCTGCCGGCCTACTTCAGAGGTCCCCTAAGAAAGAATGGACAGGTCCTAAACAGTAACATCGGGATCGGAAGAACTACGAGTGCTATTCCCTGCGGTTCTTCATCTGGACACACTGGAAAGTGCCCGAAGCTCTGTTAAGGCCCCATATTATCTTCCTCGGGGAATCCTACTAAAGGACTCCTTGAGAGAACAGCTGTTTTGCAGCCTTGTACGAAACGGCTAGAAACGTTCCCTTAAACCCTGCAAACCCTCAGTCCCAAACCCCAGATAGATCCTTTGCCGAACCATTCTGAGCTCTTATATGGGTGATTGTCAAAATTAGGGTCCCTTCTCGGGTACCCTAAATGCTAGGTGCCGTATTATAACAAGGACCCAAAAATTTGACAACCGCCCACATGAACCCCTTATGGAACCCATCTAGGACCCGCAGAAACCCTTCATGTGAACCCCTGATTCATGACGAGCCCTGTGCCCTTGTCGGGAGCGCCCAAAAGCGTTAGTCCGAAGCAGTCCGAGGGAAGAAGGGATACTGCAGCAGCCGATGCTGTAGAAGCACTGCAGCAGCCGATATTATAGAAGCCTGAGCAGTTGACAATTAAATGCGTTTACGTTAGGGTTGCGTATTCAAATTACGATAAAGGAGCACAAAACCCTATTCAAGTTGTTCAGGTTTCCAAACTACTCGTTGAAGTTTCATGTGGGGGGCGGGGTGGTTGGGACTCCCCGGTGGATGTTTAGTCCACGTGCCTTTAGGGACACGGTTTCCTCACCATAGGTGCCGTGCTTAGGGCTGATGGCTTGGTTAGGGGGTACGGGATTTGGGGGTTGGGTTTCGGGGAAGTCGTATAGGGTTTAAGGTTCAGGGTGTAGGTTTCAGGGTTCAGGGTTTAGGTTCATGTGTGAAGGTTTTTTTTTGGTTCGCTTGGGGGTGAATTTCTGGTTTGGGCTTGCGGAAGCTCTAGGGTTGAGTGTGTTAACCCGGGTTTAGGATGCAGGATGTACTATAACCCCCAATATGTGTATGTATATGTATATATATATATATATATATATATAAATTAGGATTCATATAAGGAACCCAAGTAAAGTCCTTTCTTCATCAGTGTACTATCTAGGGGCAAAAGCTTAGCTGTGCAGCACAGCTCGACACAACAAGCATTTGTCAATTCACCCCACAACTTTCCAGTCCAAGAATTGAGACAACCTTGGATATGTGTATTCTATGTTCGGGACTCTTGGCAGGGTCCAGTGCTCTTGGAGCGTAGGGTTTTCGAGTCGAGCGTTCGCGAGGTGTTTTCAGGCGTAGAGGAAGAGGCTTAAGCAGAGGCCGTAACACGACGTAAGCCTGAAGCCAATCCCAGCCACCTTCAATTGCCTAAACCCTGGAATGCAGTCGGAAAAGAGGCCCCCACAAAAAAACAGGCCTGAAGTGCCCGAAAGTTCATGGATCTGAAGTCGACACAGAATCCCGAGCCTCAATCCTTTGCGGAGCGCTTTGTGCAACTTTTTGCTGTCGCCGCGGCCGAATCCCGGTGGCAGCGTAGGACGTCATAGGAGCCTCACGAGGATAGGATCTTGCCCAAGCGAAAGGTAGAGGTTTAGGCTATGTAGGATATGGGTTTAGGGTTTAGGCTTTGGGGTTTCAGGGTTTTGTGGGTTTAGGGGTTTAGGATTTTTGGTGTTTTTCAGTTTTGAGTTCAGAGTTTGTGTGGAAAAGACGCGCGGTCAGATGGCATATGCATGCGCCACAGCACTCGTGCGTGCACATGCTCTTCTAGGTGTGCTTAGTCTCAAGTGTTGTTCGGAGTTGCATTTTGTCGCAAGATAGTGTAATGCAATATGTTGCAGTGTCATACAGTGCAGTGCAGTGCAGCGCAGTGCAGTGTATCGTGTTGCAATGAGCGATGTTACTTATCACGCTCGGACTGACGTCATCATCGCCTCGTTGCGTCATCACTAGCATCACGACATTGTTATCATCATTACGATCAACATCATCGGCATCATCATCATCATCATCAAGATGAAGCTAGGTTAATCATGAGCCCCAAGACAGCAATGAGACAACTGAACCCTGCCAATCAACGCCTTGATAAACCCTACCGTTCATTACACCACCCAAGTTGGATCCCACTTGGGCAGTCCTGAACCTCGTCGGCCCCTATGTGGATAGGACAAAGTAGCGCCGGCTCAGGGGAGGTCGAGGGGGCGCAGGAAGTGTGCAGCAAGACATCGAACCGGAGGTATGTACACAGGAATGTATCTGGAATGTATATATATATATATATATATGGTATTTCGAAGGTTCCGTCTGTGCATGTTCTATTGGAAGAATTTAGGGTTGAGGTTTGAGGGTTTTTTGGCATGTCACAGCCCTGAGTAATTCAACCCATCCTGCAGGATGTATGTAAGACAGTTGCAGCTGAGTATTTGTGGGAGCTATGTTCGGGCTCTGTGTGTGTATGCGAACCTAGCCACTAGGTCTGACACTGCGGCATTCCGTTGTCGATTGGCATGTGCGGTGCAAGGTGCAGTCCTTGTACTTGTGTGTCCGGTAGTTCAGCACTACGCCTAAAGGCCCAAAGCCCATACCGAACCCAAGCTCGAAACCTTAAGCCCTTAACTGTATGGCTCCCTAGAGAACCCGAAGCTCAGCCCTGGAACTTTAAACCCTACACTTTAAACACTAAACATAAAAACAACACTATATAAGCCTAAACCCCTGAACTCTGAACCCTGAACCCTAAACCTTTTTTAGCCATTAGAGTCAGTAGAGGTTCCTTAGTAGACATATACTATAAAGGAGCCCAATTCCCTAGACTAATTATATAGGCCCCTATGTTAGACACAAAAAGCGAACTCCTGTGAACCCTAGCTGAAAGCCACTGACCTCCTCCGTGCAAGCGAAAACAAAGAGACCCCGACTTGGGAACAAGCCAGTCGTCATCAGGGCAGGGCAGGGTTTAGTTTAAGAGTTTATGGTTTTGTAAGTAGGGTTCCTTTGCGGGTTCTTGTAAGGGTTCGGAGTTTAAGCGTTTACGGTTCAAGGTTTCCAGTGTTTGGGGTTTATAGAGGTAATGGTTTCGTGAGGGATCCTTTCAGGTCCGTTAAGGGTCCCTTGAAGGGCTCTACAACGGTTACTTCAGGGGTCCAGGTTCTAATTACATGGTTTCTGTTCTGCGCCTTCGTGTTTGCAGTGTAAATGCTTCAGAAGTGTCCCCCACGCGACACAGGTCGGTGACTCTAGGCTCGGACGTCATAGAAACATAAGATGAGGATGTCATGCTCCAGGCATATAGATAGTTGCAGCAGCTGGAGGAGTGGTAGTGGTAGTTAGCTGCTACTGCTACTACTACTACTACTACTACTGTCTACTACTACTGTCTACTACTACTACTCCTACTACTACTACTACCACTACTACTACTACTACTACTACTACTACTACTACTACTACTACTACTACTACTACTACTACTGTCTACTACTACTGTCTACTACTACTGTCTAGTACTACTACTACTACTACTACTACTACTACTACTACTACTACTACTACTACTACTGTCTACTAATACTACTACTACTACTACTACTACTACTACTGCTACTACTACTACTACTACTACTACTACTACTACTACTACTACTGTCTGCTACTACTGTCTGCTACTACTCTCTACTACTACTGTCTACTACTACTGTCGACGACTACTACTACTACTACTACTACTACTACTACTACTGTCTACTACTACTGTCTGCTACTACTGTCTACTACTACTGTCTACTACTACTGTCTACTACTACTGTCTACTACTACTACTACTACTACTACTACTACTACTACTACTACTACTACGTTACTATCACTAGCCCTTGCAACCTCAACTTTTACTACTACCTTGGCGGGGAGCACCCAGGAGCTCTCTCCAGCATCGTCGGAGCAGGGTGGGAGGGACCTGCACACAACTCACTTTCCCCAAAAAGTGCATGCCAAATGCTCAGCACTATACCCCAAAGTCATATCAGCGTAAGCCCCGAACACGGAAGGGACACCTAGCAAACAGCCAAAGCCCTACACACCCTCCAGACGCCAAGACCAGCGCATGAGTCCAAAATGCGCTACATTGCCGCTACTTCGTGGGGGAAGCACAATTGGCACACGGCAACCACATCATTTGTGGTGGCAGAAACACGGGTCGCAGCTGCGCGGCACCGTGTCCCCAACATGCAGCACTGCGACGGAGGCACGATTGCCATTAACCCACCAACGGTCCGACAAGGCTAATCGTAAGCCTCTTCGAGCGATTCCGAGGCCAAACTGAAGTGATCGCGACACCGAGAGCCATTCTCCCACTTCCCGAATGCGAAATATATCTGAATAGGCACAATCTTTCACCTTCATGTGAGCGCGTGAGTGAGTGCATGGCACCCCCCTCCCTCAAGCCGCATATGCAGGTGCTTGCAGCTGCTGGGAAGTTCGGTGCAAGGGACTACAGTCGCAAATGCATACAGTGTCTAAGCAGCAGTTATTTCATTTCGGACCTTCAACCTACGAAAAGAAGGCCGGCGAAACCTTCTGAAACCTTTATCTGGCCCTGGAAATCTCAACCAAACCTTTTCAGAACCATTTTTGAAACTCGCGGGTTTAGGGTTTAGGCTTTGGAGTTTCGGGCTTAGTTTAGGGTTTGGGAATTTAGGGTTTAGGGTTCAGGGTTGATTGAGGGTTTCAGGGGGTTGATAGAGTTTTTTGATCTTAGGAATCATGTTTCATCGCCCGTACAGTTCTGTTTCCAATCTTGGGACTTGGTTTCCATCCCTAGTAGAATTTTTAACTCCAAAACAGGACCGTTTTCAATTTCATTCTTTAAGTTCGGTTGTTGATGCCAAGGATTCATTTGCGAGGTGCGGCGGGGCAAACTTAGCGGCAAGGCCAAGAAGGCGGAGCCGGATGCCCTCAGCAAGCGCATCTTCAAAGAGCCCGAGGCATGGCACGAGTGCATCGGTTATCCTCGCATAAACCTGCCGCAAATGCTCCGCATGCCGCAACTCTCCACCAGGCGCGGGCTGTTGTGCAGACATTCGCAGTCCAGTGCCTGATTTTCGAGCCCCCCGCATCCCATTCCGACCCGGCTCAAAATGTTCGAGGAGCAGGTCAAGAAGGACCACTTGCAGTCGACAGGTGGGCGGCTCATTTGTGTCCAGCAACAGGATGAGGCCGCCCTCGCCAAGCGTGGGCTGAAGCTCCGGCACGTGGAGGGCGACGGGGGTTGCCTTTTCCGCACCGTGGCGGACCAACTTGGGTGGGAGGACTACGCAACCTGGCTGATGTGGTCAAGAGGCTTTATCTTTGACGGGGCCGGGCCATTTTTTTTTGGGGGGGTGTGCGGGGTGATCGGGAAAGAGGGTTTTCGTCACTCTATTCGGCGGTGTGCGGGGGGTTAAGTGCTGAATGTTACACATCCAGGTGCTGATCACGTGAAACTCCATGCTTGCTGCTCAAGGTTCTAGCGCAGTAGTGATAGTGATCGCAGTCTAGACTCCTGACCGCCTTGCTGTCTGTACCGTTGTGAGGGCAGTAACGCAAACATTACATCGCAGCGGGGGGGTTGGTCGACGAGCAACTGGGTGTACACACCCTAATTAGCCGCTAGACCCAGACCATGTTTTGCACAAGGCGCGCCTCTGCCGTAGACCTTTGCGCAGGACTGCCATCCAAACCTAAGCAAACCGAAGATCCGAATTTTCTGGATGATACGCACTCAAACCCTAGGCCCTGCTCAGTTTGAACGGATCCGCCATCCAAATGCTTGACCCCGCATCTTCTTTACGTAGAACAGTCTTCCAAAAATGACCCAAGTCAATTTGCCCCACATGCGCCCAAACCTCTTCACATTTGTATGTCAATGTGATTTTGCATGTTTTCGCTCGCAACATGCCTCATAACCAAAGCTGCTGGTGGGATCAGGGCAACTTTCTGATGCCTTTCTTTCTTGCCTGACAGTGGGGAAGTCACCAAGAACGGATGAGGGGACCAGCGGGACGGATTTCGTTGTTGCTTTGCAGTGGTGGAGGCCGTCATGGAGGCCATCTCTACGATGCCACTAATTAAGGGCAATACTCATCGTTATCGTACTACCATAGCAGCAGAGAGTGTAATGGCATCAATAGGAATGGTAGTAGTGATAGCAGAGTTGTAGAGCAGCGTCGCTGTGCAATTAGTTGATTCACAGCAGCGTGATGCGAGTTCCAATCCAAACGGATATCGGCCGTCGTAGTTCTACGTCAATGTCGGGTTCAAGTCCTCCTACGATTAGGTCGAAAACAGGGTTCAATGTTTACGCTTCAAGGGCATTCCCTTGAGGTTGTTGGTTCAGTCCTCCGGCAACCAAACTTTAGCCGTTCTGGGTGCTTGTTGTTGCCTACTTGGGTGTTGGGAAATTGCGAGCCTCCTGTTGCTAAGCATGTTTGCGGTTTGAAAGCTTAGGGTTTCCAGATTTGGTGTTATTCGCCCAACAGAGTGTAGTGGCTAGTGTTGTCAGTGAGCTAGAATCAGGGGTTCGCCAGTTCCTACGTTGTTTCTTACTATCTGGTGATTACGGTTTGGGATTGCTGTGGTGACTTCGGAAAATTAGGGGACGCCAGTACATCTCCGAAATAGTTTGAGTTTTAATCTAGCTCCACAGACCCCTGCACAAAGCAAGACCTCACGCTTACAAAACAACGTCAAAAGCTGTTATGAACCGCAAGAGGGCCTTGTGTCAAGAGATCATCTTGCTGTTATCCCTGGGCTAGGCTCAGGTTAAGGGTTAAGGGTCTGGGTCGCTGTGGTTCAAACCCCTTGACACGAATGTCGACCGCCCACAGCCCCGCAAAACCCCTAACCCTAATCTCTAAACCCTAATTTATAAGCCGAGCCCAAAAAGCCCCTCCCAAGCCCCTCGCGACCCCTGTCCGTAGTCAAGCCGTCGAACCCCCCTGAACATTCCCCACACCTCCCTGGACACCTTGAACACTTCGGAGTTTTTTTTTGTAAAGTATTGTAATCATTCCAAGCATTACAGCTAGTCGAAGCAGAAGGTGAGCTTATTCAGGCCGTCCAGAAGTGTTGGGGGTTGGAGGGAGGGCGGTGGGCTCTGGTGCCACGTTCAACCCTTCCTGCTGCATTTGGTTGCTGTAGGGTTTAGAGTTTAGAGATTTTGTTTTTTGCTTTGCAGAACTTTAGGGCAAACACTGCGGTCTCTGTCGGAAGACGTAAGCTTTCTATTTCCGTGCAGACGACGACTGGCCCTGTTTCAAGGTTTCTTAATGTCTTGGCGGAACAGCCAAGTTGAATTACGGATTGCCGGCTAGACAGGTGAGTCCCAAAACCCCCAAACTTTAAGGCACTAAACCTTAAAAGACCGCAGAGGATCCGTAACCCGGAGCGGGGACCCTGACAGAACTTTGAATTCCAAACCCTAACCCTTGAAGCTGAAAAACCAGATAAGTTTTGAAGTCATAGCGGCAACCCGTAACCTTCAACCCTACCGCACCAAACCCTCATAGAGGCCTCTACAGCCCCTGCAGAACCTTTCAGAAGCTCTGGTTCAAGAAACTGAATCGATCATGCTAAAGCAAACCTATCACGAAAGCCCTTTCGCAAGAGGCTTAAGCACAAACCATGCCTATAGTATCCATTGTTGTTCCCTTTCTTGGCTGGACCAATATTAATTCGTCAAGATCCTATAAGCCAACCCAAACAAGGCACTACAATGGAGACTAGAGGTAGTCTGAGACATAGGGACAACAGGAGCCGCTGTTACCACCTTGGCCTAAACCCTCACGCCCCTGGGGCTCCCGGTTGACGCCTTTCATGCGAATGCGGTTGATGCTGACTTAGCCCCTGCGAGGATCGGAAGTTCGAGGACCCTGAAGAAGTATACCCCAAAGTTCTGCAAATCCCCGACGGCCGAACATCCCAGAAGCCTTGACGTACAATCCTAAACCCAAAAGCCCCCACTAGCATCAGATTTTACTCTACCACATCCTATAACCCGGAACTCCCAAACAGTAAACTCCCTAGACAGACCCCAAAATCAGATGTGTGTGCCTACGCCTATTATGTATTCGTACGAAAACGTCCTCGCGTTGTGAGTTTCCTCTTTTCAGGGTTGCTGTCCCTATGAATACCTACAGGCCCCCTGAATAGCGGGATCCTCTTTTCTCGATTGTCACGAAAAGGGGAGACATACTGTCAACCAGCAAAAACAAGCAAGAATCCTCCAATTACCCGAAACCCTAAGCCCCAAACCCCTAAACCCTAAGCAGTAAAACCCTCAAGAGTCCTCGAACTACCCGAGCGCCCCCTGCGGCTCGACATTGCTTCGCTGCACTTTGCGCTGCTGCGCTTCGGTGTCTGTTGGGGGCCAGCCTTTCTGTAGTTGTTTTGGTGTTTACTCTGGGGGCCTGAATAGTTACTTATGCTAGTTGGGGTTCCTTATAACACTTACAGTGCAATATTGTAAACTCCAAAAAGTTGGAAACCTGATTAAGGACAAATCGTGCTGGGATTCCCTTTACTTTGCTCTTAGGGATTGAGGCTATCGGGTTTCCAACTTTTCGGCTGCTGCTGTAAATTCCTATTCTAACTCCTGAGGCCCCTGTATTAGGGTTCAGGTTGATTTTTTGGTTGTTGCTTTGCCGTGTGTCGAAGACAGAATAAGGAACGCTAGAAGGTAGGTTTTTTCGGCTACAGGTCGACCATATGGCAATAGACGGCTATGCCTTTTTTGCAGATAAGCATGTTCCTCAGTCATGCGGCTCTGAGGTTGAGGCACCTTTAAACCCCTAGACCACACAACCCTAAATCGCGTAAACCGAAAACTCTAAACTTCAACAGCCCTAACATCCTCAACCCTAAACCCTCAACCCTAAACCCCACAGCCAAAACCCTGCAAGAAAACAAGCCCAAACACCCAAAGCCCGAAGACCCCCAAACCGCTGAATCCTAAGCCCTGGACCCCAAAATATCTTAGATCCGTAACCGGAACTCCCTGACCCCCAAAATCCTAAGCACCAAGCCACGAAAAGCCACTTAACCCCTAAACCCTAAATGAGCAGAATAAGCCCAACCCCTGAACCGCCACTGCAGAACTCTCATAGACCCCGTAAAGGTAACTTTACAGCACCCTAAACCCCTAAAAGGAACACTTACAGCAACCCTAAACCCCCTTTAAGGAGCCCTGATAGCACACCCCTCAAAGGAAACCTTTTTGTGCCCTAAGCACCCTTAGAGGAAACCTTATGGTACCCTAAACCCCCTGAAAGGAACCCTTATAGTACCCATGGTTCAGCCGCCGAAGCTCTTCTAGCGAACTTAGCGCACCGGCGCTCGGCCAGCTGCTGGGTCAGATCGCCACCTCCCCCCGGCCCACAGAGTCCCAACAGCAGTTCTGCGGTTGATGATAGACCCCTATATTACTTCGGGGTCCTCGTAGAGATCGGAAGAGTGCCGGATCGACCCTGCAACTCCGTCCCAGCTTTCCAAACTAACGGCGGCCAACCGTAAGAGTTGCGGGCCTCATGGTGACACCATGCAAGTACCCCTACATGAGACGATGTCTTTGGAAACAAGGCTACTTGGAGGTTCATGGGTAGTTATAGATCAGGTTATATGTCCCGTAGCAGGAGTTACAATTTTTGTTACCCATGAACCTTACAACCCCATTTGCTACCCATGAACCTCCAAGTACACTTTAGGGTCTAGGCTTCTGCGACATCCCCCCGCCCTAAACCACGAACCCCTAATGCTGATCCGAGCTAGAGATCCGAAGGCCCTAAAATCCCAAAGCCCCATTGGGGTTAGGTTGTAGGGTTTAAACCGCTGTAGGGTGTCCGGATTAGGGTTTAGGGCCTGGGGTTTAGGGTTGCCTAAACCCTACACCCTAACCCCCCAAACCCTAAACCCCTAACCCCTAAACCGTAGTGATGAGACCCTAAACCCTAAAAGCCGTTAAGGCTCAAGCCCTGAAGCCTAAATCCCAAATCGGGCCGCTTTTGAAGCCGTCAGGATCAGAAACCCGTCTATGAAACCTTTATACTGGACTGCTCTTAGGAATTAAGTTGTATTTTTTATTCTGATGCAGCTTAAGGGTGTTAATAAGATTGTTATTTGTATTCTGGCTCTAAATCCGGCTGAGTGTAGGATTCCTTTATCGGACTTCTGTATAGGAACCCGTGTTATAGGAAAGAAGTTCTCAGCCCCAAAGGTGTCAAACTTCAGACTGTCGAGTGCCTTCTGTTTTCATGGTCGTTGGACTTTGCAAATATGACTTTTGCTTTACGGTTTTTGGTGACATAGTATGGGGTTGGGGTTTTAGGTTTAGAATTTCAGGGTTTAGGTTTGGGGTTTAAGGGTTTAGGTTTTACTTAGGGTTCAGTAGCGCCGCGCCGCAGACCCCGAACCCCTTAATCCTTTTGCAATTGCCGGTCCCTGTTGACATAATATGGCACTTCAGTAGCCTATGTGTGCTACCACGGAGCTAGATAGAAGGATGAGAGGGCGGCTCGTGATGTTCTTGGGTTTGGGGTTTGACCGATGAGGTGCTCCAGCCTTTCTTTGTTGCAACATTTGCTAGCATCCCTAAATCGAGCTACTAAATGCTGCAGCCGAAACCCCAAAATGGACAGATCAGTTGCCATGTCCTTGCCCAGGAGTGATGGTTAAGCAAGCTGTGGATTCCCTCTTCTTGGGGTCCTTGTATTCGGGATCTTACTACCTAGGTTCTACTTCAGGGTATTATCTGGGTCCTTGTTTTTCCTGAACTTCCACATATCAAGAGAGGCTGTTACTTCTGCAAAACACCCACCACCCTGCTTGGCTGCCGCTGCATGTCATCACGTACAGTGAGAGAGGCGTTCTCTAAGAGCCTTCCCGTGCTGCCTCAACCTGACTTGCATGCTTCTCGAGTTGCACATCAAAGTCCTAAACGGTTCTAAACACTGAACCACCGCTTAAGGTTTGGTGGTTTGGATGCCTTCGATGGCCCTTGCTGGTCTCGAATTGTTGTTCCAATTTCACAAGAGCTGGATAGTTCTCTTAGCCGTTGTTTAGCCCCAAGACAAAGGCTCAGAAATCATGTTGGACAGCTGAGGGTATAGATTTCTTTTGTTGCGACAGTCAGGAAGGCAGCGATCAGCAGCCCGAGCGCATCGCTGAAGGGGGGACACGTCGATGTCAGAGGGTGCACCAGGATTTCAGTGTTTGTTGCCTCCAACAAAGCATTTCGAGTTAGAGGCTCTAGGCTCCCGACCTTTCCCGTACAGGGTTTAGGGGTTGGGGGTTAGGGTCTAGGGGGTATCTTGAAAACCTCAGACCCTAATCCCTAAACTGGAGCCAATTCGGGTTCGAGATGCCTACGGATGTTGAAATTCCCACTTCCTTACACTCTATCCTGTCCGGACTTCTTGTGCTGATGTCAGGGATATGCGTTATAACCGTGTTCCCAGAGAGCCCAATACCAATACGCCTTAATTAAGGAATGTATTTTAAATCATTATATGAAGCCCCCTCCAGCTTATGGTATACCCCTAAACCCCTAAACCCTAAACCCCAAACCCCAAACCCTAAACCCTAAACCCAAACCCCAAGCCCTAAACCCTAAACCCCAAACCCTAAGCCCTAAACCCAAACCCCCAGCCCTAAGCCCTAAACCCCAAACCCCAAGCCCTAAACCCCAAGCCCTAAACCCTAAACCCCAAACCCGAAACCCTAAACCCCTAAACCCTAAACCCCAAACCCGGAACCCTAAACCCCAAACCCCAAGCCCTAAACCCTAAACCCCAAACCCGGAACCCTAAACCCCAAGCCCTAAACCCCCTAAAGCGACCGTTTGGCCCCTTCGGAGTTTCGCCCCTCTGGGCTTAGCTTAGCCAAGAAAGCAGTCCAACAGCTGTAGACGGCTTGGGCCTTGGGGTATATACCCTAACCCCGCAAAACCTAGTATTTTTAAGGGACTTGTTTAAAGAAGTCATAATGAGGAAACCTAAAAAGGGTAGGTTGTTCAGGGTTCAGGTATAGGGGTTAGGATTTAGGGTTTGGGGTTTGGGGTGTCTGTGTCTTTTCTGTACTTCGGAAACGCTGAGTCGACTGCCTGAAGCCCCCTCTAGGAAGCTGCAACAAGCAAACAAACACCTGTGGAGGGTTTAACTTGCCTTTCCTACTGACTGCCAGGCTGTTCCGGAAGTTCCGGATGTTACGAAGGAGCACCGTAAACCCCAAAAGCCGAAAGCCTGAACCCCCAACTTCATATCCGGTAGCCTACTAGCCCAAACCCTAAAGAGCCAGAGCCGCAAACCCAAAACTCCGCAAGCGCGAAACCCCTAAACCCTGAATCCTGCCTGATTCGACAAGTGTCGTTTGGTGCACCCTCCATGGCAGCGGTCGCGCCGGGTTTGTATAGCTCAAAGGGAACTTTGCTGGGCCTTGCAAGTAGCTTAACGGTTTAGGGCCGTTTAGGGTTTAGGGTTTTGGTTTGTTGGGGTCATTCCAAATTCTTTTTCTTTGCATGGCACCCCAACACCCTACTCTACTTGGCAAGGCCACTGTATTGGGCACAGTCTCGCAAGGTTTCACTCGATACTCGATACTGCCTGCTACAGGGCCTACTGATACGGCCTACTGGCCTTTGTCCATTAGTGCAGGAGCATCCCTTCAACTTTGACTTCAGAAGATCTCTACATTGGGGTGTTGGGAACAGTTTAACGTTTTGGGCTCAGGGTGGATTCTGGGTCTTGGAGTGGAGGGGTTTGGACCGGAAAAAGACTCACCGTAACCTTACCTTATCCCCAAATAACCTACCTTTTAAGGACTTATAAAAGGAAAACATAATAAGGATCCCTAAAAAGGTAGGTTATTCAGGGTTCCTAGACCCCAAAAGTATGTAGAATAATAGCCTTTTATAGGTGTTGGGCCACTATTTTGCCTACTTTTGAGGGTCTAGGTTAAGGGTAATCCTTATCACGTTTAGGCGGAGCCTTCGATCGATTGGGCCGAAACGTTCCCTTTGCTTGGGAATCAGAGGCGCTGTGGGCCCTTGCGACGACAGAGGCTTGGTTTTAGGGGTGGTTCAGGCGGTGTAAGGTGTTTAGGATAAAGGTCTTTCCATGATGTTTACAAACTTGCTTAGAGTACAGGGCTTAAGGTGCAGGGTCATGTGGCCCCAACTACCGAATGTTTTTCGGTGTCTCACCCGATAATGACATGTACTCCAGACTAGAATAGAAGCCCGAACGATGATTCATCAAGACAGCCCGCAATACTATACTTGTGCAGGCTTCAACAGGTTTGGGCTGGGTGCTTTACACTACAAGCAATATTCCAAACATGTTGAGAGAGCAAGCTTCTTACATGGCATTGCGAACCACGCCCCGTGACTCCGATCTACTCTTAGAAATTCTCTGCCCTGTGACTTTAGGGTCGTAGCCTTTTAGGCTGTAGGGTTTTGGCACCTTTAAACCCTAAACCCTGAACCTAAAGCCCTAAACGGTCCTGCATAAACCTTTTAACGAGCCCCTGCTCCGCAAACGGCTCCTGCCCCACACAGCAGACCGCTGCACCGAACAACAATTGGCGCACGGGTGGGACGAAATCAGTTTGGGGGATTTAGTCGACTGCGACTTCGGGCTCAGAGTTTTGAATAGAGTTTATTAGTTTTGAGTTTAGAAGCCGCGGCTTAGTTTTTAAGGTTAAGGCTTTGGAGCTCAGGGTTGAGGTTTTTCTGGTTAGGGCGTCAGAGCTCAGATTTGAGGATTGAGGGCTCTAGTGGCAATGAATATGTGCAGGGGTTCGAGGTTTACGTTAGAAGCTGCCCCCACCCTGTAATTGTGGTATAATAGGAATATAACTATATAACCCTTATAGTCACTATTACAGGGTGGGGGCAGCTTCTAAGGTTAAAGCCTGAACCCAAACACCCGGTAATATCCCCGATACAGAGCTTTTGCCCGTTAAAGCCCTTATAGAGTCGTTCCCTTAGTAGCTGGGTGGAGACACGGTACACTTTTGGGGGGTAAAATTACCCACTATAGATCTGAAAGTGTACACTTTTCGGGGCTTATGAACTCAGCAACTAAGTTTCCAGCTCCCTTATAGAAGCAGATATAAACATCCTCGAAACCCCATGCGCAAGCCCCAGCAGCTGAGACCCAAAGCCTCAATCAAATGAGACCATAAAAGCCACAGGCTTGAACCACGAGTTTTCAAGTCGAGCCGTCGCCCGAATCTGCATCTCGGTCCTTTTCGGCTCCTAGGGAGGGCATGTGTTTCGGCCCTTCAAATCTGCACTACGGATTGTGCGAACCTCAGAGCTCTTGGGGATCGGCGCCTCCCCGCGGCTGAAGCCCAGGGGGCTGGAACAAATTTTATAGGGTTTTTTGTACTTTTAACCACCAAAACCTACTTTTTTGTAGGGTCCCTAAAAAGTCCATAGTAGGGTTTAAGATATAAGCCTGGATAAAAGCAGGTTATGGTAGCTTAAGGTAACTATGACCGGTTCTTCGAAGTAGGTCCTAGCTTATTTAGGGGCATAGGAAAGTTGTTCTAGACATGTGATACGAGTATGGCATTGAGGCTTTCGGGATCTAGGATTTGGGCATAGAGTTCGGGGGCAGCCATTGATCTAACGGGGCGAAGGCCCAAAGTGTTTTTACTTTCGCAGTTGAGTAGATAGATAACCTTCGGTTTTGTGACATAACATGCTTAGACATATGTGTATATATATATATGCAAATACACACGCACCCGTAAGATCGAGCAGAAGCACAGGTAGCATTTATGTCAATTTATGGTTTGTTTCGCCAGGAATCTCAGCAAATGTCCTCATATTATATGTAGGCTTTTCAGCTGAGGAGTGTGTTACTTTCCGGGACGGGGGAGAGCATGGTAAGCAGCCAGAAACTGAAGAACCTACAATATTTATCTGCCAACCATCGTTATCCTCCGGTGCTACAGCTCTCCAAGCCCTAATCCCACAGACGTCCAACACCCCAAACGCAATAGTACGAACGGTTCCGGGTTTAGGGCTTAGGGCAAGAAAGCCGAATATCAGAGGAAGCGTAAACACACCACACAACTTTCAAGCCTCAACGCCCTATCCCCGAAAGCGTTAATAAAGCCCAGAAGCCTGGCTTCTACACCAAAGCGCTGTCAATAAAGCCTAGATTTTGGTTTACACCTAACCTCTATCAATATCTATACGAACCATGTACACACCACTGACCTTTGCAGGAAACTCTCCCGAGCCCTAAACCCCTATGTCCCGAATCCCTAAACCCCTATTGTAACCTCTAATTCCCACAAACGCTTCCCTAAACCCCTAAACCCCTAAACCCCTAAACCACTAAACCCCTAAACCCTAAACCCTATATAATACTGCGATCCAGGTTTTCCCCTTAGGGGCCGGCAGCGCCCATGGGGCGCGGGGGCTTCTCAGCGCCTGGCTCGGATGGTGCAGGGTTTGGTAGAGAGAACTTGGGTACGGCCCCCACTCAGTAATCGTTGAACAATATATTCATCGTGTAGATATATTGGCAGTACCTACGAGAGAAGGAGTTTGAGGGATCAGGGGCCGGGATTTAGGGCTTTAAGTTGGAGTTTAGGTTTTGGGGTTCAGGGTTGAGGGTTTAGGGTTTAAATTGGAGTTCAGGGTTATAGGGTTTTAGGGTTTAGCGTTCATGCTTCCGGCTTAGTTAAGGGTTTAAGGTTTAGGGTTGAAAGCTTGATTAGGGTTTAGGGTCAAAGAAGTCCCTTGCCGTAATAGTAATAGTTATAGTAAGACTAATACTAATACTTATACTAATACGGAAAACTACAGCGATCATCCTCTGGTGGCAGGCATGAGCAGGTCGACGTTGGTCGACTGCATCGAGCTTCCGCCTGGTGCAGGAGTTTCCGTCCGGGCGACTGCACCGGCACTCGTTTCCACCACAGCTGGAGGAAAAAACGAAAAGACTGGAAAAAAGGGAGGAGGAAAAGAGCAAGGCCTTCAGGAAGTACCTACGTTCGAAGGCTATACTATGCCAACTTGGACCATGGGCAGCGAGCGCAACTCGATGGTACAAGCAGTTGCAGTCTTGGCCTTGTGGCGTTCCAATGCAAATGACGTGCTTCAAGGGTTGCCGGGCGTTTAGGGATTTATAAGGGTTTAGGTTTAGGGCGGAGGGGTAGGGGCTTAAATGATTGGAGCAAGAGTTTCTACCCGGCTCCTATTGCAGTTTAGTCAAGGGCCCAGGGCACAAATTAGAATGGGGATTTGCGGCATATTTCAGTATGGTTCTACAGGGGCCTGAAGCCCTAAAGGGTCATTGTTACCATTATTCATGTCTTTATATCGGGTTTCAGGGTTTAGGATTTTAGAAGTTTGAGATTTGGGTTTCGGGAGTATAGAGGGTTGAGGGAAGGTGTTGAGCGCCCAAAGTCCGTCTAGAGTTTAGGGTTTCCAGGGTTTCGGGTCTAGCGTGGGGTTTGGGTTGGGTTTCGTGTTGATGTTATGAGTTTCAGGTTGCTGGGTTTTTTTTTGAGAATCCCCGGACGAGTTTGAGCGCAGGGTCTACAATTGAGAGTGCAGTGATTATGGGAGTCTTAATCTCGCTGTCTGTAAAGCTACTTGTAAACACTCCAATTACATGCAGGTTCTGCGCAGGTTCAGGGCGTGACCGTTAAGCCAAGGTTGCTGCCTTGACATGTTAGCATGCTAACATAGGACCCGTGCCTTGACATCATTGCTCGGTTTTGCTACCACGTTTATCTTCATGATGACAACTGTTGTTATTCGTCATCTTCTTGTATAAATCGAAACCAGGGCATAGGGTCGAAGGTGGAGTGCTGTGGGTGGGCTCGGCAAGGTAACGACAACAACATTAAAGGGGTTTCGAATGTAGGGTTTACGACCTTGATGTGTTGCACTTGACAGTGCCGCTCTATGTAGGCACTTAGGATGGCGGGTAGTGACTCTCTCGCCTGTGTCTTCGCTCCGTGGGCAGGCTGCATACCCGGAGTTCCTCTCTTTTCAGTGCTATCAGTCTTGATTGATTCAAGTTTTGGTTTTAGGTGTCATGTGTTCGCGATTCCCATTTAAGTCGTAGAGTGTTTGCTGATTAAGTTTTCTTGGTGTCCTTTGGCATCTGTGGAGACATTAAGGGTTACGGTCGGCTCTCCTGACTAGATTGATCATAGGGGCCACCTAAAACTGTTTCTGCAGCTGCGCCGTGACAGAACATCCTCCGAAATCCACAGTCACAAGAGGAATCCATGCGGTCCCTAACGTGACAAAATGCATCCCCGAGCCCCTGCCCTAATTGATACGGGTGCCATCGTGTGTCCCATAGTTGAAGGTTGAAGCCGTGTTGATCCATGGGGAAATTCAGTTTAAGCAGATCCGTACAGCGCTGGAGCAACGTGTAACGCCAGTTACCATAGTTCTGGTTCATTTCTGTTTGCTACGTGTTTCTGCAAAGCATGCCCCCGAAGCAAATGCCTATTAGTTACCAGGATGTGATCACTCAGTTTTGACATAGTATCCGAGAGACCGGGCTGTTATCCTCGTTTTCCCAAGTGAGAAACGAGAAGAACCAGTCTGTCGCACACCGTCTACCACCAGTTGTCAGACCCATTTTTGCGGTAGAATAGCAGCAGTTCCTAAGCAGCTGAAGACACAGGTGCCCACCGCACCCCGTAGCCCTTGAGAATAATGAATCTGCACGCGCCTAAGTGGCAGAAACCATGTTCGAATTGCTTAACTTTAAAAGACTAAGCCCTAAACCCTAGACCATCCTAAACCCTAAAACCCTAAACCCCAAACCCCAGACCATGCCTAAATAATTACCAATACTATTTGGGGGGCTCCCTATTATAATTGCAGTATAATGGGCCCCAAACCCTATTCTAATCATTAAGGCCCCTATATTCCCTCCTCTTTGACACCCCACTGCCGGCTGCAGTTACCCAGCGTCTACTTCACAAAATGGGCCCACACCTCAGGGCCTTTTTGGGCTTCCTTAGGGAGGATTAGAAGGAATATCGAGTCCTAAGCCCTGAACCTCGAATCTCTAAGACATGGAGTTGGGGGGCTTCGGGTTCAGGGGGTTCTCAGGTTCTGGGTTTTGGTGTCCTGAAGTTCAATTCTGGGTTTGGTGGTGGCTCAGCTTTGGGAACTGTTGCAGAGCGATTGGGCTTGTGTCGAATGTTGGAAATCTTGTGGGCCTTAGTGCTTCACAAGGCACACGCCCCCAAACATCCCTAAACCCTAAATGCTAAACCACAAGCTCGAAGCTATACCCCAAGATCCTGAAGGCCTCTAGGAGGCCTTCATGGCCTTGGGGTGTGCTTTCGCGGGTTATATGGCTTCTTCTGTTACATAACTCTTATAGCAGTCTTAGAGCAGCCCACATAGATCCCCCTGTAAAGGAAGCCATAAACAGGGGCACTGGTCTTGTGGTCGGCGCTCAACACTGCACCCTAAACCCTAACCCCAAACCCTAGACCCTGGACTCATAGTAAATCCCTAAACCCGATGCACCCTTAACCCTATCATTCAACCCCGTACAGCCCCCGCTAGCAATCGCCTCTAATTACTTCGCATGTCCTCAAAGTCACCTTAGGGTTTCAGGAGGTTCTAGGGTTTAGGGTTTGGGCACTTGGGGTTGTGGGTTCCAGTTTTTTTGCTTTTTTGTTGAGGAGTGGGTGGGTCCATGAAAGAAGAATACGTTACAGGACTTGAGCGCTGAAAGCTGGTGTGAGCCATGCTCTCTGATCCTGATTCCCGACCACACACCTGAACCTGGAATGTGGCATGCTGGCTACATCATTGACCCTGCAAGTATCCCCATGTGCAATTCAATAAGGCTTTAAAGAAAGCATACCAAACCCTGAACCCTAGAGGACCTGAACGCATTCTCAGAATTCTCGCCACAGCCTCAACAGCCAGCAAACCACTTTGCGCCAGAGGTAACATTTACAATGGAACCCACACTCGCAGAAAGCACCAGTCCCTGCAGTAGGGTGTGCCCTAAAGCCAACCTCCCCAAGCCTAAAACCCGGAACCCTCAAACCGAACCCAGTCCCGATTCAATGAAACGAGGTCGCCATCCAAAATAGTCGCCTTTGGGGCCTCTACATCTGTGCCTGAGCAGCGATCCTTATGAGATCTTATGAGTAGAGTAGGTAACCTTTAACCTTTTTGTGGGGATATTATGTTTGTTCGTATATGATGCCAAAGGTTGACCATAAGTTTCCCCAGGATACTGGTCAAGTAAGAGATTGACCGTTCACACTTTAAGGTTTGCTGGAGTTTCGGGCTACGCGAAAGAAGGTTTTAAGGGCTTAGGGTTGAGGTTCTAGGGTTTACGACAACTGATATTTTCCAGGATTGTAAAGCAGGGTGTTAGGGATTTGGGGCATGGGTCTTGGGGATGTAGCGTGCGCAAGTTAGGTACTTCTGTGATTTGGGGGGTCCCTACAAGGTTCCTGCATGAACAGCGGTCATGTCTTTCACTTACTACATCCATTGATTGCTCAAGTCGGCCTTGGCATGAGGAGGACCAGGTTATCAATGCTTGGAGGGTCGCGGGACTTAGTAAGTAGGTAGTAAGTAGACTTATAAGTACCGTAAAAGGGACCCTAATTGGGTTTATGGTATTTATAAGTCCCTAAAACAGCTCGCCGTTGGATTGGCTTGACTCGCGCCGAGCACCAGCTCGTGGTCTTGGTAAGTCGCATGAACATCCGCCAAGGCACTTCGAGGGTCAGTAAGGCGCACCACCGGGCCCACGAGTTGCAGCTTGCGGCGCAGCTTTCGCAACTGGAGCTGCAGGAGCGAACTTCAGACGATCGGCAGGAATCCATCCATCGCATGTATTCAGTGTTGGGTGGCTCCAATCGCGCTGCTGTGCACGATTTGTATGCGCAATTGTTGCGCAGTGGCGCAAGTGGAAGTACTCAAACCGCTCGAAAACCCCGGCTGCCGAGTGGATGCATTCTCCCGCTGAATGAAGCATGGTTTAACCCTGTAGTCTGAAATTAGATCGCAATGTTTTAGGGGTTATACCCTACCTTAACCTACCAAACCCTACTTGCTTGTAGGTTCTTTTTATGAACCCTAATTTGGAGTCTACAAAAAAGCAGGGTTTGGTAGGTTCTGGTATAGATATGGGTTGGGGCTGCAGGTATGGCTTTGACATGCGCGATTTTTGAACTTGCGACTGGCAAGCCAAATCGCTCAGACAAACCGAGGCTCTATCGGGAGCCCCAAACACAAACCCCGAACTTACAGTCCTGAACTCTTAAACCCACAGCCCTTAGCACAAAACGTGTTTGACTCTTAAAGCGCAGACGCCACAGAACCCTAAACCCCCTAAACCCTAAAACCCTAAACCCTTAATCCGAACAATTGCCCTGGACTTCAAGGCGTCTACATTATCCTCGTCGTGGCCACCTCAGCTTCAGCCTTCATCGTAGCAAGCAAAGCAGTCGGGTTCAGGGCTTAGGGTTTGGGGGTTTAGGGCTTATGGTGATCAATCACATCTTAAGCTGAATTGGGCAGCAATCGCTGGAAGAGTCATGCTACTGCTCATACGGATATGTTCCTTCCAGCACTAGTAGCAGCAATAGTAGATCTGAAGGCCAAGCCCATTGCCGTCAATGTGTCGTAGGGACATGAAAAGTCTGCACTCGATCGTAATGACGAGGAGTCACAAACTGGTCGTGTTACAAACCGCCAGACCCTAGTGTGCCTCTACCCGAAGCTGGCTTGCCGGCGTTGTTCGGCTTAGCCGGTCCGTGAAGGTTGGGTGGGCGTAAAAGTGTGAGAGGTAGAATGATTGTTGAGTGTTTCATGTTCTTCGTGTACGTAGGGCTGCAGTACCGAATACATATGTTCTACCCTATCCTAAAGCCTAGTATATTCATTGGGTCCCTTGGGCCCTCAGATGGTAGCTCTTACAACAACCCGCATGGTACCCCTACTATCCCCTACTATAGATGTCCCCCCTATATATGTAGCTGACACCGTCCACAAGGCGCTGGTTGCCGCATCGATCGCCTTGTTCCAAGTCTACTTCGTTCCGGCAGCTCGGCTTAAACCAAGTTTATCAAGGCTTAGAGCCCAGCGGTTGGGGTTTATACGGTTTAGGGTTTATACGGCTTTAGGTTTAGGATTTATACGGTTTAGGGGTTTAGGGGTTTAGGGCTTAGGGTCCAGGAATTTGGGGGCTTTGGGCTTTTGGAGCTTGACGGGTTCAGGGTTCAGGGCGTGTTTTTTGGTAATTAGTAGGTTTAGGGGTTGAGGGCTTAGAAGTTTAGGGTTTGTTATTTGTGTCAAGTGTTTGGGGGTCGGAGGGTTTTCAGCGGTTTGAGGAGTTGTGGTTGCTCTTAAGAGAGACAGAACAGCGTAAAGCACCAGGCCATTATGCTTCCTTGACGGCCTCTGAGCAGAGTAAAGCAATGTAGACCCCTGATCGGTAAACCCACTGTCTTGATGGTATCTTTTTTTGAATCCCTACAATCATAACCTCTATAGGCCGGGTGTGGGTTCATTTTTCAGGGCTCTGCATTCATGATTTCTCCTTAGACATGTGATGCCCTCCTTGGGCTGCGGAATTTCGGTGTAGGCCTTGAATAACTGTGTAGGGCGCACCGGGAGAGTGCAGGAGCCCGAAACCGAAATCCCGAACGTCCTACAGAAGGCCTTTACTTAAGACGGACAACCTGTTTGGGAATTCCTTCAAGCGTTTGGGGTTTAGGCCTAGGGTTTATGGAGGTTCCTGCAACTGTCTTGTAGCATCGAAAGAGCCTCGATACAAACCTCAGAACAAATCCTAGGACCCGAGCCAAAAGCCCCGTAAACACCGCTGTTAGCCTTCCGAGGTCGAGCCACACCTGCGGCTGCAGCTTTGGAACGATGTGACCGGACTCACCGGCACCCTCCCTTGGTTTGAGGACGTGGTCTTTGTCTAGGTGTTTGTGCGGCTCTTGTACGGCAGGCTTTATACGGCTTATGGGATTTCGATAGCTCTCGTTCGAAGGATTCCGAAAGGGATTCTTAGGGTCGTCCTTTATGGGACTTACTGGTCCAGTTTAGAGCTTCGGATTCAATTTCTTAGGATTCTAAGGCGGTTCTTGTGGGGTTCGCATTTTGCATGGCTTCTTCAGGTTGTTTGCATCAGGGGTTCTGTCATTTTGCTAGGGTCCTTATACTGGGTTTGATTGGAAGTTTCTCACAGTCGCAGCATGTGCGCCTGTGCTTGATATTGCACTATCTTCCGGTTATGACCACTCCTGTCAAGCTGTGCTTGTAGACGTGTATGCTCGAAAGCTGTCTGATCAATTTCGGCATCCAGCCAGTAAGTTGTCAACGGTATTTATGCGTTCGGAACTGCACCGTCAACGTATATACCGTTCATGAAGCAGAAGTGCACCCACGCACATACATTATATATATATATATACACACACACTTTTACATATACTTTTACACATATGCAAGTGTAATATGCATATGTGTATGTGTCTGTGTACGTGTGTGTATAGGTAATTATAGCTGTATGTAAATGTACACAATATGTGTATATGTAGAGATATGATCCCTCTCCCCGGACCGCCAGGTTTCGGCGCCCAAATGCCCACGCCCACCTCTCCGATCGATGCTGCACCCAAACCCCAAGGTTTAGGGTATAGCGAGGCCGTCAGAAAGCACGAACCGTACATGAAGTGCCTCGAGCCTAGATGCAGCCCCAGACTGCGCGGTCATCGGTTACCTTTTGGGGCATGAGGGATTTGGACAGCATCGAAAGTTTTGTCGGTAGATGCTCCAGGCATTGAAAGATTCATGGGTTTAGTGTTAAGAGTTTAGCCAGCCCAAACCTTAAGCCGTTTTGTCGTCTGCCAAAGCCTCGGCCATCATGGCGTTCCAACCACGAACCTTGCGGGAGGAAAAGGAGCATTCAACAAACAACCTCAAAAGCTTAGCCTTCAGGTACGGCATGTCCGACAGACAACTTCGACTATGACCCGGGCAATGGGACCGCTCAGGGGTGCAATCGCCTAAACCCAAAGCCCTGAATGCAATATAGCAGCCTGAACTAGTAGCTCAAACCCTCAGAGGGCAATACCCCCCCATATAACCCTTTCAGGAATACTGAGGCATCCATGAACACCCTCAACACTAGTTATACTCAGTCTGCCATCATACAGGGTTTTCAGAGGTTCAGTGTATCGGGATTAGGGCCCAAGTACCCAAGTAATCACCATCCGAGGTGCTCGCGGCTTCAGACTTTAGGGTGCCGAAACTAGGGTCGAGCACGTAGCGCGTCATGAACCGTATCTTGCTGCCATGGAAAGTCTTAGACGGGACTGGGGTGCCAGCTCCAGTCAGCAGCAGCTAAACCCAAACCAACTGATGATCGTTTTGATTACTATAAAAACGACGATCACTAGTATTGCGACTATTTCTCTTTATGCTACTATCATTGTTATTGGTTTTCCGGAAGAAAACAGGACAGCAGGTGTTAGGTTTATAGCCGACTTTGCCGAACCCGGGCAAGCCGAGCAGCGCAGGACGGGGAACTGGCAGTTCATGCGCCGCAACCTCAGCAGCCATTTACTATTGCACCCTTGAACTACAACAACCCTACCTGGTTCCTTTCTTGTAGTGTCCTTATAAATCCACATTTACAGTTTAAACGCAGAATCTACAAGACAGTAAGTTATGGTAGTTCAGGCTATGGTAGTATGGTAGCCCTTGGTAACCCACTGTGCATTCATTGTCGTAGCGCTTACAGTAAGCCTTAAATCATCAGCGCTTTTGGGTAGGGCGTGTCGGTTTAAGCTTTAGAGTTGCAGAGCTTACAGGTTAAAGGCATAAGGCCTACAGTTCAGGATAGTTCAGGGCTTTTCGCCCCGGACCTCATCAAGCGTGAGGAAGCATGCGTCATGCATCTTGGCGACCGTCCCGGGACAACCCAGCGGGGTAACAATGCTATCGTAGCTCAGATTCCGGTTTCTGCAGATAGCGAAGGTGCTCCAGTCGTGCCAAAACTACCTTCCCCACGTCTGACCAACGTCAGTATATATATTATATATACATATACATATATACAGCCAGTAGATGGAGAACTTCCTTACCTGGGTCTTCGGCCAGTTGGATTTGGATTTGTGGAAAGTGCGGGACGCCGGGGGGCGACTGCAACGTCCACACGGGAGGAATGTCATGGAGACGTGCAGGTTTCAGCAGCCAAAGAAGTCAGGACAAAGAAAGCACACACACACACACACACACACACACACACACACACACGAGCCACGGAATACCTTGACCCCCACACAAGACAACAAACTGGTAATTTTGTGGCATTTGGGATCAGAGGCCGAAGCTAAACAGATCTGAACAGTGATCACCAACTGAAGGTATAGCCGGTATAGCTCACGCGCCCAAGCCTTGAAAGACGGAGCTACTCGTTCTCAAAAGGCCCAAGCGACACAAATGAAAGGTTCGAACTCCAACGCTAGCCTAAACCCAGCACCATGATCCCCCAAACTCAAACTCAGAGCCACGTCACACCACAAAGCTCACCGATGGCGACACCCGAAGCTCTAAAACCCTATGGGCGAAGCCAGCTACTAGGCGTCGACTCGAGACCCGCCTGAAGCCCTGAAGCTCTAAGCCCTAGCCCCTAAAGCATATATACCCTGAGCCCTAAACCCTATAAACTAAACCCTCAGGCCTCTAAGCCCTAAACTCTAAGCCCTATAGTCCCTTCTGGAAGGATCTTGGGACTCGGGAAGTAGTGACCAACGCCATTCCAGAGCAGTTGTCAAGTATGCACCGAAGCCCGAATGTAGGGACCTTTAATACGGTTTTTTTTGGGGGTCCTTATTGAAATTATAGCACAATAATATACCCCATTAATGCCCCAACACTAGTCTCTTTATTAAGGCCCCTACACTATGCGTATGCTACTTGGGGCTTCCTGTGCTTGTATCACCTACTTAGAAAATCCTTTTGGCCCGTCGAAGCAATCCTACAAACACTCTGAGCCCTACATCCCAAACCCCCTAACCCGAAGCTCACTTTAGAGAGTTGAGCATAAACGAGACTATAAACCCTGCAGCCCTACGCCTAAACCATATACCCGAAAGAAACCTTAAGCATTAAAAGCCCCTAAGCCCTAAACCCCAAACCGTCCAGCAACAACAACAAAGAAGCCAAGGCCCCCGCTGTGCCACGAGCTGCGCCTTGGGACCTCCCGAAGTGGGCACTGGGGTGCCTCGTCCTTTCCGGGGGCTTGGGGATTTTGGGGTTTAGGAGGGTTTAGGGCCGCGTTCCCGGCTGCTTCTAGGCCCCAATACGGTGGGCTTAAGGATATTTGGGGGTTGGAGCTTTGATTTTCAGAATGGCAATACTACCAGCCTGTGAGTTTGAGAGTTTAAAGCTCGGGCGGTTTTCAGCTGTGGTTTCGGGTTTGCGGATTGTTTGGGCTCGGGCTTAGGATAAGCGTTCTGGAGTTAGTTGTTTGGGACACGATTTTCTGGTTCAGGGTAAAGGTTAATTTTGCTGCTGGCAGTTAAGCCTTATAAGGCTGCAGGTCAGGGCTCATGGGTTCACTCATCAAAGATTTGTGGGCTTGTGCCAGAGGGTCCTAGGAAGAGGGTTTTGGGACAAGCGGCTCTTGATCCCGAGCACCCTGAGCGCACAACGTGACTGCCTAGCTCAAACCCAAAGCCCTGACCCCTGAACCCGTCACCTGTGGCTGTAAAGCATCTTCCTTCCCTATCTTTCCTTAAGGCCCCATGTACCGTTCCTATCTGGGTACCTCAAGGCCTAGATATAGACTATATGAGTACATGGAGCCTCAGGGTTTCCTACCCACCCCGCCCCCTAACTGCAACATCCCGCACCAAGGCAAAGAAACAGCAATCCGTGGCTTAGGGTTTAGGGGTTACCCTAAGGCTCCATAGTAGTTCCTTTTTGGGATTACCTTATATGATTCTAAATATGAACCCAAGAAAGGAACTACTATGCACACTGATTCCTATTCTAATTCCTTGTTCGCAGTTCCAGGCCCTCACTTAAACTAGACCCGCAACCGCACCGCCTGAGCCCAGGCCTGCGTCACAGAGCGGCAAATCATCCGGCAGGCCGGCGGAGTTCATGAAGGTAGCGATGCTGATATTCTTTAGTCCGAGTGCCTGATATAATGTGTGTATGTATGTATTTCATACACATACATACATACATATATATATATATATATATATATATATGTATATATACACACACACTTATCACATACACCCCCCAAGCCCGAGTTGACTTCAAAAACCTGCATCTTAGGACAACGACGTGCTCTTCTTTGCCACCGCCTTCAACGAAAAGGCTACTTCCCCTGCAAGTGCTGTGGGCTTTTTTTGTTAATGCTTTAAGGTTTATGCTCCAGGACCTATGGTCTGGGAGTTGGGGGCAGCACCAGTTACAAGTGTTGCTCACCTATTATCTTACCTTTCGTTAGTAGGGAATGGAAGAATGGTAGTAATAGTAGTTATAATTGTACCCCATTCCTCCATTCCCTACTAACCAAAGATAAGTTATTTAACTTCTTGACGTTGTATGTGTCGCCGAGTTCTCAACATCCTCCTTCGAACGTAAGCCATGGTTTATTCGCCCGAAGATGAGGGTGCCAGGCATGAGGAAAAATAGAGGGTATGGAAGTTCGGACCCCAGGCCTTATAGAGCAAGAAGATATGCTAAGGCTATGTCCACCTAGCAATACCAATAGCAGTATAACCCTAAGGCTTGAATATTATGTTCCACAAGTAACACAGAATTGCTGGCAAATCGAGTTGCAAAGACGAACCCCTAATCCCCAGATCTAGAACTACAAGCCCCAAAGCCCTATCTCCAGCCGCGAACCTCAAACCAACCTCCGAAACCTCGAGACTCTAGATGTGGAACTCAACCTGGAGGTTCATGGGTAGCTACAAGTGGGGTTATAAGTAAGGTAACTATAGCTATAAGCCCCATTAGGGGACTGATAACCTGAGTTATAACTACCCATGAACCTCCAAGTACGCCCTGATCCCTAGACATCGTGGATCCCAAAGGCAGTAGCACCTCAACCCCGAACTGCAAGCCCCATGTCCGCAAACGCCTGAAGCCGCAACGCTTGGGAGACTGCTCAGCAGTATAGTCGGCAAGCTTTAGGTTTGGGGTTTAGGGTTTTCTAGGTTTTTGGGTGTGCCACAACTCCGATTTTTCCTCAAAGATTAGCCTTTAGCTCCCTAGGATAGCCGTTTTGGTGTACTATCTTTCCGGTATAATCGCAAAGATTGCCCTTATGAGCTCCCCCTAGTACGTACTGGCAAGTAAGAGGAAACCTGAGGTAGTAATGGTTGACCAGCGGTACCAGAATTACCAGAACAACATGACTACAGCCCCCAGCCTCTATATTATAGTACCCTTCTAGATCCCATATGGAACCCTTTAAGGATCCCTTGAAAGGAATCCTGTTCTCAGTACCTCCCAAACCCGCTAGACTTGCTCCGAGCCCTTCTCCCGTGAGATCCTCGAAGCCGCAAAGTTGGGGAGACCAATTTCAAGAAGCCTTAGGTTAACTTGCGGTATCACTGACCTTAAGTTACCCTACGTAAAAGGAAGCCTAAGGTTGACCTGCGGTACCATAACAACATGACCTGGATGGCGGAGCACTTTGATACGCCGGGCGCCCGAAAGTTGGATTGAAGGGTGTCGCTCTTACCGGTTCTACGGGCGGTTTGCGGCCTTTTTGCCACCCAGACACTCGGAAATAGCCTGCCATGAGCATGCGATGCAGAGTGTTGCAAGTGGCATCGACTTAACGGATTTGAGCAGCATGGTGCAAGTCTTGCTGCCACACCCATGCCTAGGACAGAGTTAGGAGCGAAGCAGTTGACAAAAAGCATGTGTCTCATTGCACAGCTGTGAAGCTTCCGACATCTCGCAGAACCAGTGACATTTTTCATTCATGACCCACAAAAAAACAGTCGACTCATCATGGCATCCCGCCAAGCAGTCGAGCGGTTTTGAGCGCTTCTGAATCTCAACCGAAGATCAATGAAAACACGTTTTGGACCTTGCTTCCTTGCAGTGTCACCTGCATGTCCAGTGCTCGTGTCCCAGATAGACCCCTGCATTTCGACTTGCATGTGCTCGAGGGAAGAGAGCGCTTCCAACTGTTCGGTGTTGCTGCCTTGATCAACCCTTCTCGCTTCACAACCAGTTTGATGCACGTCAGGTTAGATAAAAAAGCCCTGAAAGGCATCGCCAAATCCTAAGCGGTACTGGTCCGGAACCCCATAGAATGCCAAATCCTGAATCCCACATCCTGATCCTTTGATTAACCGTAGTTAAAATTCAGAGTCCAGGGCCCCAGATTCCGAGAAAGCATCCTAACCCTAAAGCTCGTCAAAGACCGAGGTGGCTTGCTGAGGAGCAAGCAAACACCAACGCCACAGTTCCAGGCCAGACTGGCTGAAGTGTGTGGACCCACGCCTTTGATGTTGAGGTTCATTTGCTTTTCGGATTCAGGATTTGTTTTTTTGGGCTCCGGGTCTAGAACTTACTGCCCATGCTCTTCTCGTTGCTTCTGTTGCTCTTGCCGCTCGCACAGCGACTTGTGCCGAAGGCGTCCCTAAACTTACAAACCTTCGATCCAATACCCAACCCTAAACCCTAAACCAGTGCAAGCCGACAAACGGCTGGACCTCTGCGGAAAAAGGCCCCGCTGCACTTAAAAAAAAACCTAAACCCTACCCGACAAACCCAGATGTGCATGCTTATGTACTCTCAGTCCCAAGCGAGGCCCCAGCCCTTATTAAGCACTGCCCCTTCAATAATAGTACTATAGGGGCCTAAATAATTACAAATAACTATTTTTTGGGGGGGTTCCTTATGATTATATGTATAGTTTACTGGGCCCCAAAACCCTATTCTAATTATTAAAGCCCTACGTTATAGGAACCTCAAGGTCCATAGATAAGTTAGACTAGTTATTTAGCAGTAGAGTCCATAACCTTTAACTTTTCCGAGAGGTACTGTAATTCCTAGGTGATCCCAACGCTTAATCTCTAGTTCCCCCATGGACTGCTGCCTAAATCCGTCCTTGACGGGGATTAGTGGCCTTGCAAGTCAGTTGAAGCTTCCAGGTTACAGGGTCTTACCCCTAGAACGATGGGGTTTCGGATCCGCCTAAACCGTGGACTCTAAACTCTTATAGCCTGCACCATCATGCAATGAGTGATTTGGATATGCTTGGGTTGACATGTCTCCTCCTCAGAAGTTGTTGGGTTGTGAGTTCGTCCTTCAATCTACGGCATCTATTTGAGACAACTATTATCGTTTCCTTTATTGTTTAATCGAGAGCCCCAACCATAAATAATTTTGGTGACTTTTGAATCGACACCATTCGACACCTAATCTAGGACATCCTGCAGGACTCAGGGTTTAGCGCGCCGGCGTTTGAGGGTTTAGCTTTGATTGGGGTACTGACTAGAGTTCAGGACTCATGAAATCACTTCAAATGCTCGAGACTTGACCGCGTTCTCCATCCAGACCTTCCAATATCCCTTATTTAAGCAATCCACCTGATATCAGATAGGAATCCTATTCTAATATGAGGTATATTTTGTAGTTAAAGGATGTTGGAAGCTTTGGGCACTTCTTTGCAACAGGCAGTCCTTGCCCATTCCCCGTGAACACGGAGACTGTATCCACGGCGCGGCAGCGCAGCTCTCAAGTGGGCTTTAGAGCAGTGGGTTGCTTCTGGCCATCTCGGCCGGCAGGGAGTCATGCATCAGAGCTCATAATTCCCACACCCTAAGCCCCAGACCCGGCAAATTAGGACACCACTGGTTCTCAGTGGTTTCCTCAAGCTTTAGGGCATTTCTGCCGGTTTTACTCTGGGACTTAGTCCTTTGGAATTTTCGGCTAGCGATACTTTGATCGTTGAGGATGTTTGGGGTTTTGGGCGGGGTCAAAGCTTTTGGGCAAAGTGCCAGCTTGCAGGCATTTGGGGCTTCAGGGCTACAGGGTCTTTAGACCAGACCCCCACCCCGTCTCCATACCTCAACGCCGTTCAAGCTGAGCAATAGAGGGGTCGGAAGTAATTATTACCAGCATAATTCCCTGGGGCTCATTACCATACGTATAGTACTTGCAAGTATGACCAATGGCCGACTCTAGTTTTAAGGCCCTTAACTCCAAACCCGCAAAACCCTGCAGTAAGTGACCTTTAAGCTTGTCGGAAGGAGTCAGTCTGGCACCGTGAACCCTATCCTAGAGCCATTACAAGGCCTCAAGTGAAGACCAACCGATGAAATGCTTAATCAACCCGAATCATAAACAACAAAGCCCTGACCCGAAACTTAATAAGCTGTTGCCCGAAACATTGACCCTAACCCTAAGCCACAGCCCCTTAGAGCTTGTGGCCCTGCTGATGTATATTATTTTTTATTTGTGGTCACGTCTCACATAGGTGCCCTAAACCCTGCACTAATACCCAGGTGCAGGCATCACGCCAGCTACCTGATGCCACAGCAGTGGTTTGAGGCAGCAGGGCTAGCATTGAGAGGTCACAGATTTCGAGTGTATATTGGGCTTCACGAATTACGGTAGTGGAACTTATATATGTATATATATATATATATATATAAACGAATTACGGTAGTGGAACTTACATATGTATATATATATATATAACCAGAGAGAGCGACAGAGAGAGAGAGGGAGAGAGAGGCAGGGTTAGTTTGGGGTGTTGGGCTTTATTCGAGCACAATCAGGCTTTAGGGATGTAGGGCTTATGATCGGGGTATACTAGACAACAGAGCAGCAACACTAGTTGAAACCAGACGTGCCGAAACTGAGGCACCGTGAAACCGTCAACCTTGGTGCAGCATTACTCCAGAAGAATGATACTACATACTTGCTTGACACTTCCCAGCATTATTCGCTAAGGTTCATGATTATGATACTGCCCCATCGTGCGCAACAACCCTAGTCAGCGTATGCAGGCCCTTAGGTTGGAGGATGGAAACCCAAAGCTCAACGTTTATAAGGGAGGGGTGGTTGACAGCCACGGTGTACATGAACGTATAGTTTAGTCGTCTGCTGACTTTCAATTATGTTGGTCTCTTGAGACGCATCGGCTTTTGCCGAGTCGATTCCGGAGCCAGCGGAGAGGCTGCGATGCAAACTGACCCAAGCTTCGCACGTGGATGATTATCTAATCTTGGTGCTGCTGATGACGACAACTCTTTTGCACATGGAAGGCGTTTGTGATGATGATGATGGTGATGATGCTGGTTCATGATGGTGCCGATGGTGATTACGGTGATGCTGGTATTGACTGTGTTGATAGTAGGATGGCGGTGGTGGTGATGATGACAGTGATGACGACAGTGATGGTGATGCTGGTTCTGACATGCCATTCTGGTTGGGCGGCTTGACGTTGTTGAATTGTTGTATGTGGACATACGTTCAAGAATAAACGCCCTCGCAAGCTTGTCCCAGAGTTCGGCAAAGACCATTCAATGCCGATCCCGGGTGAACCCCATGTAACTGTAGCCCCACCCGATTTGGAGATAAAGCGAACGATGACACAGAGCAGGAATGTCTGCTGTGAGCCGTACAGTACTCGCCAGTACTACATCCTGAAGCCTACTGTCTGGTCCTTAGTAGGGAATGGGGGAATCGATCCCTATAGTAGTCCCTATATTTATATTTTCCAATAATAGTCTCCATAATCCATTCCCCCATTCCCTACTAAGAACCAGACAGCTTAGCCGAAGGCCTAAAGTCTGTAGCTTAAGCCTTACAGGGCCTGGCTCGACGCCTGAAAGTCTTCAACCCTGAAAAGGAACAGAAGAGCTTAGAGGGTTTCGTAAAGATCTCATCGGGCTTGGTATCTACACTTCTGGGGTTTGGCCAGCGTTTCACATGACTCGTACTTACACTTGGGAGGGTTTCATAGGGCTTAGTCTCAATTCGTTGCTCTTCTTCCGCTAAACAGTACCATGCGCAAATGAAGCGTATGCCCCGCAAGCCTCTGCACTGAGCACCTGAGCACCACAGCCCGCACCCGTGAACCCGAACAGCCCAACCCTTGGCGCCCCAAGGCTACAGTATAGGGGCCTTATAGTAATTAGAATAGGGTTCCCTTCAAGGGTTCCTTGAAAAAAGGTACCATGAGGATTCTATGATACAGGGGCCTTTATGATTAGAATAAGGTTTTGGGGCCCATTATAGTATATTGATAACGAGAAACCTCCAAAAAGTATTATTTCGGCCGACCCTCCTACTAGTCTACTTGTTGCAGTGCCCCCAACTCAGCACTTTGACAGGCGCTCCATGCGAAATTCACGCTGGAGTGCTCTGGCGCATTGGGGGAGAAAGGTTGCGGGCAAAGGGGGCTTCAAGTTTTACGGCTTGGGGTTCCGAGACTACAGGCGCGAAGGTTTGAGCTTCGGGTGTTTCAAGCTTGTCTTGAGCCAGGCTTTTGAATTTACTCTTGCCGTGCAAGAGTTCAGGCTTCGTTTGGGAGGGGTTCTCAGGGTTTCCGAAATTCGTTCATCGAAGGACGGGCCTTGCACAAGGGGTCGTCTAGACGGCTTTTGCATGCAGGAGTTTATGAAGCCCATAACATCTCTGCACTGGTAGACTATGTAGGAGCCATCATGATTCGAACAGGGTTCCTTAGGGTTTCCATGCTATGAGTATGTTCTAAGATAACTCCAAAGTGCTAACAGAAAGGCTGCTCTATTATAGTCTTGACTTGCAGCTATCGGCTGGAACACGTGGGTAGTTCGCTAAACTGGGCTCTGCCTTTGAGTCCCCCCAGAAGCATGGCACCCTTAAAATAAAGAGCAACATCTTAAACGGTACCCTAATGTAGAACACTACCAATTGGGGGGGGGGGTCTGGTTGTGGATTACCTGCCGTCCACCTCGTGGTGGCTTCTGTTCCATCAGGCTTTTAGATGTGCGGTTTTCAGGGGTTCAGTGGTTCAGGGGTTTGGGGATCTTGGCGCTTGCATTTGATTTCGCTAGCTCCTTACGAGCGCAGGGCCAACCGGTCACCCGCATCCTGATTCCCCAAAGGCTGAATCCTTTTCTTTTGCGATACCAGGTGCCCTAAACCCTAAACCCTGATTCCTAAACCCTGTAATTCCTAAACCCTAAACGCCCTAAACCCTGATTCCTAAACCCTAATTCCTAGTCCCTAAACCCTGATTCCTAAACCCTACTTCCTAAACCCTGAACCCTCATTCCTAAACCCTAATTCCTAAACCCTAAACCCTGATTCCTAAACCCTAACTCCTAAACCCTAAACCCTGATTCCTAAACCCTAAACTTCCTAAAACCCCTAAACCCGAAACCCTTAACCCCCTTTCTTTGCTTCTAAGGTACCAGGTCGAGGCGCCAGACGGCGCCTTGGCGGACGTCGCCGGCATGACGACGGCGGGGGGGCTCCGGCAGAGGATGGCGTCGTAAAGGGCTCCTTTGTGAAGGATCTCTAGTAGGGGATCTATAGGGGTTCCTTTTAAGTTTAGGGCATTTATGGCATCGTAAACGGCTCCTTTTTGAAGGATCTCTAGGGGATCTATAGGGGTTCCTTTAAGGTTTCTTTAGGGCATCTATAGCGTCGTAAAGGGCTCCTTTTGAATATTTTTTAAGGGGTCCTTATGAGGGATTGTTAACGCGTTCCGTTTTAAAGGGTCCTGAAAAGGGATTGCTAAAGCGTTCCGTTTTAAAGGGTCCTTATAAAGTGTTGTTATAGCGTTTGTTGTTCTCAAAGGGCCCTTTATAACGGTTTCTTCAAGGGCTCCTTGTTAAAGGGTCCTAACAAGGGGTTTTGAAAGCGTTCCTTTTCAATTGATGTCCAGGGGATCCATAAGGGCTCCGTTTTGGGATTCTTAGGGGGTTCATAAGGGTTCTTTCTGAAAGGATCTTCAGGGGACCTATCAGTTGTGAAGGTGAGACTCTCTCTTTCTCTCTCGGAATCCAGCTTCCAGGGCTAAAGACAGCGTGGTTTCGACAGTGAAGAGCCAGCAACTGTAGAAATTTGGGAAGAGGAGGGTCTAGCGACCTTGGGACTTGCCGGGTTAGGGTTTCAAAAGGGTCGATCCTGGGTACAGGGTTTTGGGAGGCATGTGTAAGGACATGAGCCATAGGACTGACCCGGAAGGCCCCAACCCTTTGAGGCTAGGAGTTTAGGTTGTAGATTTTAGGGCTTGATCCTCAACCCTGACCACGAACGCTTTAAGCACCTGCCCCAAGCCTTGAACCATAGGCCCCGAGCCTGAAACGCCCGAGCTTCAGGTCGTGAAGAACGCGGATGGAGGGACCTACAAGGAGTTCGCTGCTGGACAGGCGTTTCGTTTCTCTTTGAAGAAGACAGCGAAGGGTTTCCCTTTAAAAGAGTTCTTTTCAGGGATTCGGGTCTATGGATGGTTTAGGGGGCTTAGAAGGGTGTAACTGTGTTGAGAGTATCATGTAGGCTTTCGAAGGATATTGGCCAATTTATAGCACTCATATCCCCTTGTATACGGGCTTCACGATGTTTTTGAACAGTTCAATGTTAAGGCCCCCGTATCATAGAACCCTCATAGATAGTAACCCGTATAGACCCGCTCTACAAGGAGCCCTTTAAGGGAACCCTGTTCTAAGTATTGTAAGGCCCCTATATTCCCAGAGGATCCATACGTACTACCAGTATGGAAATCGGTCCCAAAAGGCAATCCCCATTATGGTTTTGGGGCCTAGTTCCATAATGGTAGTATATAGGGACCCTCTGGGATGAATGTCTCAACAAAGGCCCAACCCTACTACGGCCCTTCTTCCCAGAGAGGGCTGATCCTTGTGCTTGCTAGGAGCCCTTAAGGAAAAGGAAACCTTAAAGGCATCCTTCGGGTTTAGGGTTTAGGGGTTTAGGATTTACGTGTTTAGGGCTCAGGGTTTAGGGTCTAGGGGTTTAGGGTTTAGGGTTTTAGGGAGTTTAGAGTTTAGGGGTTTAAGGTTTAGGGCGCTTTTAGGGGATATTCACCGCGAGGGCAAGTCTTCCTCGGCTTGGTCCATTTCTTGCTGCGGACTCTGGATTTCTAGTTCGTCTGGGCTACATAAAACAATGAACCTTTACAAAAAGGCCTGCAGCCCTAAAGACTAAACCCTTACACCCTGCGGCCCTACAGATAAGGGTTACAGAGTTTAGGGCTCAGGGCCAGGTCAAGGTCAGTCTGGGACATGGATTACCATCGGGGCCTCAAGTTTTACTTATCCTGTTTTTGTAGGTTCCTGATTATATTTATAGTATAGTTGGCCCCAAACCCCTATTCTAATTATTAAGGCCCCTATTGTAGAGTTTTGCAAGTATCAGGTTCCTGTGGCTTCGATAGAAGGGGCCAAAACCCTGCGCTCCAAAGCCGTAAACCCGAAAACCCTTCTAGCCGAAGCCGCAAAGAATGCCCTTGCCCTGTAATTAGAACCTTCACAGGAGAGCCCTTGTGGTAAACCTTCCGGGTTCTGTGATTGCGCAGGTCTTGTCCCTCTCCGTCAAGGACAAGCTGTCGGATCACGACCTGCGGTGTGGGTTGTTAGCTGCTTACGGGTTCCAGGCTTTCAAGGTTTATGGGTTTATTACCATGTTTAGGGTTCGGTGGTTCTGGACCTTGCTTTGGGACTTGCTTCTTCTTCGTCTTCTTCTTTCTGGGATTAGTATGTTATTGTTCGCATTAGCCCCGCAAGTGCTTTGCCGGATGTCAACTTGCAATTTGGATTGTAAAGAGTGTAGGGTGGTTGCGCATTTATCAGGGTGGAGGGGTTAGGGCTTTCTAGATTCGCAGCCGCTGTCGAAGTCGTACGCACGCTGAGCACCTGAACTATCCGTTAGAGCTCTCGTAAACCAAGACCCTGATATCTTGGCTTTATAAGCTCTACGCCCTGAACACGAACCGGTCGAATTTTGGGGCTTCATGCTGAGGGCTTTGTAAGGTTTGGGTCTCTGATAGGGTTCGGACTCAACGCCCCTCATCCCTAAACCCTCAACCCTAAACCCTGATCTCCAAAGCCCTCAAACCTGACCTTGAAAGTAACCCTCAACCCCAACCCCCAAAGCCGTGAACCCTAGGCCCCCAAAGCCCTTAACCCTAAGCCTTAAGTCCTCAATGGATTCCGTAAGGGAGCCCTTAAAGTATCCCTTAAAGGAACCCTGAAAGGATCCCTTCAAGGGCCCGCCCCTTCAAGGGGTTAAAGCATCCTCTCGTGGCCAGGAAGCTTTGGAAGCCGCCGGCCTCGCTTTGAGCGACGTGATTGATGCACAGGAAACGCGCTTTGGGAGCACGGACTACTTGGAGGTTCATGGGTAGTTATAAGTCGGGTTATAAGTAGCGTAACTATAGTTATAAGTCCTATTAGGGGACTTATTACCCTACTTATAACTACCCATGAGCCTCCAAGTAGGGTGGTTTCAGGTTCAGGCTTTAAGCTTAGGGATCAGGGTTTAGGTTGAGGGTTTTAAGCTTAATTAGGGCTAGGGTTCAGGGTTGAGGGGGGTGGGCTTGGGGCTCAGGGTTTAGGGTTCAGGGTTTAGGACTTAGATGGCTTAGGGTTTAAGACTTGGGCTCAGGGCTGAGGGATTCGGGTTCCGGGCTTAGGGTTTATAGGGTTTAGGGCATTGGGTTAGTGTTGAGGGCTTATGCAAGGCTTGGACCTCAGAGTTTATGTTTTAGGCTTTTGGCTGAGTCCGGATTGATTTTCATCTGTTTCAGTGGAGTTGGCATGGGGTTATACGGTTATACGCGTTAAGTGGACTCCGACTGGTTTCTGTAGCATTTAGGCCATCTTACTCGTACTAATCGCAGGACTCTGAAAGCGCAAGCTTTGTGGCTCTGTCAATGCAGGTATTGCGAAATAACATATGAAAGGCATGACACCTTACAGTCTCAAACTAAACCCTAAACCTGAAGCTGTGCCGAATCCTCATGACTCATGATCCGGAACTCGAAGTCCTCAACCCGAAATGCTGCCTGAAACGCCGCCGGAGGGAAGTAGCAGGTTGAGGGAGCCTGATACAGCAATCCCAGTCTGGTCTGGGCAGCCACTGGTTATAGTTAGAGCATACTCAGCAGCTAAGTGGCCCGGTGCGTTACACAAAGCCTACAAGACCCCATACTTCCGAAAGAAGTCAAGATCCAACAAATAGCTCCTTCAAGGTCAACTGGTAAACCCCATCCCCCCAACCCAAAACTCAAACCTTTTTTGTGTTACTGCAGAACCCAGGAAGATGCACCCTAGACCCAAACACCCCTAAACCCTACACCTTGAAGCGGAAGATCCCTCAAGCCCTGAAGTGAAGTCCTGATCCCTAGACGGTCTTTGGTTCAGGGGTTTAGGGTTAAGGGGGGGTTTAGGGTTTAGGGGTTCAGGGCCTAAGCTGTCTGATTGAAAGGACGACATCCCCAACAATCAACAGTCGCGCCTCGGCTCAAATTGCTTACCGTAGGGAATGGAGGAATGGGGTACAATTACAGCTACAATTACTACCATTCTTCCATTCCCTACTAACCACAGGTAAGATGGGCGGGTTGCTATCGCAGCCTTTTGGGATTCCTGCAAGGGGCTCCTTAAAAGGGACTCATGGGAGACCCTTATAGATCCGTTAAGAGTTCCGATAAGGGAGCTACTAGGCTTTTACGGCTTGGGGTATAGAGCCGGATTATTTGCCAAAAGATTCCTTAGGGCTCTTTATCCTCAGGATTTAACGACCCGGTGCGTAGGATGCTACATATGTACAGATAGAGAGACAAAGACAAACACATAGATTATGTAGGTATTTCTGTGCGCAAACGCACACGCAAACATTGTATCGAGTATTCCCATTCGCAAGCAGCGACCTCGCTCAGTCCGGTCCAACCGTTTGTCTGTATTATGTGTGCATGTGCATCTTCAAATATATCCAGACATACACATTTACAAACACCTCGTACAGACGTGTGCGTATCGCTATAAACCTGTCTGTTGATATACATATAATATGTACATATATATATATGTACATATGTACTAGATGTATATTTACGCATTTATTACGTTTAGCAAACTTTCTTGTTCTCACCTTTATGTTGCGGCAAGCAAGTGGACGCGCGGGAAGAAAATGGCAACGATTCCTCGCAGCAGCGCATTGCCACTGATGTAGAAGCCTGAATACTTTCCAAAATGGGTGCTTGTCACTCTTAGGGTCCCTTTTTTGGGTCCTTATTATACTACGGCACCTAATATTTAGGGTACCCAAAAAAGGAACCATAATTTCGACAACTACCCAAATGATTCCCAAAGGTTTCTCATTTTACTTTTGCTGCAAAGGAGCCCAAAACCCCCTTCTAATTATTAAGGCGGGCCTCCATTATAGGATCCTCAAGGGAGGACTAAAAGGAATTGGGGATTACTAGGGCCCCCCCGGACTCCCCTAAACCTAAACCTCCCCTGGGACTCCCTTAGACCCCTTTAAGCCCCTATAAATTTGTTGAAATCCTTAGAAACCCCTATCAACCCCAAACCCTAAACTCTCTCCTTTAAGGAATCTTAGATTGCCAGGGCCCGAATCCAAAATGTCGGGGCGAACTTGGTGATTCACCTCGAGGCTCCCGGTCTTTAGGGTTTAGGTTTTAGGGTATTCGCAACAATAATACTAGTAATACACAGAAAATGTGATAATCGTGAGTTTAATAGTAATTTTCAATCTAACAATGCCAGTACCGAGAAGGATCACACTCACAACAAAAGGTAGATCACCAAGCCATTCTTAAAGAACTTAGTAACCTGGCTGGTTTAGGTTCCTTTTGGGGTTGCACAGGGCTTTGTACTGGTGTTGCGGGCTCATGGTTTGTGGGATCTGTGAAGGGTGGGGATGCTACCTGAGCGTCACACAACTAATGTAGGGGCCTTATAGATCGCAAGTCACCGATAATAAAGATGCTTGAATATACCATAATTCCCATGGTTTTGGGTCCTTAAGCCCGTAAGTTAATGCAGTATTTTTATCATCAACAGTATGGTGACACATGTGGTGATCCCAGTTCATGTCTGCACAACCCTTCTCCCTGCTTGCTAGGTTCCACGACCCGCCAAAGTCTATGCATTCTAAGCGCAAACCCTTTGAGGCTTAGTAGCTGAGTGGATACACTTTTTCACTTTTTGGCCACTATAAAACAAAAGGTGTACACTTTTTGTGGCTTATGAACTCAGCAACTAGGAATAAGTACAGTCAACCTATAGGGTAATTAACCTTCAAACCCCTTCAAATCCCTACTCTCCTTCAAGCTGGAGCTCTTGAGGCGTTTGAAGGTCTTCAGGGCGACGGGAAGCGGTTACTATAGCAGGTAGACAGCCTAGGGTTGGCTCGACCCCAAACCTTTGACCCCTAAACCCTTTTGTTAGGGCTGATAAGGTACTCACCCATACCCTAAACCTAACCTCAAGCCCAAAACTCTACACCCAAAGCACCAAATGCCACGAATTTGCATGATCACAGCGTAAGCGTGCATCGTTGCCTGAAGTGCACGTTTTTGGTTGGCTGAGTTTGACCATGGTTTGTGGGGGTTGTGGCGTTAGGGGACAGGGTGAAACATGAGTGTTTCGGCCGATTCTAGCGGATTCTGTCGAAAGAACCACACGGAGATCCCGCAATATGGACTTATTCTGAAAGGGCTTTCGCCTTAAACCACCAAATCCCGAAAGCCCGCATACCCTTGAAGGACCTTCAGAGAACCCTTACAGAAGGCATATGAGTAGTTCTCTACATTAGGATCCCTTTGAGGGTCTTCTTTTAATATAGGTGCCGTGCAATAGGGACCTAAACGGGGACCCTAACTTAGAGAACACCCATCTAGAACCAAATCGATTAGTGACTAGAGCCCTTGATAGAACCTGTATGAAACCCCAAACCCTATAAGAACCAAACACCGGCATCCTTGATCCCCAACGACACTCTAGTTTTCGGGGCGTGGGATAGAAAAGTGGCCATTTAGAACCCTAACCACAGAAGTTTTGCTTTTCTTTCTGTGGGTTGAAACCGATACTTAGCACAGGGGCTTAGATGCTTCCGTCAAGAGTTCCAGTTTATGCGCTTCCTGCTGTTTAAGGTCTTTGAGTGGTGTTCTCCATACATGATTTTCGAACTCGGCTTTGGAGGTTAGATTCGTTGGGGCTTCGTTTCAGAGTTGGCAAGTGCATTCAAGACTTGGGAGTTTGAAGGGTTTCACCTGGGCATCCAAGAACCTACTGTTTCGAGGGTTATAGCCTACTACTACGGTTGATAGTATAAATCCTGCACTATAATAAGGAATATACCATAATTCCCATAGTTTAAGGTCCTTAAGGTAATGCAGGATTTCTATCATCAACAGTATGTAGGGTTTGGAGCTACAGGTAAGGCCCCTCGGGCCACCTTGGGTTGAGAACGGCTTCGGGTTTTGGGGTCGGAAAGGCGGGCTTGCAGTGTAAGCACAAATCCCTAAACCCTGGATGCGCAAAGACTTCGTAGCTGCCGTAGGATTGGTAAATTTTTCAGGCCCGCATATGGGTGGTTGTCAAAATTAGGGTCCCTTTTTGGGTCCTGAATATAATACGGCACCTAATATTTAGGGCCAATTTAGGATACCCAAACAAGGACCCTAATTTTGACAACTACCCATATGGATCCCTTCAGGGAACCCTTAACGGAACCCTATGGAAGACCCTATGTTACAGCCCGTGCCTCTCCTCCGGCTCAAGCTTTAAGGCCGCTGACACGACAGGGTGAGGGTGGTAGTTTGGGGTTTGCTAGATTCTGCCCTAAGCTGTAAATATCAAGCCCTGAGCCCTAAACCAGTTTGTTCCCTCTGCTAGTTAAATCTTACCCTTTTTGGGGCCAAACCTAACGAAGAAGAGCGCCCCAAAGCACGCATCTGACCCCTCAAGCCCTCAACCCCAACCTGGAAGCCTGCACTTCTAATTACCGCCGCGAGGAATGAGCACGAAGAATGAACAGACAAAGATCAATCACACAAACAATAAAAAAGGTGCCCGTTTTGCTTTACAGGGGCTTTTACGGGAACCTGAACCCCCAAAAAGGGAAAACCGTAAACAGAAGGCAGCAAATCAAAGAACACAACAAACAAACAAGCAAAGCACATACTGTCGCAATGGTCCGTTCGGAGAATCCCGAGCTTGTTGAAACGGAGTCGAGTCGAAAGCTCGTTCTGGAAGCTCGCTCGACGACCACTGCCCAACTGGAGCAGGCTCCTTTAACAAGAGTCCCTTTGAGGGCTACTGTAAGGTTTCAAAATGCAAGGGTTACTCTCTCCCAATGAGAGTTCCTTTAAGGGTTACCTTAAGGTTTCTAATTACAAGGGTTCCTGAAAGTGTTGCCGTAAAGGATTTCTTTAGTTAAGGGTTCCTATAAGGGCTGCTTTGATGATGTCGTTGGGTTCCATGGTGGGTTTAAGACTTAGGGCCCTACAGAGGATGCTATACAGGCTCTTGAAGAGGGTTCCCATTGCAAGGGGAGACTTTCCCAAGGGTTCCTTATTATATTCCAGGTCCGCATAGTAAGGACCCGACAGTTTGAGGGTCTACATTGCGATCGCTTCACAGGGCTTGACTCGGCTTTGCAGAGCTCTGTCTTGAGGTGTGAGCTTTAAGTTCAATCCAAGTTTACTGTTCGAGAGCAGTTGGGGGTTCTTGTAGACTTTTCTGAGAGGGGTTGGGGGTTTGGCTAGATCCAGATTGTTGTAGGGTCTAGACTTGGGGGATTTATGCCCTAAACCCTAACCCCTGCACCCTAAACCCGAACCCGATATCATCATGCGCTGCGACTTTCATAGAACCGCTCACGTCTAAATCTGGGAAATGGACATGCAATGAAGTCTCATGCTGAAGCCTGATTGAGCTACCCTTCGTTCGTATTTGGACTCTTAATTTCGGTCCTCTTCTTATGATGCCTGTTGACCAGCCTAAATTCACTTATTGTACCCACCACCCCACACGCTAAACCCCTGCACCTTATCCCTAGACACGAGTCCTAGACCTTACACCCAAACCCCCTGAACCGCCGACAGCCCAAACCCTTAGGTGATTGGGGCAACCAAGCTGGTAATTCTGAAAGAGCCCTTAAAAGGAACCCCTGAAGTACCCTTAAGGGCCCCATAAGGAACCCTTAAAGGAACCTTTAAGGTATCCCTCAAAGGAAGCCCTATAGTATACATCCCTTGAGGGGTTTCTTGGACTGGTTCCCGGCGCAGGTGAAGAAGCTCGGCGGCGCAGATCCAGAGTCTTGCCTTGACTTCTGCGGGATTAGGTTCTTGCTTGGGGCATTGGCGTCAGTATAGGTGCCTAAATACTACTACTACTACTACTACTACTACTACTACTACTACTACTACTACTACTACTACTACTACTACTACTACTACTACTACTACTACTACTACTGCTACTGCTACTACTACTACTACTACTACTACTACTACTACTGCTGCTACTGCTGCTACTACTGCTGCTACTACTGCTGCTACTGCTACTGCTGCTTCTACTACCCGTTATACGACGACGACTACCAATACTACTACTCCCCCTATACTCGTAATGCCGCCCCGAAGGAGGAGATTCAAGACACCTTGGCATCTACGGAAGATGATTCCGACGACGTTCTTGTCGATCTTCACCATCAGGCAAGTTCGAGGGTTGGCGGTTGGTGGAAGGGTTTAGGGTTTAGGGTTTAGGGTTGGGATTTCAGGGTTTCGGAGTTTCGGAGCTTGGGTTCAAGCTTGAGGTTTCCACAGCCCAGAAGAGCCCTTGATACCTGGTTTAGGGTCCTGAACCCAAGCCTTGAAACCTAAACCCTAAGCCCCAAAACCCTGAACCCTGAACCCAGAACCCTAAACAATGAACCCTAAACCCTAAAACCTGAACCCTATAAACCCTGAACCCTGAACCCTAAGCCCTAAACCCTGAACTCTAGCCTTGAAACCTTAGCAGGGCCTTTGGCCTGGCGTCAGGCGATACGGCGATAGGTTTCGGTCCTTTGGGCGGGGATTTCGGGTTCATTTAGGGTTTGGGGTTTGGGATTTTGAGTTTAGGATTTAGGGTCTAGGGTTCAGGGTTTAGGGCTCTAGCTTGGGAGGCTGGAGGACTCATGACTTAGGGATTTCGGTTTTGGAGATTTTGAGGTCAAAGGGAAATCTAGGACCCGCCAAAAAGGCAGCGGACTGTGCGCACCCTACAGGTGCTGAAAAAGACGCAGGGTGTGGTGCTGCCTGCCCGCAATTACTGCCCGTGAGTGGTGGGCCGTTTGTGATTGTGGCTTTCGGGTTCAGGGTCCAGGGCTTAGGGTGTATAGGGGCTGCAGGGTAATTATTAGGTTTAGGGTTCCAGGGCTGCGGGGCTTTAGGGATTCAAGTTGCTTGAGATCATGTTGCTTTCCCAGTGTCAATGTGGCTGATCTTTTGATGAGATGTTCTGCATCAGACGAAAGTGAGTATCAGACAAATCTGAACTTGTTGACGATTGGCTGCGAATTCTCAAGTTCTCCTGCACTGGAGCTACATAAGCGTGATCTCCGTAGCATGTAGTGGACCCTAAACACTAAACCCCTAAACCCTTCAAGCCCTAAACCCCTAAACCCTAAACCGCCCGCGCCCGCGCTGTCAAACTGCAGTCACAGCGACTTCAACGTTTTGAGCGCGGAGCAGAACTTGCACAACAAGTTCCCAATCTGGGCGTACTGTCAAGACCGCGAAGTGTACTACGAGAGGTCCCAAAGCGAGGCCGAGTCCTCCCACCAGGACAACCGAAGGCGGGGCCCACGTGTGGCCGCCTTCCTGTCAACCTCCCGGCCCATCTCACCGAAATTGGTGGCATATGGCTGGAACCTGACCATTGCCTTTGGCTTCTAGACCTGGGATCCCTGTCATATTGTGCGCGTTATCTATGGCGGCCTTAATAAAAGTACCTGTGTTTTTTTTCTTTTGGGGGGTCCTTACTATAAGTATAGTGTCACGGGTCCCAAAACCCTATTCTTATTTTGAGGCCCCTATACCATAGAACCCTCGTAGTAACCCATATAGACCCTTTCAGAGGAGCCCTTTCGGGGAACCCTATTCCAATCACTAAGGCCCCTTTATTATAGCCTTAGGGGTTGGTGTCTTGGGGGGGGGGGTTGCAGGTTGCAATGTTTGTAAACGACAAGCCAGAACCCTCCCGGGCTTGAGTGCAAAAGTTCTTTCAGGTGTGTAAAGGGCTGCTGAGGAATGTGGGTGAGTGATATATGGGATGTTATTCACACCTGCTGTTCCTGAGTTTCTTTTTATTTAATGTTATGTTACAGTTTTAACGTGGCATGTTGGGATGCTTCTTAATTTGGCTTCTGGTGTTGTGCTGGAGGTAGTTTGCTGCAGCTTAGCTTAATTATTAACTCACTGAGCCTTTTAAAACATACATCCTTCTGGGAACCTGAGCCAAAACAAACACTTGTGTGAAGTCGCCCCGCCTTGTGCTTTTCGCACGGGCATTCACTTGGAATTTCCGCATATGTGCTCATGAGGTATGCTGTAGTTGAACACCAAAAGCCAAGCTCTTCTATAATCGACCTAAGGACTAGAATCCATCCCAACTCTGACTCCAAGGAGCGTGGAGAAGGACCCCAACATGTTGAGACCCCCTATCCTGACTAAATGCACGAGCTTCTAAACCAGCTTGACACTTGAAACCTCTTATAGGTGTGCAACATGGAAACCAGGTATGCAGGTATGTGAGTCGCGACAAACTATATGTTTTGTTTCTATTCGGCACCTATCGGCCCTGGTGTATTCTAAACCCGCAGCCTTACACCCTCATCCCTAAACCGTACACGCTAGACCCCCGACCCTAAACCCCAAACCCCTAAACCCCTACATCCTGAACCGTATACCCTCAACCCCCCACCCTAAACCCCAAACCCCTGTACCCTCAACCCTCCACCCTCAACCCTCCACCCTAAGCTCAGGAGGGCCCACCTACACTTCATTGCAGGGCTGCAAGCGCTAAGCACGGCGCTGCGAGAACGCGAGCACATCAGACTTTTGGCCTTTGTTTGGGAGATTTTTAAGATTCGGGGTACCTTATTTTGGGGTCCTTCCAAACAGGATCCTATTATTTAGGGTACTACATTATGGCCCCCCATTTTCGGAAACTCCCATTTAAAGCTTTCAGTATGGTTACTTGGAGGTTCATGAGTAGTTGTAAGTGGAGGTATAAATAGGGTAACCCTCCAAGTAAGGGTGCAAGTAGCCAAATTACATAGACCCTTGGGTTGGGTTTAGGGTCTCAGACAGGTGTTAAAAAGATCCCCGCAGCGTTTGCTAGTAGGATATGTTGCTTTTATGGTTTTGTCTGGGTGCAAGGCCCTATTCGGCGCGTTACGGTGTACTTGGAGATTCATGGTTAGTTATAAGTGGGGTTAAGTAGGGTAACTATAGTTGTAACCCCTACTCGGGGACTTATAACCCCATTCATAACTACCGGTGAACCTCCAAGTAGGTTCGAAGATCGAAAGCTCATGGGACTCATGTACCATACGGGGTTCCTTTAAAAAGGGTTCCTTTAAGGGGTACTATAAGGGCACTATAAGGGCGTAGTATAGGGGCCTTAAATATTTACCAATCTGTTGTGGGGGTTCCTTATGATAGTTGCAGTATACTGGGCCCCACAATCCTATTCAAACTAGTAAGGCCCCTATGCTATTGTATGCCATGCTGAACTCAGCCCTCATGATGGTAGTTGTCGTACCTATACCCGCACGCGGAACTTGCTAACTCCCCAATCCTAGGCAGGTATTGGGTTACGGGATTTAGTACAGAAGCCATATCAAAATCTGCTATAGATCCGTATGCAGGTAACTTTAAACTGAACTCCTTAGCTAGAATCCCAGGTTCGCCCCCACGAAGCCGAAGGGTGCGAGTTGAAAGGCTGTCGGATTTTAGGATTGTGGCTTTAGGTACCGTAGCGGCCGAACGTAATTTCTAGCATCATTCTCTGGGCTCCTTGTAAACCGTTGTCGAACCCCCCTGCAGCCGCTTGAAGGACAGGAATCCTAAATTATAACCCATCCCTTAAACCCTTAACCCTGAAGCCCCAAGCCCCGAACCCTTACGCCCAAAACCCTAAAGCCTTATAAATTCTTCCATGCTGAATTCTCAAGCCCTTTTGTTCCGCTTAAACTCTTAAACCCGGAGTAAACCCTAAGCCCCTAAACCCGGAACTCTTAAACCCGAAACCCCTAAACCCAAAACCCCAAAACCCAAAACATATATACCTATGTATGTTATTTTGTGACCCTATAGTCTTCGTGGCGATTGATCAAAACTCGTGGCGAATTGATCAAAACTCGTGGCGAATTGATCAAAACTCGTGGCGATTGATCAAAATCCCTGGCGAACTGATCAAAACTCGTGGCAAACTGATCAAAACTCGTGGCGAACTGATCAAAACTCGTGGCGATTGATCAAAACTCGTGGCGATTGATCACAACTCGTGGCGACTTGATCAAAACTCGTGGCGACTTGATCAAAACTCGTGGCGAATGCGATTGATCAAAACTCGTGGCGATTGATCAAAACTCGTGGCGACTTGATCAAAACTCGTGGCGACTTGATCAAAACTCGTGGCGATTGATCAAAACTCGTGGCGAATTGATGCCCTCCCCTTCGCCCCCCCCATCCCCATCCCCCAGCCCACTCCCCCGCCACCTCCAGGGACCCCCCCCCCCACCCCGCTCCCCACCCGTCCGACCCTCCATTCCAGGCAATGCTTTGGTCACGTCAGGCAAGGGCAGGGCAGGGCATTTGCCAAGACAAAAACCTGACCACAAACACTTGCGAAGACAAAAACCGGCCATCAACGTTTGGCAAGACAGAGAACTGAATCTAACAAGTTTTCGGTTCAACCACGCTCCGTTTTATGAGACAGAGAGTTGAAGTCAACAAGTTCAACCCCACCCCTTTCGCAAGACCTAGAACTGAATCTAACAAGCTTTCGGTTCAACCGCGCTCCGCTTTGTAAGACAGAGAGTTGAAGGTTTAGCTCGTGCCAAGGAATGTAAAAGCTTGTGTGTTGAGTTCAAGTTGAAACAAGTAGAATCGTTATTCCTAATGTGAGGGATTCTATGGAGCAAGAATCAGTGCGACAAGTAGCCGACAGTTGTCTACTATTGGCTTCAATTGTACTGACCTTGGAAGGTGTGTGGAAGATGTCTGTTATGTAGTTTCTGTCTGAACTATGTGATACATCCTGCCAAGCATTAGCATCAATGTGGAGGTGAATAATTGTCTAATGCTTGTCCAGTGCTTACTTCATACGAATAGTTAAAACCATAGTTAAATGTGTTTTGTAGTATGTAAAAGAGTGTTTATCAAATTCAAGCTGAAAGAAATATAACCTATAATCCTAATGTGAGGGGATTCTCTGGGCGGGCGGGGTTTCTTCTTGAGGATAACTTGACAAGAAATAGTTTGCCTCAGAGCTGCTGAACCCTAAACCCCTAAACCCCTGGTGTGGGCAGACCGCTCTGAGGATTCCGCGCGCAGGAGTCCGTGATCGAGATGTTCACCGTGAAATGCCTGTGTACCTTGATGATGATATATGAGTAGCTGTCAACATTGTAATTCCTTTTTTGGGTACCCTGAATATTAGGTGCCGTATTATAATAAGGACCCAAAAAGGGACCCTCATTTTGACAACTACCCATATGGGCTGTTCTCTAAATTAGGCTCCCGTGTCGGGTCCTTTTTAGATGGGTGCCGTATTGACTTAGAAAGAGACCCTAACTCAGATAACTACTTATGTACCCCGTTTTAGGATTCCTTACGGGGACCTGAGATCCATAGATTAGGGGCCAAAAAAGCACGTAGGCATAAGCATTTTATAGTGATATCCCTACCTTAATGGGCTTGATTATAAGGGGCTTTATATGGGATATCTCTGTCCTAATTTTTGCTTATTTTGGGGCCCTAATAGAGTGGTACAGTTTGTTTAGTATAGTGAACATGGCTTTGTAGAGTTACTTGGAGGTTGATGAGCATTCAGAAGTAGAGTTTTAGGTAGGCTAACCATATTAACTATAAGTGCGATTAGGGGGCTTATGACCCTACCTATCTTTACGCATGACCCTCCAAACAATTACCAATAGAATTTTGGGGGGGGTTCTTTCCCATAATCATAGTATAGTAGTCCCCATAACCCTATTCTAATTTGTAAGGCCCCTCTATAAAGCAACATCGCTATTCTAGTTTAAAGAGTGTTCAGACCACGCATCTTGAGATCCCGTTCTCCTAGGGTTTATCTGGACCCCAAATACCTACCTTGTTTAGGCTTCCTTATTCCGGTTTCTTTGTATAAGTCCTTCAAGGGGTATGTTATATGGAGTTGGGGTAGGGTGTGGGATTTAGGGGCTTGAAGGAACCCTTATAGTAAGCCTTGCAGTAGCCCTTTAGAGGAACCGTAAGGGAAAACTTAGTTATTCTTGCCTTACAGGGACCCTGAAAGGGATCCGGGCTGTTACTGGGAAGATGTTCCTTAACGGTGTAGCCTCTTTGTAGGGCTATGGGGCACTGGGGTTTAGGGTTTAGGGATCTGAAACCCAAATCTCCTCTTTCGGTGGATATTGAGGGTCAGATGGAGTTGGAGGCTGCATTCACCTGAAGGTGTCCTTCGTGGCGGCGTTTTGGCAAAATGTTGGCAAGCATCTTACTATACCCTAAACCCCTAGACCCGATACCCCGTAACCCCTAAACCCTCAACCCTAAATCCCTATACCCTAACCCCCAAACATCCCCAAACGTAGGATCTGAATCTAGGGAGTCGGATTGAGGGCTTAGGCCCAAAGGGTCCTCGGTACTGTTATGGGGGATACTTCCCCAAATCATAATAGTAGTTCCTAATATGGAAACCCTACATTTTACTATACAGGTATGTTGGACCCTTTGGGAGGGCAAAACCCTAAACCCCAACCCGTGGGTGTGGTCTGGAAATTACAGCTGAACGGTAAGGGGCTACTCAACAGCAACATCGCAACACTGAGGCCCCCGAGCCGTGACTTTCGCAAACCTAATTTTGGGGTCGTAATATGGGAGTTTCCGAAATAAGGGGTACCTTATGTTGGGGTCCTTATAATAAAGATCCTACTATTCAGGGTACTATATTAATTAGGGTCCCCTATTTTCGGAAACTCCCATATTTCAGTAGTATTATCCCTGTGTAGTCCGTAAAAAACATGAACCCTTCCCGAAGCCCGTACCCCTACATTCGGCATCCAAATCTGGGAGGTACGATCTATGCAATGCAGATGGCTCAATTCGCGCCGCTCTGATGCACTTGCTTTGAGACTTTTGAAGAAGCAACCGATAGTCTGCGTCACTGTTATAAACATGTGTACTATTTGTATGTCTATATGTATATGTATGTATGTATACATATATATATATATGATGGTCATATATGTATGTGTAAATATGTAGATATATATATATATATATATATATATATATCGATGTCGTTATGTTTATGTAAATGCCGAAAGCCCCAAGCCCTGAACCCATAAAGCCCAGAAGAAATCCTGAAGAGCCGTGCGAATATCAGAGCAGTCAGCATCATATCACCCCGTCCGGAAGCAAGACGTACAAATGCTTAGCCGTTAACTCCTAATTAAACCCTGGAGACCTAGCAAGCCGCACCTGGACGTCGAAACACCCTGCACCCTCACCTGAACACACCACGTATAGTATACAGACCTACTGTTCAGCGAGGAGCCAGTTGCTCCATCTGCTGATAATCGCGATCTTCAGCAGCCTCGCAGACGAAAGCAAGAAGGCTAGGGCAGAAAGGGATCTAGGAAGGATTTAGTCGGGTTTGATGAGTTCAACCGGGTTTGATAGGGTTTTGCGAGGTCTTGAAAGAGTAGATTTGCCGGGAGAGGTCCTTGTAGGGCCAGACATCACCCTCACTGCGTACGGCTACCCAGCAAGCTAGGCTACTGCAGACACTCGTGCTCGGAGTCTCTGGCAATGCCCTGCCTTGCTAGTAGAGAGAAGCTGACATGTCCTTTGTCATGAAGAAACCCTGAACCCCTACGCTCCAAAACCCTAGAACAAAACATGGGCCCCCCCTGAAACTGAAGCCCTTCCAAACTCAAGTCGCTCCTACTTCAAGCGAACCCAGGTTTTAGAGTTTAGGGAAACAGTGTTATCACGAGGACCTGGCACTGTTTGTGGAGCGACGCCCGGCTGCAGGATTTCGGTAATTATAAGTTGAAGCATCGCCAACAAACGTAAACAACTCGAGTGTGTGTAAAGGTTCGTGTAGAAGTGGCTTATGTCATCTATATATATATATATATGTACACACATATGTTTGCTTTATGTGCACATATGTATACATGTGTGTATATATATATATGTGTGTGTGTATGTACATATGGATTATTTTACCTGGTTGTTGCATGCACTTACGTGTGTATGTATGCATGCATGTACGTGTGTACGATACATGCAGACATGCATGCATGCACATACACATACACATATTTATAGGTCTGCATAAACAAGTACATGTACATGTATATACACATATGTATGTTTGTGTCATCAGCTCATATATACACACATGCAGACCAAGACGTCATATCGCAAAGTTGTTGGTTTTCGTGACAAAATACTCGCAATAGCACCAGGACAACTGCCAACCATAAGATCTTGGTACAGAGCTCAGAGTATGTTGCTTGAAGAGCACCATGCCGCCATTCGCATGGTCAAGGTTTAGCGCCTTTCGGTCCCTGCACTTCTTCTAGAGTGAAAAGTGCTTCGGACATATCCTGCCCCCTAAACCATCCCAAATCCTTAAAGCCAAGAGGGCAACCGAGAACTTTTAACCCTAAGCCCCAACGCTGAAGCCTGAAACGTCAGACCCTCCACCTAGAAAGAAACTTGTAGATCGCTTCTTGGAGGTTCATGGGTAGTTGTAAGTGGGGTTATAAGTAGTACTATTTCTACCCCTGATTCGGGGACTTATATCCCATTTAAAGATACTCATGAACCTCCAAGTTGAGCCTTTCCAGTAAATCCTCACACTCCCAACCCCACGCCGGAAGCCCAAAACACCAAACTCTTACACCCTAATCCGCACAACTCCTTCGACAAGGTTGTGTCTACGCAGTGCTTGTATTGAGTCTGGTGCCGCCGTTGCAGTGGCTTGTCTTGGCTGTCGCAAGATTTGAGGTCTACTATAGGCTAGGGCCCTTCCCAAAGATATGGGAGTTTCCGAAAAGAGGGGACTCTAATATGGTACCCTAAATAGTAGGATCCTCATTATAAGGGCCCCCCCCCCCCCAAAAAAAAAAAGGGTACCCGGGAATTGTTGGAAACTCCCATATTTGCGGCACAATGATAGTTCAGGCCCCCTGGGTTTGGTACTGGTAGGGTCACGGCGAACTTCCATCGGGATGAACTCCAGATTGCAGAGACTCCAAAATCTCTGAATTAAGGAATATATGCCTTAAATTAGAGTAGGGTCCCTAATATGATTTAAGGAATCTTCCTTGATTCAGGGATATTGGAGCCTTTGGGGCCCTAAACCCGAAACTCCACAGGGTTTGGGGTTCTGGCTTTAGCCTCTGACGATATGCTGCCGCGCCAAACCACACGCCGAACACCCCTAAGTCTAAGCCCTTAGTTTAGCGGTTAGGGCTTTTACTAGGAGACAGCTTTAAGTTATGATATTAAGGACCCTGGGGGGTGAGAGGGCAGAGGGGGTAGGGAACCCTAATACCCCGAACCGGCTAAGGAACCTGATATCATGGTCACGGTGTAAGCCCCAAACCATAACCCCCCAAAAAAAAGCCTTAAACCCTAAACCCCTAGACGTTTCAGACTCTCAAGCTTCACAGCCTGGAGAAGTCTCTAGCTACCCACACCTGAATATGGGAGTTTCCGGGAATTCGGTGTACCTTATTTTGGGGGGTCCGTATAATAAGGATCCGACTACTTAGGGTACTATATTAGGTTCCCCATTTTCGGAAACTTCTCAAAAAGGTGTCGCAATGGTTCGTAAAAGTTATATTTCAGGGTTTAGGGTTGAGGGGTAGTCAGTCTAACCATACCCTTTGGTATACCCCTACCCCCCATCTAATCAGGCCTACCCCCGGTAGAAAGCCCTCATTGAACCTTGTAGTTTAACGAAATGTGTTACCCTGTGTCCTGAAGCCATTGAGGTTTTTCATGGCCAAGAGAGACAAGTTTGGCATCTACACCCGCCTCCACTGTGCGATCAGCCTCTTCACCAAAGGCCGGCCCAGCCGCCTCTTGAAGTTCTGATTCCCTAAACCGTAAGCCCCTAAGCGCTAAACCCCTAAACCCCGAACCCTAAGCCCTAAACCCTAAACTCTTGCCGGTAACCCTTTCAAGTCTTTGCCCCTTCTGGCCCACAGGATCTTTTCCGTGTCGGAGAATGAGTGTCTTCCTGCTTTAAAGGGGCCAACCAAACCCTAAACCTAAACCCTAAGCCGCCAAGACGGCCTAAACCCTCAACCCACTAATCCCTGAAGCCTAAACCCTAACCCAATAAACCCCAAACCCTCGTGAGCCAGAACTGGGTTTGCGGTTGAGGCTCGGGGAGGTCCTAGAGTCCTAGAACCGGTTTGGGAGCACCATAATTTGTTGCTTTTTTGAAATCTTGTCCATAAAGCAGCCATTTTGAAATCTATCTTTTAGCTTTTCTCCCACCATACCCCTTAATTCAGCTCGAAACCCTAAACCTTCAGCCCTCGTGGAGAACCGGACAGGCTTGAGCCTAAACCCCAAACCCCTAACCCCTTTAAGCCCCAAACCCTAAACACCTATAAACCCTGTAAGCCGTAAACCCCTAATTCGATGAAGCCCCCAAACAGGCCTACCCATGATCCTCGCCTGGGCGATGAAGGACGTGGTAGAGTGGCCCGGCCGTGGGTTCTCTTAAGAGCTCGAAGAAAAGGGGTCTTTTCCCCTAGGAAGGGTTTTTATATACAAGGCTTCTAAAAGGGTTTAGGGATAGTGTTTGGATTTTAGGCTTTAGGGCTTAAGGTTTCAACTTCATTTCGAACACTTTACAGTGTTGCTAAACTTGCATAGGGTCACGGTTAGGGCTCTGGGAGTAAATGATGTTGTGGCGCACATTACAACAGTCTTACGAGGGTAATGAACATTGGGCTTAGCTGCGACAAGAGACCAGCCCAGAGAGCCATACCCCCTTAATTAAGGAATATAGCTTAAACCATAATATGAAGCCCCATATGGTTTAAGGTATATTCCTTAATTAAGGGGTATTGGGCTCTCTGGGAGATACGCGAAGCCGCTTAGCTAACCCCCCTCCACCTCTCAACCATCCACCCTGACCGCGCGTCCTCCGCATGCTTTGAAAGGCCCCGAGAAGCGGGTCCTGAAGGGAGTTGTCTAGGTTGGATTTGGGGACATTTTTTATTTTCCTTATTTGGGTTTATAAGGGACCCTATATATAAATATTTTTCAGGGTGTTTAAAGGCCAACAACACAGTTGTAGAAGAGGTCAGAAGGGCTTCAAGGACCTAATTAGGCTCCGAACCCCGAAACCATAAGCTTCTCATTCCTCAAAACGCAGCTGCTTAACCTGTGCGCCCCATCAGGTCCTTCCTGAAGCTCACGGACTGGCTTTTCTGGGATGACCTCTTGGTTACTGCAGTGCCGCCCGGGCTGCATCCGGGTAAGTTCGAGGGCCGCGGATAACGCAACGTAAGGATTGTACTTGGAGGTTCACGTGTAGTTTATAAAAGTAGGGTTATAAGTCCCCTAATAGGACTTATGACTATAGCTACCCTACTTATAACCCCACTTATAACTACCCATGAACCTCCAAGCATGAGATCAAATCGATGTTGCAGTGAGTGTTTTGGCCGGCTGAAGGAACCGCCTGAGCGTGTGTTTGTTGGTCTTCAGAATGCTGTCACATGGGGCTTTACAATGATGCTCCTAAACTTGTAAAACTCAGTCTTAAAGCCTGTTACCCGCCCCTTTTGAGGTTTGTGGTCTTTGCGGTTGTCAGGTTCGGGGCTGCAGACTTTGGGTATGACAGAATTCGGGCTTAGGGTCTGAGATGGGGTCTTTCTTGGAGTCTTGATGACTAGATAGGGCCCTGAGGCATACATACATATGGCATGAGCACACACACATGTATGTGTATATATATATATATATGTATGTCTATACATATAACATATATATATATATATATATATATACTTGTATAAACACACATATAACACATATACAGACACATACACATACATGCCCTGACTCCATAGCCTGAACTTGTTACGAGTGTCTCAGATCTCTTTGCTATGTTTGGAGGTGAACGTCAAGGTTAGGCGTCACGGCATAGGGCTGCGAACATGCTGTAGAGCTGCTTAACCTAACAAGGGCAGCAACAATGTGCGGACAAGAGAAAACAGCGGCTGACGAGGGATTTAAATCCTCACACCCTCAAACTTAAACCCCCCATCCCAAGTTAAGCCAATTAAGTTAAGACTTATACCCTCAAACCATACAGACTGATCCGTAAATCCGAACATCCAACCCCAACCTTTGGCATAATCTAGCACCCTCAATAGTAGGGACCCCTAATTTTCGGAAAGTCCCATTTGGGTAGTCAACTTGCAAGTCCTCGGAGCTTTCATACTCAACTGGGCTTTTGAGTGTGGTCCCCTTTTCCCCTTGTTGCTGCCTTAGGTTCCTTCTGAAGCTACCCCAATGGGTCGTTGTCAAAATTAGGGTTCCTTTTTGGGTACCCTAAATATTAGGTGCCGTATGATAATAAGGACCCAAAAAGGGATTTAATATTGACAACCACCCAAATGCAAAACACCAAAACGGGAGCCCGTTTCGTTTCCTGGGTTCGTGGGGATCCGAGTCGAGGTTCAGGATCCAGGATTCCTTGCGTAGTAGCTGAGTGGATAGATAGATACACTTTACACTTTTTGGGATAATATTACCCACTATAGAACTGAAAGTGTGCACCTTTTTGGGGGGCTTATGAACTCAGCAACTAAGCCTATCATCCTGCGCCATCGCGCCTTCCTCCCCCTGAAACCCCTAAGGCACCAAATACCAGAAGCCAGAGCCCTCCAGAGCCCAAAAGAACTAGCCTAGACCCTCCATCTACCCTCTATTTGACCCTAAATGCCCCTTATTTGGGACCATTTACCCCTATTTGAGGGTACAAGGAGGGTCCTGGAGAACCCCAGCGCTTCCCAACAGCCAGAACAGTGAAGCCCCTGAAGCACTAACGCACTCAAGTCCAAGCCACCAAAACCCTCTGAAAAGCCCAGAAGCTGTAAGGCCTTACTAGTCCAAAACCCTGAAGCCTAGGTTTACGGCTTGGGCCCTAAACCCTAAACCTTAAACCCTAAATCCTAAACCCTAAACACTAAACCCTAGACCCTATAAACCCTAAACCCGAAACCCTAGACCCTCAACCCTAACTGTCCCTCGGAGGGCTCCCCTGCGCGCTCCGCAGAACCCTCATAGGAACCTGCAGAGTTACCTACGAAGCCCCGTGAACTGGGAGGCCCCTGAAGAAACCCTCTACGACCGAATCCCCCAGAAGACCACTACAACCCTCAAAACCTTAATCCCTTTAAGGCCTACGGTTCCTTTAAAGGGCCCCTTCAATGGCTTCCTTTAAGGCTCCCTTTAAGGGCTCTCCTTTAAAGGCCCCTGTAAGGTTCCTTTAAGGCTCGCTTCAAGGGCTGCTTTGTGGGCTTCCTTTAAAAGGGCCCCTTTAAGCTTCCTTCAAGGGCTCCCCTCCTTTGAGGCTCGTTCTCGCCGTCACGGGGCTTCAGCATCTGCCTGCCGTGGTCAGGGCCAAAGCCGACTTGAAGTCGAAGCCCCCGAAGGCTCCTTTTAGGGTTTAGGGCTTTAAGGGGGGTTTTAGGGTTTTGGGGTTTTGGGGGTCTTGGGGGTTTTGGGGTTTAGGGGTTTAGGCTTAGGGGTTTGGGGGGTTTGTGGGTTTAGGGTTTAGGGGTTTAGGAGTTAGGGTGTTTATTATTGGGCTCCTTGAGGGCATTCTCGCTGGTCTCATAGGGCGTTTGTAGGGTTTGGGGCATTGGAGGATTTTACGTCGCGGCTTTTGGAAGATATGGCTGGAGCTTAAGAGGGTTAACGCGAAGGCCCTCAATACCAGAGGCTTTGGCGGAATATCATCGTAGTCAGTCATAGTTTACATACGTAACACATGCTTACTTGCAAGGAATGTATCTTACTCGAATGTGAATATTACCCAATACTTTAGCCCAAAGCTACTAGTAGACTCGAATATAACCCAGTGCTTCTATGAAGGCCCATTTTATAGTACTTCCGATGCTGTGAACCTGAGTAAAGCGACACTGAAGATGTGCTCTTGGGGACTCAAGGTGTAGGGTTGGGGGTGTAGGGTTCAATTTGGGGTCTAGGACCTGGAGTTTCGTAGGGTTTAGGATTTCGGGTTGGGAGTGTAAGGTTTGGGGTTTCTGTAGGTGTTTTAAATTATATCTCACGGCAGGAACTCGCCAACACCCCAAGCGCTGAACCTAAATCCTGTGCCCGACTGCACTTTGAACCGCCAGGATGCCTCCAGCATGTAAAACACTCCGAACCCAAAGGATTTAGGGCTCAGGATTTTCGTCGTCAATACGGTTGATAATATAAATCCTGCACTACCCATTGACAAGGAATATACCATAATTCCCATAGTTTAGGATCATTGAGGTAATGCAAGATTTATACCATCAACAGTAATTGTAGAGTCCTTAGTACTTAGAGTCTAGGGTGTGGGGGGTTGGAAAAGAAGTATACCTCCAAGAGGACCCGAAGAGGAGAACATTGCCGTGTTATTTCATTCAGATCCTTATGCTTACAGTTCGCGTTGTCGGTCCACTCTAAGCCAGGATTCTGTGTGCAACCGCTACTGCAACCTGCCCGACAACACCCTGCTGGCTGCTCGTCCCACTTCAGATTCCGCTGCTAGGGGTTGCATGCCCTACAAAATGCTAGCCCTGGGGGGGGGTTAGACTCTAGGGCTTAGGCTGAAGGCTTAAGGCATGTCCTACACCAGAAGATGCTTGCGTTTATATATTGGGTGCATATGTACGTACATACACAGCTTGAGCCATAGACCCCAAAAACCTTCCGTAACCTTAACTAAACCCGAAATCAGACACCCGACCATCGACCAGGAGGTAGGTTCAGGGCGTACGGGATGTTTGTAGTTTACTTGGACAGGCAATGGGAGAACTGTAAACTTGTTGGCCCTGCTTGGTCAAGTTTCAAAGTTTTATGTTTCTGAGCCCGGTTGTTGAAGAAGATTTATTAATTAGTAAGGGTCCAGGGTAGTAGATCTTTTGTGAGGATAGGGAGGCTTCTCAGAAGGGTACTTCTCAGTGTGTTTAACCCTATTCAACAATATTCAGAAATGTTTGAACTTCTGCTTAAATATTCGGAAGTATTCCGTTTTCTTCCGGTAAACTTCCATAATATTCTTCATTCTTCCAGGTTCTTCACCATTCTTCTTAGATCTTCGTAAATCTTCGAAATTCTTCGAAATTCTTCCAAATTCTTCGTTGTATCTGCGGAGAACTTCAAACACTTTTCTAGACCATTCTTCTTAGATCTTCGTAAATCTTCGAAATTCTTCGAAATTATTCGAAATTCTTCGTTGTATCTGCGGAGAACTTCAAACACTTTTCTAGACTTCTGCTTGTTACAATTCGCACCCGCTCGCACCCTGATTAGCGTCTGCTTGTGTTTCTTGGATTCCAAGCACAAATCCTATGGAAAATTACAATTCGCACCCTTGTTTTTCTTGGATTCCAAGCACAAATCCTATGGGAAATTACAATTCGCACCCTGTCCGGAAATACATATCCTATGGGAAATTACAATTCGCACCCGCTCGCACCCTCATTAGCGCTTGTGTTTCTTGGATTCCAAGCACAAATCCTATGGGAAATTGCAATTCGCACCCTGTTCGGAAATACATATCCTATGGGAAATTACAATTCGCACCCTTGTTTTCTTGGATTCCAAGCACAAATCCTATGGGAAATTACAATTCGCATCCGGTTCGGAAATACATATCCTATGGGAAATTACAATTCGCACCCTGTTCGGAAATACATATCCTATGGGAAATTACAATTCGCACCCTTGTTTTTCTTGGATTCCAAGCACAGATCCTATGGGAAATTACAATTCGCACCCTGTTCGGAAATACATATCCTATGGGAAATTACAATTCGCACCCGCTCGCACCCACATGAGCGCTTGTGTTTCTTGGGTTCCAAGCACAAATCTTATGGGAAATTACAATTCGCACCCTGTTCGGAAATACATATCCTATGGGAAATTACAATTCGCACCCTTGTTTTTCTTGGATTCCAAGCACAAATCCTATGGGAAATTACAATTCGCACCCTGTTCGGAAATACATATCCTATGGGAAATTACAATTCGCACCTGCTCGCACCCTCATTAGCGCTTGTGTTTCTTGGATTCCAAGCACAAATCCTATGGGAAATTACAATTCGCACCCTGTTCGGAAATACATATCCTATGGGAAATTACAATTCGCACCCTTGTTTTTCTTGGATTCCAAGCACAAATCCTATGGGAAATTACAATTCGCACCCTGTTCGGAAATACATATCCTATGGGAAATTACAATTCGCACCCGCTCGCACCCTCATTAGCGCTTGTGTTTCTTGGATTCCAAGCACAAATCCTATGGGAAATTACAATTCGCACCCTGTTCGGAAATACATATCCTTTGGGAAATTACAATTCGCACCCCTTGGTTCCGGAAATTACAATACATATCCTATGGGAAATTACAATTCGCACCCTGTTCGGAAATACATATCTTATGGGAAATTACAATTCCCACCCTTGTTTCTTGATTCAAGCAAACATCCTATGGGAAAATACAATTCGCACTGTTCGGAAAAACATATGCTATGGGAAATTACAATTCGCACCGCTCGTAGCGCTGGTTTCTTGGATTCCAAGCACAAATCCTATGGGAAATTACAATTCGCACCCTGTTCGGAAATACATATCCTATGGGAAATTACAATTCGCACCCTTGTTTTTCTTGGATTCCAAGCACAAATCCTATGGGAAATTACAATTCGCACCTGTTCGGAAATACATATCCTATGGGAAATTACAATTCGCACCCGCTCGCACCCTCATTAGCGCTTGTGTTTCTTGGATTCCAAGCACAAATCCTATGGGAAATTACAATTCGCACCCTGTTCGGAAATACATATCCTATGGGAAATTACAATTCGCACCCTTGTTTTTCTTGGATTCCAAGCACAAATCCTATGGGAAATTACAATTCGCACCCTGTTCGGAAATACATATCCTATGGGAAATTACAATTCGCACCCGCTCGCACCCTCATTAGCGCTTGGTTTCTTGGATTCCAAGCACAAATCTCTATGGGAATTACAATTCGCACCCTGTTCGGAATACATATCCTATGGGAACATTACATTCGCACCCTTGTTTTTCTTGGATTCCAAGCACAAATCCTATGGGAAATTACAATTCGCACCCTGTTCGGAAATACATATCCTATGGGAAATTACAATTCGCACCCTGTTCGGAAATACATACATATCCTATGGGAAATTACAATTCGCACCCTTGTTTTTCTTGGATTCCAAGCACAAATCCTATGGGAAATTACAATTCGCACGCTGTCCGGAAATACATATCCTATGGGAAATTACAAGTCGCACCCGCTCGCACCCTCATTAGCGCTTGTGTTTCTTGGATTCCAAGCACAAATCCTATGGGAAATTACAATTCGCACCCTGTTCGGAAATACATATCCTATGGGAAATTACAATTCGCACCCGCTCGCACCCTCATTAGCGCTTGTGTTTCTTGGATTCCAAGCACAAATCCTATGGGAAATTACAATCCTATGGGAAATTACAATTCGCACCCGCTCGCACCCTCATTAGCGCTTGTGTTTCTTGGATTCCAAGCACAAATCTTATGGGAAATTACAATTCGCACCCTGTTCGGAAATACATATCCTGTGGGAAATTACAATTCACACCCTTGTTTTCTTGGATTCCAAGCACAAATCCTATGGGAAATTACAATTCGCATCCGGTTCGGAAATACATATCCTATGGGAAATTACAATTCGCACCCTGTTCGGAAATACATATCCTATGGGAAATTACAATTCGCACCCTTGTTTTTCTTGGATTCAAGCACAAATCCTATGGGAAATTACAATTCGCACCCTGTTCGGAAATACATATCCTATGGGAAATTACAATTCGCACCCTGTTCGGAAATACATATCCTATGGGAAATTACAATTCGCACCCTTGTTTTTCTTGGATTCCAAGCACAAATCCTATGGGAAATTACAATTCGCACCCTGTCCGGAAATACGTATCCTATGGGAAATTACAAGTCGCACCCGCTCGCACCCTCATTAGCGCTTGTGTTTCTTGGATTCCAAGCACAAATCCTATGGGAAATTACAATTCGCACCCTGTTCGGAAATACATATCCTGTGGGAAATTACAATTCGCACCCTTGTTTTCTTGGATTCCAAGCACAAATCCTATGGGAAATTACAATTCGCATCCGGTTCGGAAATACATATCCTATGGGAAATTACAATTCGCACCCTGTTCGGAAATACATATCCTATGGGAAATTACAATTCGCACCCGCTCGCACCCTCATTAGCGCTTGTGTTTCTTGGATTCCAAGCACAAATCCTATGGGAAATTACAATTCGCACCCTGTTCGGAAATACATATCCTGTGGGAAATTACAATTCGCACCCTTGTTTTCTTGGATTCCAAGCACAAATCCTATGGGAAATTACAATTCGCATCCGGTTCGGAAATACCTGGCCTTCTCCGCATACCCAAAAAATTAGCCAAGGCTGTGTAGGCCTCCGAATTACTGAAGGAATAGCCCGTGCTTTAAAAACAGCCCGAGATACCTATTCATCCATTTCGAGGGCTATTTGTGGGTTTGATTCCGGGAACGAGATTGATTACAAGAGTCGAAGGCTATTCGTTGATTTCATAGATGTATATGCCAGGTTGCCGGCATGACCACTCCATCTGCCAGGTTGCTGGCTCCGAGATGCTGCAACATGACAGAAGAAGTGATAGAATGCTTAGCTTCGGTATACATAGGGGTCCAGGGTTTTTAGAAGGGAGTTTTGGGTGTAAAGGATTCTTGTGGGCTCCATAGATGAAGAAAACTTCGTTTCTTCTCTTTATGCAAACCCTTACTTACTCCAAGTATCACAAGCCTTTACTTGTTATAGAGCCGACGTACCAACATCAGATATCCCCAACCCTAAAACCCTTATAAAGCTTATCACTTAAGCTCTGTCGAACCCCATAAGCCGGGGAAGAAACAGCAACGGCGCATGGCCTTTCTCTCTGTGCGCCAACTGGTGACTGATGTGGATGAGTGCCCCATTGCTTTTGCGGGGTGGCAGTATGACAGAACAGATCTGCAGACTGTCGCTTGCTGCATGTGCATACATTGCATAAACGTGAAATACACTGTTGACCTCCACATCAGTGCTCAAAGCTTTCATGCCACGGGGATGGCAAACATGGAGCTGTTAGGGTCGCTTTTGGAAGCCGAACCACGGCTCGAAGATGCAGTGCGAGAGCTAGGCCCATGCCCCAGCCCACGATACTTGTGAGCTGCTCTATAGAGTAATATACAATGTATACCACCTCGATAAAGTATTTTCTTGATCCCAGGTCTTTGGACTATGCCGGCTTCCTTTTGGAACGACTGCATGCGAGTTATGTATCCCGATGCAAAGGCCGGACAGGGAGCAGTTAAAGCAAGGGGTTGGGATAGATCATGGGACCTTATTCACTCTTGCAGGACATGGAGATTACAGTAAGCAGAGTGGAGGACATTGTGCAAAACTACCGAATCTTGGATTATATAAGGGGTCCTGCTATGCATATTGTCCTACACGACCTATCTCTAAGGCACTATGGGAGTTACTCGCCACTTGGCCCGCCAAATTCGTAGAAAGTGCTGCTTGGCTTGAAGTGGTCAGTGGTGATGGCATATGAAACCATATGTGCACACTCCATGGTATGGACTGCTTCGATCTGTTGCCTAGGCCAGGAGCCCGAGTCTTGCTTGCAAATCTTTGAGTGCGAGTGTGCTAGCATGCCGGTGCTCGGGTATAAAGTTTGGCCTACTTAAAACCTATCCCGTATCTGAGGTTACATCGTCATCTGGAGAAGGTGAATTTGGCAGCTCAGGAAGCTCCGAGCCATGAAGAGGGTCGCCTTGCAAGTGCCATGTAGACTGCAGTTGTGCTGTGTTGTACATACAGGATCCTGCAGGATTCACTTTGCTAGATTTCCCCCGGGGGCTTCCGCTTCAAAAGACCTGTGCAAATGGGTGTTGAATGCAGTGCATACAGTGTGCATGCGACGACAGCACATAGTGTACAACATGCAGGTACTTTGCCACTCCGGATGGTTTCGTCGATGCCCTCTTCACAAGTTAAAGCCCTGGCCTTATCCTTATCGGAGTCCCCAGCGCGCTGCTGAGTGTCCTGCCACAGACTGATCGTCGCTTGCATGCAGGCTGCTTGCATGGGGGTTCGAACATGTGCACATGCATCTACCGATACTGCTTGGGGGCTCAATACGGCTAGCAGGGCAGTGTGAATCGGATAGTCGAGGGCCGTTGAACCATGGCTGGGAAGCTCGACTTAAGTGGGGTCGCTACCAAGTGGGAGGGAGATGAAACCTTACGACGACGTGTGCTGGAGCACCACTGCCTTTTGCAGTGGAAGGACCCCAAGAGCACAGGAGTTGCCAGCATGAAGCATGCCAAGATGAACTTCTTGGTATTGAAACCCTTGTTCGAAACTTGGGCCTCGACTTCACCTACACCGAGAACACCGGGACTCCCAGAAATCAGGAAGCAGGCCCTGCACATGTGGCATGCACATGTGTGTGTGAGAGAGAGAGAGAGAGAGAGAGAGAGAGAGAGAGAGAGAGAGAGAGAGAGAGAGAGAGAGAGAGAGAGAGAGAGAGAGAGAGAGAGAGTCTTTTCGCATGGGTGTCATGAGTGCATAACACATGTTTCTTATCATCTCTTATGTGTACATGCCCAATATTGGTGTTGTGGCCTGGAGGTGCTCAAGCTACGACACCTTCTTCATGTTCCAGACCCCAAAGGACCAGCTCTGGTTTGTGATTCTTGGGGCTTGAGGAAGCATTGCTCCCTTTTCATTCGAAGACTTGGTTCTACTTCCCGGAGCGGGGAGCCTTGCCAGGATGTGTATGCTTAGTGCTCGATCCTCCTGTTCAGTAAGGGTTATGAGCAGTAGTAGCGGTTGCCAAGGATCCAGACCTCCGTTCGCTGAAGCGAATCCTTCTGGCAGCCTGGTTCCCTGAGAGGCTTCATGAGCTTGATATGCCAGTGGCTGTAGTGTCTTGGATGTTTGCTGGGTTGTGTTTGTTTTTGTTTCCGGAGGGCTGCTAAGGGTTCATGGTTCAATCTGTTGAGATGAGGTTCCTGCTGAACCTCACGATGAAGAGGATTATGAAATGGAGGAGGAGGAAGAGGAGGAAGAGGAAGCTTCAGCACCAGTTGCTGAAGTTTCTGATGAAGTGGAGGGTGCAGGTGAGGAAGAGGAAGCTGCAGCGCCACTTGCTGAAACTTCTGATGAAGTGGTGGGTGCAGATCAGGAAGAGGAAGCTTCAGCACCATGTGCTGAAATTTCTGATGAAGTGGTGGGTGCAGATCAGGGAGAGGAAGCTGCAGCACCTGTTGCAGTTGACAGGGAGGATGAGGTGATGGTGCTTTCAGACACTGAGGCTCCACACACTCCTGTGCACAAGCCCCTGCGATTGCATTCACGCTCGGGTCAAAAGCTTGAGTTCCATATGCCTGGGCGACTTCGCATCCTGAAAATGCAGTTGGAAGCTGTGAAGTGTTGTGGCTGCAGTTGTTTGTTTGATATTGCATTCTGTTCTGCAAACCCATGTCCCAACGAGTGCATGGTGTGCAAACCCTGTGATCCAAGGATGGCTCGTGCTGGCCGTCTGGAGGCCAAGAACAAGGCAGCATCCTTTTGTTCGGTGGGCTCCTTTGCAGCATTCGGTTTGAAAGTCGAGGAATGTGGATCATGACTGGTAGTTTTGCCATGGTGCGATGTGGTGTAATGGTGCTATATGATAAGGACCGGACAACCACGACACCCTGCCCTACGATGGTGATGCAGTGGCTGGTATGATGATCAAGCCGCCTGAGGTGGTTGACCTGAGTGATAATGAGCCGGTTTCCAACGACCCGTCTGGTGACTTGCCGGATGGTCGGGTGTCTGCTGATGTAGCTGATATCCCGGTTCAAGAGGCGGTCGTGATGCAGGAAAGTGAGCAGCTTGGTCAGGTTGCTCTTGCTTTGCCGTGTCCTGATGCTCGGGTGTCTGCTGATGTGGCTGATATCCCGGTTCAAGAGGCGGTCGTCATGCAGGAAAGTGGGCAGCTTGGTGACGTTGCTCTTGCTTTGCCGTGTCCTGATGCTGCTGCTGTTGCAATAGAGGGACATGTGGAGGATGCAAAGGGCTCTTCTGATGGGGCAAAGGAAATGCAGAGCGCGGATACGGAGGGGCCAGTGGCAACGCAGAGCATGCACTCTGAGGGGCCGGTGGCTACAGAGGCTACAGATCTTGATGATTTCGGCCTCCCACCCCTGAAAAAAAGAGTTAAAGGCCAAGTGTATGCCCGTCTGAAGTCATACTTGCATGAGGCGGGAGTGGGATCTTGGGCCATGCTTGCATATGTGTTGTATCGGTTCATGTGTATAACGATTTGTGCAGGTGGTTGTGTCGAAGCAACATCAGGATGAGATGCAGAAGGCTTTGAAGGAGAGTAAGGAGGATGAGAAGCCTAAGAAGGGCAAAAAGGCTAAGAAAGCTGATCCTGACCAGCCAAAGAGAAAGCCTGGAAGGCCTCGCAAGCATGTGCCAGAGCCCTCGAGTTCCAAGAAGGATAAGGAGGAGGAAGCAGTCCCAGCTGCGAAGCCCAAAGCCAATAAGAGAAAGCATGTTGACCCCGAATCCCCGACAAAGCCCAAAGCAAAAGCAAAGGCCAAGGCAAAAGCCTTGGGAGTGGCAGCCGAAGGTGTGGAGCCCATTGTCGACCAGGGTCCCAAGCCCAAAGCCCGAGCAAAGGCAAAGGCCAAGGCCAAGGCCAATAAGGTTGTGCCAGCCGAGAATGTGGAGCCGATGTCTGCCATGGCCGCAGACAACGAGGTTGCACCTGTGGTTGCTGATCCGGGTCCGAAGCCCAAAGCCCGAGCAAAGGCAAAGGCAAAGGCAAAGGCCAATGCCCCAGCCGAGAATGAGGAGCCGATTTCTGCAATGGTTGCAGACAACGCCGAGGTTGCACCCGTGGTTGCTGATCCGGCCCCACAGCCCAAAGCCCGGGCAAAGGCCAAAGGAAAGGCCAAGGCGAGGCGAGTGGCAGATGAGGATGCAGACCCACCGGTCAAGAGGCGCCGAATCAGCAGCATTAGAAAGAAGCACCCTGAGCTGGCCAAGATGCCTTTGTTTGAGTATGTTGAGATGTCAGTTTACTGGACTCGATGTGCTGTGGGCCTCAAGCTGAAGCAGGGTGAACTGGAGAAGAAGCAGGAGGGATGGGTGTTTGTATGTGCATGAACTGTTGGGTTTTTGATCCGTTGATGTTTGTGCTTGGCCCACCCCTGACAGGTTATCTATGTCAGCAACAAGAGCCTCTCCATGCAGGACAACATCGACTGTGCCATCGACATGGTTGCTGTTTCTGCAAGGGGAATCTACAGGTGTTGTGCATCCCGTGAAATCATTCATCTGAGGCTACGATCTTGGAAGTCGCCCATGGTGATTGGCTCTCTGTGAAAGACCTCTTGGAGGAGAAGAAGAGGGTTTTCCTGTTGCGACACATGTGATTTCTGGAAGAGTGGATGCACTGCATGAATTACTGCACATGCCTTTTCAAAATTCTCTGCAACGTAGAATGTTTGCAATTTGATCAGTGATGGGAGCCTCCAGCGCATCTTTAATCGATGTGTTTGTGCTACCGTCTGCAGGGATGCATGCACAAGCATTGGCATCTGCACGCAGATTTATGTACCAGCTCGTGATCGTGTCATGTGACCAACGAGTGATCGGCTGCTGAGAAAGGGGATTCATGTATTGCTGGCTTCGTGTCTGCGAAATGCATGCATGCAACCCTCTAAACTCTCCTTCGGTCAAGTCTCTGATCCCTTGTTCGGCCCAGGCCTCATGCCGTTGCTCATCCAAGCTGCGAAGTTCGGCGTCTCGCTCCAGCGCGAACGAGGTCAGCCCCGCCCACCGAAGCAGGGCAGTTTCGGAGTTCAGGGTTCGTAATGGTTTTGGGGATGTATAGGGCAAAATAATTTAAGGAATTATGTTACTGGGTTATATTTATTGCTCACCCATGAACTCCTTAACCCACCTATATATAGGACCTAGAGTAGGCCCTTATTCCCTTTTTTAGGGTTCAGGTTCTTTTATGAGCCCCCATAAAACCAAAAAGGGCACCCTTTTTATTCCTAGGTTACTCTTGGGTCTAGAGGATAAGCTATATAGGTCCTTCGCAGCTTCAGGGCTGTTGGAAATCACAGATTTCAGTTGGTTCGGATTCAGAATAACATTAGACATATTAGGGTAGCAGCTAGAGTGACTGCTGGGTTTCCGACAATTTCCAAATGGAGTGTGGTTCAAATAGGCTACAGGGGCTTTGGCAAAAGAGAAGGGTATTAGGTTATGTACACATTGATCGGGTTCTATTAACCTACAGGGGGAATCATATATGTTTGTGGGTTTTCTAGGTATGGGTGTGGGATATAGCTACAGTTATAGGATCCTTAAGGGGGTGTGGTTCAAGGGGGGAGGGTACAAGGAATTCTTAGGGGAACCTTAGGGAGTACTAGGGAGAGTTAAGGATCACTAGGCTATATACCCCCCTTGGAGCCCCCTCCCTTAAGGATACTATAATGCTGGGAACAATGGTACTTGGCTATAGGGTCCTCTGGGTTCGGGGTGAACTGAGTTCTAGCATGCCTTGTGGCATTTGTTCAGCAGTCTTCTGCTAATCGGTTGGTACGGGGTTTTGATGTTCGTCCTTGGTTTTGGAGTTTTGTGGCTGATGTCATTGTACACCCAACTCCAGACCCCGAAGAGTGCAGAAGCTTGCTTATGTTCATTGCATCCATGAGATCAGGGCCTGGTGACTTTTTGCAGTGTTTCTACTTCTATGTGTTAGAGTACACATGTGAGGGACTCAAGGCTGCATGCATCGATGTGTTGCAAAACATATTATACCTACAAAGGATGTCTGAACCAAAGTTATACAAACTGCCTGGCAGTGTTCATGTTGAGCAATTGTGTACAGTACGGATCTAGAAATAACTTTGTGCCATGGATCAAACGGGTCTCGTTGATGTCGTGCTGGTGCAAATCTGGGCTGCTCGCATCCTGATCCGGATTGGTGAGAAGAACCAGTTCTGGACTATATTCGGGGGTGAGCATATTCGGGAGTCCCTCATGATTCTGCTCCGGTACACGCCACGTTATGCAGACCGTGGTCGTGTGGCCATCATAACTCTAATCGACACGCTGACGTCACTGCGACATCATGTGGGTCAAGGCTGGGGGTGGTGGCAGGATATTTACTATGTCCAAACTGGCCTACCTGCAACGCCTGAAGGCTTCTCGTGTGAAAGGCTCATGTTGCGAGACAATCCCAAACGGCTTCATGTGTACCTGAAGCAAGGCTGGGCAGCTTTTCAGAAGCAGCTAGATGTGATCAACCGCAGCGATGGAGTGGAGATTGATGCCATGGTGGATGACATATCCTGTGTCTTTCAAGATGCAATATGTGTAGCCTCACTTTTGAGTCCCAAGGGCCCTCCGAACAAATGTGAACGGGTCTCTGAGCTTGAGACAATGGACTAAAATGCCTCCCAGGGACGTGTTATATAGACCGATGGCAGCTCGGCACAGCTCGGCAGGAAAATTACCACGCCCAGGAGATCCTTGGTTTGCTGTTCCTTTAAGGTTTTGAGGAGCCCTTAATGGCCGGAAAATCTTACACTTGACCGTCTATGAACCCTATACCCTATCAAGTATTGTATTAAGCCCAGAGCGCCTATCCCCAACCCCAATAAACCCTACTACAAACCTCAAACCTTTTTTGGGGTTTTCATCTCAGGGGATTCTTGCCTTTTTGTACAGACCCTATACCAAAGCCACAATTATCCTGAAGTACTCATTCAGATCCGAGAACTCCATAAGCAGCAATCCAGCAAGCCGTCCCAGGCATCAGCAAATGCCTCATCACAAAACTTTGATTTTAGAGAAAACCCAATACCCTATAAACCCTATTATACCCTCACAGTCGAAACCCTAATCCATACTTAAAGCCATGTTTGTACTGTATCGCTCCTGGAAATCCCAGAACTCAGCAATCGAGCAAGCCTCCGAGGTACCATCAACTGCCTTGATTCCAGAGTGCTTCTAGGTATACCCCATAAATGCGAAACCTTAAAAACCTTATTGTGAGCCACGTACACCCTACTTGGAGGCCCTTTTGACTTAGTAAGTAGGGTTAGTAAGGTGGGTTATGGGGATTATAATAGGTTTCCAGGGGATACTAAGTAGACTTGCTAAGTCAAAAGGGCCTCCAAGTATATGTACTCGGAATCCTGTACAAATCCGAAGCCACTGTTACCCTGTACTGCTCTTCGAAACCCCACAATTCAAAGCCATAATCCAGCAAGCCCCTCTGTGGTATTATCAGATGTCTCAGTACCCGATTCCAGAGTACTTATATATATATATATATATATATACACCCTAAATCCTAATTTAAACCTTAAGGTCTACAGTCTATATAGTATCGCTAAACCCTATAAACCCTATCTGCATGCAAAGCCTGCAAGCCGGATGCTTCTGGAGTCATGCACTCGCCAGTTGGTGTGGCCCAGCGCATGCCAGGTGTGCTGTCCTTGAGGGTGCAGCATTATTCGAAGGTGTATGGCCTGATATGGGGGTTATATATTCTTATTTCCCGGTGTCGAAAGTTCTTTAGAAGCTGGCTGCCATGGTTCTGCCCTCTGAAGTGCCGGTGGTTCTCAAACGGCTGGCTAAGTTGGGAGCGCCCAAGGCTGCCAGACAATAAACCGATTGTGCATTGCATATGTGTAGTCTACAAGATCTAGAATGACTTTGGACGTGTGAACTGAGGCCTTCTTACTTCTTGTTCTGCTCACTACCTGCTTGAAAGATGCCAAGCTTGGTGTATGCAGCTACGATACATTGGAGTTCTTTGCTGGAAAGGGTCATCTCACTGCTGCTTTCAGAATGACTGGTCGTAAAAGTGCTGCCCTTGATGCAGTATACGATGATGCGGTCAAGAGAAAGGGCTCCATGAATATTATGACAGATGCTGGCTTCGTGTTACTTGACCCAAAGTTCAACTGTGGGATGCATGTGTAAGTCCTGTATCCTGATGGCTTCTTCCGGCCTAGCTCAGGCTGGCGATCATCACTTTGCTCAGGACAAACTTAGACAATAGCATCGTGGTCGTGGCGGTGTGCTGTTCCTCTTGGGTGCTGTGTGCACGGGCAACTACAGGTAGGTCTGACCACATGCCGATGGGAACGGAAAGGTATCCCAAAGTGGCTGCAGCCAATAGAATGGTGAGTCGTGTGTGTTTATTACTGCAATTGGCTACTGCATTGGGTTCAACGTGGTTGGTGGAGCAGCCTGCTTCATCTCTGCTGTTTCAGCATGATCGCATGCGAGAGATGGTTCGAAGATTTCAGCAAGTTGCTGTCAGAGCATCTTGATACTTATGGGCTTTACTTTGTTTGTCTTGTAGCATATGTTGTCTGCCCTCCTGCTACCCGTACTCACCTCAGGTCTGGAAACAACGATTCTGGATGAAGCACTACCAGTCTGCGACCCCGAAAGCTACGATGCTCTGGAGCAACAGTTCGTTTGTTTCCAAGTTCGACTTAGGCCCTTTGACGAAGGCTGCATTGAGGTCTTCAGTTCGAACGACTGATCGGTGGACTAATGCTGCAGGGCGCAAATGTTTCAAAGGTAACAAACATTTACGAGGGACACAGACTCTTGCTTGCAAGTAGACCTGGCTTTAAGCTGCTATGGCTGAAGCCCAGAAGCCCCGTTGAAAGTAAGAGTAGCTAAGGACCTACACCGTGCATTTTGCCCGGAAGATTGTTCGAATGACCCCGCTGCTGCTATTGTCGGAGACGAAAGACTGGGTCGAGGTGTATTGAGTGTATTGCACATGTTTGCTGTAGTGGTGTCCATGAAATTGCTTTGTCTTTCCAAGCCTCGAGAATGATCGATCCATATAGAAGCCACCCAGGTCGATGAGATGCAGACAATCCATAGCCTCTTCAGCGAGCTCAGCTACAACGATGTGTGGGATGATGCAGGAGTCCGTACTGCAGTTCGGTATGTCCGGGGTTCTAAAACCCTACAGCTTCCTGAAGAACTGAGGTCTCTTATTCCCCGATCCTTGTAAGCTTTTAAGCTGGTCACGGCTTGCAGCTGTAGTGATGCTTTACCGTGTATCGCGCAGGATTGAAATCGTTCACACCCAAAAGCATGCATGCACACCTGGGGCCTTGCATTCCAATACCCTCGGAGCTCCAAACCTATGACCGAACCCCAAACAGACACATAACTGCCGAGAAGTGTAGGGCGTAGGGAAGGCGTAAAAGGCCATACAAAAGGCGTAAAAGGCCGTAGGATCTGTACCCCGTAGGCCCCCGTAGGCCCCCGTAGGCCCCATAGGCCCCAGCATGCCCCGGTATAGGCTGTTCTAGGCTAACTCTGATGCAAAAAGCCGTTTGAAGCCAGTAAACCGCCATTGGTCCTGTGTTTTGTGGCACAGAACGTGGCAGGGGTGTTGTGGTCCCAGCCCGGAAACCCTCTAGAGCCTGTAATTCTGCTGAATCCCGGCCCCTACCACGCATGGCCTTCGGAAGATAGCTCAGAACAGGCTGAATCCCGGTCGTGCCCCCGAAACCCTATCTCCTATTGACCTTATAATCCTATTTCTAAAGCCCAATTAACTTATACCCTCTAAGCCTCCTACTAATGCCTTGCTGTGTTCGGCGATGACCTCTGCAACACCCCATGCTGCCGAATCATTTCACCGAGTGCACCTATACAGACATGGCCTAGAATATATCTAATAAATCCAGAACTTTGTACCTCGTATCGATCTTTACAAACCGTAGTTCATCGACCCCTGAATCGTAGAAAACCCTCACTTTGTAGTCATGCATATATATATATATATATGTATGTGTGTGTGTGTATATACCCTCCTAAATCAAACCTTACTGTGCCCTTAGTGGTGTCTGCTGAAAGGTGCTAATTCGTGCAAAATAATTTCTAATTGATCCCAAGACAGTATGCAAGGATGCTGGCAGGAAAAACCCTTGTCCAGTACGGCCATGCATGCATTTTGTCGAAGCTGCAGTCACCATGTTGCTGGGGTTCCAGATTTTTGCTCAGGCTTTTCAGTGAGGCGACCCATAGAGGCGCCATATCAGGATATGGCTGGAGAGCTAGGACAACCCGGCTCAATGTCGTTGCCCTCTCGTGAGTTTTCCAGTGAAACCCTGACAACTGGCTTGAAGACCCTCGACTTTCAGCAGATCAAGCAAGAGTCGGATCAGGGCCTTGATGAGCGCATGAAGGATCCTTGGTTAGAATGCATATATGGCTTGGCTGTTTCTTTTAAGCCCTACAGACATGTCCTGGCAGGAACTGGAGGCCCTCATCCTAAAGGAAGAGTCGTTGGCCACTAGCTCCGCTGAGCCTCCTACAACGGAGCCAATGGCTGCTGAACCTGCCACCCCAGCCCAGACAACCTTGATGCAGGCTACCCCAAAGTCCTCAGCAATCCTATCGGGCCCCAAGAAGAAGCTTCGCCTGCAGTCTCCTCAAGATGTCCGAAAGAACTTGTTCAGTAGCCCAATTGCAGCCACGATTCCAGATGCGGTCTTGGAGGAGGCCGTGGGATGCTCCTTGGATAGTGGGGATGCAAAGGATAGAGCCCTAGCCTGGGTAAGGGAAGGCTCCTATGAGGAAGCCATCGACGAAACGATCGATGAGGATTTGGCTAAGGCGAGATTCGAGCTTCAACAAATCCTTGTGTGTGATTGTTTCAACAAGCTTCTGAAGCATTATAGGTCTTGTGAACTTTCATTGTTCAGGCATTTGAGGCAATCCAACTTGCTGACCCCTATCTTGTCTATGCTGGGAATGGTGATACCAGTATGGTTTCGGATGTGACCAACAAGGCGGCGAGTGACAAAGCCGATGGGGCCTCGGATGTTTCTACGTGCACAGCTGGCTTCTCCCACGAGGAAAAGCTAGCTATGGAAGCACGTTGCACGAAGCTCCTTGACCAGGCTACTAAGCTTTCTCAGTTCCTGAGGGATCGTGACTCCACGATCGAAGCCCTTCGTCAGGAACTGCAGTCTGAGCGCCAAAGGGTTCAGGAGATGCAGGCCCGAGCTTCGGAGGTCAGTGCAGCCCCCGTGGAGTCTGATGCAAAGGCCCCCTCGTTTGAGGATCTAGATGACAAAGGGAAGGAGGCTGCACGTGCAAAGCTACGACGGTTCTGCCAGAGAAAGGCTGACGGATCGTTGAATGTTCCGCTTGAAGTTCACCTTCAATGGAAGGAAGCTGGAGCGGGACGTGATAAACTCCTTCACATGTTTGTCTCCACGAACTTCAACCGCGACCCTTTCCCTGCAGACGTGCAAGTTGTCTTATACTCACCCTTTAGCATGATTACAACTAAGCATTGACCCCATCACCTCCCAGGAGCAAATGCTGAGACAGATCAGCTTGGAGCAGACCAAGAGCAAGGAGATGCAACTCAGCATCAAAGGGAATTACTACACGGAGACGGAGCTCCGTGACGAGAAAAAGGTGCCGGAGTTGCTTGTCTGCAGATTCATAAGCCTCCGTTGGTCACAGATCGGCTCCCCTACATTCTAAACGCAAATGTAAACCTTAATCAACCCTGATAATAATCCCTGAGCCATAAAAGCCCTTGCCCGGCACTCATTCTTGCGAACCCTAGCAGTGCTAGGGGCTCCCACCTGAAGCCCGAAAGCTGTGTCTTAGTCTGTTACAGCCATATCGAATATTTTATATCGGCCAAGATTCTGATGATGGCTACTGCCAAGTGTTGCCTCAGATTGCTGGTTTGTGGTTACCAAAGAGCATCGGGTTTATACAAGGTTGCATTGGTATTCACAGGACACCCACAATCGTATTGAAAGTAGGGAATCCTTGTAGTCATTGTATCCAGAATCATGGCATCAACTGTCGACACAATATGTTGGGTTCTGAAGTCGTAGCTCGAAGACTCCTGTTATGTCGATGACGATGACGATTATTGCTTCTCCTACTGCTAGTACTACTACTGCTACTGTTACTTTTACTGCTACATGCTACATACTACTCCTACTGTTACTGCTGCTGCTACTGCTGCTGCTATAGTGCTAGAAGTAGTACGGCTGATGGACAAAATCCTGCATTACCCACTATAAGGAATATACCATAATTCCCATAATTTAGAGTCCTTAAGGATTTTGTCCATCAGCCGTAGCACTAGTCTTAGTATTAGTATTACGATTATTATTAGTAGTAATAGTAGTAGTAGTAGTACTACTACTACTACTACTACTACTACTACTACTACTACTACTATTAGAAGCTGCCCCCACCTTGTAATAGTGGTATAATAGGAATATAATAGGGCCCTAATATAATCCTATATAATCCTTATGGTCACTATTACAGGGTGGGGGCAGCTTCTACTACTACTACTACTACTACTACTACTACTACTACTACTACTACTACTACTACTACTACTACTACTACTACTACTACTACTACTACTACTACTACTACTACTACTACTACTACTACTACTACTACTACACTACTACTACTACTACTACTACTACTACTACTACTACTACTACTACTACTACTACTACTACTACTACTACTACTACTACTACTACTACTACTACTACTACTACTACTACTACTACTACTACTACTACTATTACTACAAGCCTGGAAGGAAGGACACAAAACAGCATTAATCCTGATCACCTTTAATCGACACACACCTCAAGTTGCTGAGTGTCCTTTCAACCGGCTCCTACTACTACTACTACTACTACTACTACTACTACTACTACTACTACTACTACTACCTAATACGACAACTAGTAGGGACATGAAGAAACAACAGCAGCAGCACCAGCAGCAGCAGCAGCAGCAGCACCACCACCACCACCGCCGCCAGCCCCAGCACCACTAACACCACAACCGCCACCACCACTGCCACCATCACCACCACCAGTACCACTACCGGCCCAAGCACCACTACCACCACCAAAAACAAAAACAACTAGGGCTACTACCAGCACCACTACTGCTACTACTACTGCTACTACGGTTGATGATATAAATCCTGCATTACCTGAATATACAATAATTCCAATAGTTTCTAAGGTCCTTAAAAAAATGCAGGGTTTATATCATCAACCGTATGACAAAGGCTTCAGGGCTTTGTTGTCTATGCATTTTTCAAGTGTCTCTAGAGTATACAGAGTTCAGCAGGGTCAAGGGGGGTCAGGTTTACAAGTTTGTGTAGTGCAGCATCCATGCAAAACAACATGAGGTCCCACGAACTGCCATGCCGACCCATCCTTCAAACTCCCTGTATGTATGATGCAACGTGTTTGGGGATTGAGGGCTTTCGGGAATTTTCCTTGAAGGTTACATTGCCCCAGCTTCGCTGACCTGCTGGCAATGCAGGATAGAAGGTTAAGGGCTTCTGGCTTATATGTGTTCAGGGCTTAGGGTTTAGGGCTTATAGGGTTTAGGGCTTGGGGTTTCGGGCTTATAGGGTTTTAGGGCTTAGGGTTATAATTAGGGTTTTGGGCTTAGGGTTTAGGGCTTACTTGGAGGCGCTTTTGACTTCGTAAGTCTACTTAGTATCCCCTAGAAATCCTATTATAATCCCCATAACCCAGCGTACTAGTCCTATGACTAAGTCAAAAGGGCCTCCAAGTAGGGCTTATAGGGCTTAGGGTTCATAGGGCTTAGGGTCTATAGGGTTTAGTATTTCTTTTGGGTATATACGGGATAAAAAGGGCAGCTTTGTAGCAGTCGGTGTCTATGGATGCCGATTCTCAAGCGCACGAACTGCCAAGCCCCAAGTTACTACAACCCTATATAATATGACGAAGCCCAATGGTCTCATAGATGCTTTTGCCGTGTGGGGATGTCAATATGATACAACCCAGAAATTCAGCCCCCTACATAAACCTTACAATGAAACAACGCCGGAACACCATGCTATGAAAATTAAACGCCCTCCTGCTGACCAGGCATCGCATCGCCGAGATCAAGCAGTTCTGCATGCAGAATCCGAAGTTCATGCGGTGCCTTGGATGATAAAGTCTTTGGGCTTATATCTTGGTTCCTGGTGTGCTTAGGAAAGATGTCTACAATGACAAGATTGTGAAGTTCTGGTACGAAGAAGAGACTTCCGCATCCATGATGGCAACAGAGAAAATGGAGTACAAGGATAAGACACAGGTGGAAGCTGGTGTTGACATCGATGATGAAGGTTATGTCAGAATGGGTTCAGGCATGGAGTTCGACATGAACTTTGATTCGTTCGGACCGAACATGCCGGGATCTTCCAATGATATGCCAACGGTCAAGGGCAGTGGCAAAGGTTTCTCGATGCATCTATACAGTGCATGTTTCTAGGTGCATTCAATGATCAGATGCAGTATGTTGCAGCTGAAAACATACAGGTGGCTCCGAGATTGCCCTGCCCAACCTAGCCGATGGCCAAGACCCAACGGGCTTCATTGTGCCCTACCAGGATGGTATTCTGGCCAAGGCTACGAAGCTTGCTGATGTTGCTGGTAAGCTAGATGTGGCCTATCCAGATGCAGCCAGCCGCCCTGGCAATGTGATGGCGCTTCTTTGCTGAATATGGCTGCCAACTGTGTTGTTTGATATGCTTGTAGGGACGGTGCACGTAGGCTGATGGAGAAGCTGAACAAGTGTATGCTGGAGCTCGATGATACCCACGAGAAGCTCACAGCACTCTATGCTGAGGGCTCTGTTGAGGGCTACACCCTGCAGTATCTTGGGTCTATCATGTGCCTGCTTCCTATGTGTTTTGTCCTGTTGAAAACCTTTCAAACTCTTGACCTCTCTAAGGCACAAGATTCACATGAAGGAGCTTTTCAAGAAGGGCAAGAAGGGGAGTCATGTTTGCAATAAAGGGTGACGGGGAGTCAGAGGGTGAGAGAAAGAGAGAGAGAGAGAGAGAGAGAGAGAGAGAGAGAGAGAGAGAGAGAGAGAGAGAGAGAGAGAGAGAGAGAGAGAGAGAGAGAGAGAGAGAGAGAGAGAGAGAGAGAGAGAGAGAGAGAGAGAGAGCGAGAGAGCGAGAGAGAGATTGGGAGAAAGAGCGAGAGAGAGAGAGAGAGAGAGACTGAGAGTGAGTGAGATTGGAAGTGAGAGTGAGAATGAGAGTGATTGTTCGTGTAGAAGAGAAAGGGAGAGAAACTCCTAAAGCCAAGACCCCGAAACCTGAAACCCTTATAAACCCATAAACCCTCGGAGTCCACAAACCCTGTAACCGAGGTCGATCGAAGCCTCCACCCTTGAAGCCAAGTTCAAGGCCTTAACACTGCCAAAGCGAAATGCTTCGGCCAAGCCGAAGGCAAAGGCCAAAGCAGGGGCCCCCGAGCCGGCGAATCAAGGTGTCGAGTTGCCGAAGCCGAAAGGCAAAGCCAAGGCTGCTCCAGATCAGCCTGCTACAAGGAAGACTGGTAAAACTGCTGCTTCCTGAAGTGTTTTGTGTGCAGCTCCCCTAGTCTGATGGTATAGATTGGCACGGGATTATACAGGGGCCTGCAGTCTCCGAACAAAGTGGGCAAGTAATAGTTCATACACATGGCATGAATGAAGTGTTCAATTTTGCACTAAAGTGTCGAGGCCTGCATGTTCGAAGCAGGAACCTGTATGTAGGGAACCTGGGCCTACAGGCCATCTGATGGAGAAGCTTTCTCTGCAGTTGTGGGCCGGCCACAGCTGCTACGACATGTGTTTCAAGTAGCTCAAGCGAGGAGCGAGTGCGCGATGCCAGGGCTTTCAAAAGGGCTGACAGGATCTACAGCAGCTGCTTCCGTAACCCTATTCCATCAACCCCAAACACAGACCCCCTCGAGTCCTAAAGTCGATAGATTACAAGCCTTATAAACCTGATCCCGCCATCGACACTATAATACCCTCCGCAGGTCCGGGCCCTTCTGCTACGAAGCTGGTTCAGTCGCTGGGCAATGGAGCCGCATGGTGCAATCGAGTAATCCCGAATCCCATACACCCTGCATAATGTGCTTTGTAAGCCAAATAAACCAATTAAGATTCCATCAATCCCGAAAGCCCCAAATGCCTGCAACCCTCAATGCCCGAAGTCAGCTAAGCATAGATGGCTTCGAAGAACAAGTGCCAACTGAAACCATGTAAAACTTCGTTCTAGAGAGCTTGAAAACCCCAAAACCCATAAGTCCAGAGCAGGATGCTTTCATGCAGGAGTTGGTTTGACTCCACTGAGTATTGGGGATTATTAGGGTCCTTTAAAGCTTCGCTTTTCACGACTTAAGGGCTGCTCATGGGGTTTATGTATGGTTTGGGGTCTCTTGGTTATAAGGCCTAAAACTTGCATGTATATACAGAGCTTATATAAACTTATAAATATACATATATATATATATATGTATACTAGTCGATATCGCGAGTTTACAGATGTGTCCATTGTTGATGTAAAGATTAGATGCCTGCAAGTACTATGGAACCACCCTGACGGTCCAGATTATCCCAATAGGTAGCATTGCAAACTGTGCCGGATCTGTAGTGTCGTGGTTGGCAGAATCACAGCTATAGAGTTCTAACCTGTCATATTCCCCAGCCGAAACAATGCTTACTGTAGACTCATACCTGGGATGTTCGAGGTACCTTGGATTGTTTACGGTTACATAAGAACCATGCAGGCTACAAAGGTTCGGCAAGGCCCAGCCCGGGAAATATAGCCGAAGACACGTACCTTTTCTTGCATATAAGAGATGCACTGTAAGTTTATATAATTCCGAAACCCAAGCGACCCAACCTGACCTAACCACTAACCGCCAAGGATCCTGCTGCAAAAGTCGTGAGAATCGCGAAAACGATTCATGAAGAGTCGCCGGATCTCCTTAGAGGGATCCGTGTGTTGAGTGCTGGAGATATTACTCATGCTGAAATGAGATTGCACAGGCAGATTGCTGAGTGGGGTCTGACAATACCACTTTCCATGTCGATGCTGCGACAGGGCCTCTATCACATCCCCATACTGCATCTTGATACTTGGTTTAACTACATCCTGGCAAAACAGCCTGAAGTGTTGACTGGTGGCTATCGATTGGGTGATGCTGATTTCCCCCTTCACCTCAAAGCATTCTGGCAGATGTATGCTTACGAAGATCCCCAACATCCAGTACAACATCATCACAAAGATTGCCTCGACCGTGTGATTCCTTTTTGCTTGTTCTCTGACGAGGGTCGGGGATATAGAAAGTCACCTGTAATGATCTGGGCTGCAGAAGCTGTCTTCGGGATTGGCACGAAGGCGAAGTTCGAGGAAATGAAAGCAGCAGGTTTGGTGGCCGAGCGCGGCGAGCTTTTCTGTCGTTTGGATTCGCAGCAACATACTGCCAAGTTCAGCTCGCTGAAGTCTCGCTTTCTTCTAGCCATCCTTCCTCATCAATGGTACAGGAACAAAAGAAAGCATGTATACTACAATACCTTTGATGCTGTAGCGAAGAGGTGTGCAAATCTCTTTTGGTCTGGAGTTTGCATTGGTGGTGTGCAATACTATGGGGCCATGATCTGCATAAAAGGCGACTCCCCAGCTTTAATAAAACTGGGGCGGCTGAACAGGGCCTTCAATCGCATCGTCGGCGGTGCCAAAAAGGGCATGTGCCATCTATGCCTTGGTGGTGTGGATGCCACCGGCTGGGAAAGCATGGCCGATGATGCGGATTGGATTGCCACAATCGGTGCAAAGCGCCCTTGGGCGGCAGGTCGCGAGAATGAATGGATGCAGATCCCTCATTCTCCTATATTCCCAGAGGACTACTTCAGGAATGACCCGTTTCATGTTTGCAAGCTGGGAATAGCAAGACACTTTGGTGCCTCGGCCCTCGTTCTCATGGCCTCCTGGGACATCTGGCCTGGTCCTTCGAGTGCTGTGCCGGAAAGTTTGGAGCGAGCTTACTGCGACTTCGATTACTGCTGTCGAATGGAGCTACGGCAAGTGCCCCATGTGAAGGCTTTCACACGCGATATCCTGCATTTTGGAAATCACGAAGCCTTCCCAGTTGCGGGGTGGAAGGGTGCTGACAGCATCCTGGTTATGAAATGGTTGGTGAGGCTGATACGCCGTGGTGTCAGCGATGGCTCCTGTGCACGCCCTGGCATCAACCTTCTGGATACAATGGAAAACCCCCGGAAAAAGATTTTGCAGGCAATCTTGGATGCCTCCTGTGCAATGGTGCATTTCTTCCAGCAGCTAAACCACAATGGCTTGTGGGTGGATAGAACTACGGCCGAAGCGATCTGTGCAGATGTCGAAATGTTCACTGCTGCTTACAGCTTCCTTGCGAGCAGCATGATGGCGATGAAGTTGTGCAGGTTCCATGTGGAGCCGAGTCTTCATCTATATCGTCATATGGCGGTACGTGTGAGACGACTCTTGGACCGGGGCTGTCCACGTATTCTTTCTCCTGCTGCATGTTTATGTGAAAACAGTGAAGACTTTGTCGGACGAATAGCAAGGACAAGCCGTAGATGCTCTGCACGGCAAACGTGCAATCGCACTCTGCAGCGCTACCTAATCCAGGTCTACTTCGATTGGCTTTCCTTGGGTGAACAAACCTGACGATGCTGTCAATTAAAAGTAATCAATAGTGGTAGTTGTCATCTAATATACTCTTGTCGTTATGTAGGTGTCGTGGTCGTCATCGTCGTGGTTATACTGTTTTGTGTCATGTTGTGCCCCCTGACAAGGCTCGAATAGGACCCAAACCTGAAGATTCCCTATATAGGCCTTATAAACCCTGCCCCGAAGCCCTATGAGCCCAAATCCAATCCATTCTAAAATCTTCTAGGCCATATAAACCCTGCCCTTAAGGTCCCAACCCTACAGCTTAAGCGATTATAAGCAAAGACAGCTTTCGTTTGCCCACTGGTGAGACCTGTGCAGCTGAGTGTCAGCAAGCTGCGGTTCGAGAAAGCCAGCGACATTGGGCGCATTCAAAAGATGCAGGTTCCCAAAGCTTGGATGGTCAAGGGATTCGGGGATCGCTGTGGTTTGTGTTTTCCGGGTCTTCAAGCTGTTCTTCGAAGGCTGATCGTAAATTTCGAACTGCAACATGAATGACGAGGGCTGATTGAAAGACTCGAGGGCTGAAGCTGCAAACATACCTCTCAAAACAAGCCTATGGCTGAATTCAGCTCTAGATTTAGGCATGGCTGAAAAAACGGGGCAGTCAGGAACAGCAGGTAAGTTGTTAGGGGTTTATATGTACTCTTTGGGGTATCAGGCTTTCGGATGTAGTTTGAGGCTGAGAGATGCGGGGATTTTCATTGTTTGCGGTGCGTTTCGAGAAGAGAAGTCTAATGGCGCTCGAGGCTCACGATCAGGATGTACTATACCTATAGTCTCTACTGCAGTTCCTTTTTTGGTTAACCAAAATCTCTATTATAGGATCCTAACCATAAAACTGGTTAATCAAAAGAACGAACTACAATGGAGACTATAGGTAAGCTCTGCCCCTTCAGGGTTCAGGGGATGCATTTTCAGCCGTTCTGTTTTTTGAGTTTGGAGGCTGGAAAGCCCTAAGGCTAGTCTAAACCCCTGAACCCCTAAACCTTTAAACCATAAACCCTAAACCCGTAAATCCCTAAACCGTAAACCCTAGACCCTAAACCCCTAAACCCCTAAACCGTAAACCCCTAAACCCCTAAACCCCTAAACCGTAAACCCTGAATCCTAACCCTAAACCGTAAACCCTCAACCCCTAAGTCTGTGAGCCTGGTATCCGAAGCCTAGGGCTTGGATACACGGGTTAGTTGCAACCCCTGGGGGAACGAAGGATCCCTGGCCCCAGGCCTCAATTGGAACTTCCACAAATACCAAACCAGCCTTGTCCTTTTTCGTGGTTCCCTCAAAAGAACAAACAGACCGGCTAGTAGACCTTCTTAAATAATTCCTACTAAGGGATATAGGTATAGGGCTCTGTCCATAATTTCTAAAAGGACAAGGGTGTACCAAGCATTTTTGAGTAGTACATGGTACAGAGTAGGGTTTTTGCATATTCGGAAGTACTGTTATGGTTTGGGTCGGTATTCATCCCCGTATATCTTCGTAGGAATGTGTGGGACTCCCCCTGCCTCAGACCTCAACCATGAGTTCAACGACCTCAGTCTTCCGTTTGACAACCCTGAAACCTTACCAACCCTACCCCAAAGCTTGCTGGAGTAGCGTGGAGAATGAGTCGAACACCTTCGCCTTAGTTGGGTCATAGTCTTTTGTGATACAGAGCACACTGTAAACTTTTGACCCTCAACTGTAATTTTCCGGCAAGCGTCCAACACTCTCAAACGCTGGCTCAAAGCCTAAACTCTAAACCCTAAACCCCTAAACCCCTAAACCCTAAACCCTAAACCCTAAACCCTATAAACCCTAAACCTCTCTACCTATAGTAATTTAAACCCTAATGACTTCGTGGTTTTGGATCAAAACTCGTGGTCGTTGGATCAAAACTCGTGGTTTTGGATCAAAACTCGTGGTTTTGGATCAAAACTCGTGGTCTTTGGATCAAAACTCGTGGTTTTGGATCAAAACTCGTGGTCTTTGGATCAAAACTCGTGGTTTTGGATCAAAACTCGTGGTTTTGGATCAAAACTCGTGGCCTTTGGATCAAAACTCGTGGTTTTGGATCAAAACTCGTGGTTTTGGATCAAAACTCGTGGCCTTTGGATCAAAACTCGTGGTTTTGGATCAAAACTCGTGGTTTTGGATCAAAACTCGTGGTTTTGTACTTTTTTTCCAGTGTTTAGCGGCCTCGGGTTTATGGTCGTCCCAGTGTTTAGCGGTCTCGGGTTTAGGGCCCCAGTGTTTAGGTGCCTCGGGTTTAGGGCCCCACTGTTTAACGGCCTCGGGTTTAGGGCCCCAGTGTTTAGCGGTTTCGGGTTTAGGGCCCCAGTGTTTAGCGGTCTCGGGTTTAGGGCCCCAGTGTTTAGGTGCCTCGGGTTTAGGGCCCCAGTGTTTAGCGGCCTCGGGTTTAGGGCCCCAGTGTTTAGCGGCCTCGGGTTTAGGGCCCCAGTGTTTAGCGGCCTCGGGTTTAGGGTCCCAGTGCGAAAAGGTCTTTGGCATTCTTGTTGGGACCTTCTTCTTGTCGATGGTCCAGAGTTTTAGCTAGAGTTTTAGCTGAACGGTCATCGCAAAGAAGCTTGACAGTTGCCCCGGCTGCTTCAAGATCCATCGTCGAAGGTGTGCTTGTCAGTGTGCCACGGTCAAGGGATGTGGTTCGAATCGTTGTTGATCTGTTGCTCGATGCGCTGCCTCCACTTTTCGGCTTTCGCACAGCTGACTTTCTTCCCCAGTACTTTCGACACGTTGAAGGTCGTTGGCAGTCTTGTTTGGCCCTGTTGTCGAGAGAGTTTGCTGAACGGTCATGGCAAAGAAATTTGACAGCTCTGGTTGCTATCGTAAAGCGATGACGTGATCGCAGCCTCAGTGTTCGAGGCAACGAGTGGACACAGTCCGATGTGGAAACATTGAAAGACATGAAATCCAATTCGATAGCCGTGGTTGCTATTGTAAAGCGGTGACGTGACCGCAGCCTCAGCTGTTTGAAGGAATATCGTCCTGCTACAGTCGATGCATAACAGTGGACAGAGTCCGATGTAAAAACGTTTGAAGACATGAAATCGAATTCCAGGGCTGTGGTTGCTATAACAACCACGAACTGTATGAAAATTCTTGGAGTTGTATGTGAGTTATTATTTAATAATTCATGTCAAAAGAAATAAAACTTTTAATTCTAATTTGAGGGGATTCTCTGGGCGGGTGGGGTTTCTTCTTGAAGATAGCTTGACTAAAATAAGCTTGACGTGAAATCTTCAAAGTCAGAACTGCTGAACCCTAAACCCTAAACCCTAAACCCCCTAAACCCTAAACCCTAAACCCTACGCTGCTGCGCAGCGGCTCGAAAGCCCTTGTCTCCCCCAGGCTCAGCTAGGCAGCGCGGGCGCACGGCCGGTGCTGATGCCCAGCTGGATCCGGGGTTGGGGTCCTTTTCGATTGAGGGTTTACCCTATCCCTCCAGGGACCTTATTATGGGGTCCTTAAGGGGTCTAGGGCCCTAACTATGAGGCCCTTGGCGGGATAGGGTTAGTGTTTTGGGATAATTAGGCTTGACGTGGTCTCCATTCAAGATGCCCCAAGAGCCATTGCGGTCTAACTATAGTATGGTATCTTCAGCTCCAGAGATTGGAGGACTCATCAATCTTCCATTCTACTTGCGAACCTCGCAAGAGCCATCAGAGGCACCCAGGGCTGATTGGAGCACGTCCCGACACCCTCAGCCCCTCCTTAAACCGGAAGCTGCCGCTTGCACCCCCTAAACCCTTCGCAAAGCTCTAAACTCCAAACCCTACACCCCCAAAGCCTACTACTCCGACGCCATCAACCCTAAACCCCAAGCCTGAAACCAGCGTCCCAAGGCTTGCACGGTACTGGGCCGCGGCCTCAGAGTTTACGACCCTGCACTCTTAGTAGGATCCTCCAGCACTGAATTCCGCCATGTCTTGAATTACGCACAGCATCTACAGACATATGCATCTATGTAGTTGTATATATATATATAGACACATATTCATACACACATATTTACATGTGTGTATTGTGTCCATGTATCTACAGAGAGCATATAATGATGTATGATAGCGTAGAATAGTGGATAATGATAATGAAATTATGCACCAGCATTTGTGCATGTCAGTGTGTAAATACACACATAAAACATACATACATATGTATATATATATATATATATCCTTCTAGGTTCAATTTCATATGTCTGAGACAACTGCATGTGGGAGTTTGCCGAGAAAGATCGAATGCCCGAGCTCCTGTGGAGATCTTCCGGCACGCCAAACCCAGAGCCTTCATCTACTCTGAGTATGGGGTTTGGGGTTTTGGGTTTTAGAGTTGGGGTACCTTTAAGGGTTCCTGTAAGGGTTACTATAAGAGGAATCAGGGCTTTAGGGTTTAGGGAGTTTCCTTTCCCATGGAGTCGTTCTTGGTCTTGTTTGCACTTCCGATCTCCTCCTAGCTGCTATCTAGTTATGTTGGAACACCAGAAGCCCTGCCCTAAGTGTTGATTTGAGGCCCCTACATTAACCAAATCCCACATTGTAACAGGTATGTACAATTTTTGCAGTAGAGGGGGGGAGAAGTTTTGCAGTATATTTACATGTAGAATTTTTTATAACCACCAATTTAGACTGCTGCAGGGTGGGGGGGGGGGGGCAGTACCCAACCTATAGACCCTATATCTTACGCGACTCTCATGAGACGCAGCTCTGCACCTCGAGGCATTCCCGGTGCAGCGAACATGGATCTGGAAGAGGATGTTTCTGCCATCGAGGAGGTTCCACGGTTTAGAGGTGTAGGGTTCAGGGTTTAGGGTTTAGGGGAGGCTTGGTCGCTGTTGCGTGTCGGGGATTCTGTCTCAGTGTTTGGGGTTGAGGGGTCAACATCCTAAGCCCACACTTGTAAGGATTGAACAGAAGCGGAATTTTTGGCCCGTGGTCCACGAGGATACAAGGACTTAGGCAGAAGGGCTTCAGGTGAGCAGGCTTTCCAGTGTTCTTCATTGTGGCTGGGCGGTGACCCTAAGGTTCAAAGTCCTCAAGCCTTAGAACCTGAAACCCTGACACCCAATCCAATCCCCAAATCCGTTCTCTTAAACCTTGAAATCCTTAAACAAACAAAAACCCTGATTCACCAAAACGTCCTACACCGTTTCTAACCCTTCACTCAGCACCTCTATATTAAATCCTAGACCCCAAAAGCAGCGTGACCCTTGGCCTACCAGACAAAGAAATGCTCGCGACTCTCTGGTCAGGTGAGTCGAGCGAACTGGACCGGCGACAGGTGCGACAGACCTGGTACACTTTGAGCTTCTAGCCTTGGAGGGGATGCGCAGTGATGGTTTAGGGTTTGGGGTGTCAGGTTTCAGGGGTTTAGGGTTCAGGCTTTAGGGGTTTATGGTGTATAAGGCTTTTGAGGGGATGTGCATTGAGGGATAAGGGTTTAGGGTTTGGGGGTTTTGGGTTTAAGGGGCGAAGCGGCTTAGGAGTTTAGGGTTCAGGGTTTAGGTTTTAGGGGTTTAGGGTGTATAAGGCTTTTGGTATTTGTCACTCAAGGCTCCAAGTTGGGGTTAGTGACGGTTAGTGGTTTCGGGGTTGAGTGTCTGAAGATGTCTGAAGTAGCTCGAAGGGAGGATCCCCAAATCAGCTGCCCTTAAGCCTGAAGCTTGAAAAGCTGGCCTTAACTAAACCTAAGCCTTGAGGTTTGCAGCAAAGAGACAGGGCCATGAACTGCTTAACTGGTCGAGCTTCGGCGACGAGCATCACCATCGTAGTGCGGCATAAGCTGGTGCTAAGGACAGGTAACAAGCATTGAGTCTGTTGTAGCAACAACAGTACTAGCATCAGCGCCGAAGCTGCCACTACCATTGACAGACTGCCACCACTACCACCACTGCAAGTGCTAGCACCACCATCATAAGAAGCGGAAGCCGCATTCAAGTCTTCGTCGTCGTCGTCCGCAAGAGACCACAACTCTATAAGCCCTAATCCAAGAACCCTCGACCCCATGACTGTAGTATACCTTGTAGTCTAATCTCGGAGTCGCGATATAAGATCACAGATGTAACAAAAAAGGAACTACAATGGAGACTATAGCTACAGGCACAAAAAGCCCTAAGCAGGTCTTCCCTCCTTCGGGCGGCACGCGGGGCAAGAAGTTTCGTGCGCGAGGCTCGCACTGGGGATTGACGAATGGGATTTGTTCGGCAATCATAAGTGGAGGACCATGGGGCGTAGTAAGTAAGTCCCGAAGTACCCCATTACTGTAGTTACTACATGATATACAATCCTGGTTACTAGGTCCCATGATCCTCCGAGCAAGGTCCCAAGATACGGATCCGAGAAAAAGACGCCTTTGCAACGCGTCTCTGTCTGCTTTCTGACCAAATATAGAGTCCCATGCAGATCCGACCCCAAAAGAGTACCATGCGTGCGCGATGTTTATACACAGGGCCTCAGATGGATCTTAAGTTGGTACTAAATTGGGGATCCCTTCTTAAAACTATAGTCAAATTATATTATACTATATAGAACCCAAAACCCTTTTCTACTTACTTTACTACGGCCCGGATATCACAGTCGGAGTTCTTCGGTTTGGTGACCGGGTTTGTAGGACTTTGGAGTAGCAACGGCTTTGGCTACCCTAAGCCCTAAACCCCTAAACTCCTAACCCTAAACCGCTAGGCGGCGACCTTCCACGTGGCCAACACCAGGCATCGCGGCGACTGGCAACCCAGGGGTTAGGGCTCTGAGATGCCCGGAACCCGAACACTAAAAAGCTAAAGCCTCAAATTTACTGTAAACCCGGATCCGTAAACCCGAAACTCTTAAATTCTATATGCACTAAGCCCTGAACACGAAAAAAACTCAGACAACCAAGCTCTTTCCTAGAAGTCGGCCGCTTCCATGAACATTGGGAGGCTTCAGAAAGTGAGGAACCTCCTGCCTTCCTTTTCCTCATTGCAAGAGTTTAGAACCCAAGTGCTTCCATGTCAGAGTTTAGGGGTAGGGGTTTGGGGAAATCGAGTGAATACGGAAGCCTGATGCAGCATTGACCCCAATGCCAATGCCACGATACTTCAGGGTTGATGGTTTGGGGATATAGACCCGAAATATCCCGAAAGACTAAGATACCTTTCACATAGATACCCCCAGAAGGATCCCTCAGAGAAGTTTGTAAGAAGCCTCCATCGGCAATCTGGATTCAAGCTCATTAACAAGGTGCGTGACAGAAACATTGTTCTTGTGATGTTGTCCGTGTTGGCCTTTGCTCGTCGATGCACTGCTATTTCCGGTGTTGGCGTTCGTTTCACAGTGTTCGGTCAGGAGGCTTTGGACTTGGAGCTCGGGTCCAGAGTGCAGAGTTGGAGTTTTACATGAGCAAAGGTGCTGTGGTGTCCGTCTGTCTTAGGCCTGACGTGTTTGAACCGACTGAGGGTGAAGTGCATTACCGAAGCCAATCTCGCAGCTCAAGATTGCAGGTTTTGGGAAGCAGTGCTGCTTCCTTGTGCAGTCGTCGTGGTGCCCTGCTCAGCCATTGTCGCACTCCGTGCTGCAAACGCAGGGCCCGGCAGCTGCAGAGTAAAACTGACAAGCTTAATCCAAATCACCGGTAGTTACCACATTTACAACACCAGTTACTACGTTCCATGATCCTCTGAATAGCCCATCAACCGCACCCGCAGTCCTGGGCAGGAAACTCTAAACCCTAAGTCCCAAACCCCCGAGACCCTAAGCCAGAAACCCCAAAACCCACAAGAGCAAAACACCCCTCAATATAGGGCCTTAATACGTCGAATAGGGTTTTGGGGACTGTTGTAGTATTTTTAGAATAAGGAACCACCAAAATAGTGTTGGTAATTATTTAGGCCCGTATATTCGCCTTAAACCCTAACAAGCCCATAACCCCGAAGCCCTAAACCCGAAAAAACCAAAAAGGCTGACTGAAACCCCACCCTGCACGGTGAGCTGCGAGCTGCGAGGTGGTGGCGCTCTCCTCCTGCATGGAGCTCTGGCTGGGACAGCCGAGACCACAGGGGTTTAGGGTTTCGGGGTTACGGGTTGAGGATGTAGGAGTTTGGGTCGGGTTTCAACTCTTGCAAAGATTTGGGGTTTATGGGACGGAGAGGCTACTACCCTAAACCCTAAACCCTGAAACCCCCAAGCCGCATCTTTACGCTCCCTAAACCCTAATCCCAATTCCCAAGCTTTAGGTTTTTTGGTCGAAGGCTATTGGGCCAGCTTGACGCCCTTGGAAAATACTGCGTCGCTTGATCGAGGGATGTTCCGTCCATGTTCATGTCTGAAGGCTGACGATTTGATGGTTTAGGGTTTAGGGCTTAGGGTTTCGGGTTTAGGGTTTGGGGCTGTAGGGAGTTTTGAGTTTGATGGTTGCGATGCAAGCAGCCTGCCCGCACGCCCGAAACTGAGCCGATCCGCCCTGACACAGTCATTCAGCCTCTTCGGTGGAAGCTTCAAGCCCCAAAAGCTCCCTAAACCCTAAACCCTAAACCCTAAACCCCTAAACCAAACCTCTTCTTGAGGTGCGTCTCGCTTGCATGCTGGTGGGCCTGGCGCGAAGTCTTTTTCAGGGCTCGGAGCTTTGGGATCCCAGGCGTTCTCAATGCGCCCCTTCAGCCCCTAAATCCCGAAGCCTCAAACCCCAAACTTCAAAACGCTAGAGCCCTGAGCACTTAGAGCTCTTAACCTTCTCACCCCTATAACTATTGAATCCTGAACCAGGGACCTGACAGGGAATTCTGAAAACGTCCAATCCACAATATTACCCCAGGCCCAGGCTCTACATCCCGAATACCTGAATATAATGCAGACCTGATAGCCATGACTCAAACCCCGATTGACCCGACGTAATTAGTGTACCAACAATCCCTGGAAACTTGTTCTAGCTGTCAAGGCCAATGCTGGTGTGTGAGAAAGTCTTTTCGGGCAGCCTTCCTACTTAGAGGATCATGGGACTTAACAAAATAACAGGCTGGACAAAATGTATTTGTAGCTGTAACTCATTTACTTATAAGCCCTATTCGGGTACTTATAACCTCACTCACTAAGCCCCATGATCTCCAAGTAAGGCAGCTTGGGAACTTCCGACCGGCAAGTTTGCATGTGCCCGGTGCCAGGTATTCCGCCAATTACTACACCATGGGCTATACGCTGCAGGCAGGTGGTTTGCTATAGGGGCCTAAATAATTACAAATACTATTTTGGGGTTACTTATTATATACTAATAGTATAAAGGGCTCCAAAATCCGATCCTAATTATTAAGGCCTCTATATGACTTATTGAATGGTAGGAATGCACCACAGCCTTCAAGATCTGGTGAGTAATGCAACCTGTGACATCCCCCAACCTTGAACCCTCAATCTTGAATTCCAGACACACCCCGGAATCCTCTCTCTAATCCCTACAGGGCCTTCTGAAGCTATTCAGCACCAATTCAACATGGTTGCCCCTTGCAGTCAATACATGTTTTTGGTTGTTTCCTCCACCACCATCCTCGATTTACTAAGACTCAAACCGCTACCGCCTTCAGATTCCTCAAAGGAGCCCTATTCTAAACCCCTCGGCCACTAAACCCCCTACGTATATGAAACTGCCGACCCCGGGCCCAACAATGTCGTGCACGCCTTGAGTTCGGCAGACGTGGGAGTATCCTCGCAGGACCATAAAATGGATCCCCTAGTTTGGGACCCTATATGCCGTGGCTTTTTGGAACCCCCTCAGTGGGATCTACTTTTGGGATCCTGCCAGGTCTGAATTGTAGATAGTAATCCTACTTACTTTCTAAGCTTGCAGGTTTTTCATCCTTCAGAGCTAGTGTGCTTGAGTTAAGCAGTTTTGAGTTTGAGGGTTTAGCGCTTGAGGGTTCCAGGATCAAGAAATTCGGATTCATTCACGATTGCGGCTGTCCTTGCCTACGGAGCGATGCTGACCCTGAACCAAGAACGGTCATGCCTAAACTGCATATCCGACGGAAGACTCGCAGTTAGCGTGTGGGGTGAAGCCAGTGTTCCCCTGGTTCTCCAAGAGTTCCGGGAAACTTAGGTTAAGATCAGCAGGTCTGCCAAGCTTCACGTGTTCGCTTTCAGTCCATGTTCCGGGTGATGGGGGCCCCATATCGCTTGGATGTTTTCACTCTCCATTTTACAAGACACGTCAATCACTGAGTTCGCAGCTAGCGGCATGAACACTTACCACTGTTGCTAGCGGCGCTAGCTGTTCGCTACCCCTCCCAGCTCCTCCATGCCCTCTTCATCCAAGCATCCTAACCCAGTGCACCCATCCCTCAAACCCTGAACCTTGAACCTTGTCCCTCTGTGGTTAACCCAATCGAACTTATCAAGGCCCCGTATCAACCCCCCGTATAACATCCCTTACCGACTTCTAAACCTCGACAACCATATTGTAAAACAGTTAAAAACCCTACACCCTCAACCCTAAACCCTAAACCCTAAACCCTATGAGTCTAAAGTTGCGATGGAGGTTCTTCACCCTCAAGTCTCCTCCTCCACGCTGCTGCGTTTGTCGCCCTTTGGTGACTTTGCCTGCACTGTCTAAGGGTCCATGTACTCATATTGCAGTATAGACTTTGGCCTTGAGTAGTCCCTATTCAGACACTTCAAGTACTTGCAAGTATGTGGGTATATGGCCCCTTTGAAATCACATTAGGGATCCTACTGATAATTTAAGGTATATTCCTTGATGGAAAGATGTTGGAAGGTGTCGAAGTCTTGCTTTCTCAGCAGTCTAATGCTTGAAAGAAAGCGTCGGAGAGCGATTATAATCCGTAAGGTTTTTACAGTACATCGGGTTTAGGGTTATGGGGCAAAGAAGCACATGTTGGAAGTACGTGCTGGTGGTGGTGGAACTCTTTCAAGCAGAGCCTAGACCGGGTGCCGAGGCCCAAACCTGCCCTTTCACAGCCCTAAACTAAACCCTATAGTTATGAACCCTAGACCCTAAAACCTGAATCCCTAAATCCCTAAACACTAACTCCCTAAATCCCTAAACCCTAAATCCCTAAACCCTAAATCCTTAAATCCCTAAATCCCTAAACGCTAAATCCCTAAACCCTAAACCCTAAATCCCTAAACCCTAAATCCTTAAATCCCTAAATCCCTAAACCCTAAATCCCTAAATCCCTAAACCCTAACCCTCAGCCGAGGGGCGAAGTCCTAAACTCCGAGGCGGGGCTGTGCAGCTTTTCCTTTGGAGCGTCTTGCCGGCGCTGGCCGAGGTGCTCCTGCACGGAGCCCCGGGCTTCCAGAGCGCAGGGCTTCCAGAGCCTCCGGGTTTCGGGTTTAAGGTTATATTATAGGGTTTAGGGATTTAGTTTAGGGATTTAGGGTTTAGGGAATTAGGGTTTAGGGATTTAGGGTTTAGGGTTTAGGGATTTAGGGTTGAGGGATTTAGGGTTTAGGGTTTAGGGTTTAGGGATTCAGGGGTTTAGCGTTTAGGGCCGAGTACTTAATTATCATATACTCTCCACAATAGTAACCTACATAACTACTATCCCAAACCCGAGTACCTGTTTATTGGGTTATTTGGACCCGCAGGGTTTAGGCTGTCGGGGCGACGGCAATGGGGTCGTCGATCTGTAGAAGCTTTGGGGTTTAGGGCTGCAAGTTTTAAGGCTTATGCTGTAGGCCTTCAGTTCGGGGCTTCGGGCTCCTTGCCTCAATTCAGCGGCCCAAACCCTCAAAGACTATCCCGAAACTTTAAAGCCCTATAAACCCTAATCCGAAACTTCCTCTCCTGACCTCTGGGTCTTCTGCCTGTTGCCTCTGATCTTGCGGACGGAAAAAAGGAGCCTAGAAAGGAACCAGTCCCTCTGCCAACTCCTGCCGCCTGCCTCAGGGTTCCAAGACGCTAAACCTAAGAGTTCCTCAACGGCTCCTTACTACCGATATCGTAAGAGTAGACTTCTCTTGTAGGAACTACTCGTGGGTGGTTATTATATTTTGGGAAAGTACCTTCCATATATAGGTACTTAGGACTTAGGAGGTTTTGGGACGGAAGCTAAGTGCGAAAAAGGGGAGCTGCTGAACCCAGGCTCAATGTCATGAACGTGCCCTCCGTTGCGCACGTCGCAGGGACCACCCTGTACGCTGTTTGCGCCCGGCGCCAAGTCCAGGATCCCTCGATTTGCTCCTGTCTCAACCCCGACCCCCCCAACCGCAAGCCCTATATCCGCTAAGCTGCTTTCCTTAAGTCGTGGGCGCGACTTTGGCAGGCAGACACAGGAGCATCACCACAGTTTAAGACTGAACTGGGACCATGTCTACAAGAAGGTGAACCCCACTTTAGTGAGGATCGTGCCATCTTAGGATCTCCTTTTAAAGGGCATCCCCGACTTTGGAAACTCTGTTGAGCTTTGTCCATGGCTGATATGTTTGAATGTGAGGATGGATCCTGATCTGTCCCTGGCAGCCTGTGGTGGAGTGTCGGAGTGCTGGAACAGGATTATAGCCAGTAGCCCCCGAACCTGGCCAAACTTTGCAACTTTAGCCCAAAGCTTAATACTGTAGGGGCCTTAATCATTACCGATACTATTCTGGAGGGTTCCTTGTTATAACTATAGTATAATATACCCCAAAGCCCTTTTCTAATTCTTAAGGCACCTATATGATGTACCCTCAACCATGGCCTTAAATGTAGGGTTTAGAGGGTTAAAAGCTCACCTTTTTCTAGCGTACGGTTAGGATCTTCCAGCCTCTGCGACCCCTGGATAGTAGAAGCCCATTACAGGTGGGTAGTTCCTCTTCCATAGTACTCCCATAAGACCCCTTTACATTATCGGAGTGGTATGGAAGGCTTATGGGAGACCACCCACCTTAAAACTACCCACCTGTAAATGGCTTATAGATATTGCGCCAACCGAAGCTCGGCATTTGGAGGCTTCAGGGTTCAGGGGAGGCAGCGCAGTGCTGATGTGGATCACCACTACAGTACTACCCCAAACCCCCCAAAAGTAGGTAAAATAATGGCTCAAAACCTATAAAGGGCCATTATTCTACATACTTTTGGGGTCCAGGTGGCAGTGAAAAACAGATTCCATGTACGGTCTGCGACCCCCTACCCTCGCCTCAACTCGCCGGATGCAGACTTCTGCGAAATTGGACTTGCCCAGGGTTGTTTGTGGCTTCACGTGTTCATTGCGCCGGCCGCCAAGTGTCCGGGTTCTGGGTGGATTATTTTGGGTCACTTCAAGGCTTTGCATACCTGACGCTTCCACACTGCAGGGTGTGTGTGTGTGTGTGTGTGTGCTCAGCAGCATTGAAACAACGAATCGGAAGTTATGTACTTGATCTGGAGCTTGCGCAAAGACTTGGAATAGTCTGACATATGCTCCGACGGCGGCTTTGGGTGCTTGGTGCTTTCAGCTCTCAGCATAGTAAATCCTACATAGAACGATCATGGGACTTTAGAACAAGTTAGGGTTATAAAATGTTGTAAATCAGGTAACTGTAGTTCGTACTTACCTATAACTCTCATAACGGTACTTTTGATCTTACTTAAGTTAACTCCCAGGATCCTCCAAGTGGAGCCTCTAGGCCTAGGAGTCGCCGGTGCCACAGCCTGGTTGAAGGCTCGGGCCATGTGGGAGTTTCCGAAAATTAGGGGTACCTAATTTTGCGGTCCTCATAGTAAGGATCCTACTATTTAGGGTACTATATTAGGGTCCCCTAGTGTCGGAAACCGCCATGTGTTCCTGAAGCCCTACATTTAGGTTTGGGGTTCGGGGTTTTGGAGCTGTACGGTGGTGTGCGTTTATACTTCCTTCCCTTTGCATTCCCAGTCTTCAGAAGCCAACGTGACGAGGCAAAAGGCAGACCTGAAATCCAAAGACTTGCCCCAAGAACGCCCGATCCAACGGGTTTTCTCATGCCAATACTGAACCGAACAGAGCCCGCAGTCCAGGCCGTGGCAATGCATTCCTGAAGGTGCGACGCTGCTTTTCCAACGTCTGCACTCGACAGCTTCAGTCATTAGTAGAGCAGTTCATGACTGGGAACAGATTTCGGAGCCGTCAGGGAGATTACGGCTTAAACCATGTGGAGTAGGAGCTTTCAAAACTATACAGGTCCTGGGTCAGAAATGCATGTGACGACCCGAAGACTCCGTTTTGGTCAAGAGGTTGACCGCCAAATAGACTTCAAGACTGGAGCCTATGCAATGGTGGTGTTGCCCTGGAGTCGTTCCGTGATCACAAGTGTCAGTATCATGACAGACGCCAGTACCCGGAACTGTACAATCGACGGCCCAGGACTCTAGTGCCTTCTGGCCGCCTCAAACCAAAAACTCGCAAACTGTACAGCACACGAAGTCTCAATGACTGTTCAGGGCTGAAGGCTTTTCCTAAACCCTAAACCCTAAACCCTAATCTCTAAACCCTAAACCCTAAACCCTAAACCCTAATCCCTAAACCCCTAATCCCTAAACCCCCAAACCCTAAACCCTAAACCCTGTTAGAGTTCCGCTGGGTTCAGGCTGGAGACCCCACCAGGTGTTCCGGTGTGGGCCTCGGTGCAGAGTTTGCACGGAAGCGGCTGTTGGGCGGAAGTTGATTAGAGTAGGGTTCCTTTAAGGGCTCCTCTTAACTAGGTAGGCTTTTGGGACATTTAATATTTTCCCTTATTGGGCTTAATAGGACCCTATTTACGAACATTTTTCAGAGGCTTTAAAGGGCCAGCCTAGTTAAAGGGGTCTATAAGGATTACCATAAGGGTACCATACTATGGGAGCCTTAATATGTAAGTAGAATAGGGTTATCGTGCCCACTGCACTATGATAAAAATGAGGACGCCCCCCCCCCCCCCCCCCCTCCAACAAAAACAAAAAATGCATAGGTAATTATGAAACTCCTAACATGCATGCTTTCGTGGCTCTCCTTCCCGGCTCTTTCGTCCAGGTTGGATTCTAAACCCCTGTACCCTAAACTCTAAGCATTTACCCCTCATACGCCCTAAGCTTCAGCTCCTCCGGCTTCTGTCCGTCGGAAGACACGCGAGGGTTTAGGGTTGAGAACTAGGGTTTGGGGTTTTGGGTTAAGGGTTGAGGGTTGCTGCCGCTCCAGAGGCCCCCAAACTCGAACTAGACCTATCACCCGAGAATTCAAGAAGCTAATCGGACTTTCAGAGCATCGGGGACTGAGACCTTATAGCCTGGCATGGCTGGTTCTTTGTCAAGGTCCCTCCGAAAGAAAACCTTCAGCTCGATGGTTCTCCACAGCAAGGATTACACCAGGATACCCCAGTAGATTAGGGTAACGTAGGACGGCGATGCAGTATTGTGTCCATCAGCTGTCCTGCAATTCATCATATACATGTTCTGGGGAGCTCCAATACCTGGAGTACACCTAAACCCTCCCGATTAATCGATAAAACCATCTAGAGCTCCATAGAGAACATCTCTTTTTAAGACCCTTACACCCTACACCCCTCAGCCCCTAAAGCACTGAACCCGTCCCCACAGCCCATCCTGAACTAAGCCCCGAACCCTACACCCCTGGCCCTAAACCACTAAGCCCTATAAACCCTAAACCCTAAACCCTAAACCCTAAGCCGTGCGTTTCAGACGCCCCAGGTGGTTGTCCGAGGATCGACCTTTGGAAGCGAAGCGTTCGTGCCTCGGAGAGCGCGAGCAAGAGGGAGAGCTAGAGAGAGACCCAGAGAGCCCAATACCCCTTAATTAAGGAATATAGCTTAAATCATATAGTATGAAGCCCTGTATAATTTAAGCCATATTCCTTGATTAAGGGGTATTGGGCTCTCTGGCGAGAGAGAGACAGAGACAGAGAAGTAGTGGAGAGAGGGTGAGCGAGTCGGAGAGGGAGAGGCAGGTGCCTTGCACTTTATGGACTTTTCTGTTGGGCTTAGGATGTTTCAGGGTTGAAGGAATGGGCTCATTTGCCCTGGTACCGCTAAGGAACAGCTAGTCACAGCCAGTGAACTGCAATGTCTGAAACTCTACACGCAAAGCCCAAAGCCCTAAACTAAAACTCACGTCCAACTCTAAGCCTCAAACCCTTCATCCTGCAATCTAAGCCCTGAGCGTTTTTCCCCAAAAGAACGGCTCTGTTGCTCTGACATGCGAGTTTCAGGCTCCATGTCGCCAGACGTCCCGCCGGAGGCCTCGTCGGATAAGTCGATTTAGGGTTTCCCTAAGGGTCCAAGTACCGAATGACCATATACTCAATAAAAACCCTGACCTACATATCTACTATCCGAAAACCGAGTACCCAATAATCGGGTCCTTTGGACCCTTGGGGTTTTAGCATTGTCGGGTTGAGGGGTTCATGGTTTTCGTCGTGGTTCACGCTCGAGGTACCGGTATTGATCCCAGCATTTGCGTAGACCCTCAGCTTCTCCAGGGGCCTGTTATCAGGATCCCTAGCATGATCGGTAGCAACTTTGAGAGCAAGAAAGCTCGTGCATCAGGGGCATGAATATGTTTACACCAAAGCCCACATGCCACTTACTGAAGTATTTCGACCCTGAGAGTATGCTGGTTTGTGTCCCCAATCGCCTTCATGTTCGAGCGTGTACAGGAGCTGGATTAGGGCGGGGGTGAAGTGTTGGACCTTTGGCAATTGGAATCTGGCACCCTCAACCCTACACGGCCCTGCACCCCAGTCTAGGACTTTAGGGTGTAGAGCGCTTTAGGTTTGTATCTTCCAGAAGGTCACGCGTAAAACCCTAAGCCTCCGAACCCGCGAAGATGACTCCCAGACCGATGTTTTTTTCTACATATATCACCCCAGGCCCCGAAGCTCAGAAAGCCTACCCTACCCCAAACTCTGAACCCCATATCCTAAACCGAAAACCCAACCCTACCTCAAATCCTAAACCCTAAATCCTACTGTATGGGTCTGTAAAGACCAGGCTCAACACACGTTAGATAACACCTAAATCCTAAACCCTGAAACCCAATCCTACCCTGAACCTTGAGCCCTAAACCCTAAATCCCAAGCCCATTAACCCATCCTGCCCTAAACCCTATACCCTAAACCCTAAAACCCATCCTACCCTAAACCCTACATCCTAAACCCTAAATCCCCAACCCAAGAACCCATCCTACCCTAATCCTTAAACCCTGAACCCTAAATCCCCCAGCCCAAGAACCCATCCTACCCTAAACCCTATATACCCTGAGCCCTGACCTTCCAAGCGAATGGCAGGCCACGGATGGAAGTCCGCGGGGTTCCTAAGATGCCAGGAAAAACTAGGATGCCCAGTAGTACCCTTATTCCCTTTTTGTAGTCCTAGGTTCCTTATAAAGTTACCCAATACCAAAAAGAGATGCCTTTTTATTCTTAGGTTAGTGGGTATCCTAGAAAAGCATCGTCTCCCAACAGTACGATCGGGGCCCGAACACCCAAGCGTGAAGATCCGAAATCCCTAAACCCTAGACCCTAAACCCTAAATCCTAAACCATAAACCCCGAACCTAAACGCCCCGATCCGAATTCCTTCAATATAGAGGACTTAGTTAATCATTACCAATACTATTTTGGAGGGGGGTTCCTTGTTATGATTATAGTATAATGGCACCAAAACCCCATTCTGATTTAAAAAAGGCCCCTGGATTACACCCCTTTCCCCGTCTTACTTTGGGGGTCTCCTGCCTGCAGGATTAAGGGGCTCTTGCGGAACTTGAAATCACCATCATGGCTAACTTGGTCCTTCCAGGCAGCTTTTCGGCCCCTCTGTTTGGGGTTCCGGAGCATTTAGGGCCTAGGGTTTAGAGTTTAGGGTTTAGCAGTTTAGCATGTCTTGGGCTGTTTTGGCACTCTAGGATAAAGTTCTGCGTTCAGGTCACCCATGTTTTGCTCGTTGTCAACATTCGGGTTTGGCCGGATCAGTTGTTTGACACTTTCGCAGGCAGGGCCAGGATCAGCGGTAAGGCGTTTATGTATGCTGCATATATAGATGTACAATGACAACTAATGGTATATACATGTGTATATGTGAGTATGTACACATGTGTGTACGTAGCCATCGTATGTGCGATTGTACTGTACATATGCAAGATACGCCGGTATTTGCATTGCACAACTTCAAGCCCCAAGCCCTAAACAGTAAAGCTGTGAACGCCCTCGGCCTTAAACCTCAACCCTAAATCCTAAGTCCCTAAACCGCACACCCTTACGGCAAGCCTTCATCGATATCCCTACCTTCTTGGGCTTCATTATACTATCCTTGTTTTTGCTTCTATGCTTTTTTCCTTATGCTTTGGCATCCGAGGCGCCGGAGGACTTCAGACCGCCACGCGCGGCTGGTCGAGCGCGCGGAAGGCAGCAGAGTTTTGGTTCCAAGGTTTGAAATTAAGGGGGGGGGTTAGAGTTGAGGATTTGTGAATTCAATTAGGAATTGGGCTTGGGTTTCCAAGTTCAGGTAGTATTAGGGTGCGGGTTCTGAATGTAAGGTAAATATGTAATTAATGTAAACCCAGGCAATGCAGCTGTATACTGTAATCGTTATAGCATGTGAGGCATGTGTAAGCAGCCACACTTACGTACATGTCTACATGCATACGAATGCATACGCACGCCGTGCGCAAAAACACTCACACGCTCGTACACCGTCGAGTGTCTGCATACCTGTCAGCCCTAAACCCTAAGCCCTAAAATTCCAAATGACCACCCGAGCCGCCGATCCCTCCGGCTACACGTAACACTATGTCACCTAAACCTTTCTGGGTCTTTCTGTTAGTTGCCCCCCGCCCTCCCCAACACTTGCTTCGGTCCGATTTGCAGAGGAGTTTATGGTTTAGGTGTGGAGAAACCCTAAACCCTCAACCCTATCTTGTGGTGGGAAGCCCGACAAAGCAAGCGTCTGTGCTTACCTCATCCCCATGCTTGGGTGACTTGGCAGGTAGTATCGCCGGGCATGCAGCCTTGGCGATCGCGGGGTGCCCCATAGTCATACTTCCACTATACCTTAATTAAGGTGTGTGTGTGTGTGTATATATATATATATATATTTATATTTATACTGCAAGTCATAGTAGGGATCCCAATCATTTTCAAGGTATGTCTCATGTATATATATATATAGAGAGAGAGAGAGAGAGAGAGAGAGAGAGAGAGAGAGAGAGAGAGAGACAGAGGGATAGAGAGAGAGAGAGAGAGAGTTATCAGATATGCCCTGCCCCAATGGTCGCCTTTCCCTTAGAGTCCGTATTTGGATGCTACAATCAACATACTGCCGGACCCAGTTCGAATTAGAAAGGCCCATATGTGCATGGTGCTCAACTGTGTGCACAACAGTCTCAGTCTCAGTTCCTGTACAAGCTTAACAAACACAGGTGTTCGTCACATCTTCGCCCCACACGGAGACGTGAGCACACATGAGCAGTCTGCAGACCCGCTGAACACAAAGGGCTACGGCACAGATTTCGGATTGTGGATGGGGCTTGAACGTGGTGTTTGGGGTTTAGGGGTGAGGCTCCTATTCTCGCTCTTGCCCTAAATCCTGAACTTTACACCCTGAACCCTAAACCCTATGCAGCCTAAACCCTGAACCCAAAACCCTATACATCTTAATTAAGCCCCAGACCCTATGTGTTTCGTCATGCATTCGCATGGCATCAGACCGAAGCGTACGAGTCCCCTGACTTAATTATGCTGGGGCTTGGGTACACACCCTAACTCAAAAAACCCGTAAGCTGTTCGAGAATAGGGAGTAAGTAGGTGTCACTTAGGGCCTTGCTGTTTTGGGTTCGTTTAGGGTTGCCCAGCCCAAAACCCTCCCCGGACCTTTGTCGTCTCATCGTCATGGGAAAGCACGATGTTTTCCAGATGTGGTTGTGATGTTAAGGAGCATGGATGTGGTATCGTGTGCTTGTCCGGAAAGCCTTCTTCTGTCCTGCCTCCGGCTGCATCTGGCTCGATTCCCTGAGCACATGCGAATAGAAACGAGCACGTGATCCTGTCAACAGCCTGAGGCTCAGCTCAGAAGTTTCAAGCGAACGAGCCTCCGGGTTGAATATTTGCTGTTGAAGTTTCTTTCTCCAAGGTCATAAGTAGAGTTCTGCGTAGCCTCCTTCCTGGAGTTGTCTTAAACCCGTGCATGCTATACTCTGTTCCTCTCTCTCTCTCTCTCTCTATATATATATATATATACCCATACAGATACAGTCACACATACATTTAGACATATGTAACATATACATATACACATCCTGAAACCTCCCCCCTGTCCCTACAAGCCTAAGCAGACCCGACGCGAGGAAGGCCAAGGAGGTTTTTCCGTTGAGAGCATTTGGAGCATCTCCGTGCTTCAAGCACAGAGGGACCCTTCAAAGAACCCTTTACGGCCCTAATAGAACCCTTGAAGCAAGCCTTAGAGGGTTAGGGTTCATCGCAGGAGATTAAGGAAATCTGGTCCGCTACTCTCCCTTAACTCGGCCCCCCCCCCCCCTCTCCCTGGTTCTCCCTTACCCCTCTAAGGTTCGTTAGGATTCGGGCACGAGGAGAGAAGCATGAAGGGCTGAGTTGAAATGTGTTCCCGTCTTTCTGACCCTTCCTTAAGGGTTTAGGGTATATAGAGTCGCGGCGTATGACTCTTGCGAGAGCATTGTGTCGGAAGGCATCCTTATAAAGATTAGAGTTTAGGATTTTATCCTAGACTTGTTCTGGTCTTTCCTTGTTTTGCCTGAATTGTCATGGAGGCTGTCCTACGCGCACGATGCCATGAATAATTAACACACTTCTGAAGGCCCGGATCCTAAATCCCTGCACAACCCCTTTTGCAGCCCCGCAACACTTAGAAATATTTTTTAGTGTTTGGTGATTATAACCCCTAAGAAGCAGCTAAAACTACAATTTTTGCTAGGGTTCTAAGTTCAGTATAGAAACCCTAACCTCCCTAAACCCTAAACCCCTAAACCCGAAACCTCCCCAGGGATTGGCGACATCAAGGTTCTAAGTTCAGTATAGAATCGAACCAGGTCTCAGGAGTCATGGCGAAGTTCTGCGGGCTTGCCGGGAGCCCCAGCCAGAAGCCACCCGGAGGGTCCAAAGGACCCAAGAATTCGATACTTGGGTTTGGTCTAGTAAAGCCAGCAATATGCTATAATATCTGGTGGAGTATGCGATCATAATTATAGGCAATTACTTTGAGCCTGGGGGCTACAGTCAAGAAGTGAGTGTGGGTGAGGACAACAGGTTCCCAGCTGGTTGCAACGGAGCTCTCTGTTCGAACGACAGAGATTTTTTGAGAGAAGCCCCCCCAAAGCCAAGCATCCAATCGTCATGATTCACTGGAAAACGAGGACCCAGAATAAGCCCTGATTCCCTTTTTTGGGGGTTCAGGTTCCCTTATAATCCCCTTTTAAAGCAAAAAGGGCACCCTTTTTATTCCTAGGTTACTCTTGGGTCTAGAAAAGTGCCAAGACCTAGAAAGTGCTCGAAATCCTGAGGTTCCGGGCATGGGTCCGTAGGATTATATCCAAGCCCTCAAACTCAGTGCAAGACCGCGGCCGTGACATCATATGATGTGCTGTACCGCCAGACCGCTGTTCTAAGTATGAAGGCCCCACATGTTATGTCCACCAAAATCATTATATAACACATTCTAGATATCACGGCCCCTTAATTATATACTGTGTAACACATTCTAGATATTATTACGGCCGCTTATGTATTGCACCAAGGCTCTCTTGCAGCTCGCCACCTTTGGTGAGGCCCAGCTCGTGCAGCAACCTCAGCCGTTGCTGAAGGGCTGGAAAGTTTAGGGCTTAGGGGCTTTGGGTTTAGGGGTTTAGGGGTTTGGGGTTTAGGGCTGAGGGTTTAGGGGGTTTAGGGGTTTGGGGTTCAGGGTTTAGGGGATTTAGGGGTTTGGGGTTCAGGGTTTAGGGGTTTGGGGTTTGGGGTTTAGGGTGTCAGAATGTGGCGAGTTGAGGAAGTGACCCTCACCCATGTAGTTACGGGGCTCCCCATCTTATTCCGAAGGCCCTGCGTGAATGAAGGGTGCGGGCGGCATGAACCATACACCCTTGTAGTTTAGGGTTTAGGGTTTAGGGTTGTAGGGTTCATTTGATGAGTACGGGTGAGCGTGCCAAAGGTTTGTCGTCCCAGGCTGAATTCTCAGACGATTAGACGACTGCCAGCTGTAAACACACCATAGCATAGCAACGTTGCACCCGCCAGTGGATCTGGGGTTGCTACAGGTCGTACTTGAGAGTCAAAGCGGCTCAGAAACTTGGTGTGTTTTCATGGACTTTCACTTCATCATCGCCCATAAGGTTACTTGCAAAGATACGCGTGCAGCCCGTTTACTACGTCTCTTCAACCCTAAACCCCCAACCCCCTGCGCTCAGGCCCTGTCTTCTTTGCCTTGAAATGGGTTTCGAGAGTCTTTGGCGGGTTTGGTAATTCAGAGTTTAGGATTTCTTGATGCCGCATGGATAAGTCAAGGCTTGACGACACTAGTGCAAAAGTATTAGGGCAGAATAACATTCTGCAAGCCTTGTCCGCGAACCTTCAAGCCCCAAAAGCTTGGCATTACCAGTGCACCTACGGATCACGGTGGAGGCCTTATACTGATCCCTACGGCAAAAGGGTAGAGGTGCGTGTCGGGAGGCTTTCCCAGCCACAGGTTCATGTTCCCCCAACGGGGTGGAGAGATTGCGCAGAGGCCAGGGGGCCTCTAGCTGCTATCCTTTCGCCACGAGCGACTGAAGCATGTTGTTAGGGTCTTCAAGCTTAATCCATGTAGTATTTGCTCCTCTATTTGCTACAGTATTATACTGTATGACTAGCAGACGTCTTGTCCAGATTCCGGTATGCAGGTAATTACGAGGGTCGGGTGACTTTGAGTACATATAGCTATAGCTCCTAGGGTATGGGCTTGGGGGCGCATAAGTCTTGGTTGAGGTTTTTTGGTCTTAGGGCTTGGGGCAGAGGGTTTGGTGCGAGTTGCTCTCTCGACTGTAAGCAGTAGTGCGTGCCATCTCAGTCAAACGGGTTGTGGGCTTGAGGACTTGAGAACATAAATCGTGCTTGAGAACATAAATCTTCCAAGTTCTAGGCGCTTACAGATAATATCAGAGTCCCCCTAATGTAATGAGCTTGAAGGACTCTAGGTTTGTGCTGCTTCCGTCCTTTTACAAGTCGGGCAAGCCCCAAGCGCTTTAGCATGCTCAGTGCCCAAACGAAGGTGTTCGCGTCCATGTGTTCCTTGTATATCAAAGGGCTCAGTAACCCATGTGGTTATGTCTTTCCAGTTTAGAGATGCCTCATGTGTGTGGTCCTGGCTGCTATTTTGAGTCCATATTCCGGGCAGGTCGTTTCTGCCAGTCCCATGCTAACCGCTAACCACCAGCAGCCGGAGGTCAGGACTTTTTGGCCCTGATAGGAGACCCAGAACTCCAAAACACCTACAGAAGGAATATGGCTTAAATCATGCCATGTGATTTTAAAATCCCTCTTCCGGGTCTATCGCTTAACCAAGTTGTTGTTTTGAGTGTCTGGGAAGCGCCTTCGCTGCTCGTGCCTCTGAAATCCTTAGGCCGTGTAACTCCTCCGCCCGAAACCTCAAACACTAATCCCGAAACCCTAAAGCCCAAACCCCAAACCCTCAGCCGCGTGCCAGGGAGCAGCAGCCCGCCCATATGACCTTCAGCAAGATTTCGGCCCTTCGGCTACCTTTGGGTTTAGGATGCTAGCTGCTAGGGTCTGCTAGGTGTTGTTGATTTCGAGTTTAGGGCTGTAACCCTAAACGTGAACCTTTTGATGTCGGGGTCCGGGCTGCCGCCCGAAACTCCGAAACTTGCAGCCCCGAACAAACCCTTAATCTCTAGCATTGTAGCTTTGGACCAGCCGCCCCGGAAGTCGTTGTTCTATCCCGAGGTCGCATGTTCATGTTTCAGACTTTCTGAGCCGAGTCATTGGGTGTCAGGGGTTTGCTAAATTTAGAGATAATTTAAATTATGGTTGCCGAATCAATGCCGTAGTAGCTAAGGTCACACAGCCGACGAGGTTTTCAGCAGTTCCTAAGCCCGTACCACGCCGTACCATTCTGGCTTTGCAACTACGCAAGCTATCAGTTGATGCTGGTGGCCTGCCTGACACGTATGCCAGAGGCCTTCATGCAAAACCCATGGGTTTACACTACTACCGCCAAATAAATACACCTCAAAGTTGAAACTCTTGCACCTCAAACAATTCCACCTTGAACCCCGAACCTTCAATCCTGAACACCCAAAAATCCTGTCTCAGGCCATGGGCAGTGATGGGCAGATGCACACCGAGACCCACAAGGTTCGGCAATCTTTGCTTCTCATGCGTGCTTCGAACTCACACCGTGTGTGGGTTTCTGGTGCTTCTGGAAAGAAATTGGCGCCTACCGGGTCGAGGAGGTTTTAGGATTTTACGGTTACCCAAACCCCCCAAAAGTAGGTAAAAGAATGGCCCAAAGCCTATAAAAGACCTATTATTCCCCAAAAGTAGGTAAAAAGAACGGCCCAAAACCTATAAAAGGGCCATTATTCTACAGACTTCCAGGTAAATGCGAGGACTAGAGGGAGCCACGGAGCGAAACTCTGCAGAACTACGGCACTGTCAGGTTCCCAGAGAGCCCAAGACCCTTTAATTAAGGAATACCTAGGGTTCCTTTGAGGGATCTATAAGGGATCTATAGGGTATAGGGTTTAGGGCTCCGATACCCCTTAATTAAGGAACATAGCTTCAATCATAATATGAAGCCCTATATAATTTAAGCCATATTCCTTAATTAAAGGGTATTGGGCTCTCTGGGTTTAGATGATTCGAGTCGAAGGAGCGGAGACTATCCCTGACAGCTGCTGTGAAGCCCAAGCGGCAGGCCCAGCCCGAACCTGGGAGACCCCTAAACCTAAACAAAACAAACACGTAAACCCTGATCATAAACCCTAAAGCCTAGACCCCGTGATCCTCCGAAGGTGTTCACCGAGACCTCCAGCGATGGTCTTCAGAAGAGGACTTCCGTTCTTTCGGGCTTCCGGGGCTTTGTGGGGGCTAGCGGTAGAGTTTGCAGGATTTGGGGTTGCGCTTCGTGGGGTTTAGGGCTTCGGGTTTATGGGGCTTTGGAGGGTTTATGGGGCTTTGGAGGGTTTATGGGGCTTTGGAGGGTTTAGGGTGTTGGGTTTAGAGTTTGTAGGGCTTCAGGGTTTATAATAGGCTTCATACGGTCTAGAGAGGCAAACCAGACCCACTGACCTCCGAAACCTAGAATCAAGGCCCTACGGTTGATGATATAAGTCCTGAATGCCCCCCATGGACCCTAAACCATGGGACTTATGAACAAAAAATGTCGTTATGATGGGTAATGCAGGATTTGTATCATCAAGGCCCTAGGAGCCTCTTTGAGGCTATCAGAACCCGGAGCCCTAATCTCCGAGCCCTGAACTGCAGACCTTTTAGGAAAAATGCGGAGGACGACGGAGGTGGATTGCAAGGACGGCGATTGCTCCAAGTCGGTGAGTCCCGAACTCACATCGAGGGTGCAGGGCTTGCAGGGTTCAGGGTTTAAGTGTTTTTGGACGAGCTTTTGGACCAACTGAGGGGGCTGTTGAGGCATCAAAGGTATACCGGCCCCGCAACGATCTCTGCCTAGACCTGCAGAGAGCGAAAAAGCCCGAGCTAATTCGAGACCCTAGTCCTAAACCCTCCAATCCAAAAGCCCCAGACCGTAAACCTTTAAACCCCACTAAACAAGGAGCACAAAAAGCCCTTAAACCCCAACCCCTTGACCTGCAGACCCCAAAGCACCCTGGAGCATTCCAGGCCATGAGTTTATATCATGACCTTTCAAGTCTTAAGCTTCGATATCCAACCTAGGACTTAGACCTTAACAACAGCTCTCAAGTCCTCAACCCAGACCGTACAAAATACGCTCTCAAACCCTGAGCCTAAACCCTGAACCCTAAAAAAAAACCTGAACCCTAAGCCTAAAACCTTAAAGAGTCCAACCCCAAATGGACCGAGTCTCTGAACCCCTTAACATAGGGACCTTGATAATCAGAATAGGGTTCCTGCAAGGGTTCGTTTTAAAGGGGTCTATAAGGATTACGGTTTTATGGGCCTTGATAAATAGACTAAGGTTTGGGAACATATGTTACCATAATCATAATCAGGACCCCCCCCCCGAAAAAAAAATGGTATAGATAACTATTAAGACCCCTATATTAGGCTTTGCAAGCCCGGCGCCCAAGGCTTCTTCGGTCACTTGCCGGGCATCTTCAGCTCGATGGTCTGTTGCCCCAGCAAAGGGCCGTTTAGGGACCTAAAGGGAACTCCAGAAAGTTGGAATATGGATTAATGGTAGGATCCCTTTAATTTACCTTAAAGGGGCTACGAGAATGATATTCCAACTTTCCGGCTTCTACTGTAAGGAGCTCTATGCCCAGAGGTTGTTTATATTACAATGGGACCCCTAACCCTGCTCTAATTATGAAGGCCCCAAAAGCACGGCCCTAAACCCTACAGTAAACCCCAAAAAGTTGGAGACCAGATGAAGGACAAATAGTGCTGGGATTCCCTATACATGACTCTTAAGTATCGAGGCTATGGGGTTTCCAACTTTTAGGCTTCTACTGGAAGCCCATGGGCTTCGGGCAGGCTGAGGGTTCAAAGTTAGAATAGGGTTCCTTTGAAGGGATCTATAGGGTTCCTAATTAAAGGGATCTATAGGGTTCCTTAAAGGGATCTATAGGGTTCCTTTGAAGGGATCTATTATACTAGGATGCCCAGTAGTACCCTTATTCCCTTTTTGTAGTCCTAGGTTCCTTATAGAGTTACCCAATACCAAAAAGAGAGGCCTTTGTATTCTTAGGTTACTGGGTATCCTAGTATACTTATAGTAGGGTTTCTTAAGAAGCTCTAAACCCTAAGGGTTTAGGGTTTAGGGTTCATATAGGGGTGCATCCAGCCCTACCTGGACTAAACGCCCTATCAACCCGATAAGCTCTTATTCAAGGAAGCCCCTAACTTGCCCCAAGGGTCCAAGTACCCAAATAGTAGGGTTTCAAACTCCAAAAACCACTCAGGGTATGGATTTTGGGATCTAAAACCCTACTATTTGCCTACTATTTGCTTAAGAAACCACCGAAAATAAAACATATATTCCTTATGGGTGTAATATAGGGATTATTATTTTTTTTGGGGGGGGTTCTTAAGCAAATAGTAGTTGCTGAAGGCAAGGATTCAAATGCCCGGCGTTGAACCCTAAGCCCGGGTCTCGGGGTTTAGGGTTTGGGGTTTAGGGTTTGCATGGGGTTTAAGCCCGGGGCCCACATGCTCACCGCTACCCCCAGCCTACCCCGACCCGCAAGTAGCTTGCATGAGGCCCATCAGAGGATGAGAGTACCCAGAATCAAGGACCCAAGATCTCTATGAAGCGAATTGGATAGTTTCAAGAAGTCAGACTCAGACCTCCTCTATATAGAAGGACACCCGCCCCCCCCCCACCCCCCCACCCAACAAAAAAATGCTTGAAACCTTAAACCCTAAATCCTACCCCCCCAAAAAAAAAACAAAAAGAAACACCCGCAATGGAAACCCACATTCCTGGGCCTCCTGGCGAGCCGAGCTCAGCTCTCAGGCACCCACCAACATCTTCAAGGGAATGCCCCGTGCCTGTGCCTGCACTTCCTGGGTTTAGCGTTTAGAGTTTAGGGGATTGGCTTGGCAAAATGTAGGGTTAGGGTTTAGGGGTCTTGTTAGCTCGTTTGGGGGCTTAGGATCAGGGGGTAGAGTTCGGGTTTGGGGTTTAGGGGTCTAGTTTTTGGGGCTCAGGGAGTAAATTTTAGGGTGTAGGGTTGAGGGGTTTGCTTTAGGGTCTGGGGTTTAAGCTAATAAAGGGTTTCAGTGTTAGGGTTTAGGGCTTGTTCAGGTTCCTTTCATGACCCTATACTAAACCCCCATTATACCCCTTATAGCAATCCTTGTGGACGCCTTTAAAAGGAACCCTTACAGGAGTCCTGTTCGATTTATTGGAGGCTATAGCACAACCATCTTGAATGCTGCAACAAGCCCTACTCGCTAAAGTTCCGAGATCATTCAGTGTGGCTTTAGGTTTGATCCCAGATTCTGGAAAGCTGTAGGAGCAGAACGACCATGATGGAGTTAATTACATTTTGGGGGTTCCGCATTATAGCACAAGTATACTATACCCCAAAACCCTATTTTAATCATTAAGGCCCCTATACTAAACCACCATTATACCCCCCTTATAGTAATCCTTGTAGACCCCTCTAAATGGCACCCTTACGGGAACCCTGTTCGAATTAGTAAGGCCCCTACATTAACATCAGCACCCTTTGCAGCTTGTTCTTTCGCGCCGAAGGCGCTGGTGAGTCGATGCCGGTGATGCAGACCACGATGGGTGGCAACACGGCTCAACTAATATAAGTGCCTTGATTACTACCTGCCTATATTGGGGCCACTTACTAAAATTGTAGTTTTATGGGTCCCCAAACCCTATTGTAATTATTGAGGCCCCTATAGTACTTACGGCATCTGGTTTCAGCTTCAACTTAGTAAGGGAGTCCAGGGCAATATATGTACTCATTCTTGTTCGTCTTCTCCTCTCTGTATCCTTACTCGTAGGGAGTTGGCTGTTCTATCTTGTTCCGCCTTGTTTGAGGGGTTAATCAGGGTTCAGGGATTAGGGTTTGGGGTTTTGGAGGTTTGGCTTCAGGACTTCCTCGGTTCGGCTTTCTGAAGCAGTTTAGGGTTTAAGGCTTCTCCACCTCGGCCAGTCCTGAAGAACCAAGCCGATTCCCCAAATTCCATCCCCCACAATTTATCATGATATTTTTTGTTTTTGCTGGTGTTCTGACATATCCCGGGGCTTGAAGAAGATACTGTGGGTTTAAAGGGGGCTTTACACCAGAAGCGTGAAATCCCAAAGTCCAGACTTCAGCTCCAGCACCATTCCATTCGTTCAGGGTTTATAGCGGTTGAGGGAGTCTCAAGCACTGAACCGCAAAACTTCAACCGTCGACAGAAAGGCCCACCCCAGACCATAAACCAGGTGGAGTGCAGATGGAGATGCCTGAGAAGATGAAGTGGCTCATGCACCGTCGGGGCCCTTGGGTTCAGCGGAGATGGTGATGATGTTCAGGTTTGCGGTGAGGTTTCAGGGTCGGACATTTTGGACTGAGAGTTCCGGATTGGGAGTTCACTTACCTTTGGTTAGTAGGGATTGGAGGAATGGGGTACACGTAGAACTACTATTACTACCATTGTTGCATTGCCTACTAACCGAAGGTAAGTTCAGGGCACATAGAGAATCCATCAGGCCTTTGAGTGTGGCAACTTTTTCGGCTAGCCGGGCTCTGGGTGTTCGGAAGTCAGGTCACCAAAATGCATCGATTCAGCCTAAGCGAGAACGTTGACTAGATTCTTATTAGGGGATTTAAGGTACCATAACAGGGCTCTTCAGAAATTGATATCGTTTCCGTATTATGGTAGCTTAATTCAAGTTCCTCAACAAGAACCCAGTTTCCGGAATTCTTATGAATTGCACTGCTCAAGTTAAACTCTTCATCTTCCTTGGGCTCCTAGTCTTGCCAGAGTCCTTTGAACGGTGGCATCTTATTGGACCATACCTGCACCCCAAAAGTATGTCGAATAATTGCTTTTTATAGGTTTTGAGCCATTATTTTACCTACTTTGGGGGCTCTAGGTACCGTTCTCCTCATCATGGACAGTGCGCTAAGCCCTAAACATGAAAGCCACTGCTTGCTATTACGAAGGCTGTGGATACTGCATGAGTCTGTCTCATAGCCCATACGGCTACACGAAGCCCTCAAACCTAGCCCCTGAAGCACCGCCAACATCAAATCCTGGATTGATGTAGCAGCCTAATGAGCATCCAGAGTGTCCAGCTACCAGGGATTGCAAGGGTATCAGAGGGTACAAGTTTGTTAGGATTTGGATCCAATGTGCCCCATCGTCGGGGTCTTTGGGGCTTAGGGAGACTGTTTTACTTGGGGATCATATGATTACCTAAGGCTCCAAGTACCTAACTATCATATACTCTCCAAAATAGCAACCTACATAACTACTATCCTAAACCCAAGTACCTGATTATTGGGTCCTTTGGACCCTTGGGGATTACTACATATTCAAGGCGTGCGGGGTATGGGGTTCAGGGCCGGGAACATGACAGCTCGATTTGGGGGAGCCCCCAGTTCCTCACCGCCAAATCCTCGCCGAAGCCCAGGTACTAGGGACCCCTACCTTATTAGGCTTCATTATAACGGAGTTTATCTGGGATATGCCTATCCTAGTTCTTGTTTATGTGCCTTTTTTTGGGGGCCCTATAAGGTATGCACCACTGCCACCACATGATGCACCACATGATGAACCGCTTCCGCGGTGGCGTGGACGACCAGAAGATGCCTCAAATGATCCTCGGCTGATCTAGCTGGGTGGTTGTCAAAATTAGGGTCCCTTTTTGGGTACCCTAAATAGTAGGTGCCGTATTATAATAGGGACCCAGAAAGGGACCATAGTTGTGACAACCACCCAACTAATCTAACCCTATACTTCCAGGGACCTTACTATTGGGTCCTTGAGGGGTCTAGGGCCCTTAACTATACGATCCTTGGAAGCATAGGGACCCCGAAAAGCTCTTTGTGGCCCCTTCGAATCCTGAACGTTTCTTATCATTGTACTTAAAGTAAAAAAGGTGTGTGTGTGTGTGTGTGTATACATACATATATATATATATATATACATATGTATATACATACATACATACATACATACATACATATTTTCCCCCATCACAACAATCATAGTTTGAGGCTTCAAACTGTTGCTTTTACAGTTGCGGTCTAGTATGTTGTTTGTTGTTTGCATTGGCTAGTGAGGGTTTTTGCAATTCATGAGTCGAGGGGGCTGCTGCTGAAGAAGCCGAGTGTTTCGGCTGTGAGGAGAGGCTGACAGGTTTCTGATCAGGCTTGCAAACCACCAACAAAAATCGGACTCAGAAGCCCTCAACCTCCACGACGTTTTAAAATCCTCGGTCTCTCAGTCAACATCTCAAGATTCGGGGTTGTAGATGTCATGATTAATCTGTTTGTCCCCGCTGATATTTCGAGAGGCTGGGGAACTGAAGGGAAAGACGACGGGTTTCCGGAGTTTGGCTTCTGGTGCTGTGTATCGCAGGCCTGTGCAGCACATGAGCCTCCACTTCTTGGCGCCGACTGCCAACATTGTGCAGATGCAGGTGTGTGAGCTTTGCGGCTTCAGGGGTGTAAAAGGTTCCGTTAGCTCCTCCTAATGCCGAAGCCCGAACTAGAACCCTAGATACCTAAACCATTAAATCTGCGAAGCTGTCTTGCCCTAAATCCTCAACCCCAAACCCTAAGCCCTAAACCCCAGAATCCACGACGAAGTTCTTCGTCGTGCATCCTCAAAACGCAACAGTAGTAGGGGTTTAAGGACTTAGAGGTGTAGGGATTTAGGGTTTAGGTATTTAGCGTTCAGGGTTTAGGGATTAGGGATCTAGGGTTTCGGGTTTAGGGTTTAGGTACCCAAGAACATCCTGTTCTATTTGTTAAAGCTCCTGCATAAACTCCTCATTTACGGCTCCCTTCATGTGTATGTATAAACACAGGTAGACATGTCTACAGATGGATAGGCAGACAGATTGAGATGTAGATGTAGATATTCACAATATGTATCTAGAAAAAGATATAGGTATAGATACAGGTACAGTTACGGTCTTGATGGTTATACTGCTACAAGAACGCATTCCTGACAGCTCCGTGTTGCAAGGAGACCACAATCTACCACAAGTCCCGTCTCCTTTTCGCCCCCCACTTTTTGCCCCTAACTCAGAAGGTCGGCGATGCCTGGACGGGCCAGTGATGTGTGTCATGATCACCCTTAAAGGAGCCCCTTATAGGACGTCTGATGATGATGGTGCCGTGATGATGACAACGACGACGTGATGTCTGTGATGTGTCTCGTGATGATGACGCGGTGGATGCAGTTGTTTTGTTTTGGTACTGGTCGTGTTATTTCTGATGATGGTGAGGTGGTGGAGGAGGAGGAGGATGAGGATGAGGATGGTGATGGTGGTGGTGATGACGATGACTGTGATGTGAAGGTGGTGATGATCTATGTGGCGACATCATATTCACACGATGATGCCTTCGAAGACTGCTGTGCAGGCGCCTCCGTTGGAAGAGCCCGTGCCTGTGGCTGGGATGCCCAGTGAAGGGTTTTGAAGTGCTGTAGCTCCCAATGCTACTAGGATCTCCAGTAGTACCCTTATTCCCTTTTTGTAGTCCTAGGTTCCTTATAAAGTGACCCAATACCAAAAAGAGAGGCCTTTTTATTCTTAGGTTACTGGGTATCCTAGACTACAAAGAACACGAGGTCACTCAGAAGATCTTGGGATGTAGCAAGTGAGGTTGCGATCACCTTAGTCGGAGCTGGAAGAAATTATAGCTATAGTTTGCTTGTATATATGTATATATATATATATATATATACACATATATTTATATTTATATTTATTGATTTTTTCAATCCTAGCTACTACAAGCACCATGATCCTCTAAGTAATAAGGCTTTCAGGGTTGGGCAAGTTCGTGGAGATGGCTTTGGCACCCGCTCTCTCGAGCTCTGGACAAGGGAGCTCAGAGAATTGCCAGGTTCCTCAGCAATACCTTTTTCCTTTTAAATCACGGCTCCCTAAGCGGATACTCTTTTGCTTGCTTTCTTTTTGTTTTGGGGTTATCTAACTAAAATTCCCTAATCAAGACCTAGGACCTGGAGTAGGCCCTTATTCCCATTTTTTAGGGTTCTGGTTCCCTTATTAAGCCCCTTTAAACCAAAAAGGGCACCCTTTTTATTCCTAGGTTACTCTTGGGTCTAGAGACTGAATACCGAAAGAGAGGGTACCTTTAATAAGTAAGGGGGCACTGGGGGAGCCTAGGAGTTGCTCGCTCAAGATTAGGGATCCTTGGTCGCATTTCCTGCTATGCTCGTTTAACCGTTTCGGGGCTTGGGGGTTTAGGGCTTACGGGTTTTAGGGCTTAGGGCTTAGGGCTTAGGGGCTTAGGGCTTAGAGGTTTAGGGTTTCGGGTTTAGGGCTTAGGGCGCAGGGCGTAGGGTTGAAACAGCTTCGAGTTCAGCAACGAAATGCCAGGAGGCAAAAGTTGGAGTGTGATTTGGTCACTCATATAGGGGCCTTAATCATAGGGTTTGGGGGTATATTATACTATAAGTATATTTAGGAACCCCCAACATCTGAAAGGTTCCGGCGGAGTGGCATGCGGTGTGACGCGTTTGAAAGATGCTTTCCGGTCGCCTTGAAGCGTAAACTAACAAGGTGCCTGTAACGTCTATGAGTGTCTGACCTCGACATGCCCTCAGGGCAAGTTGGGCTGCGTGAGAGGTCCGGGTTAAGGGTTTTTACGTTTAGGGTTCCGAATTTCCGAATTCAGGGTTGAGGGTTTACAGTACGGGTTGGCTTTGGGGTTTCGGGTTCGGCTTTTTTGACTTGTGTTTTATGGCGTATAGGGTTTCTGTAAGGCACGGGAACGTGCAGCTGCACCTAAACCCTCCCCCTCAAGCTCAATCCCAATTCCCTATAAGGATCCATGTACCCAAATAGTATATACTTGGGCCTTAAAGGGGTACCTATATAGGTACTTAAAGTCCTAAGTATATACTATTTGGGTACATGGACCCTTAGCGATTTGACCCCCAACCTTGAAGTTTGCCCCCTAAACCCTCAAGCCTATACCTCAAGCATCCTGAGCCGACAGCATCTGAAAGTAAGGATGCTGCGCCCGAAGTGCCAGTGGAGTTTCAAGTGATCGCCGGTGTGGCGGGGACCCCGGACAGGGTTTCGGGTTTAGTGTCCAGTGCATATTAGAGTCTAGTTTTGGTGTGTGTTACATGGTTCACAACCCAGTTCATGTAATGCCGGGTTGTCAGTTTGGGAGTTTGGGTTATGGACCTTGCACCCTGTAGCCTACAACTGCAACTCCCGACCACACTGCCTCCTGAATATGCATCCTGATTCTTGCACTTCGTTGTCACCGGGGCGGAAGCAACCATCAGTAAAGTCTTGGGTTTGTAGACTGCTATTGATAGACTATACAATATGCTCTGTTACTTTAAAGTAATACAGTACATGTTATTACAATACACCATAGCATATCATAGTGAACTATTGACTCCATAGTATATCCTCATATAGACTAGGCTGTGCACGGCCTCAATACCTCATCTCTCAAATGGTCGACTCGGCGCTGGGGCTTGCGAAATCCGGCGAAATATTACAGCCCAGAAACCCGATAACAGTCGGAGTTCCAGCATAAAAGCCAGACCCAAATGTAGATCACGACTGTACAGACATGTCGTGCGAACATCCCCAAGCCACCACAAACATACACCGATTTAAAGTTTAGTTCCGGGTTCAGGGTTTAGTGTTTTGGTGAGATGATACCTATGTAGCGAGATACACGCACCTTTCGAGACGGAGAGGGCGAGACAGAGAGAGGAGAGAGAGAGAGAGAGAGAGAGAGAGAGAGAGAGAGAGAGAGAGAGAGAGAGAGAGAGAGAGAGAGAGAGAGAGAGGAGAGAGAGAGAGAGAGAGAGAGAGAGAGAGAGAGAGAGAGAGAGAGAGAGAGGGAGAGAGAGAGGAGGGGAAAGGCAGGGCGACGAAAGCTTCTAGCTCCGCCCACAGAAGATAGAAGTATGTAATTCCTGAAGCCTCCAGGCAGATGTCCTTCAACCCTGCTGAGACTAAGCTCCGGTCATGGCAGCTCCTGCTCATTTCAGCTATCAGCTCTACTTGGGGAATCATGGAACTGAGTAACTGGACGTATAACTGGAAATATGCTTATCTTATCACTTTCTACCCCGTTTGAGGTATTGACAACCTTACTTGCTGAGTCCCAAGATCCTCCCAGCACAAGCCCGGGCTACATTGCAGGGCTTCGTCTCCTTCGTCGTGATCTTCATTGCCCTCGCAAGGTAGCGAAATCAGCGGCAGAGCTTCGATGGGCTGACGCTTAGGGGCTTGATCGAGTGCCCTAACAGGGCCAGAACCCCTTCAAGACCCCTGAAAGGTATCTTTAAAAGAGCCCTTAAACGGACCTGACTCTGCCAGAGTAGTGTCTTTTATGTGTGGGGGAGGCACACTACAAAACGACAACTTGTCCGCCATCCCTCGACTCTGGACACTTTTTTCGAGACCCTAAAGCCTGGACCCTATAGCATACTGGAAGGCCCAAAGCTCCAATCTAAGCCCCTGGGCATATGCTTTGAGCAGCAAGGGCCCTAAACCCTGTCCAAAACATCACCGAACAAAAATCGACAACACAACAGCAAACCGACTTGCTAGGTTGAAGAAAACGGAACCGCAAAGACCCCCAAAACTAGAAGCCCTACTCCCCTAACCCATAAAGGAACCTCATCGCGGTCTTAGGGAGCCCAAAAGAGAACCGAACCCCTGAAGGTACCCTTAAAAGAAACCCTAAGCCCAACAAACCTAAATCTTTAAACCCTAAGCCCTAAACACCATGATTCCTAAACCCTGAACACTATAAACCCTTAACTTAACCCTAGAGAATCCTAAACCCTATAAGCCCTAAATCCCATAATGGCCATAAAAGAATCAAGCGCAGGATTATTAAGGCCCCTATATTATAGAACCCTACCATAGACCCCTTTAAGGAGCCCTTTAAGGATCCCTTTTACTATAGATCCCTTATAGACCCCTTTAAGGAGCCCTTTAAGGATCCTTATAGACACCTGAATCGAAGCGCAGGATATAAACCCTTAACCCTAGAGAACCCTAAACCCTATAAGCCCTAAACCCCATAACCCCGGCCTTTGAAGAATCAAAGCGCAGGATGTGCCTCTTCGGCAAGGCCCAGGCACGCGAGCGACCTTTGGAGGCCGGGCTTCGGCCTTGCTCGACTTAGTAGGTTTAGGGTTTCAGGGTTCCTTTTAGGATTTAAGGTTTAGGGTTTAGGGTTTAAGGTTTAGGGTTTAAGGTTTAGGGTTTAGTCGGCCTTGCTCGACTTAGTAGCTGTCTAAACCCTAAAAGGAACCCTAAACCTACTTCCTGAGTTGAGCCTTTAAAGGTATCATTAAAGGAACCCTTAAAGGAGCTGTCTAAACCCTAAAAGGAATCCTTAAACCCTAAACCTACTTACCAAGGAACGTCAACCCAACTTAAAAAAAAGAAACCTACTTACCCTAAGGCTCCATGCACCCAAATAGTATATACTTAGGCCTTTAAGTACCTATATAGGTACCCCTTTAAGGCTTAAGTATATACTATATGGGTACATGGAGCCCTACTTGGAGGATCAAACACCGACACCGCTCAAAAACAAGGGGCATCTAACACACCACCAGAACCTCCAGCAGCCACACCCCTAAACTTCTCGCCCCTCAAATAATGAAACAAACATGTTCAATAATGATAATAAAGTTTGTCAAAGTCATAAAGGTAACATAAACTTTTTCAATAACTTGATTTATAAGCAGAAACATAATGAAGATCATCATGATAGACACAAGCATGATCATAAACTTAATCATATTCATGGTCATGAAGACATTCATAATCTTCATCATAACCATAAACAGGAGCATAAGCTTAGAATGTTATGAATCATAAACTGGATCATAATCATGGAGGAGTATGAATCATAAACAGGAGCATAATCATAGAATATTATGAATCATAAACAGGAGCGTCAATCATAGAAGATCCCTAAACCCTAAACCCCTAGACCCCTAAACCCCAAACCCTAACCGTAAACCCTTATAGCCATCGTCAGAACGGTTGATGATATAAATCCTGCATTACCTTAAGGACCCTAAACTATGGGAATTATGGGGGTATTCCATATGATGGGTCATGCAGGATTTATATCATCAACCCTAAACCCTAAAACCCTATAGAGATCCCTTAAAGGAACCCCTTAAAGGTACCCTTATAGATCCCTTTAAAGGAACCCCTTAAAGGTACCCTTATAGCATCCCTTTAAAGGAACCCCTTAAAGGTACCCTTATAGATCCCTTTAAAGGAGCCCCTTAAAGGTACCCTTATAGATCCCTTTAAAGGAACCCCTTAAAGGTACCCTTATAGATCCCTTTAAAGGAACCCCTTAAAGGTACCCCTATAGATCCCTTTAAAGGAACCCCTTAAAGGTACCCTTATAGATCCCTTTAAAGGAACCCCTTAAAGGTACCCTTATAGATCCCTTTAAAGGAACCCCTTAAAGGTACCCTTATAGATCCCTTTAAAGGAACCCTAGGATCACCAGATTTTTCCCCCAGGCGCTCGGTCAGCCTTTGGCTCCTGAGGCCCAGGCGGAGCTTGGCCTGGCCCAAGGCCCGCAAAGCCCCCGGGCTTAAGGGCATCTCTTTTAGTATATATTCAGTCTAATATATATATATATATATAGATATAGTAGAATAGAATATATCATGGTATCATATGATAAATAAGGGCATCTCTTTTTGCATTCGACTATAACATAGTACACCATAATATGTTATGATACAACACAAGGGCTGCTTTAAGGGGTTTCACGGTTTTAGAGGGTTTTATACAGGGGCTAGAACGATGCGAATGCAGTTTTGGCTGTTATAAGATCTACACTGAAAGGGGTGGGGCATGAAGGGTATTGTACCCAGAAGTTTAGAGGTTTACTAGGGGCTTACGGTTTACGGAGGTCGGAGTGTTCTAGGAGGGGGATTGCAGGCCTTATGTTCTAGACTTTTTCGCGGCGTTAGAAGGATGTTTTCGGGCAGCCCGAGGGCTTCAGAAGGGCTTTGGGTTCAGGGTTTAAGGTTTATAAAAAGGGATTGGACAGAGATTTTGCAGCTGTGATTCAGGGTTTACTTCTGCCATACCATACGTCCACTTTCTGGTTCTTATGACTCTGCATGAAGTGAGATCGTAGCAGTGGGAAACCCTTGTCACCTTGCCTTGCTATTGAGGAGCTGTATTGGGGTCCTTTGATTTCTGACACTCCCAAATCTTAGAAGCTGCCCCAACCCTGAAATAGTGGTAAAATAGGAATATAAAGGGGCCCTAATATAATCCTTCTAGTCACTATTACAGGGTGGGGGCAGTTTCTAACCGAAACCTCTAAGCCCAAAACCTTGAGCCCCAAACAGCAAACCCTAAACCCTAACAAGCCCAAACATAAGCCATTTAAGCCGAACCCTAAAACCCTGCTCTGGGAACTATGGTAACTATGGGAATCAGGGTATATTCCTTATAATGGGTAATGCAGGATTTTGTCCATCAGCAGTATTACAGGCTGGGGGCAGCTTCTAACCCAAATCCCATGGCCTCAGCTTCGAACTCTGGCTGACCGCCTCGGAGGTGTCGTGGTGCCCCCTCAGGCCAGTTTCTTCGCTTTAGGGTTGAGCTTAACCCTGAATAACCTACCTTTTTCGGGTTCCTTATTATGATTTCCTTATTTAAGTCCTTAAAAAGGTAGTAGTAGGTGGGCATGCAGCGGGTTGGTTACATTTGAGGGCGAATGATGAAAGGTCTGCTGGCGGCAATAAAGTTGGAGCTAAGAACAGGGGTCATTCCATTGTCCTCAAACCCTATACCCGTTACCTCCGCACCTTGAAAAAAGAAGAAAGCACTCTAAACCTAAGCTCTTGCTCACTCATCGCCTCTTTGTTCCTTTGCCTTAGAGCTTGAGCTATGCCAGTGGTCCGACTCTTTGGCTTGTACGGTGTGGTGAAGAGGATCATAAGGTTTTCAAGATCTACAAGCTGTAGTTAGGGCAGAGGGTTTCGGATCAAAGCTCCAGGGCTTAGGGCTGAGCGGCTTCAGGTTGATCTGGTTTAGGGTTTAAGGGTTTTGGGGTTTTGGGGTTTAGGGTTTAGGGTTAGTCTGAAAGTCAGACCCCATGATGTGCCGGGTTGCGGGTATCGGCATCTCTCTTGGCACATCCGTAGTGGAAGCAAGGGCACTGATATAAGGGCCTTAATAATTAGAATACGGTTTTGGGGCCCACTATACTATAATTGTAGTAAGGAACACCCTTAAGCATTTAGGACCCCTATGCCATTATGCCGATTATACTATATGCCCATTACACTATAGTTATAGTAAGGAACACCCACAACAATGTTGGTAATTGAATATTTAGGCCCCCTATATTGTGGCTATCCAACAACCTCAGACGTCCCTCTTGGGCTTCTAGCTCTGGCCTTGATCCTGCCAGTTCTCCCTGGTCCGTCATGGGAAGTTTACGAAAATTCGGTGGTACCTTACATCAATAATTTAAGGGTTCCTTAGAGGGATCTATAAGGGTTCTATAATACGGGGTTTAGGGTTTATATCGGGTTTAGAGTTTCCAAAAATTAGGGGTACCTTATTTTGGGGTCCCTATAATAAGGATCCTACTATTTAGGGTACTATATTAGGGTCCCCTATTTTCGGTTCGATTCCTGCTCAGGGTTGGATATGTTTAGTTGAACAGTTAACACGGTGTCCAGGATACCCGGTTCACCTTACCTGAAGGATCATGGTAAGTACCTTGGGATTCCCAAACCTATTGTAGGGTCGTATTCTACTGTTGTGTAGGGTGCGCCACTGGTAGAGCATAAGACGTAGTGGCAACACGATTACAGCCAGAGTTAGTATGAGTTGCTTCCATGGCCCCTTGATGAGGTGGGTCAATCCCTAAAAGCCATAGCTCGCCAACCTAACCCTGCCCAATCCGAAACCTAATCCCACTTCTTCAGCCCCTTCTTGATAAAGGCAGTGAGTTCGACGCCACGACCGCGACGACCCCATACAGCCCTGCAAAGACACTGTACAGACACGATACATGCCTGCAACAACATGTAGAGCACTTTCCTGTCAACCCCTTCGGAGACCCGATAAAGACCCATGCACCATAAACCCTTAACCCGTAAACCCCTAAACCCCAAAGCCCTGAGCGCGAGACCCCAAACCCTAAACCGTAGACCCTGACACCTAAACCCGAAACCCTAAACCCCTGAACCCTAAAAGTTGAACCCTAAGTCGTTGCTTCAAAAAACGATTCTTGGCCAGTCGCTTGCCGACTTTGTGAAGATGCCGGCGACCCCAACGCAGGTCAGTTTTCGGCTTTAGAGTTTAGCGTTTTAGGGTCTAGAGTTTAAGGTTTGGGGGTTCTTGTTACGGGATGTAGTTCAAAGTACCATAATACTAGGAAATAAACACAGTAATTAGCAAAGTGTGCTGCATAGGCTTGCTTATAACCCCCCATAGCAGGAACTCTAATCTCCAAACTCATGCAGTGGCCGACTGAGGCTTGCTAACTGTTCGTCCGTACGGGTGTATGTAGTTCATGGCGATAAAGTCTTATGTTTGGAGTTCAGGGGTAAGCTAAGGCTTCATGGGAGGAAGTTGTTCCGACCTCTTCGCAGTAGCTTCGCTTCAAATTATGTTGTTGCTGGTCATCGTCGTGAGACGTGAGAGCACTGGGCTCGTGGGTTTGTAGGGGAATTGGCCAGTCCGTCTTGCTGAACTGCCGATAAGATGTCCGTTCCCCACTTGGAGGATCAGGGGACTTGGTAAGTAAGGTTCTCAGTACCCTAATTGGGGTTATCAGTAGTTATTACTATAGTTACCCTATGTATAACCCTACTTGGTGTTATAAGTAGCTACTACAATAGTTACCCTATGTATAACCCAAAGTCCTACATCCCATGATCTTCCAAGCAGGTAGCACCAGGCACAAGGCGGTAACAACTGAAGAACGCCCAGCTACCGGCAAGCCCCTGCGAGTGGCCAGCATGACATACTGTACTAAACCCTGTGGAAATTGTCAGGTATTTCGGCCATAGAGGCATGCAGTTACATGTCTATCGTTAACATTTTTTCATGTTTCATAGCCGTTCGAGTTCGGAGCACCGAAATGCACGATGTCTGACAAGCGCATCTCCTGAGCAGCTGGTTCACAGATGGCAGCGTACTTGGAGGATCATGGGACGTAGTAAGTCAGGTCAAAAGTGTATCAGTACCCTAATTGGGGTTATAAGTATTCATAATTACTAAGTCCCATGATTCCATGATCCTCTAAGTAGGACTCCTGGTACGCATGTGTAACGTAAGGGATACCGTCTGCGGGAATGCTTCGTGTCTGGAGACCCTCTGGACAAGAGCTGCCGGCCATGCGTGCAGAGATGTTCACGGATGCAGGTGCTCTAAAGAAATACCTGTCCGAAGTGCACGGTTTCCCGACATACCTGCAGCAAATTTTGCACCAGGGCCGCATCCTAGATGATGACGCCAAGCTGGATGCCCCCATGGATTTGTATTTAGTGCTGCGGACCCTCTCAAGCCCTCCTCAGCGCGGCAACTGGAACGACCCTGCTTTTGTAGCTGAAGCCGATTTAGCAGATGCTGCACGACGGAATCGTACTAACACGGTCCGATGCCTGCTGGATGCTGGCGTTGATAAGGACGTCTTGGCTGATGGCAAGACTCCCTTGATGCTCGCGTCTGAAAGAGGGCATTTGGAAATGGTGCGCTTGCTCGTGGAAGCAGGTGCTGATGTAGACTACGGTCGACCTTACGGTGTTTGCAGAACGGCCCTCATACTCGCATCTTTGTGCGGTCACTTGGAAGTTGCACGATTGCTCTTGGAGGAGCGTGCTGACGCAGATGTTCACAGGTACCCCGACGGCAAGACAGCCCTCATGCTGGCATCTGAAAGGGGTCATGTGGAAGTTGCTCGTCTGCTGTTGAATGCGCGTGTTGATAAGGACGCCTCGTGCAATAACGGCATGACAGCCCTAATGCTTGCATCTGGAACTGGCCGCTTGGGAGTTGCTCGATTGCTGTTGGAAGCTGGTGCTGACAAAGACCGTCGGTGCGATGACGGCATGACTGCCTTTTTGCTCGCATGTTACAGCGGTGAATCAGAGGTAGCTCGATTGCTGCTGGACGAAGGTCCTGATGCACTTCTGAGTCAGCCTGACGCCATGACAGCACTAATGTTCGCATCCGAACAAGGTCACTTGCAAGTTGCACGCTTGCTGCTACAAGCTGGTGCTGATAAAGACAGTCGGCGCAATGACGGAATGACACCCCTGATGCTGGCATCTTGGAGTGGTCCCCTGGATGCTGCACGTTGCTGCTGGATTGGTCGCTTGGAGGTTGCACGATTGCTATTGGAGGCTGGTGCTGATAAAGATTGCTGCCGTTCCGACGGCATGACGGCACTGATGCTCGCATGTCAGGGTGGTGATTTCGAGGTAGCAGGATTGCTGTTGAAAGAAGGGGCTGATGCACATCGCAGTCAGCCTGACGGCATGACTGCGCTAATGTTCGCATCTTGGCGTGGCGGTTTGAAGGTGACCCGTCTCCTGTTGGAAGCTCGTGCCGACATACATCGCTGGCGCCGTGACGGCATGACGCCCCTAATGTTCGCATCATGGAGCGGACGTTTGGAGGTTGCAAGATTGCTGCTGGAAGCTGGTGCTCATAAAGATTGTCGGCGTGATGACGGCATGACACCCCTAATGCTCGCATCTTCGACTGGTCGCCTCAGAGTTGTGCATCTTCTGCTGGAAGCCCGTGCTGACAAAGATTGCAGTCGGCAGGACGGCATGACAGCCCAAATGCTCGCATCTTCCAATGAACATGTGAAGGTTGCATGTTTGCTGCGCGAAGCTAGCATTCGGCCGCTGTCAGCATCATGGTCAACGATATCCAGATGGCAGTGACCAGCCGACAATAAAAAGCGGATCAGCTGTTTGGATTGTTTGGATCTAATTGCCACGATGGCCTGTTCTGGCAGGCGCAGGACACGACTGACACCACTAGTCTAGTGACCGTCACCAGATTTGCAGCGGGTGGATGCTTGCATCTCCTCCAGTATCGAGGCCTGAATATTTGCTAGTGTTGATTCCCAGGAGCTTCCATCCAAAACCTTGAACACTAAACCGTGTAGTGGCAGCGGCGGAGTGAAAGTCCCATTGCATGTAAAAAACCGTTTAGTGATCTATGTCCCTACCTGGGGCGTCATGGGACTTAGTAAGTAAGGTTACTATAAGCACGTTCATACTTCGCCGATCCGAGTGTGTGGTGTCAAACGATGCTCTGACAGCAGTGCTTCTCAGCGACAGCAACCCGAGACCCCTTTGAAGCCGTCAGGCCATATGGTCCGAGCCTAGGGCAGCCTGGTTTCGGGTTTCGGATGAAGGGCTTAGTAAGGTTTCGGGTTTAGGCTTTCGGGTTTAGGGTTTGGAGTTTCGGATTTAGGGGTTAGTAAGGTTTCGGATTTAGGCTGTCGGGTTAAGGTTAGGGTTTAGGGAACCCCGCATTGCAATCCGTGTGAATGTCTTACGCCGCGGGCTTCACGGCTTGTGGGTTTAGGGTGTAAGGTTGAGGGCGTGCTTGTGGGTCGTTGTTTAGGGTTAGCTTGAGGGGACTGCTTGGTAATGATCGATGTAATATGAAAGGAAGCCCACCCCAAAGCATGTACCAAGATCCGCAACCGTAAACCGATATGCTGAAGAACCCTACACCCTAAATCCTAAACCCTAAACCATAGGCTCGACACCTAGGTACAGCAGCCCTGCCTGGTCATCCCAGAAGCGCCTAAACCCCTAAACCCCAAAACTTCAAGTCTAAACCCTCAAAACACAATGCACCCTAAAACCCTACACCCTTAACGCCTTTTAAACCTTAACCCCTAAACCTTAAAAGCCGAACCCTTAAAACCCTAAACGTTCAAGCCTCTAACCCTTAAACCCTGGTAGTATGTAGCCATGAATCATGAGCCCTGAGCCCTCAACCTCGAACCCTCTGCTTCCCAAGCCTTGGATTTCGAAGCCTATTTCTAGTAGGGACCCCAAAGGCGCATAAGCAAAAACATTTTTTTCATGGATACCCCTACCTTATCGGGCTCCTTAGATTTAAACCCTGAATCCTAAACACAGCGTAGACACAAGTCCGAAGCATTATCCTGAAGCGGGCGCCCTTGCGTACCGCAGTACCGACAAGTCTTCACCGCCTAGACCCCACTCTCCAGAACCCACGTCCCAGAAACTCTACTTTCCACTCCCCAGGCTCTAAGCCCAAGCCCAAAACACCCAAATTCCAGACCCTCAACCTTTAACCCCTAAGGCCTAAACGCTTAAAGACTTAAACACTCCAAATTCTCCTTAAAAGCTCCAAAACCCTAAACCCTTCAAACCCCAAACCCTGAATTCCCAAGCTCCTGTTCCCCAACCCTCTCGTGAAGCTTTGCCAGACGTACCTCCTCGACCTTTATGCCCGCGCTGGGAAGCCAACCTCGGAAGCGGAGGCAAGGAGGGTGTAAGGATATGCAGGGTTTATACGGTTGAGGAGCTTTGTTGTTTAGGGTTATTAAGGGTTTCGGAGCTTTCAGGTGGTGACTACTACCACTGCTGCCTGCTATTACTGCTACGACGACGAGTAAGACTAGTACCATGCTACTACGACGACTATACAACTGACGAGAGGATTGCAAGTAGGCGTCCTGTAGCCAACGGGTACCCACGAGTGCCTTGATCAAGTGCACCTAGGTGCCGGGGATCTGAATAGTGCCAAAACTTGTTCTGGATTGGATTCTGGCATATGGTAGTAGTTTATACCCAATATACCCAGCGCAAGGCACATGTTCAACTAATACAGGGGCCACATGTTTGTTTCAAGTGTCTGTCCGGTGATGTCTTTCGTAGGTTCTACGCAGATCTTCTTCTCGTGCCGGGATGTCAGGGCTTGGCCTTTTTGGGATCTCTTGAAGCCGTAAGCCCTAAACCCAATCTCAACCCTAAAGAAGCCCCCAATCTGATATCCTGCATGGTTTGGGATCAAATGTTGTAGGAGTCTGTAAGGTCAATGTAGCCACCAGGTTTACAAGCTCCCTTTCCTCTGTCAAGGGCCTCAGCATTGTGATCGCTATCCTAGTCCGTTTTATGGCAAGCTTTTTTCTTCAATCAGGTGTCTAAATTAGGTGTGACTGATATCTTGTTGCCTTGACACCCCCTTGATTTCAGCTCGCCACCGTGGTGCTGCGCGACGTCGCTTGGCTCAACTTCGGTTCATTTGCTCTCTTTGGATCAGGAGCGTTGCGACTGAGAGGCTCTTGGTTCTGGGACATTGCTGCCGGACTTCGTGAGAAGCCCAAGTATAGCCAGACCCCACAACCACCTTCTGTGCGCATGCGAGCCTAAACAATCACGATTTAAGGACCATAACAAGGGGGTACCCCGGTGCCCTGGTAGTACTGCAATTATAGTAGTGCTTCTGATGCATGAAGAACAAACTGCTCTACCAGAAAGCACCCAAATACCCTAAATACCCCAAACCCTAAACCCTGAACCTTAAACCCTAAACCCTAAATCCCTAAACCCTAAACCCTAAATACCCCTAAACCCTAAACCCTAGTCCTTCTCTGATGTGAGAAATCTTCAGTTCCCAAAACTGCTGACCTTGTCCTGAACCTCTGAACCACTAGTACTCCTAAGCCCCAGGCCCCTAAACCATACAACCCTGAACCACCTACAGCCCTAAACCCCAAAACCCTAAAGCATCTTCCTTCGGGAATTAGGTAGCTTTCGAATACTACTCACCCGCTATATCCTGAAAACCCGATGTCTCAACACTCACCCTGTCCCTGTTTGTGAAGCATCCGAGCTTCTTTCACGATGATGTCAGCATTGCAGTCCGGGCCGCAAGAAGGCACCAAATTTCGTGATCGGCCTCACCCTCAATCCCCAGACCAACCCCTCATAGTCCTAAACCCGAAACCCTACCTAAACCTTAAGCCCTAAACCCTAAACCCTTATAGGAACACTTATGAACTTAGGTCTATGCTGCTGCTTTGGCTCGTGTCCCTACGGCGTGAGGCCTTCGAAAGGGTATGGGAAATGCTTGGGTTTAGGGCTCCTTTAAAAGGATGGCTTAACCACATGGGTGGTTGTCAACATTGGGGTCCCTTTTGGGGTCCGTACTATAATACGGCACCTATTATTTAGACCATAATTTTGACAACCACCCACATTTTGAAATGAACGATGAAATGGTGAATTGGTGAAGTGGTGAGGGGGCCTAACCACATGGGGGAAACGAAGGGTGAAATGGTGAGGTGGGCCATCCATATGGGGGCGATGAACGGTAAAATTGTGAAATGGTTTGGATTTTTCAGGACAGTGAGGAAACCTGGGGCGGGGGGGTGGGAGATATTGTTTACGTATACACATTTATCTGTGTTCATATTCTTATATACACATAGAATGGCTCATAGAACGGATTTCTATTAAGTATGACAGCTTCCATATACACACATGGCCAAACACGCAAGTAGTCTTGGATGGCGCCGTGCTTCGACATGTTCACTCTCAGGCTTTCGCGTCGGCAAGTCGAAGATCGTTTGAGCGTCAAAACTCGAACAAGTCTGCGCGGTTTTGGATATATAGCTTTAGCTCCCTATGTCACCCTTGGATGCCGTGCGCAGGCACTGCTTCCATCCAGTGGCGGCGCAAATCGAAATCTTCCTGGGTTTGAGCTGATCTTCCAGGCTTCGCTATGTCCTGAAAAATCGCAACCTGGAAAGTCTCAGTTTCGGGTTGATAAAATTACAGAAGGAACTTCAACAAGTCTAGACTTTCGATTCCTTGGAGGCTATCAGCGCAGCCCAACACGCTAGGACGGATGTGGCCATCGACCTCGTTGGATTGTCCACTTCCTTCGTCACAACATCCGTAACCTTGCGCATCTCTGTGCTGGAGTGGCCGGGGCAATGCCATGCCCGAAACCTTATAGTCTCAATCGTCACTGATCTCGGCCACTCCAGGCACAGCCCTGTACAGCTGGCGCGGTATGTGTTTCTTTGGGCCATCAACCTGCATACTATAGGGCCTAAATCATTACCAATACCATTTTGCGGGTTCCTTATCATGGTTATAGTATAATGGGCCCCAAAACTCGATTCCAATTATTAAGGCCTCTATATGAAACTTGCATGACCATCTGCAGGGCTTACTTTGCGGTTTAGACTTCCGTACCTACCCAGAGCCTGGTCTTGTAGGATATGGTCCTTGCTCTGGAGGTCGGTAGCATACCCCGTAAGGATCTAGAAAGTAGATCCCCTAATTTGGGGCCCTTTACTACTACGGGTACTTTTTTGGAACCCCCATTAAGGGATCTACTTTTGGGATCCTCCCGGGGTCTGGGTGCTCGCAGCGCCTAGAAGTTGTTGGAAGCTTGACTGATAAGCCCAAAGCCCAAAATCCTTTTCTGGACCATGAGATCGTTTAATATACCTCAATCATTCTCAAAATCTTACTACACCCTATCCTTAAAGCGCTACTATACCGCGATATCCCCAAACCCTACTATACCCCGAAATCCTGAAACCCTACCATATATACCCTGCATTCCTGTATGTATACCCTAAACCCTGCAAAGCCCGAATATCCCGTGAGCTCCGAAAAGCCGAAGCACCAATCCCCGAGACCCAAGAGGTTTAGGGTTTAGGGGGTTGAAGGGGGGTTTAGGATTTAGGGTTTAGGGTTTAGGCGGTTCAGCGTTTAGGGTTTAGGGGGTTTAGGAATTAGGGTTTAGGGTTCAGGGGGTTTAGGATTTAGGGCTTAGGGTTCAGGGTTCTAGATAAGATTTGAGCACGGGCCCGAAACACGCCACTGAGCCTAGAACCAAACATACGGGTCGGAATACTCAGACATAGTACCCCCTTTTATCGTCGCTATGCAGCTATCATCATCGCATATAGTCTTCCCTAAACCCCCATTCTAATGCCCCCTATATCAGATGGCTCGAGCGATGGCTGTTCTTGTTATAGGGGTCTTCGATACAATGTTCAGTCAAAAGCTGGGCTGCGTCATGCATGCGCAAATAGATGGGCACGTAAGCAAAGCCGACATTTTAACAGTGGGTCGTATTTTGCTAAAGGCAAGCCGACTTTGATAAATGCTCCCTAAACCCTAAACCCTAAACCCTAAAGCAAGTTGAGGCCCTGGTCTGCTGTCACCTCAGATTCCTTTTGTTTAGGCCGCCCGTGGCCTGAATACACTGCTACAGACGACTGTCCAGGGTCGGAGTGCGGATGCCTGCGGGACACAGTCGTTTCTGCTCAAGTTACAGGATTCGAGGGATTTACGTGCCCCGGCCAAATGGAGTCAGTTTTAACTTGTATAGGTACATGCCTATATGCCTGTATCTTATCTACGGACTGCCCTGACCTTTCAAAAAGCCAGGGGAGAGTGTCCCCCACGCCATTGGAACTTGAACATTGCTCCCGAAACCCTACCCCTAAACCTCACATGGGTGGCCGTCAAAATTATGGTCCCTTTTTGGATCCCTATTATAATACGGCACCTATCATTTAGGGTACCGTAATTTGGACAACTACCCATATAAATGTTAAACCCGGAACCCTACACTCTGATAGAAGATCCGGAAGCACCATGTTTGTTGGAGCCCCCACTTACCCGAAGCGGCCTTTAGCGCTATTTGCAGCATCAGCTTGCTTAGCCCAAAGATCGAGGGCAGAATAACCGTGCAAAGCAGTAAGTGAATTCCAAGATCAGTCCAAGATCTGAACCTTGAGTATATGGGAGTTTCCGAAAATGGGGGACCCTAATATAGGATCCTATATAACAGGATCCTTATTATAAGGACCCCAAATAAGGTACCCCTAATTTTTGGAATCCTCCCATATAGTGTTTTGTCGCAGATTTCCCTAGCCCTAGTCTTTCTTGTTGACAGTCCGAATATGGCTTCTGCAGCTCTGGGTTGTGCACCTTTTTACTAGTTCGTCACTACCCACGTATAGTCAGTGCATTCAGTCACTCAGCACAACGCACCCGACCCGATTTGACGTACTTCACTGCACTCCCTACACCGATTGAGGCAAAGGCAGTTTTCAACAGCAGAATTTGTAGGACTGGGCAATGAACTAACGCAGAACTGTAGTTATGGACCCACGGAGCTCAAGACACAAGAGTCGAATTTATTTGGCAAGATCAAGTACGCTCTCCTACACCTTCCATACTACAGTGAATACTGTACCAGAGTGAAAACCCCTCTGAGAAACGAAAGAAACTTTCGAAGTGTTCAAGCCCCCCAGATTAACGTGTTTTTGGGAAGGCCATCGACGCTCCATTCAATCCCACGAAGCCCTAGACTAGAATCCCAAAGGTTGGAAACCCAGTAGCCTCAGTCCTTAAGAGTGATGTATAGGGGATCCCAGCACTACTTGTCCTTGAACAGGTTTCCAACTTTTCGGGGTTCACTATAGGCCCCAGCCCTAAACCCTAAACTCTAAATCCTAAACCCTAAACCCTAAACCGGGTTTACTGTAGTAGGCAGAGCTTCTTTCTTTCCGGGTGTAGGTTTCGAGTTTACGGTCCAGGGCCGAACATGTAAGCTAAACGGGTTTCGCGTTTCAGGTTTAGGGTTTAGGATTTAGGGTTTAGGGTTCAGGGTTTAGGGTTTAAGCTTAACGGGTTTAAGGTCTGGGGTTTAGGCTTGGGTTTGGAATGATTCGCATTATAGCTTTACTTCTGGTTCTGACCCCTTTACTCGATCCCCTGATTGGCACAGTAACGGAACCGAAGCCCAAAAAGCCAAAATCATGTGCCTGTCCTCTTCGGGAGTGGCTGGAAGTCCTGCCTGTGCATAAGCCCCGGTGCAGGAAACATGCTGAGTGGCCTCTCTACTGTCTTCCTAATTCATGCTTCGGTGTTAATGTGTGGTTATCGGTGTCAAGACAAAAGGCTCATAGCCTTGGGCCCCCTTCAGCATGCTAATGTCATGCAGTTCAGACTATTTGAGCATCTCTCTTTTTAAACGTTGATACCTCGACTTGCCCCTAGCATATGTGATTGCTGCAAGACTTGTCGGTACCCAGGACGTGAGATACTTTTTAGATGAAGATCCCGGATGTCTCGTGTTTGGAGCAGCTGTCATCTGACATCGCAGTGAAGCCCATTGCTCACATACCCCAGTGCCCGAAAATGGATGGAAGCCTGGTGCAGTCCTTCGGAAAACACAAGACGCGCCAGAACCCCAATCCCTCAGCTGACCATGTTAACCTTCCCAGCATAACTACAAGTCCGTAGCCTTAAGTTCTTGCAACCCATACCTGGGCTAGGATCGTGGGACTTAGTAACTAGGCCTATATAGGTACAGTAACTATAGTTACACTTACTCATAATCCCCATTAAAGTACTTACTTATAGCTATAAGTCCTATGATCTCCCTAAACCCTAAACCCTAAACCCTAAACCCTAAACCCTAAACCCTAAACCCTAAACCCTATCCTATGATCTTCTAAGTACTCTCCATCTTTGGGCTCCTTACTCACTGCTGAGCGTACTGCGCAGTGACAGGCCGAGCTGTCTTGTTTCTGCTGTGCCAAGCCTCGCCACCTGACCGCTCCCAGCCGAGGCGCTAAAAGGAGATGTCGCGACGGGTCCAAAGGACCTATAATAATTAGGCACTTGGGTTTAGATTAATCATTTCGGTCAGTATTTGGGTTGATTATGTGACCGTTTTAGACACCAGGGAGTTCCAGCTTGAGATGGTTGTGAGATTTGCTATTGGGATGAAAGTGGGGGAATCAGTTGGCTCCCGCGCTGAAGCATGGCTTGTGCCGCAAGGGGTAGATATCTGTTTGTCAGGCTACTGGTATCAGGCTATGCGATGAGCCAAACCTATGTGCCCGGGGACTGAATTGCAGGTACGCTCTTGTTACGACCTGGATGTCCTCCAACGCAGGCGCGCCTGCAAGCTCTTTCCGACAAAGCCTTGAGAATCCGTGGCACAAAGCATCATGCAAGAATTCTTCAGAACGATGCTCATGATTGGTACTCACTTCTGCTAGACTTGTACAAGGAATCAGCTCGCATATCATCCAAACCCTTCACCATGAACCCAGAATCTTGGGAGGATCCAACAAGTAGATCTCTGACGGGGGTTCCTGAATACAACCCTGTAGTAGCATAGGGTCCCAAATTCGGGAGATCTACTTGTCGATCCTTTCGGAGGTGTTGGGAATAGATATGCCATAAGCTGCCTGGCATCCCTTGCCATCCGCTGGGTCTCTACTCACAGGATGATGGGACTTAGTAACTAGGGTTCTAAGTATCACTTATAACCGTATAGTTACTACGTCCCATGACGGACATAGATCACCAGACAAACGGTGCAGGGCTCAAGGTTTTTGCTATAGTTACTTATCGTCCCAATGAAGGTACTCATAACCTTTCTTACTTTGTCTCATGATCCTCCAAGTATGTACAGGACCGTCCAGTTAAGGATCAATGTCAGTGCTTGGCAAATGCTCGCATTGGCTCCTTTAGGACCCCCCCCCCCCCCCAAGATGGTTTGGGCTCTGCCAGTAAAACCCCAACCCTGACTCCCCCAAACCCCAAGACCCAAACCTGGGCCCAAAGCCCTCAACCCCATCCCTAAACCCTAAACCCTACAGGAACCCCAAACCCCCAAACCCTTGAAACCCTGAACCCTCAACAGCCCGCAAAACCCCAAACCCCCAAACCCTTGAAGCCCTAAACCCTCAACAGCCCACAAAACCCCAAAAACCCTCAGCCCTAAACCCTCAACAGCCCACAACCCTAAACCCTAAGCCCTACATGAACCCCAAACCCCCAAACCCTCAACATCCCACAACCCTAAACCCTAAATCCTAAGCCCTACATGAACCCTAAACCCTCCACAGCCCCACAACCCTAGATTCAGACCAGTGGGCTTCCCCAGGGTCTCTGCAGCCTCCACCAAGGACTCCAGGCTTCCTGGTGCTGTTTAGGGTTTAGGAGTTTAGGGTTTAGGGTTTTAGGGTTTAGGGTTTAGGGTTTAGGGTTGAGGGTTTAGGGTTTAGGAGTTTAGGGTTCAGGGTTTAGGGTTTGAGGGTTTAGGGTTTAGGGTTGAGGCTGGCATTGAGGGTTCATGTATTTACATACGTGTGGATACAAACAAACAAACATACATACATACATAGGTAGGTATGTATGTACGTCTGTATGTAGGCATGCAGGGATGTATGTAAGTATGTACATATGTACGTTGGTACCTGTGTATGTACCGATATACCGATGTGTGTGTGTGTATATATATATATATATAACTTCGGGTTTCAGGGCTTAGGGTGCTGGGTTAGGTTGTTTGTCCTTTTCTGTTTGTTGGGCGTGGTGAGGGTTAGCAATGAGAACGAAGGAGTCTGTTAAACTTGACAGGGTTCTGAGAGATCGTGCAGGCTTGCGGGCGGCGCTGTAGGACTTTACAACTCCACGTCACGGTACACGTCTGTCTGAAGACCTTGCTTAGCAGCCCTCACATGGCAACCGTCATCAGGGGAGGCCAACAGAATATTCCAGACCTGGAGGGCGCAAGGTGTGAGGAGTTAATCTAGGGGTTGCGATTGCAAGTCCCCCGCTTGAGGGCTTTCCAGATGTGCATGGCTGTTTTCAGTGTCCTTAACATCGGCAGCATCATTAGGCAATATCATGCTCATCATGTTGCCCTCCAGCGTCCCTGCACACGGAACATATCCCTGCTGGCAAGACTTAACACCCCTGAAACCCTAGAAGCTTTCACTCGTAAATCCCCAAACCCTGAGTTCGCTACACGACTGTTTAAATTCTCAAGCCTAAACCCCCTAAACCCTAAACACTAAACTCCTAAACTCCACGGCAGACATTCTGCATTAGGAAGCCACAGCTCCTAAACCTTGAGAAGGGGGCCCATTAAACCCTGCCTGCGGATTCCACAGCCTACTGTTGTAAGGGCCGTGCCGTGCCCTAAGGGACCATAATTAGCTCAGTATTTTGCAGGGTTTGGGGCGACAGGTCACCCTATGGTAAACCCCCAAACCGGCAAAGAAGCATCAAAACTCTATACCACGAAAGCCCCTAAACCTAAACCTAAACCCGAAACCCCTAAACCTCTAAACCCCTACACCTATACCCTTCAAATGCCATTATTGAAACGCCTAAACCCCTAAACCCCGAAACCCAAAGCCATCCAGTCCTAAACCCCCAAAGTGCTAAACCCCTATATAAACCCACCCGCCAGGTGCTGGACCGGGGCCGCGTCTGAAACTTCACACGTCCCGACCACAGTCCTGGTCTCAGAGACGGGAGTTTGCAAGGCTTGGTTTATGGTTCAGGGTTTAGGGTTCAGGGTTTAGAGTTTAGGGTTCAGGGTTTAGGGTTGAGGGTTTAGGGTCTAGGATTTAGGGCTTAGGGAATACAGGAGCTTGAGATATTCTTTGGGATTCCTTGAAAGGGTTCTTTAAAGGGATCTATAGCATAGGGTTCTACATTAAGGGAACTATGCAGAGCCTAAACGAAAATATCGAATAGGGTTCCGTTAAGGGTTCCTTTCAAAGGGGTCTACACGGATTACTATAAGGGGTAATAGGGGGGGTTGGCATAGGGGCCTTAATAATTCCTTACTGTACTATTTTGAGGGCTCCTTATAAGGATAGTCTAATGGCCCCTAAACCCTTTTGTAATACGGCCCGAAAAGTAAATGCATAAACCTAGAGGTCCACTAGTAGCCATATAGAATATACTAATGTAAACCCTTTGGCCCAAAACTAATCGCATAATCCTAGGGGTCCATTTTGCCAGAGAGTGCGCGTACTTTGGCCTAAAGTACCTATACAAGGACCACTCGAAGCCAAAGGTGTGTACTACGCGAGTACAGGGACCCTCAGTGTAAGCGTTCTTCTTCTGCAAGGGTTATGCAACAGGGTTCCAGACAGGTACTATAATGTTTTTCGTGTTGCGGGGCTTGAACTTTGAACCCCTAGGACCCGGAGTAAGCCCTTATTCCCTTTTTGGTGGTTTAGGTTCCCTTATAACACCCTTTAAAACCGAAAACGGGCACCCTGTTTATTCCTAGGTTACTCTTCAGTCTAGACTCTAATGCTTGAGAGTTAGAGGCGGCTTAGCGGAGCGGGCCTGGGTGGGGGCTTATTTCTGGTTGCACAAGGTTGTCGGGTTCTGGGGTTAAGGCTTTCATCAGTCAAAATCGCTTTCTACATATATGCATACACATAGTACTATATCTATACAACTATGCACCTTGGTGCACGGTGCACTTGTGTTCCATAGGCATCAATTGTTTCGTATGCATGCGTGCATCTACATGCCTCTGCATGTGTGCATCTGCGCATTGAACGAAGGATCTGGATCGCCATAATCGGTCATGCAGAAGCCTTGAGCGTCATTCCCTGCCGCCGAGAAGCCATCATGAAAACAAAAGTTTGTGGTGTGCATCTAAGGCCCAGCACAACCTTGGCGTGCGCCGGCAGGGTGTCGACGTGTTCCAGGGTTCGTTTATGAACCGAAAGGGGCTCGCTACAGCCCAATACCCATGAAAGGAAATGATTCTCCATATTTGGGCCGTCCAGGAAAGGCCAACTCCCACGTCCAGGAAAGGCCAACTCCCATAATTCGATGTGGGCGCAAGCTTCAGCCGGGACACCGGTTTAAGTTTTAGGGTTTAGAGTTCCTTGTGCAAGAAATCCGAGGTCAAGAACTTGGGGTTTGAGTTTTCCAAGTTTGATTTTGTGAGTAATCGCCACGTCTCAGGCTTCAGGTATTGCTCGATGGGTGAATCTGGGAGGTGCATGGTTTCCGGGCTCTTGGCACAGATGGGTGTGACGCTTTGGAGCGATATCGCTTCGTGCCAAAGCTTCAGGCTTGGTTCTTTTGGGCATCGGGGTTTGGAGTGACCATATCAAGCAGCCGCGTGCAAGTCACTGCTGCTGGCCGATTCACACTTGGGCACGCTACGAACCCACGCGAGTCCGGTTGTCACCTTCCGACACTTGATCTCACCCAACCCCCTTAAAGTCAGCTTGTTGCGTTCGTCCCGCCTGATCACTCAAAGTCCCGACTACAGATGCTCCCAAGCAATACATAAAGGCTTGAGCAAAGGTCAAAGAAACCGACAGCCCCGAGCATTCGTATAAACCCTCAGCCAGCAGTTTTCGGAGCAGCTTCACCAGAAGCTCCGAACCTCGCCAGGAACAATGTTATAAAATTTCCCCGCAAGCCCCAGAGCCCTAAACTTAAGGGGTACTTAGAAGTGATTTTTTATTTTTTGGTTATAATCCCTAAGAAGCAGCAAAAATTACAATCTTTGCTAGGGTTCTAAGTTCAGTATAGTAAAGCTCTAGGCTTCAATAGCTTTCAGGGTTCAGGGCTCAGAGCTCGGCAACTCTCCACCCGCTTGGACGGCGCGCCATGCTGCATGTCTGCCTGCTTCTTAGCCTCTGGGGCTTGGGTGATGTAAACAGTTTTGAGCAGTGCAGTGTAGACAACTGTTAAAGCCTCAAAGCCCGTGCCAGTACTCCTTGAGTTTCCTGTTCTGGTGGGAGTGACATGTCCAAGCCCTTCTTCAGCTTAATTCGTCGCCAGTGTTGCCCTAAACATAAGTTTCAGAAACCGTGATTGGATATGGTATGGCCTGGGGTTGTGGGCTCAGACTCATTCAACACATGCATGCCTTCCGGCAAGCTGCTTGAGGGTCCGGGCTTTGATGGTTGATGCCTGAAGGCCAAATTTGAAGGCTGAGCTGCAAAGCTTTGCCGAAAAGTGGAGACCCCAATGCAGATACACCTAAGTGCAACCAGCCATGATATCGAGAACAACAGTCATCACGAAGGTCTCAACCATGCCAGAAGAGCAGCCTCAGCAGTGGCACGACCAGTTGAAGTTGTCGCTTTAACATTGTCTGCAAGACTACGGCCCTAAGTCCCAAACCCTACAAGCTCAGCATTCGAACCCTTGAGGCTAGAGCCCTAAACCCTAAACCCTAAACAATAATGGCGAGAACAACGAGAACAGGAGGAATGATGATGCATAACCGCAGTTCTAGGAGTTTAATCGGAATGCTAGAGCGAAGAAGCGGCATTGTAGTTGCAAGACGAGTCATATCAGCATAGCATTATTCATGAGAATACCACGAAGGATCGGAGGACGCCGCCCAAGGGCTTAGGCTTCCTTTAAGGCGGTACGGGTTTCCATAAGGGTGTAGGCTCCACGGATGAAGTCGATCATGGCCAACAGTGCCGGTGTCTCAGCCATCTTCAAGCAGGACTTCAGGGGCAAACAACGCCAGGCCCTTATGCAAAGCGCTGTTTGTTGAAGATAAGACCGGCACTAAGCCTACTCGTATCCTAGGACCCAGAGTAGGCCCTTATTCCCTTTTTTAGGGTTTGGGTTCCATTATAATCCCCTTGAAACCAAAAAGGGCACCCTTTTTATTCCTAGGTTGCTCTTAGGTCTAGTATCTCTGACGTGTCTGCATCACAACGCACTAGATCCCCAAATGTACCAGTTTGCACCTAGCCGTTATCCCTAAAGAACCCCAGGAGGCCACCCTAGGGTTTAGATTCTTTATAGAAAAATATTCTGCTCCAAAAAGAGAGCCCTTTCTACTCCTAGGATACTGGGGATCCTTAGCATCCTGGCGCATAATCGGCCCGAAATGATGCGATGGGCTTCCTTGCTGCTGCTGCCTCTGGTCTGGGCTGGCCCCGACGCTTTGGGACAGGTGGGCGCAATTACCCGAAGATTGAGGGCCTGACTGTAACATGTGCTCTAGGCTTCATTCTTGTGCTCCCTTCTCCACTAGGTACGGGTCCAGGTGCCCATGTCATGGTGTCGAGTGTCTTCGAGCAGAGTCCCAAACCCAGGACCCTAAACTCTTAATCGGTGCATGAGATTTACCCTCGCATTTTGGGTGGGAATCCTAAACCTAAACCCTGAAACATACACGATCGCAGACCGAAGAGCCCTACAAGACCAAGCACATACGCCCGCCTACCCAAGCCCTAAATCCTAAGCCGAGACGCCACATAGACTCAAAACCATGGACCTGAACTCACGCAACTCTTACAAGTATAAAAGGCATCTAAAACCCAGCACAGAACCCTAATCAGCCCCAACCCCAACGGTCCCAAACACTCAACCCACATCAACAAACAGCCCATCAACAAACAGCCCTGAACCCAACCCCCCAAAGCAACCTCGACAGAGAAGGTCCTGGCACCAAGGGCCAATGATTAGGTATTTGGGTGTAAGGGTCCAGTGTTAGGGGTTTAGGGTCTTTAGGGTTTCTGTGGTATGGTAGTAATGGGGTCGTATCTATTTCGGGGGAATCTATGCTTATGAGGTGTTTCCAAGGGGCTGAGCCCTAAAGCCTAAAGCCCTGATTCCTGAGCCACGAGCCACGGGGGCTTCGTTCGAAGGGGACAAATCTTGGGACTCTTCTTCGTCGTCTTCGTCCTGTGATGCCTAAACCCTGAGCCCGATGTTGTTGTTATGAAGGCGGTGAGCCTGTCATTCCTCCATTCCCTACTAACGAAAGGTAAGAAACCCGAAGCCCCTAAACCCTAACCCCTAAACCCTAAACCCTAACCCCCCAAAACCCTAAACCCTAACCCCCTAAACCCTAAACCCTAAACCCTAACCCCCTAAACCCTAAACCCAAATTCCTAAAGGTAAGGTTTGCCCAGATCGCAGGTTCTGACCGACTCGGAGGTCACTCCTTTGGACCTTGCTCGGCAAACTGATGCCGAGAAGGAGCGTGGCATGGCACTTGATACTTACTTTTAGGGTTTTGGGGCTTTAGGGTTTAGGGCTTAGGGTTTACTTACCTTTGGTTAGTAAGGAATGGAGGAATGAGGTAGAACTACAACTACTACTACTACTACTACTACTACTACTACTACTACTACCATTCTTCATTTCCCTACTAACCAAAGGTAAGAAGCCTCGGGTGTTTCGGCGTGGGAAGAGTACTTGAGGTTAGCGGTTGAGGCACTTCGGACTCGTGTTTCGCATTTACCGCCACCAAGGAGATCGAGGCTTTTCGACACTGACTTTTGCCAGGTTTTTGGTAGAGTTTGTGGCAGACTCGCTTGGGGCAGCGGTGCCAGAAAGGTCTAGACAGGAATGGCGTAGACTTGGCAACTTCACCTCGTGGCGAGACTGTGGGGGGGTTGAATTAATTCGTGATCGTATTTATTCCTTTGTAGTCACTATGCACCCTTAGCCGTTCATAGTTAGGGCTTATGGTTTCGCATGGCTTAGTGTTCATATTACCACTGCATTCTGTGTTATTTTTGCTATTCTGCTGAAAGGCTTAAAGGGTTTAGGGTTCATATTACCACAATAAACTGATGACAGGAATGATAGCCTGCCGTTGCGTGGTTGTGGGGCTACATCTAGTGCCTTCCCCAAGCCTCACGCCAACCCTGCGGCGAGAAGTTCTCAAGCTCGAGAAGATCTCAAGAATTCATATGCCCCAACTCTACAGCGAAGACCAGAAGCTTAACTACTCTAATATCATGCCTAAGCCCTATGAAGCCTGAACCTTACAGCCTTGACTCCACGTCGTCGAAGTGCTGAGGCGAAAGGTGCGGACCCTTCTTCGAGTTCTTCGAGAAGCGGTGCAAGGCCTCCGACAGCCCTTCGGCCATTTAGGGTAGTCGTGGCGATGCGAATTATATAAGCCCCTGAATGATTAGCAATGGTATCCCATCGGTGTAGCACACCTCACTTTCACTTTGCTAAGGCACCTGCAGTTCTTTTAGTCGCAATGTCAATGTGCAGCTATCAGTAGCAGTAGCCGCCGTCCTCCTCCTCTCCTCCTCATCATCATCGTCATCATCATCACCATCATTTCATCATCATCGTCTTCATGATCATCATTATCATTCCCATCCTCGTGCTCATCTTTCGTCATCATCATTATCATCATCACCATCGTGTGCAGTGTTGCTATGCAGCCGCACCGCAACACCTGCAGCGCACAGCAATTAGATCAGCAGATGACCCCTCGCACAGTTGGGGTGATGCCATGTTCTCTTCGAAAACGATTGGAACCCCTAAGACCCTACCTAGACCCCCAAAAGCAGGTAGAATAATGGCCCAAAACCTATAAAAGGCTATTATTTTACATACTTTTGGGGTCCAGGTAAGGCCAAAGCGCCCCTCACTCTACCAGCCACCCAAGGCCAGGCTACCTTCAAGTGCATGGGAGGCCTCCGAACCTTCTCGTGGCTCCTCCTGTGATTACAGGGGCCTTATCTAATAGGGTTTATGGTACTTGGAGGATTTGGTGTATATTGATTACATTTAGAGAAAGGTTTTGGGGTATGCTATATGAGAAGGGACTGACTACAGTCCTTTCCGTACTATTTCGAGTTTTGGGATACACCATAGTTGTATGTATAGGAATTATACCGGAACTACGTCATACACTGACTATTCAGACCCTGCATTGCGCCTCGAGCTCGAACTTTGCAGTTTGAAGGTTTGATTTAAACGATGGTCTGAGTCTAAGTGTTTGGGTCTTCAAGCCTAAGTTTTTGAGTTTCAGGGCCTTGAAACATAGCCAGCGACCTCAGCCAGCCATTCACAAAAAGTTAGGGCCATTGGGTTTGGACCAGGGCCTTGGGCGTTTGTTCAGTTTTTTGGGTTTGGTGTACAGGCGGGGCTCTGCACTAATGGGTTGCGTTGTAGAAGGGGTGGGTAACATCTGCAACAAGAGCATGCGAGCTATTCACACAGCTTTGTTGCTGGTACCATCATGCCTGGCAGCAGCCGGCGCATGATGAATATTTATGGCTGCGAATACAGTACGAGCAGTGGTCGAAGAAGTTGTTCGCAATGCTCCTTCCCGTCACTGTGTTGGAGGAGCTTGACTTACGGTCCACAACATCCAACATTTGCACGTCCGTGCCAAGCCACGGCAAGGTCCTGCAAGCCACGTGCACGAACTTACATGCATTCAAACGACTTCAGGAACAGTACTGAACCCCGTAACTCACAAAAGCCTGCTAAACGGCCAAGAAGTCTGTAACACTGTCGCCAAGTTCTCCGGCCCAGTAGGAACCAACAACATAAGGAGACAAACTCACGGGCCGAATACTGCACCGGCTCTGTAGCCACAAGGGTCTAAACCCAAGCTGACCTCAAACGCATCCACTCAAATCCTCTACTTCGACCGAAGCTCCAAGAAACTCCAAACCCTTATAGACCCTAAACCCCTAAACCATCCTAACCTGTAAAACCCGCGATGACCCCTAAACCCTAAATGGCCCTAAATGAACCCTAAACCCCTAATCCCCAAACCCTTGCTGTCCTGGCGTTTGCGCCTCTCGGAGACCTTCGGGCGTCGGCAGAAAAGGAGTTCAAAAAAAAAACCCAACTCCCAAACCCTACACAAACCCTCAATCCTTACATGCCCTTGAACTCCTGAGCTCTTACACCTAGATCCGGATCGCAGGCGTGAGATCAGAAGGGCCCCAGGGACAAGTGGAAGACAGCTGCTTGTTGAAAGATCACCAGAGTTAAGGGTTTCTATAAGGAGCCCGTTAGCATCCTCTACGGGCTCCTTTAAGGGGATCTTTAATGCGTTCTTTTTAAGGGGTCTGTTAAAGGGTTCTTTTACAGGGATCTTTGAAAGGGTTCCTTTAAGGGGATTCTTGTTTGGGGTTTAGGGTTTATGTCGGTTTAGTGTTTGGGGTTTGGGGTCTCAGTTTTGTCGTTTAGGCACAAGATTGCAAGTTTCTGTGTTGGGGTTACGTGGTGCAAGGGAGGAGTCGGCTTGACCTACTTAAAGGAACATGGGTCTTAGTAACTAAGGTTGTTATTCGGGTAACTATACTGATAACTACTTACAACCCCAATTAAGGTACTTATAACCATACTTAGTATGTCCGATCTTCCAAGTAGCAAGGCCCCGGATATCTTCCAGACTCAGTCGAACCCACACAGACAGCCTTCAGAAGCAACCTTTACTGGACCTTTACAGGAACTCCACTTGGAGGATCATGGGACATAGCAACCAGGGTTATACTTGAGGTAAGTACAGTTTTAGCTACTTAAACTAGGGTGCAGGTAACCTTACTAAGAAGCAAGGTCCTCCAAGTAACGGTTCCCAGACCCCGAAGGATCTGAAAGGGAAGATCCTCACGCGGGTACTTTATTGGAACCCCCTTTATGGGATCTACTTTCCAGAGGAGCCCTTCAACATTCTAGGCACTTTTGGGGTTTAGGGTATTTATTGTTCTCGGTTCCTTTAAGGGGTCTACAGAGGTACACTATAGAGCTTTGCGTAATTGTGGTTCCCTAGAACCTCCGTTGGGAGGGTTCCTTTGCGGGTTCTTCAAGGGTTCCTTTGGTTGCACAATTGTTGCTAAAAGGGGTTTGAGGTTTTGGGTTTATGGATCCATGCACATACTATAGAGAATACTTCAAACTTTGACCCAGATAGGAACCCCTTGAAGGTCATCGGATGTAACTCACGGGCAGTTCTCTACACTGGGGTCCTTTTAGGATCCGTTTTAGAAGGGTGCTGCACTATGCTTGGGACCCAAAAAGGAGCCGCAGTTAGAGAATTACCATAGAGGTACATGGAAACGTAGGGTAAGGGGAACATTGAGGGGTGCCAGTCGAGCTCAGGCTTGGATTTGGGTTCGGCTTGGGGTTAGGGTTTACCTAGAGGGTCATACTGTCATACCGAAAGCCGCAAGCCTTTTTGAGGGTGACTAGTTTTGTGGATAGGATCTGTTACATAGAATAGTAGGTGTCCGAAAGAAGGGGTAGCGTATGACCCTGCAGGTAGGGTTTAGTCGAAGGGCTCATGGTCTTGGAAGCGTTTGCAGACTATGAGCCCTGGATTCATAACTCATGTCGGCTTGAAACCTGAAAAGCATGGTTGAGGGTTCAGGACGCAAGGTAAACCGATTCTGCGGGCTGTTTGAAAGAGACGACCTCCTATTCGTAGGGTAGGTCACCTTTGACCCTTGTTGGGGTACGGTTGATGATATAAATCCTTCATTACCCATAATAAGGAATATACCACAATTCCCATAGTTTAGGGTCCCCAAAGACCAACCGTATACTATATCATGGTTTTGGGGACCCTTTAACATGACTCCATAATAGAAGTACACAGTATACATGGACCCTCTTGGTTCAGGAACTGGAAAAATTATCCCCGCAGTACCCAGAGGCCCCAAAGTAGTTCCTTTTTGGGATTACTTTTTAGGATTCTATATATGAACCCCAAAAAGGAACTACTTCGGGGCCTTAGGGTAGAGACTCCCCCCTCGGCGCATGCCGACCCAGGCTTCAAATGGTGCGAGGACCAGGACCGAAGAGCTCACCGCTGACATTCCGGTGGGGGTCTAGGAATTGTGGGTTCAGGATGGTTTAGGCTGTGTGCTTCCGATTGGCGCAAACTTCAGGTGAGGGTTTAGCATGCTGTTTCTTCGGCTTTGTGTGATCGTCTCGGTCGTCGGGAGCTGCCTAACCATCGACAATGACATCTTCTTCATGGATGTTCTCTGTGAAGTCTTACGGGTTCACAATGTCTAGGATGTCGTCTGTCAGACTGCGGAGTGAAGTTTAGGTGGACGGATACAAAAGGTCAAATCTAGACTTCAGAGTCCGAGTTCCTGCAATTTTATACATGTCAGAGTATGCACTAATGTAATATCTGCCTATATGGGTATGTATGCATTATTTATATATACATGCATATGCACCTACCCACATGCATACACCCTCTGTCTTCGGGTTCTCATATTTCGTCTGCATATCTTGTCGCAGAACCCCTAACCCCAAAAAGCGGGTTCAGAGTTGTCACTTGTTTGAGCCCTACTTGGAGGATCATGCGACCTAGTAAGTACTTAGTAGCTGAGTTTATGAACTTTAAACTTTATGGGATAATGAAACCCTCTTAAAACTGAAAGTTTAAACTTTTTTTGGCTTATGAACTCGGCACCTAAGAGTAAAAAGTACCCTTTTTACAGGGGCTGTAAAGAATTATTACGACAGCTATAGTTACTAAGTTCCATGATCCTCTAAGTAACTCTTCATCGCTCGGCTCCTGTCGGTCAGGATCCCTTCTTGTTCAAATGGGGTGAGCCCGTCTGTTACGTCCACTCGTCTCCCGACTCTTCCTTGTGGAGATTTGGCAGCACAGAAGCCCACGGGTCACTGGGCTTCGGAGGTCAAAGTTTTGGGTTTAACTCCGCAACCTAGCCATATTATGAACTCCTAAGCTTTAAAGCCTGAACAACCGGTGAGATTTCGGGTTGGGAGAGTTTCAGTACCCTGAATCCCTAATTATTTGAGGGTGTTGGGAGAGTTGGAGTCTATAGTAGGTGCCAGACTTGAGACGAACATACAGGGGGCAGAATGTTAGTAATCTTTTCAAGCCCGCAGCTTAAAACCCTACAGGCAGACGCCACAAGCTAAAAGTTACGAACTCAGCCGGCCGTTCATTGCTTCACACCGCCATTCTGAGCCGAGTCTGGAACCTGGGTATTTTGGAAGAAAGGTTTAGGCTTTAGAGTTTCGGCTTTCAGGTCTAGGATTTCGTGAACAGGGTTTGGGTTTGAAGGATTTCAGATTCAGTAGGGCTTACGAAATGCGGTATCCAAGTCACTGAGCTAAAATCTACCACAATCCTAAACCCTAAACACCTAAGCCCTTAAACCGCGAAACCCCGAAGCCTCCTGCAGCAAAGGGCCATGGTCTGGTGTCCTCGCTGTTTAGGCCGCCGTCTTCAGCTGTTGTCGAATTGCTTGGGGCATAGGCTCGGGAAATGGGTTCAGAGGTTTTAGGGTTTTCGGGTTTAGGGCTTTAGGTCTTTATGGTTGCATTTTGTTCGTTTGAACTTGTGCTCTGCGTGTTCGCAGGCTGGAGTGGAGGGCTGAAGAGATTAGTCGCCAGAGACTCCAATATCCCTTAATTAAGGAATATTCTTTAAATCATATGAGGGATCCTACTATAATTTGAGGTATATTCCTTAATTAAGGGATATTGGAGTCTCTAGGCGGGCTTCAAGAGGTTTGGAGTCAACACGTCGTTGACCTAAAAGCCTTCACCCATCTGTGGCCTATTCTGCTTTAAGTCGCATTGCCATGGAATGGGACTTCGCGACTATGGCTCCACGTACGGTAACTATTGTATTATAACTACTTTTGACCCCAATCATGCCAATTAGGATACTACTAATAACTTACAGCCTTACCTAGTACTCCCCTGATCCTTCAAGTGGACACTAAACCCCGCGCTAAACCCTGAACCCTTATAGTACCCCCATAGATCCCTCGAGGGCCCCTTCAAGAAACCCAGTTATTCTTGCATGTTGCAGTTAGTCGGTAGACACGCTCTGAGGCAAGAATCTCGAGGAGAGGTGTCATGTCTTGTTGTATGCGCGGCACGACACATTGGATCTTCAACTCCAGAACCTCAAGAGGTAGAAATGTCTTTCTCGATTGAACCTTCAGCAACCCTAAACACCCCGAGCCCACGGCCGACGCCCTTCGGAGTGCTGATTTTTTACCCGCCCGGTTTTCCGGCGTCAATATGTTTATGCCGGTGCTGATTTAGTCTTGAGCCTTACCTCAAGGGTCCAAGCACCAATAATAATAGTAAGATAATGATAACTGAATACCAAAGATTTATCCGACAAAGCAGTGATCCTAAAGCCAAGTGCCTATTGATTACAGCCACGGCCCTTGTCTCCACGGCCTCTGTACATGTCATGTGCCAGGCAGTTTTTGCCTCGAGCCGATCACGTTCTATCTCATCATCGCAGCCGTGTTGCCCGGTTGTACGATTAAGGGTTTAGGGATTTTAAAGTTTGAGGGTTTGGGGTTTCATATGTTCCCTTATTGGGCTTCTCTTTAGATTGCCTTGTCGTCGGGCCTACATCCAGGCGCCTTCTTACTCCAAAGCGCTTTCACCCGCTTGGGCTAGTCAATGAAAGCTGCGGATCCGAAACCCTAAACCCTTAACCCTTAAACCCTAAACCCTAAACTCTAAACCACAAGCCTTGAACGGGTGAGATGAATGGGATTTGGTTTCCGACAATGATGCTGACTAGCTACTACCGAAGGATGGGAAGAACAGGCAGTGGTAGCAGGAGCAACAGGAGCAGCAGGAGCAGCAGGAGCAGGATGGTAGTGGCAGTAGTCATAGTAGTAGTCGTAATAGTCGTCGTAGTAGTAGTCGTAGCAGTAGTAGTAGTAGTAGTAGTAGTAGTAGTAGTAGTAGTAGTAGTAGTAGTAGTAGTAGTAGTAGTAGTAGTAGTAGTAGTAGTAGTCGTAGTAGCAGTAGTAGTAGTAGCAGTAGTAGCAGTAGTAGCAGTAGTAGCAGTAGTAGCAGTAGTAGCAGTAGTAGCAGTAGTAGCAGTAGTAGCAGTAGTAGCAGTAGTAGCAGTAGTCTCAGTAGCAGTAGTAGCAGTAGTAGCAGTAGTAGCAGTAGTAGCAGTAGTAGCAGCAGTAGTAGTAGTAGTAGTAGTAGTAGCATTTGTAAAAGTAGTAAAAGTAGAAGTAGAGGTAGAAGTAGAAGTCAAAGTTGTAGTAGTCGTCGTCGTAGTGGTAGTAGGAGCGGCAGCGGCAGGAGGAGGAGGAGTAGTAGTACCAAAAGTTAGTAAGGGGTACGAACAGGAGTGCAACGTTTTAAACGACGATCGCAGCCGCTTCTGGTTTCAAGCGATGCCCGCCAGGTTCCTGCTCTGCAATTGCGCCTGCTGTCGCTTCGACGAAATGGCATCGACTAGGGACTTTAGTCACTTTACGAGTCGATGTGTTACGCATGTTGCAGCTCCAGGTGAGGTAGTCGAATTAAGATACACGGTTCTGACCTGCCCCCCCCCCTCCCCGGTCCGGCCAGAAACTCTTCCCCCGAGGTGCATTGATTTGCCGATGTGTCTACAAGAAAGCGGATGAACATGACATTCCGCGACGTCGCTGGGCTACATGAGTGTTCCGAACTGTGCGTGCCTTTTTCAGTACTTGATTCTGCTTTAGTAATGGTTCTCGAACGGTGCCTGGCACAGAACTTTTCTCTACATGCGACTTCTCGAACCAAAAAGTCAGGACTTCAGGCATTTGGATACATCGGTTGTGTCGATCCATCTTTTGTTTGACGATACCATTGCTTGCCCTAGCCCTAAACCCTAAACCGCAAACCCCATTCGCCTGGAGAGCTATCCCCATAATAACAATAATCATGATCATAGTCCTGATTAATCATGATCCTCAAGCCCTGTAAACTTTGAGAGTCTAGGCAAGCCGTAATCCTAAACCCAGGCGTCCGTGCCTCGATCGTCGGAGCGGTGGGACGTCCGAGCACGCGACCGTCTCAGATGGGCGTGGCGCCTTGGCTTCATAGGGGTACCTTATTTTGGGGTCCTTATAATAAGCATCCTACTAGTGAGGGTACCATATTATCTATAGGGTCCCCTATTTTCGGAAACCCTCATTTCGCCGCTTCGTGTTTGATTGCGCTGAGGCTGTCTGGCATCAGTGTATGAGGTTCTGGTATAGGGTTGGAGAGTCTTTGGAACTTGGGGCTTGGAGTTTTAGGGTGCTGGCGTTCTTCTTTCAGGGCCGCACTCATCCAGAAGTGTATCCGGAAGTAGCTGGAAAAAAAGACGACACCACCAAAACCTACCACCCTAAACTTCTCTAAGCCGTAAAAGAACATAAAACCGTCTAAACCCTAAACACTAAGCCTTATACCCTGAATGAACTGTAGTTTCGCAGCCCGAGCTGTGACCGAGGAATCTATGCTTAAGCTCCATGTCCCAAACCCCTTAACAATCCCGAGCCGAAAGCCTCGAACCCTGAAACTTGCACAGTAGTACAGTATGTGATATAGTAGACTGTGGTACATTATGGAACAGTGTAGTTTAGTATAATATAGTACATTATAGGAGAACGGTGCCATGGCTTTCTGCCGAAGTCTTCGTAGATGCCTCTGGGCTGGTACGTCATCCGCGGGTGGCTTAAGTGTATCCCGAAGCCAGAGCTATAGTCTCCACAGGAGTCATGTTTTCATTCTGGTTTTAAAACCCAAGAGGACATTACATTTTTCATGTTTTTTCATGTTGATTATGGTTCTAAAAGAGGGGTATGAGAGCAGGCCCACCTTGGTCATCGTTTGTTCCAGGATCAAGAGGAAGCCGGCGTAAGACCGTGGAATACCCATCAAAAGAACTCGAGCGCCAAGAGACCCGTGTGTACTGTACTTGCATCAAGTGATGAGACGGCAGAATAGAACTTTCGCCTGTTCAAGAGCTTATCGCATCTGCAAAGGTCCTGCATAACCCGGGCACCAGCACAATCGCGCATTAACCAGTTCTAGACCACACAATGGAGCAGGCAAGCCTTACAGCGTACGCTCTAAACCCTAAAGCCACAAAGCTTTGTCATAGTTGGGTATCATTGTACATATTCATGATGCTGAAACATGTTTTAAATACTCTCCCAACCACGAACTAGAAAATCCCGAAGCACGACTTAACCTGGGTCCTCAGGAGCTGAACGACCTGCAGAGAAATGCCTGAGGGCTCCTTGGGCAAGGTGGACGATGGAGGTCTTCCGCCGGCAGGCTCAGGGGTTATGCTGTTCATGCGCGAGGTGTTCAGGGGTGAGGCATGTTTGCGATCGATGTTGCACTGGTCATAGCAGCGATCAATCCTGGTCCTACTATCGCTTTCGGATGGGCCAGTTCGATAGGAATCTGCCTACCATATCATTGCGATTTGCTCGGCATAGCCGTTTTCTCTCCAAAAGCGCACACAGAAACACACTCTCTCTCTCTCTGTCTCTCTGTCTCTCTGTCTCTCTCTCTCTCTCTCTCTCTCTCTCACGGATACGGAGAAAGTGCCAGAGAGGGAGCGGCAAACAGAGAGAGAGAGCGAGAGCGTGAGCGAGAGGGATAGATTCGGATAGATGGACGGAAGGAAGGATGGATGGATGGCTGGATGGATTGCGCCGAGTCGATAGATAGGTAGGTGAAACATAGTTTGATAGCTACGTAGATACTTGGCTGCCTAGGTAAGTAGACAGATAGTTCCACTGGTTAGACGGACAGATATGTAGGCGAGAGATAGATATGTAGATATGTAGATAGGTAGATATATCATATATATATATATATATATATATATATATAGATAGACAGAAGATAGATCGATAGATACATAGATACACGATCACATTCATAGATAGGTAGACAAATAAATAGGTCGATAGATAGATAGACGAATGGAAAGATAAAATGATGGCTAGCTGGCTCGTTGAGATATATAGATGGAGGAATCCTTAGATCAACCCTGAAGGAATCCCAATTCTGTCTGAGGCTGAAACTTGCACCTGCACTGCCCATGCAATCGCTTTGACCGCCGACCTGTCTTAGGCAGAAAAAGGCATTGCCCGCTACAGAGTATAGGCTAGAGTTTTACATGCGAGGAGATATCTTAGAGCCTGTAGTTTAGAGGTGTCATGAGGGATCTATAAGGGTTTCCGTTTGAGCCTTTCGTAGATGCGATAGGATTCTTCAGGGAGGGTAGTCAGAGGCGGCAGAGTGCTAGGCACCCTTAGAGAATCCTGGGTTTAGGACACACTAGAGTTTGGGGTTTAGGGTTCTTAGGGTTCAGAGCAGAGCATGTCCCTGAATGTTGATGTAGGGTGTAGGGTTTGCAAACTCCTCAAAGCCCAATAACGAGTTGCTATTCCCCTAGCTTTCGTACCCTTTTGTGCCCTTTTTAGCTTAGTAAAAATTCAATAGTAGGAACAAGGGTACCCTTACAGTGAAGGGGCTATATACTCAGGAACCTAGCCATAGAATAGCTTCCTGGGCCCCAAAACCCAATTCTAATTGTTAAGGCCCCAAGGAGCCCCAAACCCTAAACCCTCAACCCTAAAATCCTCATTCCCTGAAGCCCTCATAAATCCCTTTAAGGCTCCTCCTGGTAAAGGAATTCTAGCTGCTAGACAGGTGGAAAAGAGCCCTCACCAACAAAAATCCGAAATTCCCTAAACCCTAATGGTAGCTTCGACTGAGCAGGCCGGCCTTGAGCAATGAACGGAGCAGAAACACAACAGCCGCCCTAAGCCCTGAGCCCTTACCTAGACCCCAAAAGTAGCTAAAATAATGGCCCACAACCTATAAAAGGCTATTATCCTACGTACTTTTGGGGTCCAGATATCTAAGCCCTGAGTCGACACTTGAAGGCAACTGGGGGTTTCCGAAAATAGGGGACCTTAATGTCGTACCCTAAATAATAGGATTCTTACTAGAAGAACCCCCAAATAAGGCTGAGCCCTTGACCCTTTACACAAAATCTAAGCCCTAAACCCTTCCTGGACCCCGCAACTGCCCTCTAATGTACCCTAAATGCCCACTATTAAGGACCCTAAGGGCTGTATTAGAGGAATCCTAAGCCCCAAGGGTCCAGATGACCCTAATAGTTAGGTAATCGTAGTTTGGGATATTGGAGAGTATACGATTATTAGGTACCTGGACCCTTAGGGTAAGCCCTAAGCCCTTAACCCTAAGCCCTAAACTCTTAACCCTAAACCCTAAACCCTAACTTACGCTGAACCACCCTAAACCCTAAACCCTAAGCCCTAAACTCTAAACCCTAGACCCTAAACCCTAACTTACGCTGAACCACCCTAAACCCTTAACCCTAAACTCTAAAGCCTAAGCCCTAAACCCTAAGCCCTAAGCCCTAAACTCTAAACCCTAAACCCTATAGATCCCTTTAAGGAACCCATGAACCATGAAGCTTCTGCATAGGATTGCGGGGTCAGATGTTGCAAGTCTGGCGTGGACTCTTCGGATTTCGGGGTTCGGGAGCAGGGAGGGTTTAGGGTTTAGGGTTTAGGGTTTAGGGTTTAGGGTTTAGGGTTTAGGGATCTTTACATAAGTAGCACTATACTTCGAAAGTTGGCTTTGTAACCTGTAGTGACTCTAAACTTCAGATCGTTTTAGTTAGGAGCCTCGTCAATCAGAGACTGAAAGAGGGGAAGCTGCGGAGGACTCCAAACCCTGAAGCCGTAGCCTGGCTTTTAAGCCAAACATGTTGAGACAGAAGACGAAGCCGGACCAGAAAGCTAGGAGCCAGAGGAAATCGCTATGAAACCTCTTGAACTACAAAGCAGATAATATCGCCCCAGATATTTCCTTTATAACTGAAGTATAGCATACACCAAAAGCCCTATTCTAATTTTTTCGCCCCTATATGACCCCGGAGCTCCGCTAAGGTGGTGAAGCGAGAGCGCCATGGAAAGAAGAGGACCAAAGGGCTTTAGGGTTTAGGGTTTAGGGTTTTAGGGCTTAGGGTTTAGGGTTTAGGGGTTTAGGGTTTAGGGTTTAGGGCTTAGGGTTTGCAGCTGCTTTCAGGTCGAAGGGTTAAGGGTTTAGGGTATACCCATAGGCCTCAAAGTAGTTCCTTTTTGGGATTACCTTATAGGATTCTAAATATGAACCCCATAAAGGAACTACTTCCGGGCCTTAGTGCATACCTATCGTCTCCATTGTAGTTCCTTTTTGGTTAACCAGCAGCCCCATGGTTAGGATCCTATAACATAGTCTAGGTTCCTGAGTAGTGCCCTTTTGCCCTTTTTAGTTTAGGGTCCCCTTATTAAAACCGAATAGTAGGAAAAAGGGTAGCCTTATTATAAAGGGGTTACTCAGAAACCTAGTAGTTTTAGGTTAGAAGCTGCCCCCCACCCTGTAATAGTGACTATAAGGGTCGTATTAGGACCCTATTATATTCCCATTATACCACTATGACAGAGGGGGCCCCTTCTAAGTTTTAGGTTAACCGAAAAAGGGACTACAATGGAGACTCTAGGTATACCCTAAACCCGAAAGCAGTTGCTTTTTGCGGTTTAGGGGTAATCCCAAAAAGGACCTACAATGGAGACTCTAGGTAGACCCTAAACCCTAAACCCTAAAACCCTAAAGCCCTAAAACCCAAACCCTGAAACCCTAAACCCCAAACCCTAAAACCCTAAAGCCCTAAACCCTAAAGCCCAAAACCCCAAACCCTAAAACCCTAAAACCCTAAACCCTAAAACAGGGAGAAGGGTCGCAGTTCTGTCCTCCTGTAGACAACGAACAGCGCAGTTCGACATCCGCACGTTGCTGCAGGAAGCGGAGCCACTCCGAAGGAGGTCGCCGTCATGAAGACATGGATCAGCGATTAGGGTTTAGGGTTGACGGGTTGAGGTGTTTAGGGTTGAGGGGTTTAGGGCTTCGGGGTTTGGGGCCAAAGTTTTTTGGGTTGAGGGGTTTAGGGGTTCAGGGCTTAGGGGTTTGGCACAGCAAATTGTCCATATTTCCTGGCTGATGATGTCAGGGCAGGCATGCCCCTACCGGTCCAATGCTGGCCTTTGCGCCTGCCTCTAAGGGGCCTGCCGCCGGACCTCCTGAAGCATGGCCACTCCCTGACGGGGTGGTGTTCTACCCCCTGTTATGCCAGACATACCTGCAACAGGGTTGGTGGTAGCCACAGAGAAGATAGGCGGCCGCGGCCGCTACAGCCAGGCACGGCGCACTCACTTTTGCATAGTGCAGTGCCTCAAGTGCAAGAGAGAGCCCTGCAACAAGCGGATGGAGGCAGAGATCGACGGCCACTGAGCAGGCCGGTGTCGGATAGAGCCCGGCGCCCACACCGGCGGCATTTTTGTGATCGTTGCCGCTAGAGCTGCATCTGTGATCTGCGACTCAGGGTTTACGGTGAGTCGACTGTGAAGGACTGTGAAGAGGGGTCGAAATATGCGAGGAAACCCCAAGCATGTCCATCTGACAGGGCTGAGGTTTGAGGGTCTTTGGTTCAGAGAGGTGTGGGGGTTAGAGGTTTGAAAGCAAAGCGGTTTAGGGTAGCTGCCGCTTATGTGTGTAGACCTTTTGCTTCGAACTAGAGCCTTGGGAGGATGTGGCAGCTCCGATTGTTACCCTAAATACTAAACCCCACCTGAACCTACCAAAGCCTACAAAAAAAGTAGGGTCCCCAGAAATTCCATAGTAGGGTTTATCATCAGAACCTACAAAAAAGGTAGGGTTTGGTAGGTTAAGGTATAGAAAGGGCTTTGGGCCCTCTTTCAGAACGCAAGATGCATGGGCCCCAGGACCAGAACTGGAATGGCTTGCCCCTAAGCCCAGAGAGCCCAATACCCCTTAACTATGGAATATGGCTTAAATTATACAGGGCTTCATATTATGAATTTTAAGCTATATTCCTTAATTAAGGGGTATTGGGCTCTCTGGGTCTAAGGCCTTAGTGAGGTTTAAGCGATTGGGTCTTGGGTTTAAGGTGCATACGGTTTAGGGTTTATATGGCGTTACGGTTGAGAGGTGCATGGCCCAAAGCCCAAGACAGGCAAAGCAGACGAGAGAATACAGCATGGCACAGCATCTCGAATGAGTTTTTTTCTACGGGGGCAACCAACTAAGTCATATGTAGGGACACAAACCAGATGCGCCCATGTAGGGTACCTGTAACTTGCCACGTCCCCGCATTTGCTGCGTAGCTCTAGGTAGCTTGAATATCTTCGGTGTTTCACATCACGGGCTTTGGTTGACATCGACGTCTGGGTTTGAGCTGTCGAAGGTGTTTTGCTTTCTGTGTCACCCAGAGGGCGCAATACCCCGTAATTAAGGAACATGGCTTAAATTATATAGGGCTTCATCTTATGATTTAAGCTATGTTCCTTAATTAAGGGGTATTGGGCTCTCTGGGCATGGCAGGCCGTACAGACATGAGACAAGCTGAAAGTTACCAGGTGATCCCAAGTCCGGACCTAATCTTCCGAAAGCGCAAATCTTTTCAAGAGGTCCCTAAACCCTGCACACTAAGCTCCACTGCACCCGAGTGTAATATGTATGCTCAGACGGATCCCGATAAGAAGAACAAGATACAAGTTTTCCGGCTTACCGGTAGAGCCGACTCTGCCGAGCAGGACCTCGTACCGTAAACCCCGAAGCTAGGACCTACACCATGGACCCGCAAAGCTCTAATCTCAAAAGATGAAGCCTGAACCTGAACCCAAGCTCGCAACCCTGAAATCCCCAACCCCAAACCGGAACCACTGAAACCCTACAAGCTTCAAACTTGCTTACTCCGTTTAACCTTTAAGCATGAAAGCCGAAACTAACCTAAACCCTAAACTCCCGAAACCCTAAACCCTAAACCCAAGCACCTATAAACCCTAAGCAGACAGGTGTTGCTGTCCCCTCCGAGATGCCCAGGGTTGGCCCGACGGTGCTCCCAAGCGAGGCGTCGGGGGTGTCAGTGGTTTGTTCTGGTTTTAGGGTATATGGTTTAGGGTTTCGGGGTTGAGAGTGTTGGGTTTGGGGTTTAAAGGTTTAGGGCTTCGGGCTTCGGGTTTAGGTTGAGGTAAATTTCGGTACGGCCGCTTCACTGTTCATTTTTGTCAAGGCCCCTGCGTATGCCAAACAACACGGTACACCCGACGAAACATCCAACACAAACCCAGTCTTAAACCTCAAGTAACAGCAGCAAGCAACGCAATAAGAATACCAATAGGAAGGTCCCTAAGGTCAACAGGTATTACCAAAAGAAAAAATAATCCTGTAGTAGAGTAAGTAACCTATAACCTTTTTGGGTAGTATATAACCCCTATATAACCAAAAAGGTTAACCTTTAGTTCCCCATGATACCCGACAAGTAGGTAATACGGTTGATGATAGAATTCCTGCATGACCCACAATAAGGAATATACTCATAATTCCCATAGTTTAGGGTCCTTAAGGTTAGGCAGGATTTATATCATCAACCGTAGTACAAATAGTGCGCATTGCAATGGTCCTCGCAGCCCGTGGCTCTCGTTCGAGGCACGCTCCGCCAGCATCTCTGCCTTCGAACAAGTGCGAGATCGCGCCTGCGACGCATTACTTGGAGGGTCGGGGGGCTTAGTAAGTAGGTAGTAAGTAGACTTATAAGTACCCTAAAGGGACCCTAATTGGGGTTATGGTACTTACAAGTCCCCAAAAGAACCAGTTACTAAGTCCCCCGACCCTCCAAGTACCTACCTTTGATTAGTAGGGAATGGATGAAGAATGGTAGTAATACTAGTTATAAGTGTACCCCATTCCTCGATTCCCTACTGACCGAAGCAAAGATTATGGAACGGATTTCTACTTGGAAGATTATTGTTGGACTTAGTAAGCCATGGTATAAGTACCTGAATTGGGGACATTCGAAGCAATTGTGATTCAACTTACCGCGTCTATAACACTAGTCACGAAGTCCCTGATCCTCCAAGTAGGTTTTCTAGACAGGATTTTAACAAGGCTTTCCCTCCAAAAATCCCTAGTTAAGAAGCACCCGCTCATGTCACAAAAGCGACCCGTACTGAAGGGACTTTGATCGGAGCGTCGGTGCACAAGATATACATAAGACTCGGATCAAGATTGTTTGATGTTGGGCATGTACATCTCTCTACTTACAATCTGTACTTACGAAGTCCTAGAACCTCCAACTAGGATTGCTTTGACTGGCTATACCTAAACCCTGTCCTTGCCGTCTTGAACATCTCCACCCGCACCTTGAGAAGTCTGCAGGGCTTCACCCGAAGCCCAAGCCGAGTTTCGAAGGTGTTGAGATCATGTGCAGTTTAGGGCCTCTTTAAAGGGAACTCCAGAAAGTTGGAATATGGTTTCAGGGTAGGATACCCTGTAATTTACCATAAAGGGTTTAAGATAATCATATTCCAACTTTCTGGCTTTTACTTTACTAGAATCGCTCATGATCACAGCAAAGCCACTAACCTCAACATGCAAACGAACACTTGCGAGCCCATGCAATCAAAGAGCCACCAGACCGGACTCTCTGCGCTATGAGAACTCCAGAAAGTTGGAATATGGTTTCAGGGTAGGATACCTTATAATTTACCATTAAGGGTTTAGGATAATCATATTCCAACTTTCTGGCTTTTACTTTATGAGAAATGAATTACTTATTTCGGACCTGCTCCTGAAACAAGCAACGATGTCATAAAAGTCTATGCTTTTTTTCTCACTGGCTTTAGGGCTTACGGTTTTAGGGCTTGAGGGTTTAAGGTTTTAGGGTTTCCCTGGCTACTTCAAAGCTCAGAGTACTTGGAGGATCAGGGGACTTAGTAAGTAAGGTCATAAGTACCCTAATTGGGGTTATAAGCAGTTATAAGTATAGTTACCTTATTTGTGACCCTAGTTACTAAGTCCCATGATCCTTTAAGTACTCTAAACCCTAAACCCTTGTATGGTACCCCTATAGATCCCGTAAAGGGGCCCTAAACCCCTAGTTGCTAAGTCCCATGACCCTTTAAGTAGACCCTAAACCCAAAACCCCATATATATATATATATATATATATATATACATCCCTTTAAGGAACCCTATAGATCCCTTTAAGGAGCCCTTTCAGGAACCCTTACTCCGATCCCATGATCCTTTAAGTACTCTAAACCTTACACCCTTATATAGTACCCCTATAGATAGTACCCCTATAGATCCCTTAAAGGGCACCCTTATATAGTACCCCTATAGATAGTACCCCTATAGATCCCTTAAAGGGACCCTAAACCCCTAGCCTCCGAAGCCGACAGGCGAAGGTTTCGATCCGACGGCGACGGTCGCTTTTGCCTTCGGGGCCGAGCTGCTGGAGGCCCGTTTTCTTTGGGAGGGTCCCTTAGGTTTAGGGGTGTAGGGGGTTTGGGACTTTTGGGGTTTAGGGGTTCCTTGGTCGTAGATTTACGGTTGAGAGGTTTCGGAATTTAAGGGGTTTAAGGGTTTAAGGGTTCCTGGATCTTAGGTTTAGGGGTGTAGGGGTTTCGAAATTTGGGGATTTAAGGGTTCCTTGGTCTTAGGTTTAGGGTTGAGGGGTTTAGGGTTCAGGATAGGTTGTATGAGTGGGTCTACACCCGTATGTGCGCTCGCATATGGCATTTGAGATTGTCGTACTGTGTTCATACACACGCCCATGTGGTGCCCCAGATGGGGTCATAGGGCTTGATAAGCTTTTTAATGCAGGGTTTACAAGGTTTGCTGTCGGGCGCTTCGTTCGTTCCTGGGTATTGATCTTCAGGAACTTCCGGAAGTTGCAGCTTAGGGGTGAAGGGCCTAATATAGGGGCCTGAGTACGCACTTGTGCTAATTAGGCGAAGGGTATGGGGAATCTCGGCACCGCTCTTCTTGAGGGGCATCCGATACGATCTGAGACGTTCGGAGCAGTTGGAACCCTAAACAACATGAAGTTGAAACAATTGCGAATCTCCTAGGTGGTATTAGGGAGAGCCCTTAAACGGAACCCTTCTTGATCCTTCTTCTAGCTCCCTTTAAAGGGATCTTTTTGATAGTGTCTACATCCCTAAGGGGTCCCCAAATCCCGACTCCTAGAATCAGGAAACACCGGGCGGGTTCCTTAGTATAATATACCACCACATCCGTTTGTAATTATTCATGCCCCTATACTAAATCCTTACAGTAGCTAGCCTTTTTAGACCCCCTTGAAGGAACCCTAGTCTAGTTAGTAAGGCCCCTACAGTAGAATCATGAAGCATCGGCAAGCCACATCTCTGCCTCAGCTGCCTCTTCGGGCCCTCCTTTCGGGCACCGCACCAGGCGCTGCAGAGCTACGACACGAACCCTAAAAGGGTTCAAGGTTCATATACCCTTTAGAGTCCCATAGTAAGGGCTGAGGTTCATATACCATATAGGGACTAGGGACTCATAGTATAAGGATGTAGGCTCCTTCGTTTTAGGCTCATTTGGCCCCCAGGATTGTGCCGGGTCTAAAGCATGAGACAACCTTTCAGGGCTGAAATCGTATATCCTGAGCCCTACGCACTCGTACGTTACGCTTCGGTTCGGGTGCAAGGTTTACAGCTCGGAAGGTACTAGTAGGCACAACATGGGATTTCAGGGCGTTTCGTTTGGGAAGCAATGGCTTTGTGAGAGTTACACGACGGAGTTGTGAAGGCCCAATAAGTCTCAGGCCCCAAGTCTGGTTTTGCGGGGCTCCGCCTTTGCGTTGAGGATTCTTTGGGTGAGTCAATCAGGTGGGCTCTCACTTGTAACGGAGCATGTGCCATCTATGAAGCTCAACACGTGGACGGGTCAGAAGTGGTGGTTGGCTTCTTCATTCGTGAAGACAACATGCAGGCGTGGCACCGAGTGCAAACCTCACAAGAAGTCTCGTTGAATTCTGCGCCTCCTCGTGATCACGAGAACCCGGACGGATGCAGCTTCTCGATTGGTATCCTCCGGAGAGAACGGCTCGTGCGGAATGCAGCTCATTGTATGTGGTCACCTTTGACACCCACACCGTGTGGCCCACACCCGGTTCGTTGAGTTGCGAACGGCGGTGAAAGTTGACTGCAGAGTGCTCGACTGGGCGATTGGATCGGGCATGCCCCAGCATACCTTGGACAGTGGCGCCAGCGGCTGTTTGAACCGCTTGAGTCTGAGTCTACTCAACGTATTGTCCGAAGACCTTGAACAGCTGCAGTCATCCGTAACAGAAACCAGGCTAGAATGACACAGTATACTATTCCCCTACACTCCTTATATAACTATGCTACTGAGGTTTGAAAGGCCTTGTAAGACTGGCAAGTTCCATGCCGGTGAGCACCACACTCAACCATGAACCTTAAACAATGAACCCTAAACTCTCAGCCTAAAAGGGTAACACCTACTGGGACCCTGGATTCCTGCTCGGACTGCCAGGATGTAGCAAGGTTCCAGCCCCAAGTCCTCAACCCTAATCCCGAGATCTAGACCCTGATAATTCAGGGGTCGGAATAGTTAGCCCCAAACCCAATTCCAGTATTTAGTTAGGCCGATACGTAACTTTGAGTGGGTTCGGTCGTTGTCTTCTATTTTGGATTAAGGTAAAAGCCAGAAAGTTGGAATATCATTATCCTAAACCCTTTATGGTAAATTATAGGGTATCCTACCCTGAAACCATATTCCAACTTTCTGGAGTTCCCTTCAAGGGTTTTGGATTTAGGTTTAAGGGTGCAGGCTTTTGAGTCTACCTTGCTGGCCTTGAATCTCAGCACTTCCAGCTTGGAGGGGCTTGGCGTTCCTTCAAAGCTTTTAGGATCGAAGAGTTCGCGGAAAAATCTTCATGTCGACCCTAACGCCGAAGGATCATTCATCCTTAAGTTAAGGCGGGTTCAACATCTACTTTGAAAGGGTACTTTCTCGGAACCCCCCTGAAGGGATCTACCTGTTGGATCTTTCCCGGAGTCTGGGGAGAGGATGACAATCCAAACCATTCCATACTTGGAGGATCATGGGACTTAGTACGCAAGGTTATAAGTACCCTAATATTGGGGTTATAAGTAATTATAAGTATAGCTACCTTATTTATGACCCTAGTTACTAAGTCCCATGATCCTTTAAGTACTCTAAACCCTAAACCCTTATATGGTACCCCTATAGATCCCGTAAAGGGACCCTACACCCCTAGTTACTAAGTCCCATGATCCTTTAAGTAGACCCTAAACCCTAAACCCCATATATACATCCCTCTAAGGAACCCTAAAGATCCCTTTAAGGAGCCCTTTAAGGAACCCTATAGATCCCTTTAAGGAGCCCTTTAAGTCGAGAGCGAAAAGGCCCAAGTTCATTCAATTCTGGAAGCTTCTGCTTGGAGGAACATGGGTTTTGGTAATTACGGTTCAGGGATCCGTTAAGGGATCTATAGGGATACTATAAGGGTTTAGGGTTTAGGGTTTAGAGTACTTGGAGGAACATAGGATTTAGTAGGGTAAAGGCATCCTTAAAGGGGTGCTTAAGGGTTCTTGAAGGGATCTTGAGGATCTAGGGCTAAGTTAGGTTTAAGCGTCTGCTTGGAGGATCATGGAGCTAGGTAACTAAGGTTCTATTTATTTTACTTGGAACTATCTGTAACATAGCGGTAGTTTCCTTATGCCAAGACCCCCCCCCAACTACCCTCTAATACAACCCCAAATACCCACTATTAAGGGCCATAAGGGCTCATTAACGGGCCATTGGGGGGTCCTGGTGTAGAACCCTCAGTCCCATGATCCATCAAGTAGGCATGTAAGCCTTTGAGCCCTCAACCCCAAGTGCAGCTTGCCCCGCCTGAGGCTGGTTGCTTTCAATGGCCCCAGAGGCGCAAAAGGGAAGATGAGGGCGTTCTGTGCTAGGGCTTCGGCTTGTAGGGATATAGGGTTATAGGGTTTAGGGTGCAGGTGCAATGCTCTGAGGGTCTTGGTGTAGGCCGAACTAGCACCATGTCGGGACATCACCTTCAACAGCTTATGGCTAGGTGCTTGTTCGGCAGCCTAAGCATGTGAAGCGAGCCGTCCAGAGTGAGCATGTGCAAAAATGAACAGACTTGCAGTATTTACCACCAAAAATCAAAAAACAAAACAAACAAATCCCAGTCGGAACCAAGTGGGCTTACCGGACTGAAAAAACTCTCCGAAACTGCAAACCCACATTCCCAAATTCGTTCAGGGCTAAATCCTTGTTCTCGAGGCGGTGGGCAGCTCTCCCATAGCGGTCCCGGAAGACACACCGCTGGCACAGGCCAGTTTCAGGTTTAGGGTTTAGGGGTCAGCGTCAGGACCTTGTATCGATTTGTTGCCGTCATAGTTGTCGCAGTAGCGGAAAGTATGAACAAAAGGGTGCGGACCTGTCATTGAGCCTCTGCCAGCACGAGCTTGGAAGTACAGCCTAAATCCTAAACCGTAAACCCTAAACCGCTATGCAGAATCCAAACGTTAAACCACTAAACCCTAAACCCTAAACCTGTAGAAACTAAACCCTATACACCCTAAACCCTAAACCTGTAGAATCTAAACCTTATACACCCCCCAAACCCTAAACCTATAATTTATACGCCCTTTTATAACATGTTACGAACCCCCAAGGCGCCAGCTGCCCAGTGCATCGCCTTCAAGGCAGGATGTGGTTTGGGTGGTTGTCAAAATTATGGTCCCTTTTTGGGGTTCCTTATAAAATACGGCACCTATCTATCAAAGACCCAAAAAGGGACCCTAATTTTGACACCTTTTTTATATTGGGGGGGGTTAGAGTTGCGGGTATGGCCTGCTTAGAGTAGGATTCAGGGATCCGCGATTTCGGCGTTAAGGGTCTCAGGAATCAAGGTGTGTCGGGCGTCAGAAAGATGGCAGGGATCATGACGGGTTCAGGGGCTTAAGTGCCATGGATCTTTGCACGGTGTTCTGGGTATACTTCCATGATCCGTGGGCTGCTCTGCCTGCAGAATGATGCTAAAGTTTCAGCAGATCTCGCACGAAATTCCTCCCTCTCTTGTAGCCTGTCATCCCGATCTCCCAAGATTCAGCACGCACAGGGTCTTCAGTACAAACCCGAACCATGACTCTAAATGCTACATAGAAACCATGCTTGATACTCTGCAGGGCTTTCTTCTCCCAAAGCCGAACTCAAGCCACAGGTCCTTTTGGAGTCTTTGGTGCCGCCAGGAACGCCTTTGGCAAAGGCAGGGCGTTGTATGACTGTTCTGTCAACGGGTGCTATAATTTAAGGGTTACTGCACGACTCTACGGGATACCTTTTGGGGTTATAAGGTAGGGGGCGTCAAGCGCAATCACGGTCAAGAGTCGGGGTTCCAGGTTTCGGGTGAAGCTCTTAATTTCCGCTTCCGTAGCGGCTGGGGAGGAGGCTTTAAAGTTTGCATGCTTTCGATGTGTTCCTTCTGGGCTGTCGAGCCCTTTCAGAGTTTCCGAACACTGCTTTTCGTGTGACTTCCACGCCTGGAACAACAAGAGAAGCATGCACGGAGCTGAAACATGCTAGTTTTTGCCTGGGAGTTTGGCCTATGCGGGCGTCATGCATCCGAGCTGGGTTTGAGAATGTCCAGTGTCTGAGGCTTCTGGTTGTTCTGTGCCCACTTGAATGATCATGGGACTTAGAAACTACAGTGATAACTTCTAGCTCCAATTAGAAACTAGAATGAAAACTTCTAGCTCCAATTCGGGTACTTCTAGCCTCGTTTCCTAAGTCCCGTGACCCTCCAAGTAGGATTTTTTAGGGTGCAGGCTTTAACTTGGGCTTACCCGGCTCAGGGTTTAGGGTTTAGCGTGTGAAGATTTCAGTCTTTGCGGTTTGAGGGCTTCGACGGCTGAAGGTAGCAGCTGGGTTGCTCGCGATCTTGCACCGATGCCAGATTGCCAAGATGCTTCCCAAGGGGGTGAGGGAGATTATACGACTCCTTCGAAATTTTCTCCCGCAGCCCCTGTCCATTGAGATGCTTCGCGTTTCGGGTTTTGGTGGTTTGGGGTTCTGGGTTTGGCACAGGGTGTTTTCATCTAAAGGGAACTCCAGAAAGTTGGAATATGGATTAATGGTAGGATCCCCTATAATTTACCTTAAAGGGGTTACGATAATTATATTCCAACTTTTTGGGTTCTACTGTAAGCCTTTTCCAGTTTGTCAGGACTTGAGCTTTCATCCAAGGGCTTCAAAAGTGGGATGGAGGTAGGTGGGGTGATCCCCAATTGTAAGCCCTTATACAAGGGATCCTTAAGCCTACCTACCTTCATCCCACGGTTTGAGGCCTTAAGTTCATTCATGCAGAGGTAGAAGGACGGGGATCGGAGCTGAGGTTCATAGAGGCCTTACCTAAACCTTGTAAATCCTAAAGCCTCAACATGCTATTGATTCGGAGTTCCTGTTCTCAAGGCTAGAGTGCTTGTTCAACCCGATTTCGGTTTTAGTGAAGGGGAGTGCTGGTGCAGTATTGATTGAGAGGACCGTAATATAGAGGTCTGACAAGTTACTTGTAGCCACCCACCCTACGATGACTTCTTACTTAGAGGGTGTAACCCGTAAACTCCATCGGTTTCTGGATCTTCGGGTATCATCAGGTATCAACTGTATACCTCAGTCCCTATGCCAGTCACGATGTGAACCGATGTGGATTGGCTCAAGACAGAAAGACCGCCGAACCGAATTTGCTGTACAGGCCCGTGCCGCCTGCGCGAGTTCTGTGCATAAAGTCTTTAATAGGTGTCAAGTAAAGCTGTTCTTCTCTCAAAAGCTTGCCCGAGCCCACTTGCAAGCTTTCGACACCAGGCAAAACACCCGAACTCCAAGCCAGTGAGAGTTTGAGGACTTGTTTTATAAGGTTTGAGGTGGTCGAAGATTCAGGCTTGCGGTTTTCGTGTTTCAGGGATTAGCGGCTGGAGTTAGTGCTTTAGGTACGCATTTTCGGACTTTCCGGTTCAGGACTCCGGTGTTTGGGCTCGGAGTACCACATATAGGGCTGCAGGCAGGCGTGGTGGCTGGAGAGTCTGACGGATTCGGGTTCAGGCATTGTGACTGTGTTTTAGAGCATTTGGTCTTCAGGCTCCAGTGTGTTAAAGATACTGCATCTTATGCGTTTGAACAGGAACTACACGAACATTCCGCACACCCCGAGTTCGGGTTCTATAAGGGCTCGCTAAGGGTTGGACGAGGGCTTTATCAGGGTTCAGTTCATGCGTTTAGGGCTCAAGCTGCAACGGTGCAAAGTATATATAGCAATGCTCATCTACGGTTTAGGGTCTCGGGTGTCCCCGCACCCCTCATAATTACCTGCAGCCCTCTGAACTAGAAGCCCTGCCGAAGGCCGCGCAGATGTTCGCGGCATTGCAAGACTTAGCCGAGGCGCGAGTTGTTGCAGGTCAGCAGGGGCTGACAAATACTTGGTCCCGGGGCTATCTCGTATCACCTGGGTGTTTTACGCATCTGCAAGGCGTCTACTTCGGGGAACGCATTATAAACGTTATATCATCTTATCAAGCTCTGTATCTTCACCTTCATATTCTTCGGCGTCCGCAGCACGCTCTCGCATTTGTCAGTGTCAGTGGGCTTGTGCGCGCTCATCTTCGCACTAGTGTGTGCTTGTGTATTGCAGCTTATGTATTAGACATCTGTATACATATGCACTGGTGCGGTCTGTGCCTGTCGGTTTTTGAAGCCCAAAGAGTCTTCTGCTCACATCTGCGTCGCGCAGGACTCGCGCAGGGTCACGCGGGACTCGCGTAGGACTATAATATAGCGACCTACTCACCACCCATTTTTCAGGGTTGCTTTTCATGCTTCCGTGGCGGGTTCAGGCATCCTCTCAGTCTTATACTAGTAGCATGCCACTTTCAAATCCCAGCGTCTACTTGGCAAACGCACTGCTTTCTTATCTTGGAATGCTTCCAAATGTAGTATATACCTCAGCGTCCGCAACAAATCCGGCACTTTGGCCTACCTGCTGCGTGCTTCTTGAAACCAGCGTCTACATGGGGTTTAGGTAATTCTGATGTGTAAATTTCCCGCTGATGTGTATTCTCCCTAAACCAGCGTCTGTCGGCATTGATGTGTATTCTCACCAGCTGATGTGAGATAACCCCAGCGCCCAGTACAAGGATATGTGCTGGAGTCCGAGATGCCACGATATAAAGATAATATGTGTATAGAAGGGTTAAATAGGTAGATGTTGTCGAGCCATGTTAGTACCTCCGGACATTTCTCTCTAAGGGCAAACGGTTGGGGCGAACATGGTAAGTATACATGGATTCCTGCTGTCCGTTTGCCATGTTCAACGGCTCAACCGGCCTGAATTAACACAAGACTACTCCTTAGGGCTCCGTATTACTCTTGTACTTTTTCTGTTCCACAATAGATACCCCAAAGCTTTTTTTCTCTTATACTTTTATACAAAAAATATACCACAAAGCCCCAATCTAATTATGCAGGTCCCACATTACTAAGCATGGCCCTCCTCGCATGAGGAAGTCCTGAGTTCTCCCGGATGCCTCTGAACGCGAAGCTCCTTAATCCTAAACCCTAAACTCCTACACCAGAAAACCTGAAGCCCTAAACCGTCAAAGCCTAAAAGCCTGAAGTCTCAAAGCCCTAAGGCCTTAGAGCTCTCGTTCCAGAGCCTGAATGATTTACTGGGGCCTGTTGGTATTCTGATGCTAAAGCATTAAGGCCTCTGTATGTCTATATGGGAGTTTCCGAAAACGGGGGTAACGTATTTTGGGGGTCCTTCTAATTAGGATCCTACTATTTAGGGTACTGTCGTAGGGTCCCCTATTTTCGGAAACTCCCATATCAAAACCCCCAAGCCTCAAGCCAACCCACAGACTCTGCAGGCGCACGAGAAGTCTCAGAGGCTGGGATTGTGTTTTTTCGTTTGTGAGGCAATTTGGGGGTTTCCGAAAACAGGGGACCCTAATATAGTACCCTAAATTGTAGGATCCTTATTATGAGGACCCCAGATAAGGTACCCCTAATTTCTGGAAACTCCCGTTTGCCATTCGAGGCTTTTGCCCTGAATCCTAAGCCAAATTAAGCCCTCAACCCTAAATCTAAAGCCTGAACCCTATCAAACGTCAACCCTTATAAACCCTAAGCCCAATTTAGCCCGAAACCGAAAACCCCAAGCCCTACTGGTCCCTGAACCCTATATCCTATTAAGCTCTTATAAACACAAAAACCGGAGCCCGGTTATGCCCTAAACCCTAAGCTCAATGACATTCTAACCCTTCTGAAAGCAAGCCCAGGGTGTCGGAAACTTTTCGAGTTGACAGCCTCTTTGAGCTAAGGTTCGATGTAGGAGTTTCCGAAAATACGGGACCTAATATAGTACCCTTAATAGTAGGATCCTTATTATAAGGACCCCCAAAAGACGGTACCCCTATTTTTCAGAAACCCCCATGTAGGATGTTTGGCTGTGGAGGCTCTGGGTTTGGAGTGTAGGGTTTAATGTAGGAACCTGATTAAGAAACCTTGGGCCTACAACTCCAAAATAGTAGGGTTCATATAAGGAGCCCTAATAGAGGCCCAAGGTTTCTTAATCAGGTTCCCACACTAGGGTTGGGAAGGGTTTGGGATTTAGGGTTTAGGATGAAGGTGTCTTCAAGCTAGCGCGGCGCAGAGGTCATTGTTTTCAATCGTGAAGTCCTGCAGCTCTGTTGCCGATGTGATTTCTTTGGAAATCGGAAGCTTCTTAAAGCCTTGAACTAAACTCCAGCTGAGGACTTCTTGTGTTTCTCCTGCTGTAGTAACTAGGACTAGTGGCCTTACTGAGACCGCCCTAGGTGCCAAGTCCCCAAACATCAACCTGTGGATCCAAAAACCTACGGTTTTAAGGGTCAGACTCTCTAATTAAGGGGTCATAACCTGCTATTTTGTAGGGTTTGGGATACAGGAAGTTCCAGACCCTATGTGCTGAGCGGCAACATGGGGCTTGCGCCATGTAAAAGGTTACCCTGTTTGTTTCGCCAGGGGTCCTGCCACGAAGGATCCGACTTTACAGGGTTCGATGTGTACTAGTGCCCGTGATGTCGTTCCCAAACTCGCACAGGCCCTAAACCACGATAGATCCCTTCCAAGCGTCTGATTGAGTCCTCGCAAAGCCTAAACCGTAAAACCCTAAGCTCTATAAACCCTCAAACCTCACCTCTGAAACCCTGAAAATAAAACCCCTCAACGTAAACCCCTTAAGCCTAAACCCTAAACTCCTAGACTCCTAAATCTCACCCCATACGGGAGTTTCCGAAAATTGGTACCTGATTTTTGGGATCCTACTATTAAGGATACTACATTAGGGCCCCCATATTTTCGGAAACTCCCATAAGTCCTTCACAACCTCTTCGTCCGGAGCCTAAACCCTAAACTCTAAACCCTAAACGCTAAACCCTATACCCTAAACCCTAAACCCTAAACTCTAAACCCTAAACCCTAAACCCTAAACCTCTTCGTCCGGAGGCTCCTGGAAAGCTTGGGGCGAATCCCAGCTCTCCTCGCGGACGACGAGGCTCTCGGGAGACTGCAAGGGTCAAGCGTTCAACGGTGTTCTTAAGGCTTATAGCTAGCTAGCTAAACAACTGAACACATGTATATGTAGAATGTTTGTATATACATATATATATATGTAATTAATTGTATAGACATAGGGTTTAGTGTACATAAGGGTGTGGTAAGGGTGTAGTTCTTAGCATATTGGCCGTGTAGGGCTACCGTAAGGGATGCTGTAGCTTGTTGAAAGTCCGCAAGCCCCAATCAAAGATTGGGTTCCGGGCATTATAGGGTTTCATAAGGTTTTAGAGCTTCGGCGAGCGTTTAGGGTCTTTCAGTTCGAGACTCTCTAGCCTACAGCTTGGGGTTTGGAGGTTTGGAGTAATTGGGAGTTTCGGGAAACACCGATAAATGCTTTGCAAGGTTTAATGTGGCTTCATGTGGTGGCATTGGGCTGATAGAGTGTTACCGGGCTTCACAGGGTTCCAGCTGGCTGTATAGGGCTCCTGTAGCACCGCCCGGGGTTTGGGGCTGAATAAGAGCTTTTCAGGATACGTAGGGAAGAGGAGGGGGCTTGCCCCTTGCTTTGGGTTGCTAATCCTTGATCCTGCAGTGTAAGGTTCCCACAGGCCCACAGACTTCACGTGAGCCGGTGTAGGCACCCTACTTGCGTGCCCCAAACCCTCGTCATACATAGAAACATGTGGAAGCCCACCCGCTAGCTGCGAATCCCAAAGCCGACGCCCTTCAATGAGGAGCTTCAGGAAATCGGGGATCCTAACGTAGACTCAAACAGGAAGAGTCTTTTGTCTGAGGATCTCTGCAAGAAAGCAGGGTCATCACCGCACGAACTTCTTAAATCCCGAGAGTGCAGGTCTGGAATGAAGAGCGGCGATCAATTTTTGGCCTCTTGCGTGACGTCCTGAGCACATCGGGTTCGGGTTTTTTCGGTCGTATGGGTTTATAGGCTTCAACTTTCGGGTTCACTGCTGAGCACATGAGGCTTCGTTTTCGGGGTTTAGGCTCAGATTTGTGGGGCTATAGATAGGCCCTGGGGTATGGGATGGCTTCAAGCAGAGCAAACCTTATGGCCTCCAGCAATGCGTGCGCATGCCTTCAAGGATGTGTATTGGCGTACAGTAAACCCAATAAAGTTGGAAACCGGATTAAGGCCAAATAGTGCTGGGATTCCCTTATATGTTACACTTAAGGATTGAGGCTATGGGGTTTCCAACTTTTGGGCGTCTACTGTAATCATGTCTACACAGCATGCAAGGGGTACAAGCAGCGCCCAGCGAAGGATATTGGGCAGCGCAGGGTGGCGGCTTAGGGAGTCCCAGGCTGCTGGCAGTGATTACCTGATTATTGGCTACTTCGGACCCTTTGGGCCCCCCTAACCCCTAAACCCTTAAACTCTAAATTCCTTGTATAGAGGCCCTACTATATGGGCCTTAACTACCTATTCTATTTGGGGGGGTCCCTCATTATATATCCAGTGCAGTGGTCCCCAAAAGCCTAGGCTCTGTTAGGCTCTGTTGAAATCAAGACCCTGAAACGGGTCACCTTGGGCGCCCGCAGGCAGCTCAAGCGGAGTTCCCTCACTTGCGCCAACGAGGGCCGGGAGTGACGGGAACAAAAGATACAGAAGAACTGAGCACCGGGCACTGTTTTTAAGCACTGGTCACGAGTGCGGCCACTGCGCGCCCCACCCACTTGATACAAGCAGGTGCATGATCCGGACTTGCTTCCAGTATGGTGGGCCACGGCAGCGGAGGGGGACCCACCTTCGCAACTAGCAAAGTGCAGGCCAGAAAGTGCTCCATGGAGCAAGGACCGCCACACAACGGGCAGGCTGTCATACTCATCAGGTCAGCTCTGCCCACGGCAGCAAAGGGGGGCAAATTGCTGGCTCGAGCAAGGATCCAGGTCCTTGCATGCCTCCACATGATCTTCCCCCAGCATTGATCCAGCAGAAAACTCAACGCGTGCGTACAGTCCCAGTGAGGCAGCGACCAAGGCCAGGCAGCATGTTCAGAAATCTGAGTTTGAAACCAACCGTGCTCAAATCTACGCGCCGCAGGCAGCAAGACCTCGCGCTTCCACTTCAAAACGGCTTGTTTGGCAGCTTGAGGCTCGAGCGTAGAATTCGGTTGTGCCCAGAAACAATCAGCACCTGAGGCCTGGTCCAGGCCAATAGATGCCAGAACGAGCAGGGAATCGGTAAGCCAGTGCCGACCAGTAACACTCAGTGCTCCCTGAATGGCCGCTGCAACCGGGCTACCCAAAGGTAAAGCAAGAAGCCGAGCCCTTGCAGTCCCTATGCGAATCGCCAGCTTGGTACTAAGCCTAAACCGGACCCCCAAAGTAAGCAAAAGTCTGTGCTGGGCCCCAGCACCCAAGGAGCAACGCTCAGCTCCAAGGACCGCCTTCAAGGAGTTGTAGTGGGCCACGTTTACTCTCCGAGCGACAACTGGCCACCCACAGGAAGCGCTGGCAAGAGCCTCTGTTCCGTACATAGCTTTAGCCTCGGCCCTATTACGCAGTTCGAGGATCTGCAAGGGGATGCTGAGCGTAAGATCACGCATGGCCTTAACGAGACTCTGGGTTTCTGCACCTAGAACGGCGATGGTCCTTTCAAGCAATGGCAAAAAGGACAAATCAGCATCAACCACAACCCCTAAAACCCCTAATTAGGCGATCAGCAGGACGCGGCAGAGTTCCCCCGACGGGAGCAAGCAGGGAGGTGTCAGGCACCTCCGCTCCGATCGCCATGAACGATGCTGACTTACGACCAGAAGCGAATTTGTGGCGCCATAAGTGAGCGAAGGCCTCAAGACCTAGGCAAGCCCTTTTCAACCCCCAACAAGTAGACTGAAGGCAAAAGACATCATCGACAAACTGCACAAGCGCGAGTGTCCATGGCGAAGTAACATCAATTGTCAATAAAGCCTCAGCACGGTTGGCCCTGGGCGAAACAACTGAAGCGAAATCATTTTCTAGAAAGGCACCCGAGGTAGAAATCGCCATGCGACCGATCCTGTCAACATTCGGGGGCCGTGAGGCAGCGTGCATGCTCTCAACTTCAGTGGCGGCAAGGAACGGTCTTACCATCAGAGGGTTTGCACCTATTGCAGCTCCAGCACATCTAGTCAAGACTTCCTCAGCGAGACCTCGCGTCAGGGTGTTGAAAAGGTGTACTGCGCGTCTCCCTCCCTGTCCCAGCCCAGCTTCAAGCAGCACCAGAGTGCTACCCAGAAGAGGACCTAAACGGACCCTGCACTGGTCATGTGAAAAAGAAGAATCAAGACAGAGCCAAAAGCAACCCTTTACTCCAGCCCACTTTGCTTGCAGCAAGATAGCATCTTTCCAAGCTAAATCGTAACCTTGCAGGAGGTCGGACTTAAGGAGAAACGAGGGAAGCCGCCACGCAGCGCGGGCCTGCAGTGCCAACACTAGTCCTAGAGCAATCAGGGAGCTGTCGGTGCAGCCTCCACCTTGCTCCATGCCTGCATAGGTTTCCAATGCGCTTCGCTGCCGGTGGAGCCAAACCAAGTCAAACAGCGTCTCCAAATCGTCCGTGTAGCTGATTGGCCGAAGATTGCTTAAATCACTAACAACAGGCGGTCCACGCTTGCGGATAGGGGAGATTTCTCTAAGCCAGCAGCTAGGAATCAACCCTAAAGCAAGGAACAGGTTCAAGAGCAGGCAGTGCAACCGTCTGACCGGCGCGGCGCTGCAACGAAGTACAGCGCGAGGGAACCTCAGTGAAGCCTTCCCTTGGAGTACAGAGTTGATGTGCCCGTCAACCTCATCTTGCGAGACGAGTAGGTGTGGCTCGTGTCTCGCCTCTTCCTGTGCAGTGTGCCTGCAGATGCGGACCTGTTCCGTAACAGCTGCAGTAAAGTCCGCGTCGCCTGCTTCAGCTTCCAAGTGTCGAGTACGAATGTTGTTATCTAGAATTGCTACAACGTCAGCATCGCGTAGAATGCTGCCAGTGCCATCTTCCCTAACAGCTAGCTGTAAAGGAAGCCTGGGCTTCAGCAGATTGCTTAAGAAGGTTTGGGCTTTGGCAGGGCACTCTTGCTGAAGCTTCAAAAGCCGCAAAACCTTAGAGTGCCGATCTGAACCTAATAAGCAATCAGAGATTTCCTGCCACTCCGATGGATCATCACAAGGATTGTCTCCAAACCAGTTGAGCAAAAACTGCTCAACACGCTGCCTATCACCTGACCCGGCACTAGAACCATCAGCCCTGCTAGTGACGGCAAGACCAGACATGTGGCCTGCCATAACCATAAGTGCAGCTCTCCACCAGGTCACTTTGTCGATCAGAGCCTGTCTAAGTGCACGTTGGGTTCCTTCAACCACAGAATCACGAATGAACGTGTCATGAAGAATCGCAGAGATCCAATCAATGATGAACATGAGTGATGTAGAGACCAAGGACAAAGCACGATCCCAGTCTTCCACATGGGGGCACCAGCGAGATCTGCCCACTAGAGAAAGCGGGGAGAAACGGACACAACCCAGATCAGTGACAAGAATTGCTCCGTGATCAGA